>OZ012735.1:935562194-936162194 GCA_963859935.3 Lathyrus sativus
TGATAATTATTGAATTTAAAAATGATTTTAGAAGATAAAAAGAATTAAAGAAAATAGAAAAATGAATAAAAGAAATAAAACTGGGGAATTATGAGAGCCATTGGATCATCAGACTTAGTAGACAAATCTTAGGCTAACGTGCGTGCAGCCACATAGCCAACTGACTCATCTGTCGAGTCATAAATGAAACGTTGCGTTTCATCTTGGAGGCAAATCTTCAGATTCAATCTCATCCACACGATGGTCATAACGAGTCAAGGTTCCTGGGAGATCCAAGGGCCACGAGACCTTCTTCTTCCTCTAGCTCGGGCGAGACACAAAACGCAGACGGTGGCCCAGACAATGGTGCCACCGTCTTCTCCGGTGAGAGGTTGTTTGCAGGGGTCCAATTTCAACAAACTTTAAGTCAATCTTACTCAGAATTTCACGTTTATTACGAAAATGAACTCCAAATTTCATGAATCCTTCTACATTTTTAAAATCAAATCAAGATCCAAATTATGTCATGTCGTTCATCATCACCAAATGTCCAATTAATGGTATAGAAATGATCTTCATCTAACACTGATTAACCTAAGTTATTCCAATTGTGTTAATTCATCCAGACCAGCGAGTTTCGAATCAAAACAAAAGTTGCACCACATGATCAATCATCACCAATTGCTACCAATTCAAACCTAAAACATGCTACATTTCACATAAATCCTAGCTACATGCTTGTTTCTAACTACATCATGCTAGATTAAGAGGAAATTTGAGATTCACCAACCTGACTTGTAGCTTCAAATTGAGGTGTCTATGGCTCGTTTCTTGCTCTCAAAATCTCCAGATTCCTTCAGTGAAGTGCAAGAAAGAGGATCCAAATTTCAATTTTATCTGAAAATGGCTTGAACTGAGAATTCGAATTTGAGTTGAAGCTTGAGAATGTGAGTTGCAATCTCTGAATTCAGCACCAATGAATCACCAACCCTTGCCCAAATGAGTTTCTGAACATTTATAGAGTGTGATAGAACCTTCTAGAGGTCCAGCCCAGGCCCAATTCAGAAGATCCAATTTCAAATTTTTGGAGAAAATTTTGAACATGGCAAGCTCGAATTTGGCTCAATCCCTTTCATGAGATGTTTTGGTTAGCTTGCATAACACATTTAGAATGGATTCAAATCAGCTAGAGCTTCCCAATTGGCTTCGTGAATGATTTCTTGTGATGTTGCTTATTTGTGAAGAAACATGTCAAAACACCATGAATTATAGGTCAATTGAAAATTCTAAAATTGCCAATGTTTCTAAACCATGATTTCTGATCAAATTGAGTGGTCATTTGGCATATTTTGTGCACATAACAATTTATTTGAATTTCCCACCAAATAAGGCCTTTAATTTCTCTTCTTTCAAAACCACTTCAAGTCAACTCTTACTATGGACCAAATCAATTCACCATGAGCTCTTGGTTGACCTAAAAACCATATTTTGAGCAAGTTCCATGTTGAATAAAACTCCATTTGAGATGTGCAAGTTGGAGATTTTGACCTATAATTGAAAATGACCTATAATCTTACTTTCCCAAAATACCCCTAACTTGTAAACCTCATAACTTGAGTTCTACAAATCAGATGGAAGACTTATAATACAATTTGGAAAGCTAAGATCAAGACCTACAACTTTCATGTTGGCCAAAAGTTTAGGAGAAACACCCTCCTAGGTCAAAAGTTCCTTGGAATTTGGTGAACTTTCATAGACAAATTTCACATTCCTCAGATGACCTGTAACTTGTCTGGACCATAACTTGAGTTCTATAAATCCAATGGAGGACTTATAGTACTCAAAGTAAATCTAAGAGCATTCTCTACAATTTTCATGTTGGCCAAAAGTGGAGATGAAACTTGCATCTTGAGATAAGTGGTCTTGAAGTTAGACACTAAATAGGGGATTTTACCCTGAGAACCCTAATTTAGCAACTCCTCACACCTTGGAATTTTCTTGCATAGATATTGAAATATCATCTCATGTGTCTCAACACAATTATCCATGATTGCAAAGACCTAGAATTGAGCTTTGATCCTCCTCAATTGGTCAATTGACTTAGGATTACTCAGATGAAAACCCTACTTGCAACACCCTCAACTGTGGCTCTTCACACTTGGCACAAAGACTTGATTGGGCTCCACCATGACCTTCAAGGCACTTCAATGAGCTCTACTCACACTTCCTCACCTTGTTCAAGACCTCACTATCCCTTGATGATCTTCAATTGGTCCTCAAATTAGGAGACTAACCCCATGCAAGCAAATGAACCTCTTAAGAACCCAACCTTCTTCCTGATGATTATGGTGACTTCTTAAACTTGAATAATCCTCTGGCTAGGCTTCTCACTTGATCCCCTGTTAAATGAACAATGCTATGCTATGAAAATGCTAATGCAATGATATACTAATGCAAATGAAACATAAACCAAGTAAGAAAAGGTTAGGCAAATTTTGGGGTGCAACAGCTGCCCCTATTCAAGCGGCTTGGACCTGACTGGATGAAAAGCGAACGGCTTTCAGGCAATCGAGGTAGAAGACGGTTGAATACTAGAGAACCCGGAAATTTGCTAACCGAAGAAATAAACTTCGAAACTGCTTGGGAACCCCACATCCATACAATTGAATCCGGTTGTCACAGCAACAACTGATCAATCATCTGATAAAGAACCTGATTTCAATATTAAACACCTGCGTGACGCCACACGTGTCGAGTCAACGACAAACGCTACGATAAGCGGGCACTACATAAAGCATGACATCAACATCCTTGATCTTCCGTTTCCGCAGAAATAGGCATACGCTACATGAAAGCGAATCTCGTCAATATCACTGACCTTCCAATTCCTAAGAAGTGGGCATACGCTAAATAAAAGCGAGAATTATCAATATCACTGACCTTCCATTTCCTCGGAAATGGGCATACGCTAAATAAAAGCGAGAAATGTCAATATCACTGACCTTCCATTTCCTCGGAAATGGGCAAACGCTACAAGAAAGCGAGAAATGTCAATATCACTGACCTTCCATTTCCTCAGAAATGGGTAAACGCTAAATAAAAGCGAGCAATGTCAATATCACTGACCTTCCATTTCCTCGGAAATGGGCAAACGCTACAAGAAAGCGAGCAATGCCAATATCACTGACCTTCCATTTCCTCGGAAATGGGCAAACGCTATAAGAAAGCGAGAAATGTCAATATCACTGACCTTCCATTTTCTATGAAATGGGTAAACGCTAAATAAAAGCAAGCAATGTCAATATCACTGACCTTCCATTTCCTCGGAAATGGGCAAACGCTACAAGAAAGAGAGAAATGTCAATATCACTGACCTTCCATTTCCTCGGAAATGGGCAAACGCTACAAGAAAGCGAGAAATGTCATCCACAGACTTGATCCAACAACTCTGCGGGGACTTCTGACATCAGCTGCCAGACATCCATCTTGAACCAAAATGGGTAACAACTTCGAAGGTATAATCATGAAGCTTTCAATGTCGACGTAACAACCATCCGAGGAAGACTCTACTGGGGAATTGCTGACATTAACCGCCAGACATTTACCTTGACGACAAGTAAAGACTTCAACGGTTTAAAATGCTGACATAACAGCAATCTGAGGAAAAACTCCGTTGGGGAGAAAGAGAAACTTAACCAAGCAACTCTGACGAGGGAACACATGATAGGACGAACGCGATCATCACACATCTCATGTCAAGAATTATTCGAAGCCATATTGAACAAGAATTCCAAACCTGCAGGGAAACACCTGAAACAAAATAGGTAACCAACCTGGTTTATGCTTCAAAATGCATATGTTGATAATGGCGTAATGCTCCATACGAAATGGAATGCTACGTATTTGCAAATATGATGATATATGCAAGATGCAAATGCAAGCCCGGGCTGCTGGAGAAAAGCTGGATACAGAACCGTTTCAGCAAAATAAATGCTGAAAACAAAACTAGCTCCGCTGAGGATAACCGGGTATCGCCGAATTGTTCCAGCAAAATGAATGCTGGAAAAAGTACGCTGACTCCGCTGGGGAAGAAGAGACAATCCTACTGGGGACTAGCGTTACTGTCCGGAATTACGAACTCTACCGAGGATGATCAACCTACCGGATGGAAGATGACCCGCTGGCGAACAGAAAGAACCACCCTGTTCGGGGAGACCCTTTTCAAACCATGGACAATCTGGTTGTACCCTGTGGGGATTAAATGTACACACGACCACCGCTGGGGATGCACACCACTGCCTGACCGCTTTCTAACTCGCATCTAACTCTTTTGGGGATAAAAATGCGACTTCCATCCGCTGGAGAGAAATAATATCCCCTAGAGCCTGCTCCTATGTTAAGGGACTCCGGCTGGGGAAACACGATCCCTGGGCTGTTTGCTGCGAAGTTAACGACCCTGCAAAATATGAGCAACAACAAGATATCCTATACAAAAGGAAATATCCAGATCAGTATTCGTGACAATTGTTCAGTCAATTCAAAGCTTTAACAATTATTGGCCGAGGCCTGCAAGTTTATGCACGTGCAAGTTTATCAAAAACATCGGCGTTTTCCACAAACAAAACAGTAACAGTTAAAAACAAGAAACAACATCAAGTACTGAATAGTATGCGTTTTATTGATAACGGGCATGTAAATAGGCGAAGTTTTGTACAATGGATGCAACTGCTGAAAAGAGGAAGCTACAAAACAAATACAAATATGTACAGAGGTACAAAGAAATTGGTATACATGTCGGCAACGTGGTACAGACGAACACCATGAGCTGATCCTCCTATGACTCGCCTGACTCCAACGCTTTCCCGATACTCCGTCCTTAGAAGAGATTGACTTGGGTAATCGACCCTCAGGTGCTCCCAAACCACTAAGCAATGTCGTATCAGACTTGGACCGTAGTCATTTGCTTTTTCAATCCCTAACTTTTGCCTGAATTGCCCTTTGCGGGTTTTCGATTCACCGGGATAACCTTTTTTGCCGAAGTCGCCTTCTCAGGTTTTCGACTTCGTGGGTGTACATCTTTTCAATTTTTATCCCTAATTTTTTCCCGAACCTATTTCTTTTTTCTTTTTGGTTTGCCGGGACGCCCCATTTTTGCCTGGACTCTCTTTTTTGTGTCCAGCGGGTCTCTCTTAAACAAAGTATTTTTTAACTGCGTCCGAGTTCACAGGGGATGAAAAATCTTCGCCATCCATAGTGGACAATAGTAAGGCTCCTCCAAAGAAGAACTTTCGCACAATGTATGGACCTTCAAAGTTGGGAGTCCATTTACCCCTGTGATCCGATTGTGGTGGAAGAATCTTCTTTAGCACAAGATCACCCGTCTGAAAGCTTCGAGGGCACACTTTCTTATCGTAAGATTTCTTCATCCGACTTTGATATAACCGACCATATGCGATAGATGCAAGTCTCTTCTCATCTATCAAACTGAGCTGATTCAACCTATTCCACACCCATTCTGCCTCGTCGAGTTGGACATCGAGCAATACTTTCAAAGAAGGAATCTCAACTTCCAATGGTAGGACAGCCTCCATACCATACACCAGTGAGGAAGGTGTTGCCCCGGTTGATGTGCGTACCGTCGTACGATAACCGTACAAAGCGAAGGGCAACATCTCGTGCCAGTCTTTGTATGTCACAACCATCTTCTGAACTATCTTCTTGATGTTTTTATTAGCCACCTCGACAGCGCCATTCATCTTGGGTCTGTAAGGAGATGAGTTGTGATGCTCAATCTTGAAGTTTTAACACAATTCCTTCATCATTTTGTTATTCAGATTCGAACCATTGTCAGTAATGATTCTTTCGGGAATGTCGTACCGACAGATGATATCCTTTTTGATAAACCTGGCTACCACTTGCTTGGTAACATTAGCGTAAGATGCTTCTTCAACCCATTTGGTGAAGTAATTGATAGCTACCAAGATGAACCGGTGTCCATTGGATGTGGTGGTTTCAATTTTGCCAATCATATTGATGCCCCACATGGAGAAAGGCCACGGGGACGCCATAACGTTCAAAGGGCTCGGCGGAACCTGAATCTTGTCCGCATAAATTTGGCATTTATGGCACTTCTTTGCAAACTTAAAGCAATCTCTTTCCATTGTCAACTAATAATACCCTGCCCGTAATAACTTTTGAGACATAGCGTGTCCACCGGTATGCGTGCCAAAGGTTCCTTCGTGGACCTCTTCCATGAGTAAATTAGCCTCTTTCTCATCAACACATCGCAAAAGCACCAAATCATGGTTTCTCCTATACAGAACACCATCCGGATTCAAGTAGAAATTGTCAGCCAATCTCCTAAGAGTCTTCTAATCACGGCTGGATGCCCCAGTCGGATACTCTTGGTTCTTTAGAAAATTCTGGATATCAAAATACCACGGCTTGCCATCGGAAGCTTCCTCAATGGCGAATATGAAGGCGGGCCTATCAAGGCGAGAGATAACTATTCTGGGAGCCTCATTCCAGAAATTAACTTTGTACATGGAAGACAACGTCGCAAGAGCATCAGCCATCTGATTTTCTGCCCGTGGCACAAGATGAAACTCTACCCGGTCAAAGAAAGGTAATAGTCTTCTCGCATAATTCATATATGGTATCAGATTGGGCTGACGGGTCTCCCATTCACCCTTGATCTGGTTCACGACTAGCGCGGAGTCTCCATATACATCAAGATTCTTAATCCTCAAATTAATAGCCTCCTCGAGACCCATGATGCACGCCTCATATTCAGCTTCGTTATTAGTAACTGGGAACGTCAATCTAGCGGTGAACGGGATGTGCATCCCATGGGGAGTCGTGATGATTGCCCCCAATTCCACTTCCATATGAATTCACAGCACCGTCAAAAATCAATTTCCATTGGGAACCCGGCTCAGGACCTTCACCATGCAACGGCTCTTCACAGTCTTTAATCTTTAAGTACATGATATCCTCGTCAGGAAAATCAAACTTCATCGGCTGGTAATCCTCAATGGGTTGTTCAGCCAGGTACTCTGACAGTACGCTACCTTTGATAGCCTTTTGCGATCGGGCAATCCTTCTAGAAAGTGCCATCTGCCATCGGGCAATCCTTCCAGAAAGTGCCTGCTTCTCAAAGATGTACTTGATTGGATCCATCTTCGAAATTAGCATGGTTGTATGATTTAGCATGTATTGTCTCAGACGTTTGGCAACCCAAGCAAGTGTGCAACACGTCTTTTCCAGCATTGAGTAACGAGACTCACATTCTGTAAACTTTTTACTCAAGTAATAAATCGCATGCTCTTTTCGTCCAGTCTCGTCATGTTGACCGAGAACACAACCCATACTATTCTCAAGAACCGTCAAGTACATGATCAGTGGTCTCCCGGCTACTGGGGGTATCAAAATCGGAGGTTCCTGCAAGTACTCTTTTATTTTTTTCAAACGCCTTTTGACAATTTTCATTCCAGACAATTGCCTGGTCTTTTTCAACAATTTAAACATTGGCTCACACGTGGCAGTTAGGTGAGATATGAACCGGGTAATGTAGTTCAACCTCCCTAAAAACCCACAAACCTCTTTCTCTGTTTTCGGTGCTGGCATTTCTTGTATTGCTTTTATTTTAGCAGGATCAACCTCTATTCCTTTTTCGCTAACAATGAACCCCAGTAGCTTACCAGATCTCACCCCGAAGGTGCACTTATTAGGATTTAGCCTCAGCCTGAATTTCCTAAGCCTCTCAAACAATTTCAAAAGATTCACCATATGCTCTTCCTCCGTCTGGGATTTGGCAATCATATCGTCAACATAGACCTCAATCTCTTTATGCATCATGTCATGAAAGAGTGTCGTCATAGCACGTTGATATGTTGCCCCAGCGTTCTTCAAACCAAAGGGCATCACTTTGTAGCAGAACGTTCCCCACGGGGTAATAAAAGTTGTTTTCTCCATATCCTCCAGCGCCATTTTAATCTGATTATAGCCTGAAAAGCCGTCCATGAAGGAAAACACAGAGAATTGAGCAGTGTTGTCGACCAACACGTCAATATGAGGAAGCGGGAAGTCATCCTTAGGGCTCGCCTTGTTCAGATCCCGATAGTCAACACACATCCGTACCTTACCATCCTTCTTTGGTACAGGTACTATATTAGCGACCCAAGGAGGGTAAGTTGTAACAGCTAGGAAACCAGCGTCCCGCTGTTTCTGCACTTCCTCTTTAATCTTTACGGCCATATCTGGTTTCGTTCTTCTGAGCTTTTGCTTGACCGACGGACAGTCTTCACGCAATTGCAAGCGGTGGACCACAATATCAGTGTCTAGCCCAGGCATATCTTCATAAGACCAAGCAAAGATGTCACTATACTCTCGAAGCATCTCGACAAGTCTCTGCTTGATATCACTTTGCAGCCCCTATCCGGACATTCCTGACAATCTCTTCTGAACCCGAATTAATGATCTCGATATCCTCCTGATGAGGCAAAATGATTCTCTCTTCTTGTTTCAACAGACGAGTCATCTCTTCTGGTAAGTCGTTATCCTCAGCAATCTCTTCTTCGGCTTGAAATATCGGGTGCTCAAAGTTGAAGCGAGTCATAGGGAGATCTTGATTGGTGTCATCTGCAATATGGATCCTGCAAGAGAAAGGGTTAAATGCTTTAAATGATATGCAAACGAAGCACACGACCACATTGCCATTTTATTGTAAAAATAAAAACAGAAAAACAGGGATCACAAAGTTGCATGAGGAAAACACCTTTATTTGATGATTAAAACAAAGCACACACATAAGCAAGTAGGCCCTGAAATAAAATGACTATGCCTCGGGTAGGACACAGGATTGTACAATAATCGAAAAACAAGGCATTACTGTTTCGGCGTCACTTGAATAAAGTCCTGGATAGACCAGTTGCATAGGCTCTATCCTGGCTCGCTAGGCTTGATCCATGACTCCATGTCACAGTCGCTATCGCCTTCTTCACTGTCAGACACAACGTTGATCTGTTCAAAATTGACTCCTCCCGGAGTGAACACAATCGGCCTTTTGAATCTCGACTTGCCCTGTAAAGATGATGACGACGGGCAATACCCTAAGCCGAACTTGTCCTGCTTAACAAGAACCTCCAGAACTCGACCCCAACCTTTAACCTCACCGGCTTGCATCACTGCTTGGGCTTCTCTGTACGACGACATAGATACCTCTGGCCCCTTGCTGATGACAGGAGATTTGTCATTGATATGCACTCCTTTAAAGGCCTGACACAATGTTTCGTGGATCTCACCATCCACTTCGACATACTTAAACGATGACAGGTGACTGACCAGAATGTCTTCCTCCCCACATATAGTGACAATACTACCACCGACCGCATACTTAAGCTTTTGGTGCAACGTCGATGTCACAGCCCCTGCAGCATGGATCCACAGTCGTCCAAGCAAACAACTATAAGCTGGTTGTATGTCCATGATGTAAAACACGATGTCAAACACTTCTGGACCGACCTGGATCGGCAAAGTCAATTCTCCAAATACAGACCTTCTCGTCCCGTCAAATGCTCTCACCACTAAATCACTTGGTGTGCAAACTACTCCTCGGGTATCTAGCTTCAGCAATGCTTTCTTGGGCAAGACATTTAAGGATGAACCAGTGTCGACAAGGACATGGGACATAACAGTGCCCCTACACTCGACAGAAATATGCAACGCACTGTTATGATTGCGGCCCTTGGGCGTCAAATCAAAGCCAGTAAAGCCAAGGCCATGCCCCGCATTCACGTGCACAATCACTCCTTCGAGATGATTCACGGATATCTCATGGGGTACATAGGCAGCATCTAGAGCTTTCAACAACGCGTTCCGGTGAGCCTCAGAACGAAGCAGCAATGACAAGATTGATATTTTGGAAGGCGTCTGCTGCAGATGATCGACAATTTTATAATCGCTCTTCCGAATTAACCTCAAGAATTCTTCTACATATTTGGTCAAAGCCTCTTTTTCCTTCTCCTGCGACGGTCCTTCCTCATTGACCTTACCTTTCCCCTTTGCAATTCTCTCAGCTTCTACTTCTGGCGACGTAAAGATTCTGCCACTGCGGGTTATGCCCCCTGCCCCTACAAGGTTACCAACGGATCTTACAGGCAGGCTCGGCAGGTTAATCTTCTCCCCATTGCAATAACTTCCGCCCCATAATTCCAGGGGATGGCTTTAGTACTCTCATACGGGATAGGTCCAACTTTAGTAATTGTGATAGTCGGCCTCTTGGGAGGTGCCGATATCGTGACAGTTTTGAACGGTATTGTAATCGTTGCAACTTCACCCTGCTTTTCAGCTATTGCCTCAACAGGCTTTTCTTCAGCAGTGCGATCAAATTGCAGCGTACCTTCGTTGATCATCCTTTGAATACCTCTTCTCAAGTTATTACAACCCTCAGGCTGGGCCAAACAATCAACGCAATCGGCGCCACAACCAGGGAACACTCCCCCTTTCAGCAATCTGCTTTTGACATAACCCAAAGGCATTTTCAATTCATCCACATTCATAATCAGATTCAAACTAACATCCTCCAACACAGCACCTACCTTTGCATTTCCATGAGGCGACATAGGATTCTTCTCAATATTGGGCGCTTCGTTACCAAACTTTATAGCTTTGTTATCTACCAAATCTTACACCTTGTGCTTGAACGCTTGACAGTTCTCGATGGTATGACCGGGTGCCCCGGAGTGGAAGTCGCAATGCGCATTAACATCATACCCATAAGGAGGCGTGCCCTTTGGCGGAGCTAGCGTCCTTTTCTCAACAAGCTGCAACTGTAACAAGGTTGGAAGCAACTGAGCATAAGGTAGTGGAGGCGTTTCAAAAACTCTTTTCACAGCCCTATCCCGACCTTGATATCTCTGTGGAGCAGCGTCCTGTCGTCCCTGTTGCTGGTGTGGCTGTTGTTGTTGTTGTTGAGGTACAGGAATTGTCACACTGGCGATCTGTTGTCTATGCCAATTCCAACTTCTATCCCTTCTCCGATCATTGTATACTGCATTGGTATCTCCCTGTCTCTTGTTCCTAAAAACCTTTTTACCACCTCCAGCTGAGGTTGACTCACCCGCTTGGATCTTACCAATCTTAACACCATTCTCGATACGTTCCCCCAAGAGTATCAACTCGGAAAAATTAGCCGTCGTACAATTAATGAGTCTGTCATAGTACAGCCCAAAGAAAGTTCCCACAAACATATCCACCAACTCCCGCTCTACCATAGGAGGGTGCACCCTGGCAGCTAGCTCACGCCACCTCTGGGTGTATTCTTTGAAACTATCGTTATTCTTCTGAGAGAGATTTTGGAGCTGGACCCTGTTCGGCGCAAGGTCGTTGTTGTATTGGTAATGTTTGACAAAAGCTTCTGCCAACTCCTTCCAGCTACCAATTTAAGCAGGCTCTAACCCTATGTACCATTCCAATGACGGTCCCGACAAGCTGTCTTGGAAAAAATGCATCAACATCTTTTCGTCATCAGAGTAGGCGGACATTCTCCTATAGTAAGATCGCACATGAACTCTCAGGCAAGTATCCCCCTTGTACTTGTCAAAAGTGGGTGCTTTGAATTTGATTGGTACCCTCAAGCCAGGGACCAATCCCATGTTAGCCACGTCCAGCCCCGTGGCGTTCTGATTAGCAAGATTCCTCATCTGTTCTTCCAACAACCTGAACCTTCTATCATTGTCAGCGAGCGCCTCAAAATCCCTTCCTGGAGGAGGGAAAGCATCTTCCTGGCGATCTTCGCCCCAGTGAGAATCCTCATTACCATACTCAGCATAAGCATTATGAGGACCAAAACCAGCCTGATTAACCCTAGGACCATATCCCATATTACCGAAACCTTGATTTCCAATGCCTGACCCAAAACCAGCATTATGAACGCCCATTCCCATACCATTATGGCTTGCATTTCCGAAGCCTGCATTACCGAAGCCCTGATTACCGTAACCCGTCTTTCTGTAACCCTGATTGCCATAGCCTTGATTACCACCAAAACCAATGTTGCCAATACCAATACCCATACCAGTATTCCCAGCACTGAGACCAGCATTCCCAATGCCAACATTGAAACCAGTATTCCCTGTCACATCCATATTCTCAGCTCTGTTATCATTCTTAGTCGTATTGAGGACAACCACCGGCACTGTGTCATCTGCTCGCAGAGTCCCGACTCGAGAAGGATGATTAGCAAAACCGCTATGTAGCGCACCCTGACTATCAACCCTAGAAATTAGAGGTTGCACCAGAGTTTGCAGCTGCTCCTTGCCCTTAGCCACAGTCTCCATCACCTGGATGAACTGCGCCATACAGTCACACATCTCTTGCATCTCAGTCTGCATCTGGTCTATGACCTTCTTACAGTTGCTTCTGGTAGGATAGCGATGAATTCGCTGGTCGGAAATCTTGGAACCTGCATCAACAGAGAGTTAAGAGAACAGTACAAGGTACCTGCTATGCGAATGATTTATGCAAATGCAAACGTGTGTCTGTGTGTTAGGGAGATTTTCCCCCGATTCGAGTGCCAGAATGCAAGTGTTGATAACAAGAAGTCCGGGTATAGCCACTAGAATAACATCTCATATATAGATAAGGCCCACAAGGCAGTAGTACAATGTCAACGAATACAATGGGAATCAATAGCATGACCTCAACCAACAAGCCTGGTGATAGTCAGCCTACAACAAGAATAAAAACAAAGAGCTACAAAGATAATCAAGTGCGACCGCGGGTACGAAACTCCTCCAGCAACTCTATAGTCTCGGGGTGATCAGGACGAGTGAGTAACCCTTCAACAAGCAAATCTCTCTGTAGGATAGTACACTGGAGACCCTCAACTGAATCTTCCCACGCTCCCTGGCCAAAGAAATCCTCTAGCTTTCGCTTCTTGGACTCGAACCTCTACTTGCGATCCTTCAAGTTAGCAAGAGCTTTGTTCAATAAATCTTTGGTGGCGTATCTGCGAGCGGTCTCCTCATCAAACCTCTTCTCACTAGCCTTCACCTGAGCCTTCAATTCGGAGATCTGCTGCTTTAGTTTATCCTCCCTCTCTTTGTTGTTGGCTATGGTGGCATTTCACTGCTGATTAAACTTGGATATTCTTATGTACGCTTCATCCAAGTGCTGCTTCTTAATGGCCAGTACGTCATTGACAGATTTGAAGTCCCTACCCAAACGCTCACGCTCAGCCATCTGCTTAGTCAAATTCGTCCCTAACCTGTTCACCAACTCTGTTTGCCTCTTGAAGGAGTGGACGGCTTCGTTTCTCTCGCTTCTAATTTGTGCCAATTCTTTCTCTAACTCTTCATTTGCCTTCTTCAGCTCCTCTCTCTCAGCTAACACCTGATTATACTGCTGAATAGACACGGTAGTAGTCTCTTCCATCGCGGGAGGGCATTCCTGCTTAGCAGGTGGAAAAGGCATCCCTATAATCTCTGCTCTGGCTCTGATCCAAGTCACATACGGAGCGTAGGCTTGGCTATTACTTTTTCCCAATAATGACTTCCCTCGTCTACTGATGTCATTCCAGGCATGCTGAAGCTTAGATAACATATTCCCCTCTAGAAGACCAGTGAGGTACAGAGATTCATGCACCTCTTCATCCCTTGGCGGAGCTCTCAAAGCATAAGCAAACTGTCAGACAAGCAAAGATGAATTATAGTTGATACAACCCTTCCTTCCTATCAAAGGCACATTCGGAAACCCACTGCAGCTGAATATAACCTCAGTACCCAACATATCTCTATCAAACCAAACAACACTCTCTGCTGATAAACTCATCAAGCGCTCAGACCACTCAGCTGTGGCTGCAGATGAGGCAAAGAGACCCTTCTTGGGTAGGTGACTATCAAACCATCTATAGAGTAAGGGCACACAACATGATACATTCTTACCCCTTCTATTCTCGTTCTTGTAATGGATGGAATGATATACATCGCCAATCAAGGTCGGAACTGGATTCCCTGATGCAAAGTTATGAAAGGCGTCCAAGTCTACAGAATCAGACATGTTAGGAAACAAAATGATGCCATATATGCAGAGAACAAGAATGGCGTTGAACACAATCCAACAACCGTCTTTGGCACACTGTTGGGCTTTCCCAACTAAGAACTGCAGAGAAAATCCAAGAACCCCGCTCCAACTGGACAAGATCAACTCAGAGGCATCCAGATGAAGAGAAAGAGCTAGATTAGCCAGATTAGGCTTAGCATCCATATGAACAAATGGCATCTGGCTCTTAATAGGCACACCCAATAACTCAGCATACTCCTCTAATGTAGGTGAAAGGATGAAGTTCGGGAAAGTGAAGCATCTCAAAGGAGGATCATAGAACTGCAGCAAGGCATACAACCCATTCAACTCATACACAAAAGGTTTACGAACCAGGCTGAGCAGCTTCCCATAAGATTTTCTGAATTTACCTCTCACAGTATCATCTGCCAAAGCAATCAAACTGGACAACTGAGCAACATCTAGAGTAGGGAGCTTATAGGCTACAGTCTTCCTCAGAGAACCCATAATAGCACAACAGCAGGCAAGAAAAAATACCGGAACCGGGGGATAATGTACCTGCAACACAGACACACGTTAATGATATGCAAATGAGTATGCAAAAATGCAAAATGCAATGCAACATAGGATCAAGATGGCTGCTGAGAAGATCAAAGCCCTAATCCAACACAATCACCACACTGCTCTGATAGCACAACCCTGAAGAGGACCAATAGATACACACTGTCGAGAACAATAACATCTCTGAAGATAAGAACCTATGAACCCAACAACACTGATTCACTGACAAGAAAACCAGGTAGTCTGAAGGTTAAAGTTTCCTGCAATAAACCCGACCCCGTTCACAGGTATGGACCTAAATCACAGACAAGGTATGGCATCCTATGCGTTTCTCAGCGTCACAGACTTTAAAGAGCGATGATACGATACCCCAGAAGGTGTGGCATCATCATCCCTTGAAGTGGCCTCACTCTGCTGAGTCACAAATGATCGATCCTCAGAGTCGACAATCCTCCAAACCAACAACCCCTCAGACCCAAAGGGCCGGAAAAGAAGTCAACCGGGAGAACCTCGTCTGAGCGTGGATTTCATGAGACACTAATGCCTGCAAAGCAAGCACGCGCCCACTAATTCCCACAACTAATGCTAAGTACACTCAAGCCTGGGTCTGGCTTCTCACTCATCAGAGCCCCTTCCCACAACAGCATAATAATATTCATACTGAAAATAAAATGCGGAAAGTAAATGCGATAAATAAAACCCAACAAGTAAACACACAAGCGCTAGGATTGACTCACATAGGCAACCAGAGTCCCCAGCAGAGTCGCCAGCTGTCGCTACTGCGAAAAACGAGGCCGACAAGACAGAAGAGTCGCCACCTTTTGTTATTTATCCTCAGATCGGGAAAGGAAACGATCGGAAAAAACCTGACGAAAAGGTATAAGACAAGGTCATCGCAACCATTGTCTGGATTCGGGAGTCGGTTACGCAAGGGGAAAGTATTAGCACCCCTCATGTCCATCGAACTTGATGGGATCCATGCTTGTTGTGTTTATCTGATGGGTTGATTTGCACTATCTACGCTAAAGGTCTGGTCTGAAAAGAAAAGAAAATGACTTGGCAAAGCGTCGCGCTCTATGCCTATGTATTCCCGTCTGGAACGAGAAATCAGAGTCAACATAGTTCGCCTAACTACGGGGGAAGGTTGCTCGCCAAGATATCGCATATTGTGCCTACGTACTTTCACACGACGCGAAATATCAGAGCAAAAGTAGTTCGGGACACGAGAGACACAGGTTTGTCTTTTTTATCCGAGTAGGGTTAACAGACGGTTCTAGCAGTTGGTGTATGCAGCTCGACCATTGGAGACTTAGGCGTTACCGTTTGCGGTAGAACCGAGAGTTAACAAAACTCTCCTTCTGAAAAAGGTTTCCAAGAAATTAAAGGTCCAAGAGGACAAAAAGAGTTTGATCTTTGTTTTCTATTTTTTAGAGTAGTGTCTTTTATGGATGTTTGCAAATGATATCGCACTAGAGACTATGACCTGAGAGTGAATGCGTCGCATGTCACCCAAAGGGTACCATACTAAACATCTAGATTGTTGAAAAGAAACTCTCCAACAATCCTTTCTCAGATAACTTAAGGCTCGTAATGTACGACGTCAATTAACCTTTACTACTGTATTTTGATTTTGTTTGCAGATGAGAAAAGAAAAGACGCACCAAAGGGGAACTGATCCAATCCTAAAGTTGTCGTGCAAAGTTAAACCTATGGTTGAGGTTAGGAGGGAAACTAACTAATGTTATCATGCATGGTTAGAACCCTAATGTCTGTCATAACTTCTCTAGAATTAGAGAAATCAGAGTTCCTAGGGGAACATGGCAAAGGAAAACAAACAGCAAAAGAAATAAATGAAAAGAAATTACTGTAAACAAAATGATGTAAATAAAATGCATGTTATGCATCACACAAGCAGAAGGAGCCAAGATCAACTTCTAAACAAGCAAGGCACAAAGGCCACACACCACACAGGCAAGGGAGCTGAGCTCTACCAAATACCAACAAGCAAAGCCACACAGTAAAAATACAAGCAGAGGGAGAAACTCAACCTCTAATGCAATACAAGCAAGGGGAGAAGCTCAACCCTTAAGATGCTCTTAGGCCTATGATCATCTACATGAAGCCTAAATCTAATGCAACACTCCAAGCAAATCACATCAATACAGTAGAACAGAAAGAAAACAGACAAACAGGGAACACAAGCCAGCAATCTCCATAGCAGAGCAATCTTCTGACAGCAATCCAATCCAAAGTCTGTAACTGCTCTTCAAGTTTACACCATCTTCAAGGGAAGGAAAAGGATGCTCCATCTTCAAACTTAACCAAACCACTCTACCAAGAATGAAGAGAATCAACAAGATAAGTATTTGATGATGGGAAACAGGAAGGAAACCAAAGGAATCCCACCTGACACTCAACCAGTCATAAGAGAAAGGCATCCTCAAAAGTTCTACACATTGTAAAATGTCACACATCCCTCCAAAGGAGATATGAGACCTTCACATGAGGACTTTGAATCATAGGATGAGAATGGAAGGCAAGTGAAACCAACCATGCATATTTGAAGGAAAAACTACTTCTAAAGCTCTCTCCTAAAAACCCTAATCTTACAAGCTACAAAAAGCTAACAAAAAGAAAAGAAAAGCTCCAAACCAAGCTCCACCAGCCACTCCACAAAAGCTTCATCATGCCCATGATATCATCCAATAGGAACCAGAAGCCCAACATGCAAGAAAAATCCACTTTGAGTCCATTCCAAAACAATCACCAAGGTTGAAGCACCAAATGAACAAACAAATTGAATATTCCATCTAAAATAGCAAACCACATCCTAAAAATCTAATTATTTTTCTATGGGAACATGCATTTGTTAATGATCTATAGTTCAAAAATCAGGACCTAATTCAATTTCTAAGTCCTCTAATAAAATCCTAAATTGAAAGGTATCAAAGGAAATCATTAATGGGGAAAGGCCCTAAACCTACCTCTAAATCAGAAGCTATGATTTTCTAAAAAATGTGAGAAAATTCATATGGGAGCATACATCTCTAACCTAGCAGCTATCAAAAATTCACAACAAAATTCCACACCAAATGATAGAACAAAAATCAACAAACAGACAGCTAAAATATGCAAAATTAATGAAATATCCAAAATAAGAAAAATATGAATTAAATTGAAAAAACAACAAAAATCAAATCTAATGCTACAGAAAAATCACAAATAAAGCAAGGATCATGGAGATATTTTTATTTTATTTTTCTGATAATTCTTGAATTTAAAAATGATTTTAGAAGATAAAAAGAATTAAAGAAAATAGAAAAATGAATAAAAGAAATAAAACTGGGGAATTATGAGAGCCATTGGATCATCAGACTTAGTAAACAAATCCTAGGCTAACGCGCGTGCAGCCACTTAACCAGCTGACTCATCTGCCAAGTCATAAATGAAACGCTGTGTTTCATCTTGGAGGCAAATCTTCAGATTCAATCTCATCCACACGATGGTCATAACGAGTCAAGGTTCCTGGGAGATCCAAGGGCCACGAGACCTTCTTCTTCCTCTAGCTCAGGCGAGACACAAAACGCAGACGGTGGCGCCACCGTCTTCTCCGGTGAGAGGTTTTTTGCAGGGTTCCAATTTCAACAAACTTTAAGTCAATCTTACTCAGAATTTCACGTTGATTACGAAAATGAACTCCAAATTTCCTGAATCCTTCTACATTTTCAAAATCGAATCAAGATCCAAATTATGTCATGTCGTTCATCATCACCAAATGTCCAATTAATGGTATAGAAATGATCCTCATCTAACACTGATTAACCTAAGTTATTCCAATTGTGTTAATTCATCCAAACCAGAGAGTTTCGAATCAAAACAGAAGTTGCACCACATGATCAATCATCACCAATTGCTACCAATTCAAACCTAAAACATGCTACATTTCACATAAATCCTAGTCACATGCTTGTTTCTAACTACATCATGCTAGATTAAGAGGAAATTTGAGATTCACCAACCTGACTTGTAGCTTCGAATTGAGGTGTCTATGGCTCGTTTCTTGCTCTCAAAATCTCCAGATTCCTTCAGTGAAGTGCAAGAAAGAGGATCCAAACTTCAATTTGATCTGAAAATGGCTTGAACTGAGAATTAGAATTTGATTGAAGCTTGAGAATGTGAGTTACAATCTCTGAATTCAGCACCAATGAATCACCAACCCTTGCCCAAATGAGTTTCTGAACATTTATAGAGTGTGATAGAACCTTCTAGAGGTCCAACCCAGGCCCAATTCAGAAGATCCAATTTCAAATTTTTGGAGAAAATTTTGAACATGGCAAGCTCGAATTTGGCTCAATCCCTTGCATGAGATGTTTTGGTTAGCTTGCATAACACATTTAGAATGGATTCAGATCAGCTAGAGCTTCCCAATTGGCTTTGTGAATGATTTCTTGTGATGTTGCTTATTTGTGAAGAAACATGTCAAAACACCATGAATTATAGGTCAATTGAAAATACTAAAATTGTCAATGTTTCTAAACCATCATTTTTTATCAAATTGAGTGGTCATTTGGCATATTTTGTGCACATAACAATTTATTTGAATTTCCCACCAAATAAGGCCTTTAATTTCTCTTCTTTCAAAACCACTTCAAGTCAACTCTTACTATAGACCAAATCAATTCACCATGAGCTCTTAGTTGACATAAAAACCATATTTTGAGCAAGTTCCATGTTGAACAAAACTCCATTTGAGATTTTCAAGTTGTATATTTTGACCTATAATTGAAAATGACCTATAATCTTACTTTCCCAAAATACCCCTAACTTGTAAACCTCATAACTTGAGTTCTAAAAATCATATGGAAGACTTCTAATACAATTTGGAAAGCTAAGATCAATACCTAAAACTTTCATGTTGGCCAAAAGTTTAGGAGAAACACCCTCCTAGGTCAAAAGTTCCTTGGAAGTTGGTGAACTTTCACAGACAAATTTCACATTCCTCAGATGACCTGTAACTCGTCTGGACCATAACTTGAGTTCTATAAATCCAATGGAGGACTTCTAGTACTCAAGTTAAAGCTAAGAGCATGATCTAAAAGTTTCATGTTAGCTAAAAGTGGAGATGAAACTTTCATCTTGAGATGAGTGGTCTTGAAGTTAGACACTAAATAGGGGATTTTACCCTGAGAACCCTAAATTAGCAACTCCTCACACCTTGAACTTTTCTTGCATAGATCTTGAAATATCATATCATGTGTCTCAACACAATTATACATGATTGCAAAGACCTAGAATTGAGCTTTGATCCTCCTCAATTGGTCAGTTGACTTAGGATTACTCAGATGAAAACCCTACTTGCAACACCCTCAACTGTGGCTCTTCACACTTGGAACAAAGACTTGATTGAGCTCCACCATGACCTTCAAGGAACTTCAATGAGCTCTACTCACACTTCCTCACCTTGGTCAAGACCTCACTATCTCTTGATGATCTTTAATTGGTCCTCAAATTAGGAGACTAACCCCATGCAAGCAAATGAACCTCTTAAGAACCCAACCTTCTTCCTGATGATTATGGTGACTTCTTAAACTTGAATAATCCTCTGGCTAGGCTTCTCACTTGATCTCCTGTTAAATGAACAATGTTATGCTATGCAAATGCTAATGCAATGATATGCTAATGCAAATGAAACATAAATCAAGTAAGAAAAGGTTAGGCAAATTTTGGGGTGCAACATACATGACTATCATAATCAAAGAAAGAAGTTGCACAAAGTATACAATTTAATCAAAGATGTTTAAAGGTAAAAAATAAATAAATAAAAGGCCTAATAAGTGAAAGAGATTATTAATATATTTTTTTAGATTTTTTTAAGTATGAGGAATGAAGTAAACAAGAAAATAACTAAATTTTTTAAGTTTAAGTTAAATTAAGAAAATAAATAATTAAAAGAGATAATTAATATTCTTGATTTTTTTAGTGTAAATAATAAAATAATAAGAAATTAAATAAATAATTTTTTTTTGTTTTTTTAGATATTAAAATAAAAATGAAATTAAGATAAAAGAAAATTTAAAAAAATAAAAGAAATGAAATAAAAAAGGAGAAGGAAGAAAAAAAAGTGAAAAAGAAGAAAAATGGACAAAAGACATTTGGGTCTAGGGGGATTCAGCCCAAGACCCTTTAATTGCAACACAAACTCTTTACCACTACACCAAAGCTAGCTTGCTAGTAATAAATTCCATCTAATAAAATAAATAATAAAACAACAAAAGGAAAATACGGTTGCTGTAGCTTTTTCAATTTTTTAAAAATACAACTTTTCTATTTTTGAACCAAACAAGGAATGTGTATATAGCATCTTGATCATAATTTTGCAAGGATTTCAAACATGCCGTTAGTTTTTATTTATTTTATCTCAAACTCACAAATTTTAAGTAAAACTAGAAAAAACCTAAAATTTCAAACTAAAATTAAATTTCATATACAATCAACCAATTCCTATTTTCACGGGGCTTTCACTCAACATGTCAAGGAAAATACAATGGTAACTTGAATGGATAAAAATGAAGCCTTAAAGAGGGAGTTTGAAATCAAGAAAATTTACCTATTGGAGTGTGTCCAATGCACCTTCTAAAGTACTTTCAAATGAGAAATTTTAATCTCTTTAACTTCCTTGAACCTCCATGAGTGTTATGGTGTATTTACTTTGTCTTGAAACCTTTCAAATTGTTCTGTTCAAATCAACTTGCAAGTGAAGAAAGTGAAAAGTGGTTATGGAGTTTAAGGTGTTTCAGGTCATGTTTGATGCATACAGAAGCTTATGTGTGATCTATGGAATGTGTTTGAAGTGTGAAAGTGGAAGGAAAGTGCAAGAATAGTGACTTTCAAAGTTCTTGCTTTTGGACAACAATTGAGGTTTGGAATATGTGATTTCTGGTTCAAGAGGGAAAGGTGAGCCTTTATGTGTTTCAGTGGTTCATTTGTGGTGTGTGAAATGATTTGTGAATGCAGAAAGGGTTTGATAATGGTTGGAATTATTTGGAACTCAAAATGGTTTGAGAAGTGTAAGAATGCTTCAAGAATGACTCTTAGAGATTTCTTACTTAATGAAGGATGCTTTAATGATGTTTTGGTGTGTTTTCTGTGTGTTTGAAGCAATGCTATGAGGTTTGCTTAAATAGAGGATTCAATTTTCATGAAGGAACGAGTTTTGGATAAAGGAAAAGCAATGTTCAATGAATAATGCATCTTTTCCAAAAAGTTGGTGAAAGGTACACATACCCTTTGCTTTCTAGTGTGACTACAAATTGACTTTCTCTTGGTTATACAAGCTACCTCTAATGTTTAGATCATTTCTCATGGCTTATGGATAAGCAATGGCCAAAAGCAACTTTTAACAAATTGTCCATAATGTAATTCAAGTTGGTCCATTGAACCATGCTTTTCTCTCTTGTATTGAGATTAATCTCCCACGAATTTGGCACCACTCTGAAGATATCATGGGATACTACAGTTTTCATGTTGATAGTATCTTGTAAAAAGGTTTAGAAAGTGTTCAAAAGTGGCTCCAAATTCGTGTGAACCAAACTGACCCATAACTTAGAAAAATTCTGGTTCATTTGTAATTGGTCACCATGAATGAAACCTCAACTTTGATCATCAATATCTCTCAATTGGTAAAAGCTTTTTGGAACAATTTTTCCACTAATATGAAGTATGAAATGTGATATTTAATTGTATCTCTTAAGCATCAAAAGTGGTGGCTTTGATTGTTCACAAAGAATCCACAAAGTCATGCACTTAGCAAAGTTTAAAATTTAGAAAAATTTCTAAGTGTTTTGGATTTTGTAACAACTTGAACTCTCAACATTTGCCACCCATTTCTTCCACTTCAAGAAAGTTTTTGGCCACCAATTTTCATCAACTCATAGTATCAACTCTTGCACTTGATTGTTGATGAAGGGAATCTCTTGATCATGTGTCATTAATTGGAGGACTTGAGATATTGAGGGTCACACAAATTTTTGATTGGTCATTTGATTGAACTTCTTAATGCAAAACCCTAACTTGTGGACAAAGCAAGTAAGGCATATATTTTTTTTGCATTTTTAATGAGATTATTAATGCATAAAAGACACGCATATGAAATGCTTGATGCGATGTAAATGATGGAAATGTGGTGGGATCTTATGGGTAAAAATTAAGGTATGACACTAAGTTCCAAGGATACTTGTTGGGGACTATCTTTAAGGCCGACTCACCGCGAGAAAAGTGTTCGTGATAAGCTTGGATGGGTAGCTATTACTGACTTAGTTACATATTGATCTGGCCTTTTTTTATGATGATTCCTGAGTATTTAGCCTATGCTATGTATCTATGTTATGTATGCATGTTATGCTATGTGATATATGCATATTATGCTATGTTATGTATGTATGTTTGAGTTATATGATGTAACACTCCATTTTTGTGGATATGTTACGAGTGATATGATGCATGAATGCGATGTTTGATTTTCAGACGAGAACTGGACATGAAAATGGTTCGCCATATAGGGACTAGGCTTTGAAACAGAGGTCGCTAGATGGGTACCAGATTTGAGATGATTTTCCAAACGAAAACTAGGCTTTTGAAAATGATTTTCTAGACAGGACCTGGACTTTAAAATGATTTCCCAAACGAGAAATGGGCTTTGGATATGATTTTCCAAACATGAACTAGGATTTGGGGTGCCAAATGAAAATTAGGCTTTGAAAGACCTGAACGACATAGTACTGACAATAGTCGGTTATCGAGAATGAGGGGGAACACCACACATGACTCGTGATATGTTGATTATGAAGGTAGAGAAAAAGACAAGAAAGGGGGGTTTGAATTGGATTTTTTTACCAAATGTAAACTTTTAAAACTATCAGCACAAAGGTTAACAAGAAAATATGAATAAGAAGACACAAATATTTTTATCCTAGTTCACTGTTAACAAAGTTACTCCAGTCCATCCGCCAAGGTAATTTTTCCTTCAAAATGGATTTAATACACTAATCTAGAAAGATTACAACAAGTTCATCTAAGTGTTTAGAAAAATACCTTAGCCCTTTCAAGTCTACAGGCTAACACTTAGTCCCTTGAGAAAAATGATATCAAAGAAGATACAAAGAAATCGTTTACAAAGGTGCTTCTATAAAGAAGATTAAACAAATTTAAGAACAAAGTATTACACAAATATGAGCAACAATTCTTTGTGCTTTGATAGAATTTCTAGACTGAGCGTATTTTCACTTGATATTGATCATTATTTTTCTGCTTGAGAAATGAGGTAGAAACTTCTTTATATAGCTGAATGTTTGAACATTGAAGGGTACAAACGTAAATATTGATGCCAGCTGTTGCAACGGCAATAACAAGACTGTGGGAGATAATAATGGTAAAGTCTCACCATATCTCATATAACAGTATTAACGTGAAATCAATTTATACCAAAATGGGAATGAAATTTTGTACAGATTCCTTCATCACACATTTCTGTCTTTAACCTTATCTTCTGATCAACTTTATATGAGAGATGAATCCAGAAGATGAACGACTGAGTGAAATCAGAGTCTTCAAAGTATTTAGAAGTAATGTCTTCAGAATCTTTAAAACTTGTTCAATAGAACCTTGTCTTTAGAGTCTTCAGAGCTAGATATCATAGTTAGAAGAGGAACTTCTTATAAACACATAACTTTATTTTTCTTCAAAGGCATTCAACATTAATCAAAACTGCTGATGTTTCTTCAGAGACGAACGAAGTAAATTCTTAAGGCGTGCCCAAAGGATTATGATGAAACTTCTTGAGAATTATTCAGAATCAATTTTGTATTGATAACTTCACACTTAAGAAACTTATTAGAGTAAAGAATTGTTACATATAAAATATATGCATTGTTATCATCAAAACTTAGAGGTTATATGCAGAACCAAAATCTTGTTCTAAAAATTTCCCCCTTTTAGATGATGACAAAATCATGTATTTTGATGGAACAATGTGTATGAAAATATATGCAAGAGATATCATTGTCGCGGTGAAATTTGGATATCAAACTATCGATTAGTTTGAATCTTTAATTTAATTTGCAGCCGAACTTTGATTTGTCCAAAGGAAGGGATAAAGATCGAAATTCCCACAATGCAATGCAAATGCAAGGTTTAGAGAGTTTTAGGTTCGGGGGTTGGTTAAACTTAGGGAAGGTGCTAGCATCCTAAGTTTATGTAGTATTCTACAAGAACGTCTTGTTTTATTGTTGTTTATTGCTAAGTGTTTATCTGCTTAAGATTAAAAGACCTAGGGGTTTATTTCTAAGTATACTCGATAAGATATCGCATCTTATGCCTAAATATCCTTATGGGAGTGGAATCAGAGTATTTGTAGTTCCCCTAAAGGGTTTGAGGATTTCTTTGACTGTGGTCAAAGTTCCTACGGGTTTAGGGTAGTTGATTGATTGATTTTAGGAGAAAAGGTGAGTTGTCATTTTAAGAGAGATTTAACCGCCACAAATTATAGAAAAATAGTCTTTGCATCGTCTTAAGAGAAGGGCTCAAGTACTCGGATATTGATCGACGATGTACGCCTCTATCTCTCTTAAGGCAAAGTCCCTACGGTATTGATTGTATTGTTGGGGGGTGGAGATTCTATCTCGCTTAAGATGATTAACATCTTTCTCTATTGTGTTTGAATATTTGTTGTTGAATTGTTTATTTTGTTTCTATGTTGTAAAGAGAAGGTCCTTCCTATAGGGTAGGATCTATCTTAAAGATCGACTTGAATGGGATCAAGTATCAAGTGGCAGAATGATGCAAATGAGATGCACTACACACAATTGTTGAATCATGTGTAGGTTTTTCCTTTGGACGGAATGCGATGCAATAATATAAATTGCGATAATATAAAACATACACAACTCATGAAAGCGCTAAGTGAGTGTGTGAATTGTGAATAAAATAAAAGTAGATAAAGTAAACATTCACACGCATGAAAGCGCTAAGTGTATAAGTGAATGTGAGTGTGAATACTATGAGTGATGGTGAAGCGTGTACGATCGAATTGTTGATTACAATGTGAATTGATTTTAGTCGATGAATTTTAGGCGAGAGGTTGATTTTAATAGGTTAAATTTTGAGGTGAAATTTGCTAAGGGTTATATATTTTTTCGGGGAAGAGAAAAAAAGTTGATTTTAGTGAGATTGATTTTATGGGAAGATTATGTCTTTAAAGGAAGGGTTCAATAGTTATTATTGAATGTTATTTAAACCATAAAAAAAGTTTATTATAAAAGATTATTTTATTGATAAAGATAAATAGGTCATGAAGGGAATAAAATAAAATAGTCGGCTTAATTAAGAGATTGATTTATATTATAAAACTTATTTTAAAAAAGTTCTAAATTTAAAACTAGAGATTGATTTTATATTAAAAGGTTTTATTATTATATTTCTAAATTATTTAGTGAAATGAGTTTGAATAAATTATTTAAGAAATTAATAAAATAGAAAAAAGTTTATTTAATTAATAAAGAAAGTTACTAGTTTTTTTTATAAAAAAGTCTGATTTAGATTAACTAAATAAAAGGGGGTTTTTAATCAAATAAATAAATTAACCATATTTAAATAATAAGTTTTATTTGTTGGTTTAATTAAAAAGGATGAATGATTATATTGGTTTAAAAGGTTAATTAAAAACTGATTAAGAAATTGAGGGTTAATTAGTGGCAGATTAGTGGTGTAGTGGGTGTGTGCGTGATGTGTGATCATAATATACAAAAACAATACAGAGAGAATAATGGCAAATGCGAAGAACCCTAGTCCCCCTCTGCGTTCCCCCCCCCCCCAAAATCGAATCCCAAATCGTTTGGCTTCCTCTCATCGCTTCCGACCATACTCGCCATTTCCTTTCATCGTCGTTGTTACTTTCTTCACCCTGAAACACAAACAGAAACATCAAACAATCCTTAACTTCGACACGGACCGATGGCTTATCGAAAGTTGGGGATATTGAGGTCGTGTTCGAGATGTCGGAAAGGGGACGCCGTTAGTTGCTAGCGGCGGCTGATGATGATGAGTTTCGACGATCGAAACAGATGAGTCTCCTCCTTCAATCTCTTAGGTTTACGAGCTCTAAGCTTTTGGTGTTTTTTTCGCGATGATTTTTTTAGGGTTTCGAACTCGTGGTTGTTCGTGGATCCTTTTGAATGTTGTTGATTTCCATCCAATTTATAGGCCTCTGAGTAGAAGATATCTAATTAATTGGTATTAAAGCTTTCCGTTTTCGTGTTATTTGGGGTTCAAAAACCTTCCTTCTTCGGATGATTGCGTTTAATTGTGTTGATGAAGATCAGACTGTATGATTTGATTTGAGGAATATTCACTTGATGCTAAAGGAATCTAAATGGGATATTTTCTGCACAGGGTATATCCTTTACTAATCCAAACCCTATGTCTTTTGCAGGTATGGAAAGCAGGGGATTATGGGCCAAAGGAATTAGTAGCCCGAAATGGTTTTGATTAGGGAAGTTCTAATCTTTCTTCTTCGTGTATTGATTTGTAATTTTCCTTGTTGACTTTGTGACTTGGTTCTTTGCCATTGCGACGTTGCTAATACTTCTCTTCTTCTTCTTCGTAGAGAAGGTTGTACTCGAGTTCAGGCGCTAGCCTTGTCTTATTTTGTGGCTGATGTTGGGTTGAAACTGCGATGACGACATTGTGTCTGAGCCTATGAGGGATTGTGGTTGCCTCTTGTTGTTTTCGAATTTCCATTGACGCTCTTGAGTTGGTAAGGAGTTGACGACGGCGTTCACGCTATCCTCCTGGCTACTCGAGTCTTGCCCCAATGATGGGTTACCTGAGGGCTAAAAATCTTCTCTCATCTTTACTTGGACCTCGAATTGTTTTGTGGTCGATATGTAGCTGTTGTTGCAGATGATGGAACAAGATTATTGTTGTTGTTCTGCTGGTGACTGTGGCTGACTCGTGACTGATACTTGTTGATGTTATGTTTGCTGCATCATTCTTTGTTGCCACATAATACTCTTGCTTTTGTTGTTGTTGAACTGACATGGTCATTGTTTCTTGTAGTTGATGTTAATGATGTTCTCATGCCGTGCTGTTATGGTTTGCAGATGATGACTTGATATTGTTTTGCTTCTTCTTTTAGAATGTTGTTAGAAGTTCAGCAGCTGCCGGTTATTATGCCGTCGTCAAGAAAGGTTCAAAGTGGCAATGATGGCTTACAGGTCTGAGCCATGAGGGAAATAAGAATGCCCCTGCTGCCTCGATGAAGTTGTGTTTTGCATCGTATTGGACCATTGAGACTTAATTGCTTTGCTTTACTGAATTTGATCTTCGATGTTCGGTAGGGAGTAGGTGACAACTTCGATTGTTGCCCTCTTGGCCGCTCGTTCCTATGCCCGATGATGCACTTCATATTCCTGAAGGTTTAATTTCCCCAACTCTGCTTGGGGTTTTCGGTTGCCTCCTAAATAGTGGCTGTCCTTGATTATTGTTGGTGGAACATGGTGTTTACATCAAGCTGGGCAGGAGCTTTTCTTGTGATTTCTAACTAAATCCCTTCATCGTTTCGTGTGTTGATGCAGGAGTTTGGGGAACTGCTTGCTATCTTGGTCTTCACGTGAGTCAATTGCTGTGGTTAATTTTTTTGAAGTCTAACTTGACTTCTATGCTCTACGCAGTAAACCGGTTTTTGGATGGTAGAGTGGTGGTGGAGCAGCTTGGGATGCAGGATCAATGTTGTTGTTTGCAGCTTGTTGTTGGTCGCAGCTTGTTGAATTCTAATTGTGGCCTGCTGCTGTTTGTTGCAAACCTGTTATTGTCTTTTAACTGATGCATCTGATGCTTGTTTGTTTGAAGTTGCTACCTGTTGTTATTTACTGTGCTAATTTCCTCTTCTTCTTTCAGGATCTGATCATAAGTCTGGGAGTTGTTGGTCTAGTCACTGGCGAGAGAGGTATAACGGTGATGATGACTTGGTGGTCTGAACCGTGTGTGCTTGAAATTGCAGCTGTCTGTAGTTGTATGCTTCGTGTTGTGTTGGGTCATTGAAGTTAATTGTTTTTCTGTCCCAGAATTCAATTCTTCGGTGTTTGGTAGGGAACTGGCGGCATCCTCTGTTGTTGCCTTCCCAGCCGCTCATGCGTTTTCCCAATGATGCTCTTTAAAAGAAATTGAGGGCAGAACTAAATCCACTTATTCCCTCTTAGCTCTAAAATTTGATTCAATTCTTGGACTTTTGAATTCTCTTTGTTCACTGCTGTCAAACTGATATTGTTCTGCTAATACTTTACTCGCAGGATTGCCGGTAACTTAACTATCTGGTTGTGTTCAGGTTGCAAAAGGTGAACAAAATGGCGTTGAGGAGCTCATGAAGACTCAGAGATGGTGGTAGAGCTCAAGCCCGAGCTTAGTCTTAGGACTTTGAAAAGGGTTGAGTTAATAGAGTCTAGAACTGTAGGAATCTACGATTGTAATTGGATAATTCTTCTTTTGTTCAATTACCGAGTCATCCATACATCATAAAGCGCTTTTATTGTAATCCGTTATTGCTCAATATGAATGTAACTGAACTGTTTTGGGTGCCCGAAGAGTGTTCTAACGGTATAGAAACCAAATGTTACTGTATTTCCATATGGTTAACTTGTATGAATTGTGTATGAGTAGTATTTTATCCAAGGCGTGTAGTACGGCGAAGGCCAATCTAATGAACTTTTATACAAATAATTCCACATGTGATGAATTTTGAAGTTCGTTCCTTGTAGCTCTTAAATTTCAAACTTTTATTTTACGATGAGCTTGTATCGTGAAACCAGTCATGAAGTTGGATCTTGCAATGCATCTTGTAATGCCAACTGTATGGAGTTTTCCCGGGACTTAAATGAATTGAAAAAACAGACACTATGACTTGCAATTTTGAATATCCTTTTGAGCTAGGTTTTGAACATGATGAAACCTCCTTGATAGGATCCAACTCTTCACGCGTCAATCTAGACTTCTTCCTGATTTCAGGGCCAGGTAGAAGACCAATGAGTCTCAATCAGCTCGTGAGCTTTGTTTGCGAACTATGATAAACTTGGCTCGAGGCCTAGTAGACTATACAAATATCTTTTGAACCTTAAAACATCTGCACGAGCTGGTTAGCCATAGTAAACATACACAACGGCATAAACGATAATGTGCAACAAAAGGATACCAGAGAAATGCATGAAGAGGTGGGATCTTACGGTCAAAAATTAGAGTGTGACTGATGCCCCTATTTAAGTTATTTCTATCCGGAGATATGGAGACTGAAATCTCTGTCTCGACGAGATAGGAGGGACTTAAATATAAATATTGCACGAATTTTTGGCCCTAAGAAACCACCGAATGCAAATGATATGCAATGATATGAAAACGCGAGACAGAAGGTCCTGTGGAGACATGATGCCACAATGGAGGGATTGGACACGACACGCGAGACAAAGGAGCAACAGACCCAACGAAGCGGGACTCCACGGGGACAAGAAACCACTAATCGGGAATCTCCCTAGTATAACAGTAGCACCTACACCAAGGATATGTCGATTTAAACAATGAATGAGAAAATAGAAGGATAACTTGTTACCAGAACGGAGCAATCCAGGCAACAGCAATACCCATAGTGACTTTTCTGATTGAGTCAATAGTTCAGTTTTGTTTCGTATTCTTTTTCTTTCTTATCCATTTTGAAATCCAACTGGAAATAGTAAAAGGTATAACCTCCCTGAGCGTCATGGTACGGGGACCATGAGTTGGTCTCAGTCTCTGATGAATGACTTCCCCGAGCATCATGGTACGGGGACCATGAGCTGGTCTCAGTCTCTTATGAATGACCTCCCCGAGCGTCATGAGCTGGTCTCAGTCTCTGATGAATGACTTCCCCGAGCGTCATGGTACGGGAATCATGAGCTGGTCTCAGTCTATGATGAATGACCTCCCCGAGCGTCATGATATGGGAATCATGAGCTGGTCTCAGTCTCTGATGAATGACCTCCCCGAGCGTCATGATATGGGAATCATGAGCTGGTCTCAGTCTCTTCCCGAAATGATGAAAACTCGTGCGAGCATTCTTACAGGGGATCAAAATGTCATCGTAGATCGTAAAATTTCTTGGCTGTGAGCCATAATGTGTTGTGGATTGTAGAATTTTGTAGATGTAAGTTGTAGACTTTCGGCTGTAAGCCATAATGTATTGGAGGTTGCAAAACTTCACCGGGGATCTTCAAAAGAGATGTAGGCCGGTTGATTTGTAAAGTATGCCTTATAAAATAAAGAGAGACTAATGTGATAAACTTCCTCGATTTTTCTGGGGAAATGAACTTACTGGGGAATTCATTTCCGAGGAGCATCTTTACTGTAGTTGTAAAATATATATCATTGCAGATTCTCAACTGAAGAGAAGTATTTGTAGTGGGAATTTTCAAATAAGATAAGTGTCTTGTAATGTCTTTGGCGGACCTTTCTGATGGATTGCCGAAGCGATGCCATTTGACGGGTTGATAATGTTGAAGAACCGCTGAGGGTGAATGAACTGTCTTGTAGAAACTGTCGTTTGTCATTTTGAATAAGATCTTAGTCAAAACGAGTTGCTCAAATAAAGAGATTGATGTTCGAGAAAATCCTGTGATGTTATTGTTGGAGAAAAGTCTGTCTTCATGAATATTCTTCTTGGGGAATAGAGTGCAAAGTAAATGCACCCTTAATCCATACTTAAAATTTGGAGAAATCCACGACGTGATCGTCAAAGGCCGAAGTTCAATTCGGGAAGTAGCCGAAGGGAAGACTATCAAGTAAGACTCGACCATTGAGGTATGAACTCAAATGGAATGTACTAGAAAATCGTCTTCCATGAGAATCAAACTCCATGGGGAAAGTAGAAACATCGTACTCTTTCTGCCTAGGGTTGACAACTCTATTTGGAGGGATACGACACACCCAAACGCTTGGAGATAACCACGGTCAAAGCGATAGAATAAAACAAACACAAAGAATGCAAAAGTGCATATGCCATGCTGTCTATCAATATGCTATGCGTATGTTGACAAACCAGGAGAGGCGAAAATAAACGTCTCAAACAGAAGGGTACTCAAGCCAAATCTCCACAGACCTCGTACCACTTGTAAGGAAATCTTGAACGTAAACAATCCTCGTCTCTGGATAAAATAAATATCCTCTGCTTGCAGAATCATATATGATTGTCGTTTTCCCATGGATGAAATAAACGTCCATGGTCATCCTTTTGTCATTCATATATCAGGTAAAACACTTCTTAAAATCAATTTAGGTTTTGCTATCAAGAATAAAGATTTTGATGGACGAAAAACTTTTATTGAACAGGGGTCAGCAGAAAGGCATGACCCCAATATTACAGTGTTGGAAAATAATAGAAATTACATCAAGGGAATAACATCTTGCTCTCCCCAAGCTAACGAGGATATCCCGAGTTCTAAGCGAAGTACTTTTTGACAGCATCCGTATTCACCGGGCGGGTGATCTCTTCTCCGTCCATTGTTGCTAACATCAACGCGCCTCCGGACAAAACCTTTCTTACCACGTACGATCCATCATAGTTCGGGGCCCATTTTCCTCTGACATCAATGAGGAAATACTGAATCTTCTTGAGCACGAGGTCATCTTCTTTGAGTACACGGGGTCGAACTTTCTTGTCAAATGCCTTCTTCATCTTCTGCTAATACAACTGCTCATGGCATAGCGCTTCCATCCTCTTTTCTTCGATTAAGTTCAACTGATCATACCTCTTCTGGCACCACTCAGCTTCTGACAACTTTTCATCCATCAAAATCCTCATAGAAGGAATCTCAACTTCTATCGGGAGCACTGCTTCCATACCGTAAACGAGTGAAAAAGGAGTTGCCCCAGTCGATGTGCGTACCATTGTACGATACCCATGCAAGGCGAACGGAAGCATCTCATGCCAATATTTATAAGTAACAACCATCTTATGAATGATCTTCTTGATATTCTTGTTGGCGGCTTCAACAGTCCCATTCATCTTTGGTCTGTAAGGAGAAGAGTTATGATGCACTATCTTGAATTCTTTGCATAGTTCTTTCATCATTCTGTTATTAAAATTGGATCCATTATCTGTAATAATCCTGCTTGGCACACCATATCGGCAGATAAGCTGATTTTTAATAAATTTGACAACCACATGTCGAGTTACATTAGCGTAGGAAGCCGCCTCGACCCACTTGGTGAAATAGTCAATGGCTACCAAGATGAATCGGTGTCCATTAGATGCTTTCGGCTCTATCATACCAATCATGTCAATTCCCCACATAGAGAACGGCCACGGGGATGATATAACATTCAACAAAGTCGGAGGCGCATGGATCTTATCTGCGTAAATCTGACACTTGTGACATTTTCTGGCAAATTTGTAACAATCTGATTCCATCGTGATCCAATAATAGCCAGCTCTTAAAAGTTTCCTAGCCATAGCATATCCGTTAGCATGAGTACCAAAGGATCCTTTGTGAATTTCCGTCATTAGCATATCCGCTTCTTGTTTGTCAACACACCTCAGCAAGATCATGTCAAAATTCCGCTTGTACAACACGTTGTTACTCAAAAGAAAATTTCCAGCCAACCTTCTCAAAGTTTTCTTATCTTTGTTAGAAATTCCCAAAGAATATTCTTGAGTTCTGAGGAATACTTCAATGTCATGGTACCAGGGTTTGCCATCTTCGACGGAAAAGATGTAGGCGGGTCTGTCAAGACGTTTTACTTCAATCCGAGGGCACTCGTTCCAAAAGTTCACCACAATCATCGAGGTCAAAGTTGCCAACGCATCTGCCATTCTGTTCTCATCACGAGGAATATGATGAAATTCGACCCTATCAAAGAACGGTAACAGTCTTCTAGCATAATCTCTGTATGGGACCAAATTATCATGTCGAGTTATCCACTCTCCAGTGATTTGATTGATTACCACTGCAGAATCACCAAACACGTCCAAATTCTTAATTCTCAAATCGATTGCTTCCTCAAGACCCATAATGCATGCTTCGTACTCAGCCTCATTATTAGTACACTGGAATGTTAATCTGGAGGTAAATGGGAAGTGGGTCCCTTGAGGGGTCACAATAACAGCACCTATCCCTTTTCCATGAGCGTTGACGGCTCCATTAAAAACCAAACCCCATTGAGAACCTGGTTCCGGTCCTTCACCATGCACGGGTTCTTCACAATCCTTCATCTTTAAAAACATAACATCCTCGTCTGGAAAATCATCATTTGAAGGCTGATGATCCAAAATGGGCTGGTGAGCCAAATGATCAGCCAAAACACTTCCTCTGACCGCTTTCTGAGTATGGCATTCGATATCATATTCAGATAACAACATTTGCCATCTAGCAATTCTCCCAGTCAAAGCGGGCTTCTCGAAAATATACTTGATAGGATCCATCTTCGAGACTAACCAAGTGGTGTGATTCAACATATACTGGCGCAAACGTTTGGCGGTCCACGCCAAAGCACAACAAGTCTTCTCTAACATAGTGTACCTTGTTTCACAGTCAGTAAATTTCTTGCTCAAGTAATAATTGACATGGTCTTACTTTCCTGTTTCATCTCGCTGACCGAGTACACAACCCATTGAATCTTCTAAAACAGTCAGATACATAATCAAAGGTCGTCCTTCAACTGGCGGTATCAGGATAGGTGGTTCAAGCAAATACTCTTTGATACCATCAAAAGCCTTTTGACAATCCTCAGTCCAAACATACCCTTGTTCTTTCCTCAGAAGCTTGAAAATTGGTTTACATGTAGCGGTCATGTTGGATATAAACCTGGAGATATAATTCAAACGTCCCAAAAATCCTCTAACTTGTTTCTCGATGGTGGGAGCTGGCATTTCTCGGATAGCTTTCACTTTGTCGGGGTCCACTTCAATCCCTCTTTGACTGACAATAAAACCCAATAGTTTCCTTGATCGTACTCCAAATGTGCATTTATTAGGGTTCAGACGGAGCTTGTATTCCTTCAAACGACCAAACAGCTTAGACAAATGTTTAACATGATCATCCTCGGTCTTCGACTTAGCTATCATATCATCCACATAAACCTCGATCTCTTTGTGCATCATATCATGGAACAAAGTAGTCATAGCTCTCTGATATGTTGCCCCTGCATTCTTTAATCCAAACGACATAACCCTGTAACAGAAGGTGCCCCAGGGTGTGATGAATGACGTCTTCTCTCTGTCCTCGGGAGCCATTCTAATCTGATTGTAACCTGAGAAGCCTTCCATAAAGGAGAAAACCTCATATCTTGCGGTACTGTCAACCAAAATGTCAATGTGAGGTAACGGGAAATCATCTTTCGGACTGGCTTTATTCAAATCCCTGTAGTCTACACACATGCGAACCTTACCATCCTTCTTCGGGACGAGCACAATATTAGCCAGCCAGAGCGGATATTCGGCAGTGACAAGGAAACCTGCCTCAATCTGTTTCTGTACTTCTTCCTTAATCTTTAAAGCCATGTCGGGTCGAGTCCTTCTAAGCTTCTATTTTACTGGTGGGCACTCTGGCTTCAAAGGTAGACGGTGTTCAACTATAACAGTGTCCAATCTAGGCATATCTTGATATGACCAAGCAAACACATCAACAAACTCCCCAAGCAAATCAATCAGCTGTTTCTTCACATCAGGCTTGAGCAAGGCTCCAATTTTCAACTCTCTATGGATTTCTTCTGTTCCCAAATTGATTACTTCCACTGGCTCTTGATGAGGTTGGATAGCTTTCTCTTCTTTCTCAAGCAGTCTGGAAATCTCCTCTGGGATATCATCTTCTTCGGCTTCGGCTTCGTACACGGGAAACTCGAAATTCGGAGGAGGCAGTGGATCATTATTCCCAGGATGTAATTTATGTAGCAATCTGCACAAGTGATGTGATTTTTAATGAGTTTTTGTAAAGTGGAAAGTGTGTGTACGCGAGATGCCACTTATTATTTTCCAACATCGTAAATAAATATTGAGAAAAACACACATAATGAAAATGAAAGTGATTTATTGATGATAGTAAAACCAAAAAGACACGCCCAACAAAGTCATCTTTGCCTTGGGCAGAGCAAAGGGAATTATTTAAAAGTAAGCCCTAATAATGCAGTTTCGCCTTGGGGCAGAGCGAAAAAGAAAAAAAAATTAAAAACAAATGCTTTACTTAGATATATGAACGACAGCAGGGGCTTCAACCACACTCCAGTTCTTGACCAAAACGCCTGGGGTTACAAAATTTGGAATATCCTCATCTGAATCTTCCTCGGCAACAGCATAAACTCCAAAGGTATAGTCAAATCCGTCTGAAACATAACCTGGATCTTCCATATAGGGCTCATAATCTTCGTAAGAAATGGAGGACCTTACATAACCATCTGATATGTAGCCTTCAAGTTCATCCTCTGACACAAAATTTACTTGAGGATGATGGACGAATCCTCCACTACGGAACACTTCATTAATCAACGGAAGCCCTTGGTTTTTAGTAGTTTGTTTAGCAGAACTGCTGGTGAAACCAAGACCTTCCTTATTTTTGTTCTCTGGCAAAGACAACACCTTCCCCCAAATTGTCTGATGACCACTGTTCACTACTCGTTGCGCGTCTTTAAATGATGACATAGATGCCTGAGATTTTCGGACACCCTCGCCCATAATAGACAAAGCTTGAAATTGCATGCCGACCTCTTCCTCAGCTTCAACGTACGAGAATGATGACAAGTGACTCACCACCAAAGCTCTTTCTCCATAAACCGTAACTGTTTTTCCCTCAAAAGCATATTTTAATTTCTGATGCAAGGTAGAAGTGAATGCCCCAGCTTCATGTATCCATGGCCTCCCTAGCAGACAGCTATAGGCGGCACGAATGTCCATGACTTGAAACGTAGTCATAAAAGTCTGTAATCTAATAGTCATCGGCAAATCCACCTCACCAATTACCGTCTTTCTTGACCCATCAAAAGCTTTGACAATAACATGACTTGGCCTTATCGGCAGTCCTTGATAAGATAGCTTAGATAGAGTAGTTCTAGGCATCACGTTTAGAGAAGATCCAGTATCAACCAACACACTGGACAGAGAGTCATTCCCGCAATTCACAGAAATGTGTAAAGCCAGGTTGTGTTTCCTTCCTTCCTCTGGGAGATCATCCTCATTAAAACCCAGATTGTCACATGAAGTAATATTACCAATGATATTGTCAAACTGCTTCATAGTCACATCTTGTTCAACATATGCTTGCTCTAAAATCTTCTGGAGTGCTTCTCTATGAGCCTTAGAACTCATCAGCAATTGTAACACAAAAATCTTTGACGGAGTTTACAGGAGATGATCTGCAACCTTATATTCACTTATCTTGATCACCTTTAAACACTCATCTGAATTGGACAAATTAGATCCACCAGATTGCCCCACAATTGGATCCTCTGAGCCTGTTTTTTCTAATGAGACCTCTTTTTCTTTCGATGGTACAGTCGGGTAGACTCGACCACTCCTTGTTACTCTGCTGACATCTGCAATGTTAACTACTAAAGGTACAGTGGGCAAAGGCACTTCCTTTCCATTTTCCAACATTGTAGCGTTGTACCTGTAGGGGATAGCCTTACTGGAAGTATAAGGGACGGGTCCAGGCAGATTGATTACCAACGGGGTAACAGCCGGTTTTCTGCTATTATACACGATTTCGATACGCTCCACTTCTTTAAAGTGAGGCACTATAACACAAACCTCTTCGGCCCTTTCAACTGAAAATTTCTGATTTTCATCTTCCAAATAGCCTTGAATCATGCTAACGGAGGGTGAACCATGCGGGGGTAACGGATTAACTTGCACATTAGGGTCGGAATCTTTGAAGGACAAAATTCTGCATTTAATGAGCCTCTGAACATCTGCTTTCATACCAAAACAACTCTCAATATCATGCCCTGGAGCACCCTGATGGTAAGGGCAAAACTTGTCAGCTCTATAAGAAGGAGGAGGATTTGCAGGAACCATAGGTGGAGCTTTTGTTTGAATATGACCCTTCTGGACCAAAGTTGGAAATAAATCAGTGTATTTCATAGGAATGGGCTCAAAGTTTATCTTTCTATACGCGTGACCCTGATTGTTGAAAGGTCGATTCTGCTGAGGATATTGCTGATTTTGCTGAGGCTATGGCTGATGAGCAATGGGGGACTGAGGTTGCTGATACGGCTGCGGACTTGGTTGAGGCTGATAAGCTGGAGCATTAAACACTAGTGATACAGCAGCAACTTGGTGTGATGGTGAATACCTTTTTCTAAATTGGCCCTTTTGAATGGCATTTACACCTTGCTCTTTTTTCTTCACAAAACCACTCCCATACTTCTTAGGAGCAATCTCCTCTTTAGCCAATCTTCCTTCGCGAACACCTTCTTCTAAGCGCATTCCCATGTTAACCATTTCAGTAAAGTCACTGGGTGCACTGGCTACCATCTTCTCATAAAAGAAAGGACCAAGGGTCTTCAGAAAAATCTTGGTCATCTCTTTTTCTTCTAATGGTGGTGTGACTTGTGCGGCCAACTCGCGCCAACGTCGAGCATATTCCTTGAAATTCTCCTTATCTTTCTGTGTCATAGCCCTCAATTGATCACGGTCAGGAGCCATATCCACATTATACTTATACTGCTTGACAAAGGCTCCCCCTAGATCATTGAAAGTTCGAATCTTCGCACTACCCAGCCCCATGTACCACTTGAGTGCATCACCTATCAAACTGTCTTGGAAGTAATGAATGAGCAATTGATCATTATCAGTTTGGGCAGACATCTTCCTGGCATACATAATAAGATGACTCTGAGGGAAAGTATTCCCCTTGTACTTTTCAAAATCAGGGACCTTGAATTTCGGTGGAACCTTGACATTTGGGTCCAAGCACAGCTTAGAAGCGCTCTTTCCAAACAAATCCTTCCTACGAAGGGCTTTCAACTCATTCTGCATTTCAGAAAATTGGTCTTGAAATCCATCCATCCTCTCTTCCAAACCCACAGTTTCAGTCGGCGACCCTTGTAAAATTGGCTCATCTAGAATATACGGAACAACGTTCACATGTGGAGATGCAGTAGTCATCACAGCAGAAACTACAGGAGCAGCTTGAACAATGGTCACAGCAGGGATCTCAGACACAGACGGACGGTAACCGGTTGAAAAGAAATTGGGAGACAATCCCCTCGGGAAACCTTGAGGCATATTGTAGGACATTTCAGCAACAGAAGACACCACTGGGATCGGTGCTGGCGTCACTTCAGAGATCACAGTCCTCGGAACTTCTTGGTTGTTGATCAAGGCTTGATTGGACAAAGCTTCCACTATACCATTCAACCTCTCCAAATTTTCTTTCAGAACTGCAACTTCATCACGGAGCACTCTGTTCTCTTGCTCTAGTTGATCCATCTTTTGGCGTTGACTAGCTCGAGTGTTGTATCGGTGATTCAGCTTGTCTGCGGAGATGAAGCAAGAGTGAGACCCTGGAATGCAAACAATGCTATGCTTATGCAAAATGCAAATGAGCATGAAACTTCAAGAAACTCAAATTTTTTCTGGTATTGTAACGTTGGAGAAAAACTTTTTTTATTCGATATTCGAAGCATTGCAAAAGCAAAGTACTCTTTTAAGAGTTTATTACATTGAACCAAAAGCAAAAGAGGACTCAGAGATCTATTCCCTATGCTCCTTCTATGCGTGAAGTTCTTCTTCTAACTGACTGACGCGTTCTTGTAACTCGGCCTTCTCTCTGATGAGTCGATCGACACATTCCTTCCAAGCCACAGTATCTGGGGGAAGATCATTACTGGTGACAGCTCTTGAAGAGGTGTGAGAGGAAAATAAATCCTCTTGCGCCTTCCTTTTCCTTGCAAGTTCTACTTCTGGCAGCTTCTGGGACTTCTCTCTCTCTACCTTGAGTGTGAAAAACTTGTTCCTCCAAGCGGCTTTCAGTTTTCGAGCCTCATCCAAAGCGGGCTTCAACTGATCTACTTCGCTCACATCAAACCAATCAGGATCATGAAAAGCCAAAACTATAGGTTCATGGGAAGGAAACGGCATCTTGAGGTCGAGAGCTCTTTCTTGCACCCAATGTAGATATTCTTTAGAGACAGCACAATTGGGGTATCCTAAAGCAGCTTTTCCTTCCTTATTGACGTATCTCCATGTGTAAATTATGACGGTCTTCAGGTCTGGATCTTCTCCTTCCTTGAGAAAGATCCCTTCCAACAGAGCTTGGTCAGGTACTTCGATCATAGGATGCCCAAATTGGAGGCGAGCCAAAGCAGGGTTGTAACTTATGCATCCTTCTCTCCCAATAAGCGGTATGTTAGTAAATCCTCTGATGCTAGGAATCATACATATACCTCCATAGGTAGGGTCGTACCACACAATGTCAGAGTGAGTAAGGGCCATAACTATCTTGGACCAATGAGGTGTTTCTACCTCATCCCAAATAGACGAATGCCGAGTTAGGCGAGCGATGAACCATGAATACAGCAGAGCGGTGCAACAAACAATATGTCCTTCTCCTTCAGCATTCTTCAAGTGGATTGAATAATATGTGTCAGCTAGCAAGGTGGGAACGGGATTGTTGAGTATGAATAGTTTAATTGCATCCATATCAACAAAATCATCAACCTTTGGGAACCAGAAGATCCCATAAACCAACAAAGCAAAGGTAGCTTCCACGATAAGGAACTCCTTCCTTTCAGCATGGTAACGAACTTTTTCGATCAAGAAATCAGCTGGGAATCCAAGGACTCCTTCCTTGGTGGTCAAGTGCGCTTGAACATCTGCTAGGCTGAGATGAGTAGCGTTTGCAATTTCTTGGTGACTGGGTGCGTCTTCCTGGCCGGTGAATATGGGACGGGCCGTCACAGGCATCCTCAAGAAATCAAAATACTCTTCCAGATTCGGCATCAGCTGGTAATCCGGGAAAGTAAAACAGTGGTATAACTGATCATAAAACTGAACAAGGGTCTCTAACAGCCCTTCTTTCATCTTGAGCTCGAGAAAACGAAAGACTTCTCCATATTCTGTTGCGAAGGCGTGACGGTTCTCGATGAGATATGCTAGCTCTCTTAAGCTTTCAATGTTAGGACTCTGAAGAGTGTACTCCAATGCTTCTCTCTTGAAGTCCATGGTTACAATACCTGAGAAATAAAATTGAGTTTCTTGAAATGAGTAAAGAAAGAATGCAAGATGAATAGGACTTCATGGGATCCCAACTATTTATAAACATTGCAGTAAAAGAAAACGTCTTTATTAATTTTGAAACGGAATACAAATAATTGCTTTTAAAAGTCCCAAATAAATAGCTAAATAAAAGCTAATGAAAGCTCTAAAGAATTTTTGAATTCCGCTGCTTGAGCTCTTCTTCCAATTGGGTCTTCTCACGGATAAGGTTGTCCACAATCAGCTTCCAAATAGTACATTGCGGGTCGGAGAAGAATAAATCCTCCACGGCTTTCCTCTTCTTGCAAGGAAGCAACTCTTCATCCTTCAACTGTAGCTGCTTCTGAAGTTCATCTTTCTCTTTTTGAAGTTCAGTCTTCTGCTTCTGACATTCATCATTTTCTACAACCATTACTTGGTACTTGTTCTTCCATGATTCTAACTCACGTTGCGACTTCCTCAAGGCAACCTCTAACTTCTCAGCTTCATACATAAAGACATAAGTGGGCTCTTTCCTTGGAGATATAGGATCTTGACGAGAATAGGGCATTTTCAGTTTGACTGCTCTTTCTCTGACCCACCGAAGGTAGGGTTCTAAGGACACACAATTAAGTTTCCCAAGGCTTTCTTTCCCCTTCTTGTGCAAATGATCCCATGCAGCCACAATCTTGTCTCGGAGTTCTTTGTCATCCCTAAAGAAAATTCCCTCCATTTGAACACTCTTAGGCGGCTCCTTCAACGGAAATCCCAACTGTCGACGAGCTAAGACTGGATTGTAACTGATCCCTCCATTAAAACTGAGTAACGGTACATTAGCAAAGTCGCCACAACCATCAATAATTAAAGTTCCATCATACGCTCGGTTGTACCAAACGATGTCTGAGTGGGTCAACGCCATAACTCTCAGAGACCAAAGCCCTCTATCGATATTCAAAAAAGAAGTAGACCTCGGCAAGTGTGAAATAAACCACTTGTAGAGTAAGGGCACACAACAGGTGATCATTCCTCCACCATAGAAGTTTCGGATATGCACAGAATGATAAGCATTACCCAATAGAGTTGGTACTGGGTTGTTCTTCAAAAAGATCTTAATTGCATTGAGGTCGACGAACCCTTCAAAACTTGGGAACAAAAACACTCCATAAATAAGTAAGGCAAAGATTGCCTCGAACGAAGTCTTTTTCGTATAATCGGAATAGAACATAGCTTTACTGATTAAGAACTTCGTAGTCAAACCAAAAATACCACCTTTACTAACCATGTTTCCCTTGACGTCGGATACTTTTAGATAAAGGGCCTTAGCAATATCTCTTTCATCGGGGTCTTTCTCCAAGAAAGGGAAAGGAGACTCTTCTAAGATAGGCAGACCAACCAAAAAGGAGTATTCTTCCAATGTCGGCAGTAGCTGGAAGTCTGAAAATGTAAAACAGTGATATAGCGGATCATAGAACTACAATAAAGTGGAAAGAAGTCCTTCGTCTACTTGGCGACTAAATAAGGATATCAGCTTCCCATACTTGCTCTTGAACCTCCCTTGGTCTTCAATCAAGGTCACCAACTTCTTTAGGTCATCCAATTTGGGACTTTTAAAAGTGTATTTCAAAGTGTGTCTTCTATTGGGATCTATAGTACCCTATAATGTTCATAAACAAAAGTAAATCCCATGAAGCCCAATGCGGTATAATGCTTTATGAATGGAACAAACACAAGTAAGCACATAGAGACATAAGTATAAACAAACAAAGGGGACCTTAGGTTTGCAACGAGCATGGAGCAAAGGTATATCCATTCCCAAAGGATGCAGACTAAAGGTTGATGGTACCTGCAGAACAAGGTTCTAATAAGGTTACCAAAGTCATTAGCCCATCTTTCGGATATTATCAACTTCCCAAGTACTCGGGGGTTAATAATATTCTCAAGAGAACTTCTTTTGAGTATAGTATCGCGTAGCACTATTTCGGGGGTACCGCCTCATAGTGGGGTTAAGGTAACTATGGTCCTCAATATCATAGGCTCCAACATCTAATATAGTGCATGTTTTCACGATTAAGAACTCGTTCAACAATATAACTTTCGAGAGGGCCTCAATTGAGCGTGATTTTTAAGTCAACTTGGTCGGGATTCCACCCCCTATAAGCCTCTTTGAACATATCACTATCCTATCTTAAGTTCACTCAAGTCTGGGTGTAGGACTTTGCCTCACCACTCAAAGATATCAACCCAAAAAAGAACAAATAAGAGCACTTATACAAATAAACAGATAATCAAACATAACAATGAACAAGTAAAATAAACAAGTTAGGGAAACCCACTGAGGCCTCCCCAGTGAAGTCGCCATTTTCTGTCGCGGTGAAATTTGGATACCAAACTATCGATTAGTTTGAATCTTTAATTCAATTTGCAACCGAACTTTGATTTGTCCAAAGGAAGGGATAAAGATCGAAATTCCCACAATGCAATGCAAATGCAAGGTTTAGAGAGTTTTAGGTTCGGGGGTTGGTTAAACTTAGGGAAGGTGCTAGCATCCTAAGTTTATGTAGTATTCTACAAGAACGTCTTGTTTTATTGTTGTTTATTGCTAAGTGTTTATCTGCTTAAGATTAAAAGACCTAGGGGTTTATTTCTAAGTATACTCGATAAGATATCGCATCTTATGCCTAAATATCCTTATGGGAGTGGAATCAGAGTATTTGTAGTTCCCCTAAAGGGTTTGAGGATTTCTTTGACTGTGGTCAAAGTTCCTACGGGTTTAGGGTAGTTGATTGATTGATTTTAGGAGAAAAGGTGAGTTGTCATTTTAAGAGAGATTTAACCGCCACAAATTATAGAAAAATAGTCTTTGCATCGTCTTAAGAGAAGGGCTCAAGTACTCGGATATTGATCGACGATGTACGCCTCTATCTCTCTTAAGGCAAAGTCCCTACGGTATTGATTGTATTGTTGGGGGTGGAGATTCTATCTCGCTTAAGATGATTAACATCTTTCTCTATTGTGTTTGAATATTTGTTGTTGAATTGTTTGTTTTATTTCTATGTTGTAAAGAGAATGTCCTTCCTATAGGGTAGGATCTATCTTAAAGATCGACTTGAATGGGATCAAGGATCAAGTGGGAGAATGATGCAAATGAGATGCACTACACACAATTGTTGAATCATTTGTAGGTTTTTCCTTTGGACGGAATGCAATGCGATAATATAAATTGCGATAATATAAAACATACACAATGCATGAAAGCGCTAAGTGAGTGTGTGAATTGTGAATAAAATAAAAGTAGATAAAGTAAACATTCACACGCATGAAAGCGCTAAGTGTATAAGTGAATGTTGAAGCGTGTATGATCGAATTGTTGATTACGATGTGAATTGATTTTAGTCGATGAATTTTAGGCGAGAGGTTGATTTTAATAGGTTAAATTTTGAGGTGAAATTTGATAAGGGTTATATATTTTTTTGGGGAAGAGAAAAAAGTTGATTTTAGTGAGATTGATTTTATGGGGAGATTATGTCTTTACAGGAAGGGTTCAATAGTTATTATTGAATGTTATTTAAACCATAAAAAAGTTTATTATAAAAGATTATTTTATTGATAAAGATAAATAGGTCATGAAGGGAATAAAATAAAATAGTCGGCTTAATTAAGAGATGAATTTATATTATAAAAGTTATTTTAAAAAAGTTCTAAATTTAAAACTAGAGACTGATTTTATATTAAAAGGTTTTATTATTATATTTCTAAATTATTTAGGGAAATGAGTTTGAATAAATTATTTAAGGAATTAATAAAATAAGGTTTATTTAATTAATAAAGAAAGTTACTAGTTTTTTTATAAAAAAGTCTGATTTAGATTAACTAAATAAAAGGGGTTTTTTAATCAAATAAATAAATTAATCAGATTTAAATAATAAGTTTTATTTGTTGGTTTAATTAAAAAGGATGATTGATTATATTGGTTTAAAAGGTTAATTAAAAACTGATTAAGAAATTGAGGGTTAATTAGTGGCAGATTAGTGGTGTAGTGGGTGTGTGCGTGATGTGTGATCATAATATACAAAAACAATACAGAGAGAATAATGGCAAATGCGAAGAACCCTAGTCCCCCTTTACGTTCCCCCGCCCCCCCAAAATCGAATCCCAAATCGTTCGGCTTCCTCTCATTGCTTCCGATCATACTCGCCATTTCCTTTCATCTTCGTTGTTACTTTCTTCACCCTGAAACACAAACAGAAACATCAAAGAATCCTTAACTTCGACACAGACCGATGGCTTACCGAAAGTTGGGGATATTGAGGTCGTGTTCGAGATGTCGGAAAGGGGACGCCATTAGTTGCTTGCGGAGGCTGATGATGATGAGTTTCGACGGTCGAAACAGATGAGTCTCCTCCTTCAATCTCTTAGGTTTACGAGCTCTAAGCTTTTGGTGTTTTTTTCGCGATGATTTTTTTAGGGTTTCGAACTCGTGGTTGTTCGTGGATCCTCTTGAATGTTGTTGATTTCCATCCAATTTATAGGCCTCTGAGTAGAAGATTTCTGATTAATTGGTATTAAAGCTTTCCGTTTTCGTGTGATTTGGGGTTCAAAAACCTTCCTTCTTCGGATGATTGCGTTTAATTGTGTTGATGAAGATCAAACTGTATGATTTGATTTGAGGAATATTCACTTGATGCTAAAGGAATCTAAATGGGATATTTTCTGCATAGGGTATATCCTTTACTAATCCAAACCTTATGTCTTTTGCAGGTGTGGAAAGCAGGGGATTATGGGCTAAAGGAATTAGTAGCCCATAATGTTTTTGATTAGGGAAGTTCTCATCTTTCTTCTTCGTGTATTGATTTGTAATTTTCCTCGTTGACTTTGTGACTTGGTTCTTTGCCATTGCGAGGTTGCTAATACTTCTCTTCTTCTTCTTCGTAGAGAAGGCTATACTCGAGTTCAAACGCTAGCCTTGTCTTATGCCGTGGCTGATGTTGGGTTGAAACGGTGATGACGACATTGTGTCTGAGCCTATGAGGGATTGTGGTTGCCTCTTGTTGTTTTCGAATTTCCATTGACGCTCTTGGATTGGTAAGGAGTTGACGACGGCGTTCACGCTATCCTCCTGGCTACTCGAGTCTTGCCCCAATGATGGGTTACTTGAGGGCTAAGAATCTTCTCTCATCTTTACTTGGACCTCGAACTGTTTTGTGGTCGATATGTAGCTGTTGTTGCAGATGATGAAACAAGATTATTGTTGTTGTTCTGCTGCTGATTGTGGCTGACTCGTGACTGATACTTGTTGCTGTTATGTTTGTTGCGCCATTCTTTGTTGCCACATAATACTCTTGCTTTTGTTGCTGTTGAACTGACATGGTCATTGCTGCTTGTAGTTGATGTTATTGATGTTGTCATGCCGTGTTGTTATGGTTTGCAGATGATGACTTGATATTGTTTTGCTTCTTCTTTCAGTATGTTGTTAGAAGTTCAGCAGCTGCCGGTTATTATGCCGCCGTCAAGAAAGGTTCAAAGTGGTAGTGATGGCTTACAGGTCTGAGCCATGAGGGAAATAAGAATGCCCATGCTGCCTCGATGAAGTTGTGTTTTGCATCGTATTGGACCATTGAGACTTAATTTCTTTGCTTTACTGAATTTGATCTTCGATGTTCGGTAGGGAGTAGGTGACAGCTTCGGTTGTTGCCCTCTTGGCCGCTCGTTTCTATGCCCGATGATGCACTTCATAGTCCTGAGGGTTTAATTTCCCCAACTCTGCTTGGGGTTTTCGGTTGCCTCCTAAATAGTGGTTGTCCTTGATTATTGTTGGTGGAACATGGTGTTTACATCAAGCTGAGCAGGAGCTTTTCTTGTGATTTCTAACTAAATCCCTTCATCGTTTCGTGTGTTGATGCAGGAGTTTGGGGAACTGCTTGCTATCTTGGTCTTCACGTGAGTCAATTGCTGTGGTTAATTTTTTTGAAGTCTAACTTAACTTCTATGCTCTATGCAGTAAACCGGTTTTTGGATGGTAGAGTGGTGGTGGAGCAGCTTGGGATGCAGGATCAATGTTGTTGTTTGCAGCTTGTTGTTGGTCGCAGTTTGTTGAATTCTAATTGTGGCCTGCTGCTGTTTGTTGCAAACCTGTTATTGTCTTTTAATTGATGCAGCTGATGCTTATTTGTTTGAAGTTGCTACCTGCTGTTATTTATTGTGCTAATTTCATCTTCTTCTTTCAGGATCTGATCATAAGTCTGGGAGTTGCCGGTCTAGTCACTGGTGAGAGAGGTATAACGGTGATGATGACTTGGTGGTTTGAACCGTGTGTGCTTGAAATTGTAGCTGTCTATAGTTGTATGCTTCGCGTTGTGTTGGGTCATGAAGACTCAGAGATGGTGGTAGAGCTCAAGCCCGAGCTTAGTCTTAGGACTTTGAAAAGTGTTGAGTTAATAGAGTCTATAACTGTAGGAATCTACCATTGTAATTGGATAATTCTTCTTTTGTTCAATTACCGAGTCATCCATACATCATAAAGCGATTTTATTGTAATCCGTTATTGCTCAATATGAATGTAACTGAACTGCTTTGGGTGCCCGAAGAGTGTTCTAACAGTATAGAAACCAAATGTTACCGTATTTCCATATGGTTAACTTGTATGAATTGTGTATGAGTAGTATTTTATCCAAGGCGTGTAGTATGGCGAAGGCCAATCTAATGAACTTTTATACGAATAATTACACTTGTGATGAATTTTGAAGTTCGTTCCTTGTAGCTCTTAAATTTCAAACTTTTATTTTACGATGAGCTTGTATCGTGAAACCAGTCATGAAGTTGGATCTTGCAATGCATCTTGTAATGCCAACTGTATGGAGTTTTCCCGGGACTTAAATGAATTGAAAAAACAGACATTATGACTTGCAATTTTGAATATCCTTTTGAGCTAGGTTTTGAACATGATGAAACCTCCTTGATAGGATCCAACTCTTCACGCGTCAATCTAGACTTCTTCCTGATTTCAGGGCCAGGTAGAAGACCAATGAGTCTCAATCGGCTCGTGAGCTTTATTTGCGAACTATGATAAACTTGGCTCGAGGCCTAGTAGACTATACGAATATCTTTTGAACCTTAAAACATCTGCACGAGCTGGTTAGCCATAGTAAACATACACAACGACATAAACAATAATGTGCAACAAAAGGATACCAGAGAAATACACGAAGAGGTGGGATCTTACGGTCAAAAATTAGGGTGTGACAATCATAACTCAGAAAAAATTATCATAGTTAATTTATAACACTCCCCTTGAGATAAACAAGCTCCCACTGAGTTCGAACCTGATTGTCTTATAACAGTCTTATCATCAGAACCTTGTTGACTTATCAGAGCTTGAATCATCAGATCCTTTTAAAATGCTTCTATCAGGCTTGATCCATTCAGAAAGTTCCTGAAAGAGACATAATGGTTCAAGCACTGATGAACTTCTTAAGGTGGAAGTCATTTACTTCCGTTTACAAGTTTGTTTCCCTTTTTTCTTTTTTGATTTTAATCCCTATTTCTGCATAGACCGATTATTTTGAATTTGTGGTCCACCGGGTGTCGCTACTCGAAAAATGCATCGCGCAACGACGGGGAGGCGAAAAGGATAGACAGAAGAGTCGCCACCGAACTTTATTTATCCCATGAGGGGAAAGGAAAATATCGAGAAAACCTTAAGAAAGAAATGGATAAGATGGTCTCGCAACCAAGAACGGGTTCGGAAGCCGGTTATGCGAAGGGAAGGTATTAGCACCCCTCGCATCCATCGTACTCGATGGGAACCTTTTGTTTGTCGACGTGTGATTATATTTGCTTAAACATTATGCTATAAGAAGTGTTCCACATGGTAAAAGAAGGGTTAGAAACAGGAAAGTTAGGAGGAAAGAGAGAACGGGGAAGAAAAGAGAAAGAACAGACTCGATAGGACTTCGCGGTCCTAGGCCTACGTATTCTCAATAGGTATGAGAAAGTCAGAGTCGACGTAGTTCGGGGAACTACAGATATGGGGGGAATGTGCTCGACAAGGATTGTGGCCCTTGTGCCTACATATCTTTATTTGAAAGAAGTAAAGAATCAGAGCAGCCGTAGTTCGGCCTACGGTGTGCGGGAAAGTCTTGGTAGACGTTGCTGTCGTGCGCATTCTAGCAGTTAGGTGTATTGCTGCTCGCATGTGAGGAGACTTATGCGTACCTGTTTGCGGTAGAACGGACATAACATATCCGGTTGAAAGACTGGTTTTCGCCATGCGAGGCAAGGTGTCACGTTTGATTGATTGGATCGTTAGGGGGCGAGACAGGTCCTCGGATAGTAACCCCTACGGGTAGTACCCAATTCGTTATCTCAAAGTTTTTGTTATAAAAAGGTGTGGCGAACGAGGCGTCTTTGTATTGAAAGACGAGCGTCAAGACCACACACACTACAGTGAGTATCCTGACACTCGGAGAGGAAGAAGACTACACTCAATCCTCTCTCTTTAGTTCAACACAAAGAGAACTTCATTCTCTTACTAAAGATGTTTTTGGTTTTGAATGGTAAGTGCTTTGCGACAGAGAACCCTACGATAAACGTCAGCACTCGGGATAGGAGAAGGCCTACGCCTAACCACTCCACGACCAATCAAGTTTTTGTTTTGAAAATAATTTAAAATGCACTCGGTGCGGGACCGAGGTTTTTAGGTGACAAGGGTTGCGGAATGAAGTTGTGAAAGTGAGATATGGTGGATAAAGTCGTGTCTTCGTATTGAAAGACGAGTATCAAGACCACCCTCACTACAGTGGGCATCCCAACACTCGGAGAAGAAGAGGTCTACACCCAATCCTCTCTTTTTAATTCAATTCAAAGAGAAATTAATTTTAAAGATGGTTTGAAAATGGACACGGTACGGAACCGAGGTTTTAGGAGACAAAGGATGAAAGCGTCTTCGTATTGAAAGACGAGCATCGAGACCACCCTCACTACAGTGGGCATCCCAACGCTCGAAGAAGAAGAGGTCTACACCCAATCCTCTTTTTTTAGCCCAACACAAAGGAAATGATTTTAAGGAGATGAGATTTGAAAATGGATGGGAAGCGTTTTCGCATTGAAAGACGAGTGTCGAAACCACCCTCACTGCAGTGGGCATTCCAACACTCGGAGAGGAAGAAAGTCTACACTTAATCCCCTCGTTTAGTTCAATACAAAGGTAATTTGATTTTGAAAATTGTTTGACAAAGTTTTTGAATCGAGTCGGGACAAGTAATGAAGAGAGAAAAGGGGTGGTCTCAGATCCAACGATACTTATCAATATATTGATTCAGTAATCGATTTATGGAACTTTCGTCATCGACCAAAACAAAACGAAATGAGCTAAGAAGTCCAATGAGAAAAGAGAAATAAAATCTACCTCTAAAAAAAAGATTAAAAATCTAAATAAAAAAAAATAAGAAATTTAAACAAAACTCTAAATAAAATAAAATAAACTATAGAATACATAATATATATTAACTAATAATAATAATTAATAATAATTCACAATAATAATAATATTAATAATAATAATAATAATAATAAATAAATGGAAAGAAGATCAGACTAACAGAACGTGAAAGATCCCCTTTCTGCTCCTTCACACGCGATCTTTTTCTCTACTCCTTGCTCTCTCGATCGCGGCGGATTTCTCACAGATCCCTCTCTGTGTTGCGATCTATTTCTCCCTCGTGATCTCTCTTGTCCGTCTCTGTTTCCAACGCGGCGGTTGTGTTACTGCGATAACGATGATGGTTCGTGCGTGGGGGTATTGACAGCGGAAATGGAAGCTTCGTGTGGTGTTTTATGGTGTGAGCCGTGGTTTATGTAGTTTCGGATAGTTCATTTGTAGATGGTGAAGGTTTGTACTATAGATTTGTGATTTATCTCTGGTTCGGTTTATCTACAGGTTTTAATGTTTTCGCTGCGAGAACGGCAATAATGAAAAGTGTCACGAGGAAAGGTTGGGTTTGATGAGGTTAGTGGTTGTTATTAAAGTAAAAACAGAATGAAGGTTTTGATGGTGGTTACGCAGCGGCACGATTTTTGAAGTGCGGTTGGGTGTGAAAGAAGCGGTAGCAGAGGTTGAGTTTGATGAGGTTCCTGTTTTCTGGGTCAGGTTTGAAGTCTCTTCCTTTCCTCCTTCGTTCCAGCTCTGTTTCTGTTGAGGGTTCTCAAAATGGAAGATGGGTTGAAAATGAGTTTCCAGATTTGAGTGTGTTTAGTGGTTGGAAGTTTTCAGAGGAATTTTGAGGAGTTTTGAAGAGGAATCCCCAGAAGTTCAAGTTCTGAGAGGGAGATATTATCAAGTTTTGAGGTTATGAGAAGGTTGTTTTATCGCTGTTGATGAAGAATGAAAAAGTTCCCCCCCTTTTCTCCCTGCTATTTCTTTTTTTTTAAAGAGTTTTTTCTGTTGTATTGATACTACTTTTTTTTTCTGATACAGAATGAGGAGGGCTGGTTTGTTGGTCCATATTTGGAAGTTTTGCAGACTGTAGGTGAAGGTTTTGTTTGGTTGTGGCAGAGCTTTGTCTGGAGTGGGATTTGGTGCAGCAGGCTGTTGGTTGTTTCACAGATGTGTGGGCTATGGCAGATTGCTGTCTAGTGTGGTATTTTGGTGCAGCAGGCCTGGTACTTTCAAGCGACAGGTTGCGTAGAGATAAGACTTTGGTTTTTTTTTTGTGTTCACAACATATGCAGGTTCTGTTTCGGCAACTCAGAAGGGCGTGTATCATTGTTGGTACAATTTTGGTGTATGGTCCTTTTGTGCAGTTTCATGAGAGGCTGTAGAATTTTTAGGTCTAGTGTGGAGAAATATGAGGCTGCCCTTTTCCTCAAATAATCACACAGGTTTTGTTGTTGCACCATAGTGTACAGAAAAGAGACCAAGACGGTTTTGTGCAAGGGAACAAAAACATGTGCTGCTTGCGTTTTCCTTTTCTCAAAAATGAGGTACAATCTTGTTTTTGTCATTTTGCTCTATTGATAAAGCTGAGTCTTACGAGCCTCGTGTAAGTTGTACCGTCTTGTTATCTTGTGAGGTTTTTGCAGCATATTGGTTGCCGCGTGAGCAGAATTGGTGGGGACATGTCCGCACGAGTCGTAGGTCTTGCTGGTAGTGGTAGAATGGTTGGCAGCTTGTCTGGTGGTACGATTTATGCAGGTGCGTGGGCTGCAACTGAGAGGTTTGGTGGTGATGCACAAGTGGTGCACTGGTTGGAGTGAGTGAATCATGGTCTGAATATTTACAAATCCTATTGTAAACTGTAGCATAAACTTCTGGAAACTCAAAGGGTCCTACCATGTCAACATTCTGAGCCATGTAAGCTTCACATCATATCCTCATTTCTCTTCATTCAAAATTGATAAAATGAGGGCTTTGTTATTTTCTGCATATTATCGTTTTCCCTGCATTGTTCTAGTATATCTCGTAATGCCCTTCTTGAATTTATGTGACAATTGATGTGCATTCTGATGTTGCAGAACACGGCTCGTATGGCGGTGCAATATCATGTTAGCTTGTATCCCGCTCGCATTTGTGTAAAAAACAAGCGGCTTGCAATTTCTCTGTACTAAGTGGTAAGTTTGATGTATGAATCAATGGTAATGCCGGAGAGAAGTTGCGATGTTCTTCCGTCCAAGTTTCCTTGCGAGAAGGATAATTCTGGTAGTTCCCATGTTCCTCAACACCTTGAACTTACGTTTTCTCTCCATGCAGACGCAAGGCCACAAATTTCCTTTAAATAGCTGTGTGTTGATATGGACATCTTATGATATTTTCCTGTAACTTTAGCTTTCAGTTTATACAATTAGGAAGTGTGTATGAGTCAAATTTGGATTCCTTTGATTTAAATAACAATTTTGAGCCCAATTGTAATATTGCTTTAATGTCAAACATGTATCTTTACTATAACAACATACCCACCAAGTGTACATGGTATAAAAGTTGTTCTAGTGAAACAAAACAATATGTGCCACATTTTCTGCGTGTCCGTGAGCGGCAACCATATCCAAAGCTAGCCTTGATATTTTTTCAAAATAGATCGAAGAGTTCATCAAGCAATTCAAAGCATTTTAATAAACTTGAAACTAACACTTTCCATTTCTTTTATGATCCGGTTTTCAACATAGATAACATTAATAACATAAGCATGCATGCTTCCAATAATTCTATGGAATATTTGAAACGAAATTTTAAAAAGCATATCGGGCTGAGAACATGAATACGGCAATGTCCATACACTTGAGCCACTTGATTTGAAACACATCTTAACCGTGCATCCCAACCGGAACTATCATGTCAGAGAAAATTCTTGACATCGAATGAATAATCCATATTCTTGTTCCCCGTCAATCTAATTTTGTTTGCCATTTTATCAGAGATAACATCCTTGAGATGGATCATGAAGCAAATCTCGACATTTCTTCTGATTTTATGATTCCAACTTTTTCTCTTAACCCAACCTCCTGATATCATGGGACATGACTTGAAAAGCTCAAAAAGGCACCTGAATCCTAAAAATTTGACTTTGAGAAAGGCGACAATTGACGTTAGACCAGGTGACTCCAAAATTTCCTCCATGCGCTTGAAAATCTCTTGTCATGACTCGAAGTGAACTATGAGAGTTGTATGGATGCCTCGAGGTGTATGTCGATTCTTGAGGACACTTCTTGCCATAGAAGCCTGCGATAGGAGGCCTTGTAAAGAGAAACCTTAGTCCAGTTAGTCTAGGAGCAGTTGATAAACTTATCTCTCAACACTCTCGTTGCTATGCACACATGTGACTTAACGAATTCAATCTTACACAACACTCTCTTATGTTCTATTTTTGAATAAAAGGTCAGTTGACAGAAATACGAATGAAAACCAAATGTACAGGTAGGATAAATTTAGGGTATGACAGATGCCCCTATCTAATTGGCTTAGACCGAGTAAGATGAATTGCTGCAGCATTCATTTTTCAAGGTAGAAGTCAATTAGATACAAAGAAGACCTTGAATTTGTCCAAAAAGAAAGTAAATGCTTGGGTATTGAAACATGATGGATATCTTGTAAAGGTTGCAAACACCAAAAGGGTGTTAATAGAGAAAACTTGACACCAAAAGGATGACAAGCCTATCACCAAAAGGATGATAGTACACTCACACACACAGCCCTGACATTAAAAGAATGTAATGGACTCACTACCAAAAGGATAGTGGAAAACACGCTAGTCATGACACCAAAAAGGATGTCAGACCCATCACCAAAGGACAATGGAGTGGAGACGCTAGTCATGACACCAAAAGGATGCCAGACCCATCACCAAAAGGATAATGAAGCGAAATGAGATCATCCCTAACACCAAAAAGATGTAGGGGGATAAGCTTCTCTGAAGAGATTGCCACTTATCACTGAAGATGGATAAGCTTCTCCCAAGAGATTGCCACTTATCACGGATGAAGGATAAGCCTCTCTGAAGAGATTGCCACTTATCGCTGAAGATGGATAAGCTTCTCTGAAGAGATTGCCACTTATCGCTGAAGATGGATAAGCTTCTCTGAAGAGATTGCCACTTATCACTGAAGATGGATAAGCTTCTCCCAAGAGATTGCCACTTATCACGGATGAAGGATAAGCTTCTCTGAAGAGATTGCCACTTATCGCTGAAGATGGATAAGCTTCTCCCAAGAGATTGCCACTTATCACGGATGAAGGATAAGCTTCTCTGAAGAGATTGCCACTTATCGCTGAAGACGGATAAGCTTCTCTGAAGAGATTGCCACTTATCGCTGAAGATGGATAAGCTTCTCCCAAGAGATTGCCACTTATCACGGATGAAGGATAAGCTTCTCTGAAGAGATTGCCACTTATCGCTGAAGACGGATAAGCTTCTCCCAAGAGATTGCCACTTATCACGGATGAAGGATAAGCTTCTCTGAAGAGATTGCCACTTATCGCTGAAGATGGATAAGCTTCTATGAAGAGATTGCCACTTATCGCGGAAGATGGATAAGCTTCTCCCAAGGGATTGCCACTTATCGTTGATGAAGGATAAGCTTCTCTAAAGAGATTGCCACTTATCGCTGAAGATGGATAAGCTTCTCCCAAGAGATTGCCACTTATCACGGATGAAGGATAAGCTTCTCTGAAGAGATTGCCACTTATCGCTGAAGACGGATAAGCTTCTCTGAAGAGATTGCCACTTATCGCTGAAGATGGATAAGCTTCTCCCAAGAGATTGCCACTTATCACGGATGAAGGATAAGCTTCTCTGAAGAGATTGCCACTTATCTCTGAAGACGGATAAGCTTCTCCCAAGAGATTGCCACTTATCACGGATGAAGGATAAGCTTCTCTGAAGAGATTGCCACTTATCGCTGAAGATGGATAAGCTTCTATGAAGAGATTGCCACTTATCGCTGAATATGGATAAGCTTCTCCCAAGGGATTGCCACTTATCGTTGATGAAGGATAAGCTTCTCTGAAGAGATTGCCACTTATCGCTGAAGATGGATAAGCTTCTCCCAAGAGATTGCCACTTATCACAGATGAAGGATAAGCTTCTCTGAAGAGATTGCCACTTATCGCTGAAGATGGATAAGCTTCTCCCAAGAGATTTCCACTTATCACGGATGAAGGATAAGCTTCTCTGAAGAGATTGCCACTTATCGCTGAAGATGGATAAGCTTCTCCCAAGAGATTGCCACTTATCACGGATGAAGGATAAGCTTCTCTGAAGAGATTGCCACTTATCGCTGAAAATGGATAAGCTTCTCCCAAGAGATTGCCACTTATCACGGATGAAGGATAAGCTTTTCTGAAGAGATTGCCACTTATCGCTGAAGACGGATAAGCTTCTCCCAAGAGATTGCCACTTATCACGGATGAAGGATAAGCTTCTCTGAAGAGATTGCCACTTATCGCTGAAGATGGATAAGCTTCTCCCAAGAGATTGCCACTTATCACGGATGAAGGATAAGCTTCTCTGAAGAGATTGCCACTTATCAGGGATGAAGGATAAGCTTCTCTGAAGAGATTGCCACTTATCGCTGAAGATGGATAAGCTTCTCCCAAGAGATTGCCACTTATCACGGATGAAGGATAAGCTTCTCTGAAGAGATTGCCACTTATCGCTGAAGATGGATAAGCTTCTCCCAAGAGATTGGCGACTTATCGCTGAAGATGGATAAGCTTCTCTGAAGAGATTGCCACTTATCGCTGAAGATGGATAAGCTTCTCTGAAGAGATTGCCACTTATCGCTGAAGATGGATAAGCTTCTCTGAAGAGATTGCCACTTATCACTGAAGATGGATAAGCTTCTCTGAAGAGATTGCCGCTTATCGCTGAAGATGGATAAGCTTCTCTGAAGAGATTGCCACTTATCGCTGAAGATGGATAAGCTTCTCTGAAGAGATTGCCACTTATCGCTGAAGATGGATAAACTTCTCTGAAGAGATTGCCACTTATCGCTGAAGATGGATAAGCTTCTCTGAAGAGATTGCCTGGGCTGATTGTTGATTTGGAGATCTGATTAACCACGAGGTTGCAATACATCATGCAATACACCCATGGTCTTGAAAAGATGCCCCTGGTTTGGGCTGAATTTTGCTTTGATAATCTTGAATTCCCTGGGAGGACTCATGGCCTTTGCAGATAATGCCCCTGACTGGGCTGCTAATTGCCTTGAAGCTCAATAAGTTGCAAAACTTCGTGGGGAACACCCACGGTCTTGTGGAAGGATGCCCCTGATTGGGCTCAATCTTGTCTTGATATCTTCTGACTCTAGTAAGAGAAACCCACAGTCTTGCAAGAGGTGCCCCTGTCTGGGCTGATGATCTTGGAAATCTTCGTGATTGACCCTGGATCTGAGCTCGCATATGCGAATGCTTGATGATAATGATATTCCATAACAAGTGGAAATGCAAACGCAAATGCTAACACGCGGAGATGCAAGAGCTGGGGGAGTATGATATGATTCTGGGTATGCGTATGATGCAAGATGCTTATGAAGTCGAACGCGATGCGTATGGTGCGTATGATGCATATGATTGCAAAAGGGTATTTTGGAAATGCAGTGCCGACATGGCGGACTTTTGATAGTTGCCAATGCGGATTGGATTCTGGGTTATGTGGGAAAGTGGAGGACAAGCCTGACTTCCTAACATCGTTTTAAACTTAACAATTGTTGACGAGAATGAGCTTGATTGAGTAGCTTGCCATGAGACGAACTCGAGATGGTCTGCCCCAGAGTTTGTACCACGAAAGGATTCATCGTTGTTTAACCGACTCTTGTGGTTGTTGGCTTCAATGTACTCTTTAGAATAGCTTGCTCTTGAAAGAGCGTTGAAGCGACTTGACTTATCCTGATTAAACATTGGAGGGATCTATCCTCAGGTCAAAGAAACTCTGGGTGGCCTGCCCTTGATCAGTATTCTCGAGATGATTTACTTCCGATCAACCACTTCTTGAATGATTTTCCCCATGGTCGACCGATACTTGGGGATTTGCCTCAGACTGATTGATTTCATGTTCTCGGATGTCAATGCCCCAGGTCCATAAGGTTATATGGTATACTTGGTTCTGGTCTAAACTGCTGAATAATCCAGCCATGCTTGATTGCTTTGTGTTGGGGATTTCCTTGACGCCAACTACTAACTTGCAATTGAAATTGTTTGTTCACAAATGGTAATCTTAATGCGAAGTTCATGCAAGTTTTTGAAAGAAATATTGTTTATTATGTGTCGTGATAGTGAGACGAATGGACCGTTGGTCCGAACGTTGTGCTAACTTGATTGGTGCGAAAGATATCGAAAGGATATTGACACCAATACTGATGATTAACAAATATGTGAGGAGTCAGGTTACGCAACCTCGCAATAGTATGCTTTCAGAATAAACCTCGCCTCAATTAGGTCTTTCGAGGGTTGTAACGTGGTCTGGTTCGCGGTTATAGAAACAAAGGATATTAGGCTCAAAGTTAATTTGTACCCACCCCTTCTTCTTGATGACTTCCAGTCCTACGTTCAGTTAATTCTACACCTATTTGACGGTGTAAGCTTGATGGTTTCAAGGTTTGCTTGAAATGGCAGCCACCTTATTTTGCTGGATGTCGGTAGCCCCTTATTTTGGGTGGCCACTGAGTCTTATTTTGTTTTTGTTGAGGGTTTGAGGACCTCTTTTGCTTTTGTTTTTGATCCCTAACTTTTGCATGGACTGATTTTGCTTGTCAGATCCATCGGGATGACCTTGATTTTTGCCTAAGTCTCCTTTTGAGGTGTTTGACTTAGCAGGCTTTTGATTTTTTTTTTTTAATTTTGTTGGAGGATTGTAACTGCCATGTCATGGGTCATTGATGAACAACCGTCTTCTGGATTTTGCTTTATGCATAGTGGACTGACTGAACAACGACCCTGCCCCAGGTTGAGTGTAAGGGTTTGAATATCCGAAGGAAACTCCTACTCCTATGCTCGAAGTGGTTGACTAGGGATTAACTCCTTATATCTCCAGTGTTTAGGGGATTTGAAACAATGCCTGTACATCATTGACGAGATTTTGTCTGAAAACATACGGTTTGCAATTATGGGTATTTCGTTTTCGTCATCCTCCCTCCAATATTGCTAAACAACAGTGAAAAAGTGGAGTGGATAAAAATATGTGTCTGTGATTGTGATGAGCGAATGCGACATAATTAATTCGGAAAATGCATAATCATTTCATTAATATTACCATTCAAAACAACAATGTTTAAACAACAAGTAGCAATTGACAGAAAATAAACTACAAATGCAAATGATAAAAGCGCCTAAAGACTGCTAATGTTAAAGATGTCTGCCGGTCTGGACCACTGGATTTTAGGGATGACCACAGGATTCTTCAATCATATTTGTTGAGTGATGAGTCGACATTGGATTAGTTTTGATGTCTGGGGGTGTTTCGGGTAAAGTTTATCGCCTTTGAATCGATGAGGTCTTGCACAATGTGCTTCAAAGTCTTGCAATTCTCAATGTTATGGCCTGGGGCGCCAGAATGGAACTCGCATCTTGCATTGACGTCATAGCCAAAGGGAAGAATTTCTGGAGGATTCCCCATTTCCCTAAGCTGAACAAGACCTCCTTTCAATAGGAATGGCAATAACTTGGCGTATGTAGACAGGATTGGATCGAATCTTCTTTCTGGCCTCCTCTGTCTTTGCGGACCTTGGTACTGATTTTGTCTTGGTTGATAGGATTGTTGTTGTCTGTTTTGTTGAACCGCAGGTTGATTTGCTGGAATGGACAACGACTGTTGTGGAGCAACAGCAGCAACATGGTGATAACCTTGATGAGTTCTCCCTCTGTCTGTGAATGCAACACTAGCTTCGCCTTCTTTCTTCTTAATGAAACCCTGATAGGGCTTCTTGATCCCATTTGAAGATTCGCCAGCATTCTGAATCTTTCCTGCCTTCATAAAACTCTCTAATCTTTCTCCAGCCATGACAAGTTCAGAGAACACCATGGAGGTTGTGGATGCTAACCGCTCAAAGATCGGTCCTTGTAGCGTGCCCATGAATAGGTCTGTCAGTTCTTTCTCCATCAACGGGGGTTGTACTCTTGCAGCGAATCCCCTCCACCTCTGAGCAAAGTCTTTAAAAGACTCGTTCGGCTTCTGGGTCAAGTTCTGGAGTTGCATCCGATTTGGAGCCATGTCAGTATTGTACTGATAATGTTTCACAAAAGCGTCTGCTAACTCCTTCCAGCTTTTCACATTGGATCGTTCAAGATGCATGTACCACTCCAGAGAAGCCTCTGTCAAACTATCTTGAAAAAAATGGATTAACAGCTTCTCATCATCGGAATATGCAGCCATCTTTCTGCAGTAAGACCTTATATGTGTCCTAGGACAACTATTACCCTTGTATTTCTCGAAGGTTGGGATTACAAACTTCGGAGGTATCTTAACTCCGGGTACAAGACATATTTCAGCAGCATCTAGTCCCAAAACATCGTGGCCTTGCAATGCCTTCACCATATCTTGTAAAGCATTAAACTTCTTCTCTAATTCAGCGGTCTGTGGTCCATATGCTTCACCTGAATTCTCATAGAAGCCTTCATGATCATCGTACTGGACTTGTGTTGGGATCGTAGTACCATGAGGATGAGTTGTACCGACTGGTGGATGGACGGTGTTGACAGGTATGGCACCTGCAGAAGTAGGAATTGCCCCAACAGGAGTTGGGGTGGCCTCAACAGGAATTGGAATTGCACCACTTGCATTGGGAATTGCACCAGCCAAAGTCTGATTAGCGCTCCTCTCTGCTGCTTGCCTCATCTCCTCTTGACTCCTGGCCATGTTCTGAATCACCTCCATGAGTTGATTCATCTGCGTCTTCATGCCTAGCATCTCGCTCCTCATAGTAGCCTGGTCTTGCTCTATCTGATCCATGACTCTTTTATGATTATTCCTTGTGTTATACCGATGTCTTGAAGTCAGCTTGCTTTACTCTCTCTGAAAGGGTAAGCGGCGTGTAAGATCGGGTTGTAAGGAATGCAAGAAATGATGCAGAGATGCTTATGCAAATGTAATGTAATGAGCACATGATAAAAGAACGATAGCAAGATCAAAGTCACAGGTCCTGCAAAACAACACAAAAAACATCTCTCCCATCGGGTAGGTTATTTATTGGTTTATAAGAGGGTATCCCAAAGGTTTTTAAACGAAATCCCATGCACTAACCCTCAAAATTTTTCCATCATAACGACTACTCGTAAGACGGTAATCCTTTCAAAGGATGAACACAGAGTTATGTCTTAGTAACCTTTGGAATAAGGTTCTACAAAGGTCCTCAGAGTCACGGACTCCCAAGTTGGAAATGAGAACGCCATTACGACTACACGTAAGACATAATCATCCCAAAGGGGTCTCATCTGAGCGGTGGAATTCAATCTAACTCAACGAGTCCTAAGTCTCGCAAATCAGAAAGAAAGCACCTCCTAAACTTAGTGTATACTCGAAAGCTCGGGTAGAAAGCTTTATTCTCACAAACCAATCCCAAATAAACCCAACAGGTTAGCAAGAACACGACACAAACAAAAAATAAAAGCAAATAAATCGCAAATGCGACAAGCAAACTAGGTTTGGCTCGCTAGGGATCCCCAGCAGAGTCGCCAGCTGTCGCTACTCGAAAAATGCATCGCGCAACGACGGGGAGGCGAAAAGGATAGACAGAAGAGTCGCCACCGAACTTTATTTATCCCATGAGGGGAAAGGAAAATATCGAGAAAACCTTAAGAAAGAAATGGATAAGATGGTCTCGCAACCAAGAACGGGTTCGGAAGCCGGTTATGCGAAGGGAAGGTATTAGCACCCCTCGCATCCATCGTACTCGATGGGAACCTTTTGTTTGTCGACGTGTGATTATATTTGCTTAAACATTATGCTATAAGAAGTGTTCCACAGGGTAAAAGAAGGGTTAGAAACAGGAAAGTTAGGAGGAAAGAGAGAACGGGGAAGAAAAGAGAAAGAACAGACTCGATAGGACTTCGCGGTCCTAGGCCTACGTATTCTCAATAAGTATGAGAAAGTCAGAGTCGACGTAGTTCGGGGAACTACAGATATGGGGGGAATGTGCTCGACAAGGATTGTGGCCCTTGTGCCTACGTATCTTTATTTGAAAGAAGTAAAGAATCAGAGCAGCCGTAGTTCGGCCTACGGTGTGCGGGAAAGTCTTGGTAGACGTTGCTGTCGTGCGCATTCTAGCAGTTAGGTGTATTGCTGCTCGCATGTGAGGAGACTTATGCGTACCTGTTTGCGGTAGAACGGACATAACATATCCGGTTGAAAGACTGGTTTTCGCCATGCGAGGCAAGGTGTCACGTTTGATTGATTGGATCGTTAGGGGGCGAGACAGGTCCTCGGATAGTAACCCCTACGGGTAGTACCCAATTCGTTATCTCAAAGTTTTTGTTATAAAAAGGTGTGGCGAACGAGGCGTCTTTGTATTGAAAGACGAGCGTCAAGACCACACACACTACAGTGAGTATCCTGACACTCGGAGAGGAAGAAGACTACACGCAATCCTCTCTCTTTAGTTCAACACAAAGAGAACTTCATTCTCTTACTAAAGATGTTTTTGGTTTTGAATGGTAAGTGCTTTGCGACAGAGAACCCTACGGTAAACGTCAGCACTCGGGATAGGAGAAGGCCTACGCCTAACCACTCCACGACCAATCAAGTTTTTGTTTTGAAAATAATTTGAAATGCACTCGGTGCGGGACCGAGGTTTTTAGGTGACAAGGGTTGCGGAATGAAGTTGTGAAAGTGAGATATGGTGGATAAAGTCGTGTCTTCGTATTGAAAGACGAGTATCAAGACCACCCTCACTACAGTGGGCATCCCAACACTCGGAGAAGAAGAGGTCTACACCCAATCCTCTCTTTTTAATTCAATTCAAAGAGAAATTAATTTTAAAGATGGTTTGAAAATGGACTCGGTACGGAACCGAGGTTTTAGGAGACAAAGGATGAAAGCGTCTTCGTATTGAAAGACGAGCATCGAGACCACCCTCACTACAGTGGGCATCCCAACGCTCGAAGAAGAAGAGGTCTACACCCAATCCTCTTTTTTTAGCCCAACACAAAGGAAATGATTTTAAGGAGATGAGATTTGAAAATGGATGGGAAGCGTTTTCGCATTGAAAGACGAGTGTCGAAACCACCCTCACTGCAGTGGGCATTCCAACACTCGGAGAGGAAGAAAGTCTACACTTAATCCCCTCGTTTAGTTCAATACAAAGGTAATTTGATTTTGAAAATTGTTTGACAAAGTTTTTGAATCGAGTCGGGACAAGTAATGAAGAGAGAAAAGGGGTGGTCTCAGATCCAACGATACTTATCAATATATTGATTCAGTAATCGATTTATGGAACTTTCGTCATCGACCAAAACAAAACGAAATGAGCTAAGAAGTCCAATGAGAAAAGAGAAATAAAATCTACCTCTAAAAAAAAGATTAAAAATCTAAATAAAAAAAAAATAAGAAATTTAAACAAAACTCTAAATAAAATAAAATAAACTATAGAATACATAATATATATTAACTAATAATAATAATTAATAATAATTCACAATAATAATAATATTAATAATAATAATAATAATAAATAAATGGAAAGAAGATCAGACTAACAGAACGTGAAAGATCCCCTTTCTGCTCCTTCACACGCGATCTTTTTCTCTACTCCTTGCTCTCTCGATCGCGGCGGATTTCTCACAGATCCCTCTCTGTGTTGCGATCTATTTCTCCCTCGTGATCTCTCTTGTCCGTCTCTGTTTCCAACGCGGCGGTTGTGTTACTGCGATAACGATGATGGTTCGTGCGTGGGGGTATTGACAGCGGAAATGGAAGCTTCGTGTGGTGTTTTATGGTGTGAGCCGTGGTTTATGTAGTTTCGGATAGTTCATTTGTAGATGGTGAAGGTTTGTACTATAGATTTGTGATTTATCTCTGGTTCGGTTTATCTACAGGTTTTAATGTTTTCGCTGCGAGAACGGCAATAATGAAAAGTGTCACGAGGAAAGGTTGGGTTTGATGAGGTTAGTGGTTGTTATTAAAGTAAAAACAGAATGAAGGTTTTGATGGTGGTTACGCAGCGGCACGATTTTTGAAGTGCGGTTGGGTGTGAAAGAAGCGGTAGCAGAGGTTGAGTTTGATGAGGTTCCTGTTTTCTGGGTCAGGTTTGAAGTCTCTTCCTTTCCTCCTTCGTTCCAGCTCTGTTTCTGTTGTGGGTTCTCAAAATGGAAGATGGGTTGAAAATGAGTTTCCAGATTTGAGTGTGTTTAGTGGTTGGAAGTTTTCAGAGGAATTTTGAGGAGTTTTGAAGAGGAATCCCCAGAAGTTCAAGTTCTGAGAGGGAGATATTATCAAGTTTTGAGGTTATGAGAAGGTTGTTTTATCGCTGTTGATGAAGAATGAAAAAGTTTCCCCCCTTTTCTCCCTGCTATTTCTTTTTTTTAAAGAGTTTTTTCTGTTGTATTGATACTACTTTTTTTTTCTGATACAGAATGAGGAGGGCTGGTTTGTTGGTCCATATTTGGAAGTTTTGCAGACTGTAGGTGAAGGTTTTGTTTGGTTGTGGCAGAGCTTTGTCTGGAGTGGGCTTTGGTGCAGCAGGCTGTTGGTTGTTTCACAGATGTGTGGGCTATGGCAGATTGCTGTCTGGTGTGGTATTTTGGTGCAGCAGGCCTGGTACTTTCAAGCGACAGGTTGCGTAGAGATAAGACTTTGTTTTTTTTTTTGTGTTCACAACATATGCAGGTTCTGTTTCGGCAACTCAGAAGGGCGTGTATCATTGTTGGTACAATTTTGGTGTATGGTCCTTTTGTGCAGTTTCATGAGCGGCTGTAGCAGATTTTAGGTCTAGTATGGAGAAATATGAGGCTGCCCTTTTCCTCAAATAATCACACAGGTTGTGTTGTTGCACCATAGTGTACAGAAAAGAGACCAAGACGGTTTTGTGCAAGGGAACAAAAACATGTGCTGCTTGCGTTTTCCTTTTCTCAAAAATGAGGTACAATCTTGTTTTTGTCATTTTGCTCTATTGATAAAGCTGAGTCTTACGAGCCTCGTGTAAGTTGTACCGTCTTGTTGTCTTGTGAGGTTTTTGCAGCATATTGGTTGCCGCGTGAGCAGAATTGGTGGGGACATGTCCGCACGAGTCGTAGGTCTTGCTGGTAGTGGCAGAATGGTTGGCAGCTTGTCTGGTGGTACGATTTATGCAGGTGCGTGGGCTGCAACTGAGAGGTTTGGTGGTGATGCACAAGTGGTGCACTGGTTGGAGTGAGTGAATCATGGTCTGAATATTTACAAATCCTATTGTAAACTGTAGCATAAACTTCTGGAAACTCAAAGGGTCCTACCATGTCAACATTCTGAGCCATGTAAGCTTCACATCATATCCTCATTTCTCTTCATTCAAAATTGATAAAATGAGGGCTTTGTTATTTTCTGCATATTATCGTTTTCCCTGCATTGTTCTAGTATATCTCGTAATGCCCTTCTTGAATTTATGTGACAATTGATGTGCATTCTGATGTTGCAGAACACGGCTCGTATGGCGGTGCAATATCATGTTAGCTTGTATCCCGCTCGCATTTGTGTAAAAAACAAGCGGCTTGCAATTTCTCTGTACTAAGTGGTAAGTTTGATGTATGAATAAATGGTAATGCCGGAGAGAAGTTGCGATGTTCTTCCGTCCAAGTTTCCTTGCGAGAAGGATAATTCTGGTAGTTCCCATGTTCCTCAACACCTTGAACTTACGTTTTCTCTCCATGCAGACGCAAGGCCACAAATTTCCTTTAAATAGTTGTGTGTTGATATGGACATCTTATGATATTTTCCTGTAACTTTAGCTTTCAGTTTATACAATTAGGAAGTGTGTATGAGTCAAATTTGGATTCCTTTGATTTAAATAACAATTTTGAGCCCAATTGTAATATTGCTTTAATGTCAAACATGTATCTTTACTATAACAACATACCCACCAAGTGTACATGGTATAAAAGTTGTTCTAGTGAAACAAAACAATATGTGCCACATTTTCTGCGTGTCCGTGAGCGGCAACCATATCCAAAGCTAGCCTTGCTATTTTTTCAAAATAGATCGAAGAGTTCATCAAGCAATTCAAAGCATTTTAATAAACTTGAAACTAACACTTTCCATTTCTTTTATGATCCGGTTTTCAACATAGATAACATTAATAACATAAGCATGCATGCTTCCAATAATTCTATGGAATATTTGAAACGAAATTTTAAAAAGCATATCGGGCTGAGAACATGAATACGGCAATGTCCATACACTTGAGCCACTTGATTTGAAACACATCTTAACCGTGCATCCCAACCGGAACTATCATGTCAGAGAAAATTCTTGACATCGAATGAATAATCCATATTCTTGTTCCCCGTCAATCTAATTTTGTTTGCCATTTTATCAGAGATAACATCCTTGAGATGGATCATGAAGCAAATCTCGACATTTCTTCTGATTTTATGATTCCAACTTTTTCTCTTAACCCAACCTCCTGATATCATGGGACATGACTTGAAAAGCTCAAAAAGGCACCTGAATCCTAAAAATTTGACTTTGAGAAAGGCGACAATTGACGTTAGACCAGGTGACTCCAAAATTTCCTCCATGCGCTTGAAAATCTCTTGTCATGACTCGAAGTGAACTATGAGAGTTGTATGGATGCCTCGAGGTGTATGTCGATTCTTGAGGACACTTCTTGCCATAGAAGCCTGCGATAGGAGGCCTTGTAAAGAGAAACCTTAGTCCAGTTAGTCTAGGAGCAGTTGATAAACTTATCTCTCAACACTCTCGTTGCTATGCACACATGTGACTTAACGAATTCAATCTTACACAACACTCTCTTATGTTCTATTTTTGAATAAAAGGTCAGTTGACAGAAATATGAATGAAAACCAAATGTACAGGTAGGATAAATTTAGGGTATGACACCGGGATGACCTAACTTTTGACTAAGTCAAGTTTTTCAGGTTTTTTGACCTAGCTTGCTCTTTTTTATAAATAATTCTTGTGAGATTTTGCTTTTGATTTGGAAAGGTTGTGATTGCCATGTTGACTATTATGAGTTTTATCTTCTCACTTCTTCCTCGATGTTGGATGATGTGTGTGAGGGAGAAGATATGCTTTGAAAATCTTATTGAGGTTATTAGATGGAATGGTTCTCCTGAGACTAGAATGCATAATCTAATTAATTGAAATATACCCCGCCCTTGGCAAAGATTAATGTTTTTTTATAGATAGAGAGAACATGTACTTCAATCTCGAGGGGGTTGACTACATATTATCTCCTTGTTTCTCTAGTGTTTGGGAAGTGAAACAAGGCCTTACATGGTCAACTAGGTCTTACTGATAAAAGCATACGTCAGCAAATTCAGTTATTTCATTTACATAATTCTCCTCCTAAGTTTGTTAACAGGCGAAAAGTGAAATGAAAAAGCGTTTGATATTTATATATATGGTGAGTGATGGCATAAGAAAGAGTGATTACAAAATATTTGATTCCAAAAACATGCATGCTCATTTTATTAAAATTACTAGTCAAAGAGTACAAATTTTAAATACAAACAATACTTAACAAGAAAGAAATCACAACTAGAAAAAGCCTAATGATCCCGAGTTACAAACAATACAAACAATAATTAACAAGAAAGAAATTACAATTGAAAAGTAGGAAATAAGAGAATATGAGGGAAGTTGTGAAAGTTGTAACATAAGTTGGGGCTTAATATAATTATTAAGAGTTGAAATAATTAGGTTAGGGATAAATAGTGTTTAGTAGAGTTTTGGAGAAAAACACAGTACGTAAAAATAGAATTGGGAGAAAAGAGAAAAAGACAAGGATAAGGCTTGAAGAGGGAAGAGCAACTTTGGTCAATTCTGAAATTTGCAAGGAGCCTAAGGTAAGGGGGAAATGGATTTCTCTATGGGTGTATAACATGAAAGGGTAGAGAAGAGAGGTTTTTACTCTCTTTAGGAATTGTGTGAGTTAATTATGAATTGTTTTTGTTGTATGTAATTCTGGATTTTTATGATTAAAGGTGTATTCATATAATTTTTATAGCTGGATTTGTATATATGTGGTTCTATTTATGTGTGTAAACGTGTGTAGCATTGTTGGAGTTGTTAAAATCATGATCATCAATATGAATTGATGAAATTGAATGAATTAAATGGTGTGATTATGTGATTTAACATGTCCTAATGATGTTATAACATGTGATATAATTTTTTGGACGTTTGGGGATGTTTGGGACTGAATTGAGAAAAGTTTGGAGGTTCTGTAGTGCAAAATTATGTTTCTGGTGCTGCAGGTATAAGAGACCTCTCCCACTGAGCTCGCCAGGTGAGCTTGACCCTATGAACTTCGCCCAGGGAGCTGATGTGCTCACGTGGCGAGGATGATATCACAAAGTTTCTGATCACGACTCGAATTGTCGTAACTTGGATTTCGGGACTCGGATTGAGGCGCGATTCAAGGTGTTGAAAAGCTAACACATAGAACTACATTATAATAGTGCCTTGAGACTTATATGTTGGGAAGTGTATGTATAATTGTGTGATTTATTGTATTCATTTAATGATGAGTTAATGTTAAAATGATTTAACATGATGAAATGTTGTATGTGAATATATAATTGATGTGGTGCTACAGTTTTGTCATTATTTGGAGGTATTGTTGTGATGTTTATTATTTATTATGGAATTAATTAATTGTTGTATATTTAGAATGATTTTTTTCATAATTGTGGTAAATGAATGGTGATAATTTTGGTGATATTGCATGTTGTTGAAAATCATGCATCATGGTGTATGGACTTCGGTCCAGTCTTGGTGTGCTCTGTGTTGTCCATAATGGTATTGCATGCATAAGTGTCATGTTGTGTCGTAAGTCGCATTACACACACACACACACACACACGTGCGCATGCACACATGCGCATACACACACACACACACATGTGTGTGTATGTGTGTGCGCGCATGCGTGTGTGTGTGGGGGGTGCATGTTGTTGTGAATGGGTGTGAGATTATGGTAATGTTGGTTGTCTATCCAATGTGTATCATGTTGTATGTTTCTTTACCTTTTCATTCTTTACACTGTTCATATTGAATGTTGTTTCTCACCCCTTTGCTTCATGTTGTCCATCGTGGACATCTTCCAGATAACCAGGAGTGAGTGTTGTTATTGTGTGTGGAAGGTGGCTTCTTGGAGCTACACTTCATTTTTTATTTATCGCTTTATTGAACTTTAGTGGTTTTAGTACTCTGATATTGTAACATCGGGGACAAGAGTTTGTTATGTTTTTGCGTTAACATTGACTTTGGTGTTTGAAAAGTTTATCAACTATTTATGAAGTTTTATTAAGGTTTTTATAATATGATTTTCGCTGCATATTGATAACTGTTGAATTTTGTTTTTGGGTTGTCGTCGGTGACACCTTAAATTGTCGATTAATGTTTTATACATAAGTTTAAGGATTTAAGGTGTTATATAAGAGACCGATATTCGTCAATAAATTCCAGCTTCACAGTGGAGAAAGGGATGACTAGGATTATTTGAGCTTCATCTATAGGTTTTCTTTTCTTTGCAGCTCGAGTTGTCAAGCGGTAAAGGTCGCTCTTTGGATAGGTGGACAACATCTCGCCTCGCCCAACTCTTCTCTTCTCTAACAAAGCCTTTTTCTTTAAAATTGTAACATGAACCATATGTCAAGCTGTAAAGGTCGTTCTTCGGATAGGTGAACCACACCTCGCCTTTCCTCAATCTTATATTCTCTAACAAATCCCTTTTCTCTAAAAATCGAATAGGAACCACCCTCTTTGTAAGAGTATCAAATATTTAACAAAAATAACCACACTAATAAAGACATGTTTAGAAGGTACACTTACGTAAATATTCATCGAGCGCTTTGTCATCCTATTGATAACCCAACACCTTTCTCACATTCATAATGTAACAATATCCTAAGAAGTTGACGGTGTATTTCTTCATCTCACTCAGCCTTTCATGATTAAAGTCGTTTATTGGCATAAGATCACTATTCCAATATAAAGGGATTCAATACTCTCTTTGTTTTCTCCAAAGACTATCATTTAGCACTCTTTGTTAGCTCGTAATCATACAAATATATTATTTCAATTCTTGTAGTTGGACAAAAATGGAGTAAGAAAACCCTTATTGGCGAGGGCACTTATAGAGATCCAATCACCCTTATCAACACCTTTGGTCCATTAGAAAGAGAAAAAATGCCTATAGTGGGTATAATCTTCAAATCCTTAGACACGATCTTGAACCCTCTAATAAAAGCCCAACTATTTAGGTGAACTTGGTATGAGAGACATATACTGTTCACATACCTCATATTCAAACATGGTAAATAGGATTCCCATTTCCATGTCAAAAATGACACTTGTGTACATATAGAAAAACTCTCCCCATAGCCCTACGACATAGTCAGGCAAAACCTATCTCCCTCGTTGCACAACTTCAATAAGATGCCACATTTGTCTCTAGTGGCATATATGAATATATTCTTATGAAACTAAGCCAATGTGGTCGTACTAATGATAAACAAGCTAATGGTGTCAGTCCTGTCACTCAATATGGAAGTACTTGTAGTCGCCATAAACGGTCACGCTTGTCTTAGGAAATATGATGACAAAACAAGGTCATTATCATTGCTCTCTAGTTGTATAAGATTCCAATCAACTCTCCCACCATGCTGCCTTGAGTTATCTAAATTACAACTCCATATCCTACACCTTTACTTATGTGTTCTAGTCTTAAATTGATCATCGTTTTCATCACTCTCTCGCATAAATAACATCACCTAGTCGTGTAAAATGGAAAAGAGGTAAGGGAAGTAATACCCAATACCTATGATGAATATTTGCTTGAGGAAGTGTTAGAGAGACAGACTTGTAAGAGGAAAACATGATTCTTTTTTTTTTTAAATCACGGTATCCGACCTTACAACCGACTAATCAAAGAGGATCAATCCCATTGTCCACTAGCGGAGGCCCCGTTTAAAGCCAGAGAAAAGATCAGTATGGACTGACCTACACAAGTATTGACTGCACTCAACAGGATTCAAACCTGAGACTTTAAGAGGAGCATACTTTCAAGACCCAAGCCTCCACCACTAGGCAAACCCTTGAGGTTTAGGAAAATGTGATTCTTAAAGCAAGGAGAAATAAGGTAAAAGTAAATGATGAAAAAGAAAAGACCATGGGTCGTATATTTAAAGAGGATAATTTTCCTCTAGACCGAAAAGGTATCTAGTGGGTCATCATCAATGTGGTTTGTACAATCATAGCCATTGTTGCACCCCAAATTTTGACCTCTTAGATCCTCATCATCATATTAGGATCATTTCCATTTTGATTATCTAACTATAACCAGTTTCAAGTTTGTCTTTGTTTAGTTACAGGTGAATCAGGGTTCCGTACAGTCGGAAATCAAGGATTCGACAGTTTAATCAGTCAATGCACTAAATTGTTTCTCCATGAAACAAGTCTCTATACAATCAAGAATACTCCATTGGGTCAAGCATGAATCAAATTTGAAATTGTCACCCAAAGATCAGGAGCAGTACAGTTCATGGGTCCCCGATTAGGGTTTTTGATTGGTAAAAGTCAATTGTAGTTTGACTGTGGTGTTAGAAAGTGTTTTAATGTTGGGATTATGATCCATGAAGTTCATATAGCTTAATAAAGTTCATTCAAGAAGTATCAAAGTCTCAGGAGGTCCAGAGTGTCAACGGGCGACTCGGTAGTCACTGATCGATCGTACGGTTGACCGAAAAGTCAACTCTTCAAATTTAAGGAATTGGACTTCAAGGTGTGAATCAAAAATGTTCTTTATGTCATATTGCACTTGCCTATAAATTTTCATGACCATTGGATCAAGGATGAGGAAGTAATCGAAAAATCGGGAAATTAGGGTTTTGAAAGGGGCTAAACCATAACTCCTTAACCACACATCCAATTGAGTTGGTTCAAAGCTCATTGGAAAGCCCTTGACAAATCCTACAAAAGTCCCTAAGTGGTCCATGATCAGAAAATGCATAGATTTGGAGTTATGACCAAATTCATTTCAAGAAGGGAAAAAGACTTCGAGAAATTTCACTTTTAAGCTCATTTTTTAGCAACTTTGAGAGGTATTTTGGCCAAGTTCCTTTGAGAATTTGAAACTCATGAAAACATGAATGTTTTAGATCTATTTGAGGGCTTTCTAAAAAGTACTAGAAAATCTCAAAAGGATTTGTGAGCTGAGAGTTATGGATTTGGCAAGTTGGTGTTTTCACACTTGAGTCCCACATTGACAAACTTTCAAAAAATCACTCCTTTGATCAATTGGGCCAATCTCAGCTTTTGAAACATGTTTTATCTGATATGAAGAGACTTTGTAGCATGGAAACACATTGAAAATGGAGAGGAAAGTGAATTTGCCAAGTTTGCAAGTGGGCTTGCAAGTGGCTTTGCAACTTGCATTTGAAATCAATGACAAGCATGAGGTGGAAAGTAGAATCTGAACCAGCCATCAACCTATGCATTCTAGCCTTCATTTAGCCACTTCAAACTCATTATGAAGCTTGACTTTGGAGCTTACCTATCAGCCAAGGAAACCTCTTTGTGGAGGTTTGATCAAAAAGGTAAATCTTTCCTTCATATAAAGGAAATCTCCAAATCTTCCCCCTCCATTCATTTTCCTATAAATAGAGGCCTTCTCCACTTCATTTGGGACACATTATTCACTCTAAAAAACCAGAGAAAGCTCAAGCCTTTGCTCTTGCACACTTTGCTTCAAAATCACAAAATCACATTTTCACCAAAAACCACCAAAATCTGTCTTAGTACAATTGCTGCCAAAATCATTTCTCTACACTCAAACTTACCAAACATCATCCCCACAACCCACAAATATGATATATAAGGTGTTCCAACCATTTAACCACTCAAAAATCTCACCATTCAAAAAGTCAACTTCCATACCAAGTTACTTTGACCAAAAACCACAAAATCAGCCAAAACTTGTTCCAGACATTTCCTTGGTGTTTTAATCACTCTAACACCTCACATATATCATTTCTCAACTGTATAAAGTGTTAAGGATCATTGGTGAAGTTTATTTCTCCAACTGTCTTGAAATTTGTATTCTTGCTTCAAGAAGAAGAAATCTCCAAAGCTAGGTGTATTTAAAGTTCTCTCTGGATTTCTTATTGATCAAACTTGCTCAACACAGGCTACTAGAGGTATGTAGATACTCCATCTTTTCTTTACACCATAATGTCTTGTTTTGGCATTTTTTGAGCTTGTGGTAGTATTGAAAAGTGTCATTTTCATGTCATATATCAAAATTCTGTTTGGAAGCAATATGTTTGGCTGGTGAAATTGGATCATGCTTAATTGCTTGTTTATAATGTGTACATGTGTTTGGCATAACCTGTTTCAATTGTTCCTTCATTTTTTCACATCCCACAAATGCATCATTTGCATCTTAAAGGCCACTAACATAATAGAACTGGTTCCACTTAAAATATGTGATATTTTTGAGTTTATTCACACTTGATTTCACATTTATGACATGTATATATGGATTGCATAACCTGTTTTACATGATTTGATCTATTACACTCAAAGATGCATTTTTCAGCAAAAGATAAGCCATCACCATAGCAGCTTGGTTTCCTCATAGTCTTTGATCAATTTTAAAGTTTAAAAACCTCATTCATATGATTCATGGTCTGTGTAGAATGATTGCTCAACATGAATGTGAGTTTGGACTTGTTTTGCATTTCTTGATTGACTTCTCAAATAGCATTTTTGCCTTGAAAATGCCATTTGCATCACCACTGATTTTAAGACTAAGGCACATGCTTAGAATCACTCAAATACACAATTGTAGCTTGCTCAAAGTGTTTGTTTGCTGTGAATACACCTAGAAACTGTTTTGAACACCATCATGCATTTCACTCATGCCATGTTGCCACCACTTTAATATCCAATCTTTGTCTTGTATGTTGATGTCATGTTTAAAAATTGTATGAAAATGATTTTTGTCACTTTTTACACTAAACTTCCACCAGTGGAAGTTACTTTAAAAACTGTATGAAAATGATTTTTGTCACTTTTTACACTAAACTTCCACCAGTGGAAGTTACCTTTAAAATCTGCCTAAAAATACTTTTGATCTTGAAAAAGAAAAACTGTGGTGATCATTGCATATCATAAGCCTCATTTCATTTTCATAACAATTTGGTTTAGCTTGATTTGATTTATGTTGTATTTAAAACATGTGCATACCTTCTTTTCAAATTGTTAGCATATTATCATTGAGCATCCATTTCCAAACATTGCTGCTAGAACCATATCATGTGTAGTTTTGTTGCTGTTATGAGGTTAATTTGGTTTAATGCTAAAACAGTTGGTATGTGTGAGGTATGATTCATTCTTAGTTCATCATTGTTGTCATTAAGTCTTGGAGTTTATCAAATTGCAAAAAACACCAAAATGCAAATTGCATATCATCTTTCATGCCAAGCTGTTTTGAGTCAATTTTCTTGTTTGAATTCACTTGGCTACATGTATGTATGGTGTGTGTTGGTCTAATTGGACTTGTATGTGCATCGAAACCATTTTGGCATCCTTTCATGCTTCTTCAAATGACCCAATAGCAGCCTAAATGCAATTTTTCATTACAGTCAGTGTGAGGCCATTTTTCTTGTTTGAAAACATTTGACAATGTGTATGAGATATGTGTGTATGGTTTATATGATCAATTTGTGCATAAACACTGAATTGCACTCCCTACTGCCTCAAAGCATGTCAGTTTTGCATCTTACACAACATCTCTCACATCCACTGGTTTTCACATTTTCTTTGGTTTGAATCCACTCTATACCAGGTATATAAGGTGTTTGCATGATTCATTTGGTCTGAAAATGCTTAGAATTAAAATTGCACTTCATCATGCATCTTACATGTCAATTGTGCAACTCATATATCACTTTTAATTACAACCTGTTTAAAACCAGTTGTGGTGTTTAAATTCATTTGTTGCCATGTATGTGATGTGTATGTGTGATTTATTTGACTTAATTATGCTTTAAACTTGAATTGGATTCTTTCATGCATGTCATCAATACCAACTTGCAACTTGACTGTCATTTTCCACCATACTTTGTTTTGATTTAGTCCTTGTGCTTACACTCATTCATTAACATATTCATAGTGTGTGTATGTGATTGGTTTGATTTGAAAGTGATTAGAACAGGTCTTGAGTTTCAAAATGCATTCCAAACTTCCAAAATGCAAGTGCTATCGGGTTTTGAGTTGGGGGAGGAATTTCAAAAAACCAATGCCACCATCATGTTCCTCATGAAATTCTAGGCAATTTACACTAAAATTTTGTCAAAATCCATTAAGAATTAAGGAAGTTATGCCAAAAACGCAAATCATGGTTTTTTTTGCTCATGTTCTTGCCCAGCCTGCCTAGAAACTTACCCATATATGTTTATGGGGTGGCTTTCATCAACGGATGTATAGCCACCCCAATGGTAAGACCATTGCCAAAAACGCGCCTTGCACATATTGAACCTGGGTTCGACCCCTGAGGAGGGCAACCCTTTTATTATTTTTCACCATTTTTCAACCAAACCTCAAAAATTCATATCTCATTCATTTTTAATCATTTTGAACCCATTCTTTTTGCATTATGTTTATTTTTATGTCTACTTTCATGTCATATTTTAAAATTCCATGTTTGTTTAATTTTTCATCCCTTTTGACCACTTGAAAGTTTGTTACATTTTGTGATCGTTATCGCGTATACTGATGAATTTCTTTCTCACCATGCTTGTATATGTTGTTGCCTTTGCTTATTCTCATTCCCTTTAACTGTTGTCAACATTCTTCCCCTTCATCCCAGCCTTAGGATTTGAGCCGCCGTGCTCATGTTTACCGTCCCGCCGTGGACAACCTTTACCCTTTTATCCTAGCCTTAGGATTTGAGTCGCCGTACTCATGCTTAGCGTCCCGCCGTGGACATTCTCTACCTTAATCATATTAACTTAGAAAAGGAGTCTCCGCACTCCATGTAAGTACTTCACTATGAATGCTTACTTCCCTTTGGAATCTTGACCACAGTCAAGAATTCCTCATCCCTGGATAGGGGAACTACGATTGCTCTGATTCCATTCCCGTCAGGATACGTAGGCACGAGATGCGATGTCTTCGCGAGCAAACTTGTACATACCTTTATACTTTAGATTTTTACCTTAGCACTTTTCCCTTTTAGCAAGCAAACTTTAGCAAACACAAATATTAACAAGAGGTTCTTGTAGAGTACTACAAATACTTAGGATGCTAACACCTTCCCTAGGTATAACCAACCCCCGAATCTTTAGATCTCTCTTTGCTCAGCTTTAGGCCTTGCCTTTTGCTTTGCATCTTTATAGGTTTTTTTTTCTTTAAACCTTTCCTTTTTGGATAAATTAAAGTCCGGTTGTAAATGAATTAAGATTCAAGTTAACCAATAGCTTGATATCCGAATTTCACCGCAACAACCACAGTGGAGATGCACCAAAGTGATCAAGTGAAACTGCAGTTCGGCATGCAACAAGATATTCTAGTTGATCCGACGTGTTTGGGAGACTGACATCAATTGAGAGTAGATGCACAATGGGGTTACGATGATTGGAGAGACTTTGCTAAAGAGATGTGTAGACATTGGAAGAATCGACGTCGCCACATCTTAAACGAGTCTGTCGTGGAAGGGGCTAGACCAAATCATCAATATATGATTTGGTTTGGTCGGTTACAACACAAAAATTTGTGTCTGAGTTAACATATTTGATAGATCCATGCCAACGTGCTTCGTCCTCATACACACAACAACAAACACCTGCCCAACAACCAATCCTACACCACACCTAACAATATCTACCCACCCAATCAAACATCCAAACCCACAACTCATTCATGTCACCCACCCAATCACAATAATAAGAGTTTGACCCTTACTGCCAACATCCACACAGCGACACCACATCTACCTATAGCCCCATGACTCATTCGACTCCATCCTAGCCCACCATAGCCCCCCACAAATGAATACACAGACATCCTACCACAAAAACACCCAACCATTATTTGACTACCTTACCCCACAATAGTCATTCCATAGGCCAATGCTCAAAGACCACAAACACCTCAACAAAATCGTGGTAGACCTCAGAGGCATTCTAATGCGTCCCGATGTGAAATCGGATGACGTTTTCTGGACCGAACATTGATTTTTTTTTCATTTCTGGTAAACTTTAATGTATTTTAATAATATTTTTAATTGTTTCTTATTATTATTATTATTATTTTTAAATAATTTTCTTAACACAACAAAAAATTAAAAAAAAATAAAAATTTAGAAAAAATACGCCATTTGATATGATGAATGCACTTTAAATTAAGGCATGTGGTATATATGCGCCATTTGATTTGCCATATATATATATATATATATATATATATATATATATATATATATATATATATATATATATATATATATATATATATATATATATATATATATATATATATATATATATATATATATATATATATATATATATATATATATATATATATATATTTCAAATCAAATGGTGCACGAGCTTTCATTTATGCACATGCTGCAAATGAAATAAATTCCTTCTAAAATTATGTTATTTTGATAAATAAATTTAAACTGATATTATTTTGGTATTTAAAATGAATTCATATGTTATTCTTAAAAAATTCACAATTTTTCCTTAAGAAAAATGAAGGCTGAGTAATAACATTTTTTTTTTATATAAATATTATACATACAAGTAGAACGTAAACATAATAGATTTGTGAGGTAAACCTTTTGTTTCTTTTACTTATTTTGTGAGTGTGCTTCTACTTAGCTAGAGTTTTCTTCTTAGAGTTTTCTTAATAATGGTATTAGAATTTGGTTCAATTTGTTGGAGTAGCGGGACTGGTTCTTGGTGTTGGTTCAAGAGTGAAGAGTTTCACACTTGAGGTTGATGGAGAGAATTTTGCAACTATACATTTACAAGATATAGTTATTAAATTGTATCCTACTCTTTCCAAAATATGATATAGATAAAATGATATGTTACAAATTAATATGTTAATTAAAATTTGTTACTAAATATATAAAATATATATTTTTATACTTTATTTCGAAACATATATAAAATAAATAAAAGTTATATATAGATAAAAACTATACATTTTCATCTACCGTAAAGTAACATAAATCAAAACAACTAGTAATTTTTACAAAAAAAAAAAAAAAAAGTTTTAATATGCAAATGAAACTATATAATATTTTAAGAAAATTTAATTAGTATTTAGTCTGCAAGTTCAAACTTGATTAACAAAAACTAATATTATATAAAGTTGGATATGTTAATTGAAATTTTAATTGAGAATGAAAGTTGTGTGTGCGAATTTGTAATAATATTTATTTATTATCACTTCTTCTATCATTCCTTTTTACATCTTGACTTTTTCTTAACTTGAATATACAACACAAACATGTACTCTACTAATTTCCTATCCTTCAAATATTAAACTTGATTCCTTTTTGCAAAATATGATGCAATTATTTTTGGTATATTTTCTTATTCATTTGTCAACTAACTAAGGGAATATCAATGCAAGCCTTGAGCCAGCTCATGCCAACAAATCCTCACCCAAATTACCTTATTAATAATATTCCTCCCTAAATAAAAACCATCTCTTCTCACCTTTACACACAAACCTCATCTTCAATTCTTCTTCACTAACTCATCAAAATGGCCACTACTTTACCTCTTGTTCTCATTCTTCTCACTCTCATTCCCCTCCTAACTCAAGCCCAAAAAGCACCCGCACCAGCACCTTCCGGCCCAATCAACATCACCGAAATCCTCGATCAAGGTAGCCAATTCACCTTCCTCATTCGTCTCCTCAATGAAACTCAACAACTCAATCAAATTCAATCCCAACTCAACTCAACTTCACAAGGCTTCACTATCTTCGCCCCAACCGACAACGCCTTCCAGAATCTTCCATCAGGTAAGATCTATATATTGTCCAGATACATTATCTTGAGACGGCTCTGTAACTAACTAGAATAACTAACTTTTATATTGAATATCAGGAGCGATCAACAATCTCTCCGACGAACAAAAAGTTCAACTCATTCTCTACCATGTGACACCAAAATACTACACTCTATCCGATTTTTTAACCGTTAGTAACCCGGTTAGAACACAAGCTTCTGATAAAGATGGACCATGGGGTCTTCACTTCACTTCACAAGGTAACCAAGTCAATGTTTCCTCTGGAGTTGTTAGTGAACCTATTAACAACTCTTTGAGACAGAAGTTTCCTTTGGCTGTTTATCAATTGGACAAGGTTTTGTTACCTACCGAGCTTTTCGGTCCTAAGCCTCCAGCTTCTTCTCCGGCTCCTAAGTCGTCGAAAACTCCTTCTAAAACTCCAAGCAGCGCCGCCGTTGAAGGTGATGCTCCGGCTCCGGCGTCTAGCAAGAAGGATGATAGTGCGGCTGGAAGGAATGGTGGGTTTGGATTTGTTGTTGGGTTTGGTTTGATTTGCATGGCAGTTCTTACTTGATGAGCAAGTTTTTTATTTTTTATTTATTTTCAGTTTTATGTACTTTTTTTTTTTTATTTTGTTCTTCTTTGTCTTGGGTTTGATTTGATATGAACCTGGCTTATTCTTTGTATTTAATTTATGTTTTTTTTTTCTTCTACATGTATATGTAATGCTTGTCTTACATGTTTTGAAGGATTTAAATGGCATTTTTGTGAGTATAAATAAGTTAACATTATAATATGCAATATTGTTTCTATTGATTAAGTGTTTGGTAGAATATTTAATTTCTTTTATCAATAAAGTTTAATCACAAGAGGTGGAGGTATAGCGGTGCAAATCTACACCATCATCTAATTCCAATCAACCCTCCATTTTCTTGTTTTTTTGTTTAAAACTTTTGGGTCTTCCTCTCTCTTCAATAATTGGTTCACATTCTATAATAGGGAGTTTTCACATGAAAGAATCTTCTTCCCATTTTATACATATGTGAGACCAACTACTTGCGTCAATTTTGTTTTGTTTTTCTAATTTTTTTCTTTCTTTCTGTTTTGTGGTTTTTTTTTGTCCAACTCACTATTATTAGATTATATTTTGTTTAAGACCGGTCACATGCCCAACACCGCATATGCCCAATGATAGTCTAGTGTATGTATAATATACGACCGCGCCAACAAAAATAAGTGTATGATTGTGTTTATTATTCATTGATGACTCCACCTCTTTATTTATAGAATGACTTAGATTTTAATGTTAACTTTGTATGCCAATCCCACGCAATCACATTGAAATTGTTAAGTTGTTATTTTCATTATCACAACTTCAATCACATTGAAATTGTTAAGTTGTTATTTTCATTATCACAACTTCCACACGTAAAAGATAAAAAAATAGAGAAATAAAATGGATTTCAATAATATTGATTGAATACTATGAGAAAAATATATAAATTAAATAACAAACTAATAACAATCTATATTAATTAAAGGGTTATTTATATAGTTTAACTAACCCCACTCTCAAAATAATGTGAATGTTAATGAAATTCAATTTGGAAATCAGAATTAAGAAATAGCCTATATGCGTAAATATGTCAGCAGTTTGGTTTGAAGAGTTGATGGATTGAAGGTAGACTATTTGTTTTTGGACTTGTCTCATACTAAATGATAAACCATTTCAATATGTCTCGTTCGCTCGTGGAACATTAGATTTGTTGCTATGTAGATGACACTTTGGTTGTCGAAAAAATGGTGATTGGGCGTTGTTGCAAGATGGAGAAGTTTTGAAGAAGATGTATTAACCATTGTGCTTCGCAAGTGGTGTTGGTGAGGGCTATGTCTTCTGTCTCGAATGTATTACCTCAAATTTTTAACACAAGTCTTGATTGTCAAGATTTAATAATATCAAAGATTGTTTAATGACTTAAGTTTTTTACTTAGGTCGAAATGGTCATTCGACTATAAAGTTAGAGTAAGCATTCTTCAACGAGGTGTTTCCATCGAATGATTTTGATGATCTTGGTCGAGATTCGAACCAGTTAGTTAAAGTCCAAGAATTTCGTTAGTTTTAGGATTTAGTGGAATTTAGAGTTTGAAAATTGTTTATTCTCCACGTGGTCGAACGAGGCGTAAATAAAGAAGACCATACAGTTATCTAAAGACACGTGGAAGTTTGTCGAGAATGAACATTGCATGGAGACGGAAACGTGACATATTTTGCTTAGTCGACTGTTGCAGACGGTTATGTCAAGACTAGTATATAAGTAGCGTTCACTTATAGTTTTAAGGATCCGCATTGCTACACATTTCTGTAAACTCAAAGTATCCATGTTCAGTGAGAAAAGAGTTGTGAGAATGTATGTATTTGCGTTCCACTTTATGAATTGAATTCTTTACTTTCAAGTCATTTATTACTTTCAAAGTTATTTTTACGTTTATTTCAATTTCGACTTTGATGTCAAATTTATTTTAAACTTATGATTTTCACACAATATGTCTTGCGATATTTTCGAGTTTAATCCATTAAGTGAAATGAAACTTGTTTTTATTTACTAAATTTCACACTAAACAACTTAGCATGCCCAGTGGGACTCGATGTGTGAAAATTTACGTTTTTTAATTTTGCATAAGTTATTCATTTATGAGACTTCTCAAATTTGAGCGTGCATGAGTTTGAGGAGTGGTAAGATAACCACAAAAGACGTTAGAAAACAAACAAGGGATACATTATGAGAATGGTTAATCCCAGAAACAACAATAGTGGAGAACATCCATCTAATAGCACAAGAGCATGCACGATCGTTGCAAGTTCGACTATGGAAACTGACTTCAGGCCTTTTGCCATAAGTTTCATACTGCCTATGCTTGGTCGAGAACAATCTTATGGAATGCAAACATCAATGATGGAAAACTTACATACAATTGCTTCAACATTTGCCGACAAGGCGGCGACTACATATTTGCCACTATTGGCATCAGAATCGGCTATAGGTAACCCTGGTTGAAATATGCATCCTCAATTGGGGATGAGATTCAGTTCTCAAACAATTCCGACTTTCACCACAAATTTTGTGATGACGATGAGACAACAAATCTACGAAACGAGGGAATTGTCCTTGAAGAAAATACATTTAACCAGGACCAACAATTTATGCCTCATGTAGTCGAACAACAAAGGCCTGAGGAAGCTAATAGTTTGTCAATTTTAGTGGTTAACCGAAATCAGGATGTCGTCCAAGTGGTCCATCAAGTTCGACAAACCTGGTAGGATAGAATAATCTTGCAGCCATAGTCAAAAGAGTAATGGCACAAATGGTATATGTATTTGAAAGTATATTGAGTCTATGGGAAGAGAACTTAAGGTTAAGGACACTGATAAAGTTGATAAAACGACTTTTTCTAACACCTAAAGGCTCCTAATTAAATATCGATTTAACTCAATTTGACTTGTAGTCTTTAATTACATGTGAGTAATTTCTGAATAATACTAATTTGCATAATTCAATCTGACATTAAGTTTTAGTGTGCAGTGTGTGTTGGTTGGCCTGGAAAATAAATATGAGAGAGTAATTTGATATGTTAAAAAGATAAAGTGAGAATTTTTAAAAATATTTTTTAGGGGTGTAAGAATAAGTGAAGGGTATAGGATAAAACTTTCGGTTTAAAAAATGTAAAATAATATTTGGGCCTATAACATTCGTTTGAGTATATTGGGCCTCTCAGTGAATAGGCCCATTAAGAAAATCTCATTTTCTTTTTTCCAACGACCAAATGAAGATTTTACCCCATACTCCTACATTAAAAAGTATTGAACCAAAATACCCTTGTATAAATAGTTATAATGTGAGAAATTTTACACTTTCATTTCATTTGCACTTCAACACTTCCGGAACACCCTTTTTTCACATACAAACCGAAAGTCTTCCAACAAGTCATCCAGAACTACATTTTTCACCAACATATATCAGAACTCCAATAGTAAGTCTTCCAGTTTGTTGTATTTTTTCATTTGTTCACCGGAAGACTTTATGTATGTCTTCCGGTTCATATTTTTTTCGTTTGTTCACCGGAAGTCTTTAATCAAACCTTCCGGTACATGGTTTTTTATGTTTGTTCACCGGAAGTCTTTGATCAAGTCTTCCGGTTCATGCTTTTTTTTAAAAATTTAAAATTTAAAATTTTATTTATTTATTTATTTTAGCAGTGGTGCGCACACGAGGCAGAGATGGTAGGATCCCTTCTCGCGGACTAGGATGGGGCTAGTCATCGAGAATGGCTGAAGAAGAGCATTTTGATGCATCAGCATCAGCATTCGAGCCTGTTGGATATCCAAGAGGACCGTACGATACCTCTGTTTTAGTTAAGTACGAACATCATGTTGCTAGACATATATGGTTCAGTGAGGTAAGTAAACGAAAATTATTTAATATTGAATAAAATTCGAATTTTTAATATTGAATTTAATAATATATTTACTTTTAATTGTTTTTAGGAGAGAGGGTCGAAGAAAGAGTTAAAGGTAGCGGGACATGGATTGAAGCTGATTTAGAGGGTTCCACTACAGCTACCCAGAGAGAGATAGAGGGTTGGATATCTAGGTCTGGTCTAGCTTCACTCCAGAGAAACAGTTTAACAAAGATAGACATGAACCTGGTTTCCGCATTTGCAGAAATGGCATCTAGAGACATCTTCATTTCACATGTCGTTTGGTGAGATGACGATTACTCTAGATGACGTATCTTGCCTGCTTCACTTGCACATCAGGGGAGTCTTCTGGAGCCCTCAAGATATCAGTGAAGCGCTTGCTATTGAGTGGGTTGTTGATTATTTAGGAGTGTCACGGAGAATGGCACAGCAACAAGTCCGTGACTGCAGGGGTTCCTACTATAAGTTGGAGTCGTTATATGATCGATTCGTAGAGCATAGAGTTGCATCTAGATGGGATTATGCCACTAGAGCTTAGTTGTTGATGTTAGTGAGTTCCACTATTTTTGCGGACAAGACATTTACGTTTGTCAAGGCACAATACCTCTCACTATTTATAGACTTGGATGGCTTATCAGGATACAGTTGGGGAGCAGCTGCGTTGGTTACTCTTTATAGATATCTCGGATATGCTTCCATGTTCAGTTGTAAGTAGCTTGGTGGTTATCCGACTCTCCTACAAGTATTTATTTTAATTTAGTATATTTTGTTTTAATTTATTTTATCTAGTATATTAATTTTATTTATCTAGTTTATTATGTTATAATTAATTATTTTAAATTTAGTAACAATATTAATTTTGTAACAGTGTTGGATTCATGAGTATTTTCCAACACTTGGAAAAAAAAAGGAGAGAACTGGATACCAGCTAATAATGTGGGTCTCCCTCGAGCGATGAGATGGTCCTATAGGCAAGGTGCCTTAAAGGTGGATGACTTGCGACCTATTCTGGACGAGCTGACACTTGCCGATGTCATATGGTGCCCATTCGAGAATCATAGAGTATGACGTCAGTTTGATGTGTTATGTCTATATAGGGGGTGTCTGAGGTGGGGTGACACTATTGTTCCATACTTGCCTGATAGATGTATGCGTCAGTTTGGATACAGGCAGTATGTTCCACATCCACCTCTTGATTATACGATGGCTGGTGATATTGATGTTGACTGGATTAGTTACCATCAGAACGTTCAGGATGTGATTCGTCCGACAACACCGGCCACCACCCCATATGAGACAGATGATGGATATCTTCAGTGGTATTATCGTGTTTCACATCCTCTTCTGGTACCGCCCAATCGTGATGCGACAACAGAGATGCCAGTTCCTGTATATGAAGCAGGACCATCTGATCCTATCTTGGCTCGTGTGTCTTCATTGATTCATCGTTATCTTCAACAGGCTGGTGCTGAAGAGGATGACCCACAGTTTGCTGATTTGTTCGAAGCTTTACATATTGCTCGATCACAGTGACTTATATTTATATTTATGGTCATATGTTAACTTTTAGACTCATTTGACCTAATTGGCTTATGTTCATGTGTTAACTTTTAGACTCATTTGACCTAGTTGGTTTATGTTTATGTGTTAACTTGTAGCCTGGAATAAAAAATGAATAACATAATTCACGATTCACGTTTTGAAATTAAAAATGAATAACATAATTCACGATTCATGTTTTGAAATTAAAAATGAATAACATAATTCATGATTCATGTTTTGAAATTAAAAATGAGTAACATAATTTATAATTCATAATGCGTTGGTAATATAGGCGTAAGTTGTTGCCAATGTTGTAGACGTCCTACAAATCCTAGCATCCAAGATGTTGTTGCTGGAGAACGAAACTTCTTCCAATCTACTGTCATTGGTGGCAATGGAAACGATTATTTCATGTTTAACTAAATAAAAAAATAATCAAAATATTAAGTAAAAATAACGAAAAAGAATTAGGTTTAATCGCATTATCTAAAAACAACTAAGTACCTGAACCCAATGATTTCTGTTTACAAAACCAATGCAGTAAATTGCTACATTTGGTGAAAATGAAGTTGTCATAGGGAAGAAAGTCCAGCATTCAATTTCTAAACAGACAAGTACAACATTATAACGATTCGCTATCACGTAACCCATATCTGGTAGAGTTAACCATTTATGTGGTGGTTGAGGACCAAATTCATCTATCATCAAAGATTCTCTCACTACTGCTAACTGATCAGTAAATAAATTGGCATACAAACTTGATCTTTCATTATGCATTATTTCCAACCCCAAGTCTCGACGAAACATTGGCCAACCATCTTCACCATATCCATGCAATGAAGCAATGACTCTAAATCCACAATTACCATCTGATATAACATTAACTACATCATTAATATATGACCTGGTGTGATTAGGAAACTGAAGGATGAACTGTTTAGATGACTGTGAAGATTGTGATAATTTCAACTTCTTCGAAGCATGTGATGGTTGGGATTTCTTTTGTGAAGACTGTGATAATTTCAACTTCTTCGAAGTTTGTAATGGTTGAGATTGCCTCTGTGAAGATTGAGATGCTTGGTCAACATACTCATGATACGAATGGTCTCTATAAAAATCATACGCTACTGGTTTTTTGTCTTTCTTCTTGACTCCCCCTTTAGTTTTTATTTTCTCAGGTGGTGGACACATAGAAGTCATTGTGGGGAAGGCAAGTTCAAAAATCCTACTTTTTAATGCCCTTTTCCCAACAACATCCAATGACATAAACCTTTTCCATAACTCATCTATTGCACTACTTATATCCACCTCTAATTCATCATATACGTCTTCGTCCAACTTAACTTCCATACTTAGTTTTCTACAATGAACATGCATAGCATCTATTGATATCGGTATACCATCAATTCTATATCCTGTCAACTCACAAGCACAAGGTAATCCGTAGGTTGTTCTAAGAGTACAACGACATATTTCCTTGTTACTTCCAACATAATCAACTCGTTTTAACTCTTCAGCAATGCGTCTCAATGCATCTCGAGAACTGAACCACGTAAGTTATTGTAAAATGGACTTACGTGGGCGTGCGCAACTTCATAAAAACTCTTTTTAAAAGAAGCTCTAATATTGCCCAATTGTAACTTTAAGTTGTCATTTATAACCTCCCAACATTTGACCATGTCACCAATACTGTTCCCCAACATTTGCTTTAACTTCCAATGAGCAGACTCAACCCTAAAATTAATACATATTAAAAATATTTTTAAAAAATTCAAAAAAATATACAATTTAGAAATACTAAAAATAAATACATACCGATTAGTCGTGGTGTTACCCAAATGTAGCACTCGATTAATCCATGCTCCAACAAATCTTTGTCTATGTGGTGTCAACCATGTGTCTTTCACATAATCAATAAATTCATTACAATCAACACACGTCTGCTCAAGTTGGTTCAACCTTTGATCATACTCAACCTCATCACTAGCCCATACAACATCCGTCCATAATTCGTCAATTTTCTTTTGCATGTCACTAGCCACATATTGTTTCCGTTTTGCACTAACATTCTTGTTAATATGAAATCGACATAGCAAATTGATCGACCTTGGAAACACAATTTCAATGGCTTTCATCAAAGCAAGATCTCTATCTGTCAAAATCACTTGTGGACACAACTCTTTCTTCACAAACAATTGTTTAAGCTTATCTAGCACCCAACAAAAAGTCTCAGTCTGCTCAGACTCAATATAGGCAAATGCGACAGCAAAAGTCAACTCGGTTGATGTCATGCCAACAATTTCAAACAGAGGTTGCCTATATTTGTTTGTCTTGTAAGTGTTGTCCATAACTAACACAATAGGAAAAATATTCAACAACTTAACTGAATCTGGATGAGCCCAAAATATATCTCTAATAACTTCAGAGTCATCTCTTTTTCTACTCCAATAAACATAACCTGCATCCTCAATAAGCTTAAACAAATGTAGTATCTCACTTCTAGGACCTCTTATATTTCTTTCTATCATACTCTTCTGCTTGTATATTTGCGTGATCCGAGTGACATTATCTGGATCTTGCTCTTGCAATGAAAGCAATATATGTCTAGGTGAAACCTTTCTCTTTGTCAAATCAACAACATGTTGCTTCTGATCCGCTGTCAACCTACCAACAAATGCGCGACCTTTTAATCTATCAGATAAATCATGGTTATGAACTCCACATTTTACATCAATCTTCCATTCAGATCCATCAGTCGCTGGAATTGATCTGATTCTAAATGGACATCCACATTTTTTCGTCACACTATGGATTGCAGTATCAATATCTTTGTGTTTTCCTCCTTTATCACATCCAAATATTAATTTGTTACTTCTTTCTCTCTTGCCTGTTTCAATATCTGAACGAGTGATGATAACCGTTACTTTATTTCGGATTTCGATCTCTTTAATCCGTCTTATCACCTCTTTTCGTGTACCAAATCTTTGAGTAGTTGAAAAAACATCAGACGTATCTACGCATATCTGATTTTTATCGCATATTTATAAAAGAATTTCTGTACCTGCATAAAAATAAAATTACAAAAAAAATAAAAAAAAATGCAAATGCAAACCGGAAGACTCAGGAAAAGAGTTCCGGTAGCCAACATTATCACACGAGAAGACTTGTAAAGAGTGTTCTGGTACACTTTTTACAAGTACCGGAACTCTTAAGAAAAGTGTTCCGGTAAAATTCTACGAAAAACGCAAATCAGAAGTCTTTGATAAACTCTTCCGGTACATATTGTGTATAAAGCGGAACTCTTTGCCAAAGTCTTCCGATTTGGAAAAAACACCATACCGAAAGTCATTTTAAAAGTGTTTCGGAAGACACGATTGGTGAATTTCTCGAAATTCTAAAAATCTGACACGACACAGTAAAAAGTAAAAAAAAAATAATATAATAAAAAATATACAGGAATAAAATTTGTATTTTTTTAAAATTGTAGGGGTATGAATATAATTGTAGGAGTATGGGGTAAAATTTCCCGAACAAATCAATTAGGTATCTTGTTTAGAAAAGTTTACCCAAGTTTAAACCCTACTAAAAATTTGGTTAAACCCCATAACCGTATTTCTTTCGTCTCATCGTTGATCAGAATTTCCAAGGTACGTTCTCTTCCATTTCTTCCATTTCCATAATCTTCTAGGTTATAAATTCAACTAACTCTGGTTTTATTTTTTTCAATCAACTTGATATTTCAATTCTATTCTTGTTCCAATTATTGTGAAAATTCGGTGAAATCATACATTTTCTCCATCGGTGTGCTCTGCATGTTTGTGTGAAATTTTTTGTAGTTGATTTTGTTCCTTGTTTTTGGTTCATTCATTGAGCAAAATCTGAAACTGTAATTGTTTGATTTGTAATTTGTTATCAATGAAGAACATGAAAGTTCCAAACGTACCTGGTAGCGGTGCTGCCTCTGCACTGATGAAATTGGGAGTTATTGGTGGAATTGGTTTGTATGCTGCTGCCAACAGTCTTTACAATGTTGAAGGTGGTCACCGAGCTATTGTTTTCAACCGTCTTATTGGTGTCAAAGACAAGGTCATTTTTTGCCTGTTTTTAGCTAAGACAATTCATTGAAAGAGTGGTTATAGTGCTTGTGTTGTGATTGTATCTTGATATTGGTTGAATCTATTGATTTTGTTACTCCAGATTATGTTTTCTTGCTGGAAATTGAATTGGTAGGTTATTTTATGTGCAGGTTTATCCTGAAGGAACACATTTTGTAATTCCTTGGTTTGAGAGGCCAGTCATCTATGATGTCCGGGCGCGACCCCATCTAGTCGAGAGTACATCTGGGAGTCGTGATCTCCAGATGGTATGTAATAAATATCATTCATGGAATTGAAATTTTATATCATTGGTTCTTTATATCTACTCTTTAATTCATCGTGATCTACAAAATTTTCTTAGGCTATGTTTGGATTGATGGATTAGAACAGAGTGGAATGGAACCTAATGGAATGGAGTAGAATGAATTGGATATTTCATTCCATTGTTTGGATATTTTTGTTAATATGATGGAATGAAACATAACTAATTAGTTCATTCCGTTGCATGCGCCCCAAATCGGGCGGAATGAAAATTGAAGGATTTGATGGGATAGAATGGAATGGATTCCATCATGTTCCATTCCGCTCTATCAATTATTTACAAATCCAAACAATGGAACTTGATTACTTACCACTCCATTCCATTCCATTACATGCCATCAGTTCAAACATACCCTTAGGAGGATTTAGGCATTCCATTGCATCCTTTCTTTGTGATGGTTTACCTGTCTGGACATCATTCTGTGTCTCTGTTACATGCGCCATTCATACTGGACCACTATCTAGTTAATGAAGTAGTGTTCTGAATCCTCTATCTGTTCCATTATGTTTGAGTGTTTGACCAGTGACGCAATTTCCATTAATGTGAAACAGAAATAGAACTGCATCCAGATTGTAGAAAGTGTACTCACAATTTCATTTGAATTTTTTTAGAAGAGCTTATAGAAGTAGATTTTACGTAGTTTATAGAGTTTACTTTCATTACCTCTCCCGTCGTAGAAATAGCTTTTACATAAACTCTTAACTGACAAGTGTTTATTGAATAAACATTTAAGTGCGCTTCTATCTCAGCATCCCTTTATATTTAGGAATGTTTATACTTGTTAAGCCTATTCCCATTTGCAATAGCTTTGTTAATATTTTGAACAACTGCTAGTGAGCTATTTTGTTTTTGCATGAAATGGCCATTTTGGATATATCATGTTCAAAAGGTAAGATTTTAATGATTAATGATATAATAATATCTGGTGGTATTTTGATTTTTCGCATCAATTGTAGACATTTCAATCCTGTACTCTTGGCATCGGAACTTAAATGCCTCATCAACATTTCATATTCTGAGCTACTAGTTGCCTTTTCATGTTTAGCCTCTGTACTGGAATCCATACTTTCTCACATAATATCTGCTAAATGTCCTTTCTCCCACTTTCCCAGGGTTGCTTGATGCCTTATTTATAATTTATTTGGATGACAATGTTAGAAGTTTTGATTAATACTTTATAGGTTGAAAAGGTGTTTGGTGTCATCAAACCACTTTCCAGTACTTCATGTTTATAGACTAGTATACTATAGATGTTTTGTAAATTTAAACATGTGAGATAGTGATCTTTTCTATAAATTGTTTATACACACTTTACAGGTGAAAATTGGGCTTCGAGTTCTTACACGTCCCTTGCCTAGCCAGTTACCTACAGTTTATCGGACTCTTGGCGAGAATTATAATGAAAGGGTTTTACCTTCAATCATACATGAAACTTTGAAAGCTGTGGTTGCCCAGTACAATGCCAGCCAGCTTATTACTCAGCGAGAGGTAAGGAGAAAACACTTGTTGGCGTGAATCATGAAACCTCAGGTTAATTTATATGAAAGAAGTTGCTTATTACTGGGCTGTCTATTTTCTTTTGCGAGTCATGTTAAATCATTTTTGTTTCTATATTTGTTAGAAGCCCAACAGATACACACATGATTTGTGCTTTAAAATATTATAGATAAGTTCATATGTCGTTATCTACTTGCACATACAATTATTTTTATAAAATTAAAATCAAAACCTAATAGTTGTTTATTGTTTTAATGTCATGTGAACTGGGGAAGTAATATTGTTTAGTTTGTTTTATTTACATCACCCTAAATTTTGATTATCAACTAAGAAATACCTGTTTTAACTGACCTATTCTTTGTAGGCTGTTAGTCGCGAAATCCGAAAGATCCTGACTGAGAGGGCAGCCAATTTTAATATTGCTCTTGATGATGTGTCAATTACTACTCTGACCTTTGGCAAGGAGTTTACTGCTGCAATTGAGGCCAAGCAAGTGGCTGCACAGGAAGCTGAGAGGGCGAAATTTGTTGTGGAAAAAGCTGAGCAAGACAAAAGAAGTGCTGTAATCAGAGCACAGGTAAGAAGAAACTGTTAATACTTATGCAGTTACTAGTGTGGTGCTTGGTACAAGTTTTTGCTATTTTTATATTTTCAAAGCATATTACAATTGGAAAGTGTTGGTTGTTATTCTATCTAGCCCTAAAATTCAAACTGTCTTGTTTCCTTGATCATCATCTTGGATTCATCTGAGGTAATGACTAACAAATGTCTTCGTTTTGTTCACAAATCTGCTTGACAAGTTTAATGTGTTTTTAAATTGAATAATATTTTGGCAATTGCCAGTTTTACACCTCAGACCATTATTGACTTTTCTTACAAATCAACAGGGTGAGGCTAAAAGTGCCCAACTGATTGGACAAGCCATTTCCAACAATCCAGCTTTCATCACACTTAGGAAGATTGAAGCTGCAAGAGAGATTGCACATACTATATCAAATGCAGCAAACAAGGTTTTCCTGAATTCAGATGATCTTTTGCTGAATCTTCAGGAGATGAGTTTGGAGCCTGGCAGAAATTGAGCTGGTTAATCTATTTATGGTTCTTAATAATTTTCAAGTATGAAAATGATCGATTTAAGGATGTAGTTTTTCTTTAGAAGTCTCCTGGCATTCTGAATTTTTTTGGCTGCCTGAAATAAGCTAGATTCTTTACCAACAAGTTAGTATTCAACTACTAAGATGGTTTGTTCATCAGAATCATCGAAACATTTTACATTAGGTCATGTTTTGCCCGCACTATTTGGCCTATTCATGGCAGGGCTTTTACCCTATGATTTGAAATAGCACGGTGATAATGTGCAACAAACTGCAAAGGACATGTCCAGACATCTATGTAGTTGTATTTAGGGAGTGTTTGGCTGTTTCTATAATAAAGTAAAAAACAACTCCAATGAATGGCATTAAATAAAGCAGTAAATTTCATGAATATTAGAATGTTTCAATTAAGGAAACATAAAAAGAAAAAGGGACGCAGACTTACATGTTATTTACAAATTGTTTCACACTTTGATTTAGATATTCTAGTTTATAAAGAGTATATGAATTTTGCAATCTCAATTACAACGTTGAATCTTTTATAGATCATTGTCTCCGACAGCTAATTCCTAGAAAGTATACACGTCTTCAAGAACATGCAACTCGATCTTTTGATGCACTACCACATTGTTAGTATTTGAAAACTGTTGAAAATCATTATCTCACGTTTGTAACTGTTATTAGTGACTAATAACTATATGTTTGTTGAAAGTGCTCAGATCATTCTCAAGTCTTTTGTTTTCAAATTCTTTTAAGTCTTTGTAGTCTGTCGAATGCTTTAACTTTGACATGGTGTCGAGAAATCAATTAGATTTTTTTCTAAGACTTCTCCAAACCATGTTTCAAGATCTAGTCTTGAGATTCTTCCAAACCATGTTTCAAAATGCTAGTCGAAACGTTCCAGTTGATGTATTCACTCCTGTCGGCTTTAGTCAATCAATGCTAACACTTAACATTTTCCAAATGAAACATTCAAATAAAAATTCTAAGCTAACCGGTGCCTCCCAAAAATGTCACTACGATCATATGTGTCAGATGGAAGAAAGGTGACATTTTTGAAACTCTTCAACATTATTTTTCCAATTTGTACACATTACATCAGCTAAACTTTTTATTTAATTTATTATTTTTTCTTTGGTCATCATGACCACTTTCTACCAAAACGTTCCGTCACAGACGCACGTGCGGGTGATCATCATCATTATTCCTATTTCCTAGAAGATTTAACTAAAATGAAATGAAGACAAAAACCCTTTTATTCCATTTTCCCATCTTTTCCCATGATCTTTTAGTGCCAACTGTCGACTTGAGTGCGCTACATGTCCAAAATTATTTGGAGGGAAAAACTGAAATGTTTTCTTCAATTTTGGCTATTTGACACGTTCTCACTCAGCCCTCTTCACTTTCACCATTTACTTCTTCTGAAACACGAATGGAGAAAAAAATTCTAGAGAGTTTTCTGCAATCTATCGTCTTCGTCACCACATTTCTTCTTAAGAAAACATTTAAGATCAACAATATCTCCAAAATCTTAATCATGTCCTTCTTTGGCGACTGATAATGGAGAACCACTCAACATTAAATATCGCAACTACATTCCTAAACCTCCCATGGAGGACGAAAGAAGAAACATCTAATAGAGTAATGCTATCATTACCTACTCCATCGGAGATACAATATATGCTTTCATGGGTTGTCTCCCTATACATATTAAGAAACCTCAATGTTGAGAGATTTCTTTCTTTGCTTCCCTGGCTATGAACCCTTGGTGTTTATGGATGCACCCTTGGATCTTAGCTTCTTCAAGAATATGGTCTTTTGTTCTTTTCCTCTGACTGAGGATGCTTCATACATCCGGTGGTTAAATAAGGTTCAAGAAAAGAAGAAACACTTTTGGAAGGATTTAGGTATTTTTGACCTAATTCAACTGTCACGAGTTAGTCTCAAATACAACTCTCATATTCTCATTACAACCATGCGTTTATGGGATAGCTCAACCAACACCTTTCACCTTCCTTGTGGGATGATAACCCCCACACTTTTCGACATTGTTGTTATCGCTGGCCTTCAACCAACTAGAGATCCCTTTGAGCCTTCAACCAAAATCAAAACCAATCTTGGGTTTACATTCACCATAATATCTTATAGCTCCTTCATTGAAGTTCATCAGGCTTTGACAAATCGCATAAATGCTTATGAACACATTGCTTTTCTGATTTGCTGGCTTTCCTGGTATGTTTTTTGTGGTCGATCTGCTCGGGTGGCTAAAAATATTGTCCCCTTGGCCACCCAACTCCATGAAGGTATAAAAATCCACCTCAGTAGACTCATTTTATATGTCTTGTATGAATCTCTAGGGTTGGCCTCTTAAGACATGAAGAAAAGAACAAATCCTGAGAGCTTTCAGGTAGGTGGCCGTATCTGGTTTTTGCAATTGTGGCTCAATGCCACTTTCAAGCCTTCACTAAAAACCAGAATTCCTCCTAACTCAGAGGTAGGGGTCGAAGGTTTAAGGATCACCCAACTTACTCCTGACAATGGCAAAGCTATGTCTCAAGAGGTCTTTGAGTCTTACATCAACATGTTCTACAGATGCAAGTCGTTTACTTTGACTATGAGACAGTTCACCAGTCGACAGTGTGAACCTGAATGGTTCAGGAAACCATTTTCCAATCCATCCCACTAAGAATAAAAGGAAATACATGCTACTTTTCTTGCATTCTTATAACCCACCGCTCTACGGACAAAGCTTACATCTTCCAAATCATGAATAAAAGCGGCTGCTTACCAACCAAACTTGGAGGCGAGGCAGTTTAGTTTAAGCGAACTACTTCCTAAAAGGTTAGTTGCCACAAATTTTGTAAAAGGAAAGAGTTTTTCCTCAATTCCTTCTAATTCTTGCTCTGTTATCAATGCACCCAAAAATTTGAGGATTGGTGGGGCCTTCATTACGCCAATGTGCTAGATCCTACGCTCATGGCCCAACGCTTATTCAATGCTTTCTCCTTTTTGCAGGACTTGGAGAAGAAGAAAAATCGATCAACTAGGTCTAAAGTTAAACCCTTATTATCTTGCTTTAACTTCCTCTTGGGTTCTAATGCATTTTTACCTACCTTTTATTGGCATTCCCTCTAATCCAAAATCAACAACCGTTGGCTCTCAAGGCACCAACACTACATGAATTTTGTAGGTAAAAAAGGGTAACCAACCTTCTTTTGATTTAGAATTTTCTTGTCGATGTCCTAATTTGTTTTGTTTCTTTGGTTTCAAAAGAAAGTGAATACCTCTTTTGTTGCAGGGCATTAGAGGACTAACCCACTAAACAAGGATGTCGATGATTCTTCTAATGAAGAACACTGGTTTGTACCTCCTTTCTCTCCAACTCCTATTTGACTTCATTTGTTAAATTTTAACATTGTTGAACCATGTTAGTCTCCTTAGAAAGAAAGTGAGTTCCACATTAATGATGAAAGCATGCAATATCCTCAGTCTATCCCCCCTAAACATCAGCAAGATGCGACTATAAGAGTTGATGATGTTTGTCATACCCCAAATTTTACCCTTATATTCGTTGATCTTTTGCATATCATTCTAGGTCAATCATTCATGCATAGCTAACAAAACTATCAGCCTTTGCTTAGTTTAGTTTCACTTATGAATTATGGTTTATTTCAAGAGGCTTCAAGGGTTGATCAATCAAGGTTTTGGATAGATCCTCAACCAAGAAAGTTATCATACTCTCAAGAGGCCTCCCTTCCTCAATAATCCAATGTAATTTGGGTTCATCACAAGTCCTTCGAGGCTCAGGTCTTGCAAGACTGAATCAAAGATCAGGAAAGGTTATTAGGTCAAGGATGCGCGCGGTGTGGCCTGAGATTCAGTGGAAGTTTGACCTAATCTTGATCAAACAAGTGGTTTGTCTCAGTATCAGGTTATCAAGTTGTGGCAAAGATTCTGAATTAGGGTTTTAGTTCTAATCAAGTCATTGTTTCATCAAGGTGCACTTAAGGCAGGCGAATTAGGGTTTCTCACCCTTTCTGTTCAAGATGGGCATTTGTCGTACAATTCAGTTTCGCTTGAGGTTAGCAGTTTAAATGTGTGTAGAATTGTTCACTTCAAATGGATGTGATCTTGATCTTGGTTAAGAAAGAGGAGATTGTTTCATTCTCAAGTGGGATTGGGATTAAACATTGCTTTACATCTGAAGATCATCAAACTAGGGTTTTCATGTCAATTCAAGTTCGTTAGGTGGATTCAAGGTCAAAACAGTTGGTATATTTTCAAGATTTGTGGTGATTAAGTGCAATTGTCAAATTTTTTAAGTGTGGTTCAAAGGTGGATGCATGTCACAAAAAACGATCATATTTTATTCCAATTACTTTCACTTCCAAATTTCAAAACCATATCCATTCACAAACCACTTTCTTAGTCCATTTCGTTCATATTCAATTCAATTATCCGTATTTTAATAATCCATATCATTTTCAAATCCACTTCTTTCATCTAATTCATGTCCATATATCCATTTTAACATCCATGTATCCATTTAAACCATATCCATTTTTTAACTTTTTAATTTCTATTTAATATCAATTCCAATTTTCCATTTTTTTGTTACAATATTTCACCAAAAATTCTAAACCAAGTCCAATACATGTTTCAATTTACAAGTCCATTAAGCTACACTAAAAAAATTTGAAAGCCCAATACAATTTCTTAACATCAAAAAATGAAAAAAGGTACTACAAGCCACATGCCTAAACCACTTTCTCAAGCATCTAACATCAGAGGCCAAAAGCAAAACCTTATGCCATTTCCACATCCAAACCTCCTGCACAACAACAATGGTACCACGACTCACCCCATACCACTCCAAAACCTGCGACAAACCTGCCAAACTTACAACCCTGAAGAACAAAGCAAAAACCTGCAATACTCTGCTACACTTTAAAACAAACCAAAACCTGCTACCACAAGACAAACAACACAAGCTGCCATGGAAAATGACTTATCAAATATCAACAAAACAAAATTTGAATAAAAACAAGCTTGATGGAAAAGAGAGAGAGACAACACGGATTGGTAAAAGGAGGAGAAATAGCAAGAACAAGGAAAAATAAACTCTCTCTGCAGTAAAAACAAAAACGACATAACAACAACAAGACAAATTCGAGGTTTAGCATACACAATTTGTTTGTTTTACAAAAAAATTAAGAAACTAAGCTCACCCTGATGCTTAAAGCCACACGCACAACATCTTTCTTCCCACTATTCATCTTCATCAATCTTCCAACACAAAAACTTCTTTCACTCCCATCATCATATAACAACAGCTTCAACATCACACTGTAACCCCCATCGTCACGTATTCTTCTTCAATTTTCCTCTTATCACTTTCAATCTTCATCACTAACTCACAGACCATCCAACAATTCAAAGCAACATAAAAAATAATCAGATGCAGCATCACATTCTCACCACTGTGAATGTTGTGATTCAACCTTGAAACTCCATCCGCAACCAACAAACCACATTTCAAAGGCACACCCATGTCCTTGTCGGATCCACCACGCACAACTACTCCTTTCGGCGAACCTGAATCAAAGAATTGACACGCGGAGTCTGACTAAACCACCGCTGCAAGGGAGAAAGGAGCAGAACCGAGAGAGAGACATTTTCGCAGCGAAACAAGTTGAATGAGGAAAAGGAGATCGTGTGATAAGGAGAAGGAAAAGGTTGTTCGCATGTTTGATCTCTGAACCATTTTTTATTATTCTTTATTTTCATTTTTATTTTTTAATGTTTTTATTAAAATTAGGTAAACACAGATTTGGGTTTTGGGTTTAAGCCCATTCAAGGGTACTTACTTCTTAATCAGTTCGCACCCTCCCCATGTTTTCTATAAAAAAAAGGAGAATCTATACTAATTTTCAAATACTTTTTTATGTTCATTTAAAAAAATTTAAAACCAACTTCAAGTTTTTTTTTCTTAAGTATGTTTTTTAAAATTATTTCTTTGAATTTTAATTTGTGTTTAAGTTTAAATATTTAGATTTTTTTAATCCTTGATTTTCAATTTTTATTAACTCATTTAACTCCTAGTTTTGTGAGTTTGCGATTTAGGTTCTTTTTGTTTGAGCTCGATTTCGATTATTTCCTTGACCATGTTGTTCCTCATTATCTTGTGTTTATTATCGTTCATTTAACTCATGTATTTTTTATCATATTATTTCTCTTTTTCTGATTTTATTTTGTGTCTTGTACTTTCATGACTTGATCCCGTTTTCTCTTATTGATTCATCTAAATGCTTATATATATTGTTGTAGTGAGAATCGTGATACCAAGCTATTGATTAACTTGAATCTTAATTCTTAAAATTCACAACTGGACTTTAATTTATCCAAAGGAAAGGTTAAAGAAAGAAAAACCCTTTGTGTGATGTAACAACAATGCTAAAAGATTCGGGGATCGGGAGTTGGTTATGTCTAGGGTAGGTATTTCACATCCTAAACATCTGTAGTACTCTACATGAACCTTTTGTTTGTTTGCATGCTAATACTTGCTAAATGTTTGTTATGGTTTAGGATTGGGTATAAAGTGTAGGTAAAGACCTAATGATAGTTTCTAAGTTTGCTTGCAAAGACATCACATCCTCTGCCTACGTATCCTAACTAGGATAGAATCAGAGCAACCGTAGTTCACCTCACTAAGGATAGATGAACACTTGATTATGATCAAGGTTCAAAGGGGAACAAGCATAACAATGCTTGTGTAGAGTTTAATAAAACTCTCTAATCTAAGTTGAACACTCAAGAAAAGGGAGTAAGTAATCATTACTATGATTCTTACATAGAGTTAACAAACTCTATCTTTAAAGTTCTAATTGAAAGATACTCCTAACAAGGGGTAGGTCCTTTAGACTTTAAGCAAAGTCTAGTGGCTTGGTTCTAACTTAACTAAGATGTAGATGACTTAACAAATTCAAAGGGAGTGTTATGAGCTAATTATGACCTCGAAGATCAAATATAAAGGCTTTCCTTTGGAATGGGAAAAGAGGAGGCAACTTGGATGAGAACTAAAAAATTCCATCACTTGGGGGGATAAACTTAACAAAGCAATAATCACTCTAACATGATGAATACAAGAAATATGGTTACAACTAAGAATAAACAAGCATATTACAATATCAAGCCATGATTTCAATCAAGATAAATGGTTACAACCAAAGCAAACATCAAGATATTACAATATCATGAATGGGGAAGTTCTTACAAGACTCAAAAAAGAAAGGTAAAAACCAATGGCATATCTTAACAAAGACGAGGATATTTCTTAACTAAGATGGAATTGTATCTTAACAAAGATGGAAGTTTTTTAAATTTTACAAAATGTCATGTGTAATTACAAACATCAGACATAAGCAAACAATGTCACAACAATGTAAATGAGAAGTTCAATATTTCATGGGGATTTCAAGAGTTTAAGAAATGATTCACTTAGATGTTTACAAACAAGATTTGAAATTCAAACTCAAGTATACAAGGAAGCTAACAAGCCAATCCCATAATTTCAATGTTCAACTTACAAACTCAAAGAGAAGGAAATCCAATTTTGAAATGAAAGAGGAAAGATAGGAGGGTGAAAACCCTAAAACGAATCGCAATTTCCTCATAATGCAAAGTGTTTCTAAAATAATAATTTTAGAATTCTTTAAGCATTATATAAAAATACACATTTATATAAGAATTTTTCAAAAAGAATCATTAAAAAATGATTAAGAATGAAGGAGTTATGGTGATTTGAAAATTAACGATAATTAAATGAAATTAAACAAAATCATTTGCTAAAAAGTAAGAAGTGCCTCACCCAAGGCTTGAACCCAAGACCTTGGGGTCATGGGCACAAAACATGACCAAGCCAACCATTTCATGCACGTGTTAAAGTGATGGAAAAAGAAAGTAAAATATTAAAATGGTGAAAAATCATGAAAACGCACAAAAATGCCCTCGCTGAGGGTCGAGCTCGCGCGCTTGGGTATGGCAAAATTTTTATGGGCAAGGTTACAACCACTGGGGTGGCGATACATCCAATGTATCAAGCTACCCCAGTTTAACATATACCAAAAATGGCGCGCAGGCTGGGCATTCTTTAAGGCAAAACCAAGTGAAAGTGTCAAAAACAATTTCAACATAACTCTTTCAAATCTCACTCAATTCTGATGAAAGTTGAGTCAAAATCACTTGATTTTTCAAGAGGATTACAATGGTCCAATCCAAATTTTGAAAAGATGCACGCAGTTGAAAACACGATGGCTTATGCATAATGGAGCTTGAAATGCATTTTGGAGTTCAAAGATTAAAATTGATGCATTTAGGATCAAACAACGGTTTGAGCAAGTTTTAAATATGATGTATAGTAATCATGTTCAAAGAGGAATCTTAAATCCTACTGAATCAAAATATGACATATGAGTAGCAAACAAAACTCATGACTTGCAAGAGGGATCCCTTTTAAAAACAGTTGGGCTGTTATCAATCTTCAAGTAGTTCAAACTCATTCACAACAATTTGACTTTAAAATTTAGCAAGACATACATCTCAGGAAATCAAGACTTCCTTTAAAAGTTCAAACATGACAACTGATGGATCAAGCTTCCAACTGAAATGGCCAATGATACTAATATGGAAAATCTTCAAACCTATATGGTAAGGGCATTATGGTATGCACAAAAGAAAGCTTGACATAATTAGGGTACCTCTGCAAAACCAAAATGCTATGAGTTTTATCCAAATGATCTCTTAAGAAAAAAAGGAATCCTTGATGCAGAATTCAGTTGACAATACCCTTATCAAATGCAAGAAGTTAGCACAACCAGTTTTGAAAAACTCAAATCAATGCAAGTAGTTATGAAGGTTGGACAGTTCCTACTTGCTAACAGAAATTGATCCAGCCTTAAGATAATGAGCTGATTAACCTACTCATCATTGGCTTTTCAGCCATCCAAAGTAAGGGTAAAAGTCTTACCTCAACCAAAACAAATGAGTTAAATCCAAATGAGTTCCTAGAGGTCTAATGCAAACTGAGATCACCAAGCTCCAAGTACTAAAGGCATAATAGTGTATTAGTAAACTTACCAATGGCTTGACAACAATAACCTATATGGAACCCAACTGTTCAACTAGAAAACCAACTATAAACCTAGACTATGAATCCTAATAGACTGATTGAGATGGAGATAGGATGCTACCAAACCAATGATGATTGGTTCTCAGCAGAATGTTAACACAAAACTTCAAGTTAATGTGGCCAATGACACCAACTGGTAAACCATGGCAGATATGATTGTAAAGGCATACTACTACTTGACAGTTATCAAAATGCTGAACCTAAACCCAACCAACAAATCCTAACAGGTCCAGGCCTGATCCTACTCTTCATCAAGCACTAGCCAAAAAGAGATTAAACAAGGTTCTTGTGGGAACTAGATTGGTTTACCTCTCAACAATTTGGACAGCAGGCTAAATATCAAAATAAGTTATGACAAATAAAACTGAAATCTTAATCTGTTGGTGAATCCACACAGGCTTATGAAAACAGCCTTCTCCTTATCTCATGACAATAACAGCTTGTGCTATCATAATGTCAAACTCACACACTAGTTCAAAAGTTGTTTTAGATGAAAGCCACCAATCTCTCCATCTAAAAGAAATGCTCCAAATGAGACGCCATCATAACTCTTAGCATAACAATGCCCCAACATCCTAACAACAGCAAAAATCCACAGACAAAACCTAAACCCTGGTGATAGATCTCACTCCAATGACAAATCTATGCACCTCTTAAATCTGTTTGGACCAACTAACACCCAAAACTCTATTAGAACTGAGGTAACAACCTCCACACCAACATAAAAACAACCTTAAGCCTTAATGCTCTGGACAGTTCTTACTTGCTACTCAATTCTAGTTCAAACCAAATAGTCACAGCAGCAAAAACTGCTCTCAAAAGTTTAGCAGTCCAAAATCCTCATGATCACCAACCTGGTTACAACCTTGCCACAGATGAAAATCCAAACAAAACTACCTTCTAGAATGAGAGGCTATACCTAGCAACTAATAGGCCTGATGTGAAACACTCAACCTTTCTTCAACAGTCATGAACAAAAGAACATAAACTAAGCATTGCTCATATCCCAACTAAACCAACCTTAACATGAAGTTACAACTTCACCAAAGCAGCAAGGATACCAACTAGACCTAGGCAACTTCACAAACTAACATTACAATGCTAGAGAAACTAACACAAAGAGTTATAAACTCTAAGCACCTCAAACCTAAATTGATGAATCCAACCTCAACTTAAACTCTAGCAGCAGCCCTCTAAAATAAGAACCTAAAGACAGTTCAAAATGCAAACTAAACTATGCTAGGTAGATCCAAACTATGAACAAAGTTGAAGTTCACAAGCAAAAAACAACAACATGACAATGTTTAACAATGTCCAAAAACAGTTCTTGGTGGTTTTTCAACATAATAATGTCAAAATTAATAAACTCATCAAGTGGTCAACAACATACCTTCACAAAGGCAATAAACACACATACCAACCTAAGGCATTCTAACAGCAACTACTCATGGTATTTGTCTCATATATTTTGGCAGCATATTTAATAAACTTCAACATGATAATGTACAAACTATCTCAACCATAAAACAACACATGATGATGCATACTAGTGAATGAGTTCAAAATAACATACCTCTTGTAGTCCTCACTATGCTAGCTGCAAAAATCAAGAATCCCTTCCCTTAGAGCAAGCTTGTAAAGTTACTTCTTTTTGAAGTAACTAGGAAGTCTTTAGGACAGATCTCACAAATGAGTTTCCAGTTGTTGTTTGATGTTATGGACAGTTAAAATATCATAAACATGAAGTGCTCCAAGTGTTATATTGATGGAAAAAGGTTTGTGTGGTGATTTGGCTTGAAACTTGCATAAAAGTCAAACTATGGTGTGTGGACAGTTGACTTTTTGATCTATGGTGTTTTTGATGAAAGTGATGATGGGAACAGCTTCAAATGGGCATTTTAAGGGTGTGTATGGGGTCTTTGAAGTGGTTTTGTGTTTGGAACAAGGACTGGTGTGAAAAATGCAAAGTGGTGAATTTTGGTGGTTTTGTGACTTTTCTTCACTTACAAGTAAAGAGGGAAAGAAGGAGAGTTATGTGTTTATGATGTTTTGGATAGCTCTAGTGTGTAGAATAGAGTGGAATGAACTATCTATTTATAGGCCATGAGAGGTGTTTGGGGCAGATTTGGATTTTGGCCTTTGGAGGGAGATTTTGAAAGGAAAATTTGTGCAAGATTTGGTACAGTTGCACACTCAAGTTTCTTGGCTCAATATGATGCATACATCAAGTAGGATGAAGGACATGGAGGTGACTGAAGTGAGACTAGAGTGTAGGGAGCTGCAGCTGTAGGTTTTCATCATAAAGTTTCTCTTTCCTCTTGTTTTTTTGATTAAAATAATGCCACTTGCTTGGCCAACTTGCAATGCCTACCAAATCCTTCTTTCTTATGTATTTTAAACCATATACCTCTCTACTTATAAGATGAAGACATGATCCAATGTTTGAGAATGATTCAAGTGGCTGAAAAGTGAATTTGTGAAAAAGTTGAAATGGTGCATTCAAGTGTTGAGACCCCAACTTGCTGGATTCATAACTCTCAGCTCACAAGGGCGGAGGATTTATAGTACTTTTTGGAAAGCCCTTATGGAGATGTACAACTTTCATGTTTTCATGATCTTCAGAATCCAAGTGGAACTAGGTCAAAAAACCCCTCAAAGTTGGCTCAAAACATGCCTAAAAAGGCCAGAAACTTGGAATTTTTCGAAGTGTTTTCTCCCTCTTGTGATGATTTTGGCTATAACTCCAAATCTATGCATTTTTTGCCCATGGGTTAGTTTTACACTTTTGTAGGGCTTGCCGAGATCTTTCCAACATGCTCTGAACCACCTCATTTGGATGTGTGGTTAAGAAGTTATGGTCTTGTCTTTTTCAAAATCCTAATTCCCGATTTTTTTGATTACTCCTCAATCCTTGATCCAATGGTCATGAAACTTCATGGATATGTATAATATGTTATTAGGAACATTTTTTCTTCACACTTTGAGGTCAAATTCCTTATGGTTGAAGAGTTGACTTTTCGGTCAACGAAACGATCGATCGATGACTACCGAGTCGACTGTTGATGTTTCGGGTCTTTTGAGACCTTGAAACTTCTTGAGTGGACTTCACTAAGTCATATGAGATTCATGGACTATAATTCCATCATTGGAATACCCTTTAAATCAAAAGTCAAACTACAGTTGACTTTTCCTAATCGGAAACCCTAATCGGGGGTCCTGAACTGCAATGTCTTTAATCTTTGGGTGACAACCTCAAATTGGGTTCATGCTTGACCCAATGGAGTATATTTGATGATGTGGAGACTTGTTTCATGGAGACTCAATCCAATACATTGACTGATTAAACCAACGAAACCTCGATTCTGGATTGTACGGAACCCTAATTCACCTGTATCTTAACAAAGACAAACTTGAAATAGGTTATGGTTAGATAATCAAATGAAAATGATCCTAAAATGATGAAGATCTAAGGGGTCAAAATTTGGGGTGCAACAGTTGCCCCTATTTAAATATCTTCACCAGATGGAAATGAGAGATGACAATCCTCATAGAATCGCAGTGAAAGGTATTTAAATATAGCAAACCAAAATTTTTGTCCCTTAGATCCGATGGTATGCAAAAGGACAAATGCTGAAATGCAATGACTCTAAATGATCCTTTATGATGCTTGAGTACAAGAAAAATGCAGATACACGAGCAAAAATAAAAGAACGACAATACGACGAGTAACTACTCACAGGGGACCCGACGCACTGGGGAAAGATCCAGGGCATAACAAGAAATAGTTAAAACATGACTAATGATGCTACCTCAAGGGTAATCTTCCACACAGGGACACAAACTTCACCGAGGAGGACAAATCTTCACTGGGGGAAAGGGAACAGACTCCACTGGGGGAGAAGACAAATTTCCACCGGGGAAGCGAAAGATCAGAGACGCGAACCTCACTAGGGATAACCAAATGAGGTATTTACTACAATGAAGAGTTCGAATGGGATCTTTAGGAAAAAACTATAAACAAGACTAGATGCACCGGGGATGCTAGTATCAACTAGATCTTCGAGATTTGAATGGGGAAAGCAACGGCTTCGCTGGGGATACTAGTGTCAACCAGATTTAACAAATCGTTCAAGCGGTGCTAGTAACTATTAGATTTCCTGGGAGTGAGGGTGACGACCAAACCAAAGTTCCAATAACGATTGGGGGATTTCCAAACAACATTGGTAAAATACATGACTTTAACTGGAGAAGTTGGTAACAACTAACTCACGGTACCGACGACAATTAGCTTTCAAGAAAAGTTAGTAACCACTGGACTTAGAAAGGACTGGTGACGACCAAATTGGGGTATACCAATAGCAATTGGTTATGATAGTGCTGGTAATCACTAGACTTAACTAGGGAGATTGGTAACGACCAACTCAAATACCAATAACCATTGATTTGAGCAATACCAGTAATTACTGAATTTTTGAAGGGTTTGGTGACAACCAGATCAAAGTACCAATAACAATTGGGTTAAGAGGTGCCTGCAAATACCAGACTTCGATGGGAAAATTGGTAATAACCAATCTCAGAGTGCCGATAACAACGAACTTTAAGCGATGCCAATAACCATTGGACTTAGACAAACTGGTGACGACCCGAATCAAAGGTATACCAATAACAACTGGTTTTGACAATGCTAGTAACCACTAGGCTTTCTGAGGAAATCAGTAACAACTAAATCAAGTACCAATAACCATTGGATTTTCAAATGATGCTAGTAACTACTAGACTTAGAATGAGTAGTAACAATCGATTCCAAAGGTACCAATAACGATTGGGTTTGAGCGATGCCAATAACCATTGGACTTATTGGGAAAATCGGTAACAACCAACTAAAATACCAATGACCATTGGATTTAAAGGAGATACTAGTAACCACTAGATTTCAATAAAGACCGGTAATAACGGAATCAAAGGGATTCCAATAACGATTGGTTTTAAACAGAGCCAGTGACTACTGGATTTTGAAAGATTATTGGTGACGACCAAACCAAGGTACCAATCACAATTGGTATCAAACAATGCTAGTGACTACTAGACTTTCAAAGATTATCGGTGACAACTGTTGTACCCCAAAATTTGCTCAACCTTTTCTTGCATGATTTATGTTTCATTTGCATAGTTACATCATGTACATAGTCCAATCATTTGCATATCATAGCATAGCATGCATCCAACAAGGGATCAAGGGTGTCTATCAAGAGAAGAGCCTAGCAAGAGGTCTTATCCAAGTATGAGAAGTCATCCAGGCCATCAAGAAGTGATTTGAATTCTTGAGAAGTTTGAGTGCCTACATGTGGGTTTTGCTCCTATCTTGAGGAATATTGAGTATCATCAGTGGGATGTGGAACATGGAATGTGAATTTGAGGTGTGTATGGATCTCATGGAATGCCTAGAGGGCCCTATTGAAGCTGAGACAAGTCATTGATTCAGGTATGAGAGCCACATTTGAGGTGCAGTCAACTAGGGTTTCATCTAGTTAATTGAGTAATTGAAGAGCATCAAAGCCTACTTTGAGGTCATGGGGTTCATGGATTGGTATGTTGATACATGTGTGGTATTGTGCCAAGATCAAGCAAAGAAGAATCAAGAAGGTGGGAAGTTGCTAAATTAGGGTTTTAGTGTAAAATCCCCTATTTAGTGCCTAACTTAAAAGCCACATAAGTCAAAATACAAGTTTCAAATGGATATTTGGAAAACATGAAACTTGTAGAGCATCTCAATACCTTCAATTTGAGTACTAGAAGTCTTCAAGAGGATTTATAGAACTCAAGTTATGGTCCTTGCAAGTTACAGGTCATCAGATGACTATGAAATTTATCTGTGAAAGTCACTTGACTTCCAAGCAACGTTTTCCCTTCAAGGAGTGTTCCAATGGATTTTTGGCCAACATGAGAGTTGTATATATTGATCTTAGCTTTCCATAGAGTACTATAAGTCCTTGATATGATTTGTATAACTCAAGTTATGATCTTTGCAATCCAGGGGTATTTTGGGTATTGGTGATTATAGGTCATTTGTGATCATAGGTCCATAACTCCAACTTGCAAGCTTCAAATGGAAAATTGTTCAACATGAAACTTGTTCAAAATGATGTTTTTAGTGCAACCAAGTGGTCATGAGAGTTTGGTTTGGCTTGGAACACAAGGTTTCTTGAAATGGCTTAAAAAGAAAGAAATTAAAAGCATTAAAAGGCCAAAATTTGGGGAAAATTGTTTTGTGGCCAAATTGAACAAAGTTATATGTCATTTTGATCAGAAAATGCATTTGCAGAAGGTTGGCAATAGCATATTTTGGATTTGAGGTCATTTACACACACTTCCATTTTGTAACTTCATGTGGAAGTAACATATCAATCCATTGCCTTTGGATCAAAAACAAGGCAATTACCATCCCCATTCAATTCTAAATGTCATAAGGGGAGAAATTCAAGTGAAATCAAGGCCAAGAACAGGGCAATTCACCAACTGTGCACATGATATTTTGAAGGAGAATGAGAAATTGAAATTCTCATTTGGAGGATTACAGAAAGTTCTAGAGTGTTCTAACACACTCTATATATTCATTGCAATGAATTCAGAGGGTTTTTTGGGCAAGAATTGTAGAGAAACAAGAAGGAGCAACTGAAATTGCAAGGCTTGCATCAAGAATCGTGTTTTGCAATTGGTGAAGATTCAGAGCAAATTGCTTGTTTCAGAAGCTTGGGGAAGTGTTATTGAGTGATTCTGGAAGAAATTGGAGGTTGATTCGAGCCAAATCATCATCTGTTCATCACTTTATACCAGGTTTGCAACTTTCAATATTTAGCTTAATTTATAGGGAGATGCATAGAATTTAATATGTGGTTAGGTTAGGGATGATGCTAGGTTGGATTTCAGCACAAAATTGGAATGTTTAGAGACACTTTAGGTCAGTGCAAGATTTCTGTTGAGGGAAATAACTCTTGATTCTTGAGGCTTTAAGCATGGCTGAGTGGTTAGTTTAGATCAGTGATAGACGTAGATGAGTTTAGGGCCTTTAGATGCAAGAATTGAGACAATTGTAATTGACACTATTTCTGAGCATTCTATCGTATTTGGAGTTAGGGGAAGAGTCAGGAAAATCTGGTATCATATTTGGACTCAGGAGAGAAAAACGAGTGGGATAAGGTATTTAGTTGGCTTGCTTGATACACTTTTGGATATGCCTGGACGGAGACGACGGTGGCTCTGTGTCTCAGGCCACCGTCCCACATTTCCCTCTCAGTTTGAATTATTTGGGGAAGATGATGTTTCATCCATTAGATCTAGGTTTGACCTTGACTGAAGCTAGCATCCAACGGCCACGGTCGCGTGTGAATTCTGAAGAGAGTGAAGAGAGGCATGAAACTCACCGTTTCATTTAATCAGATTGGATGGGCTTAGTGAGTTCTTGCTATACACACCCCTGGTTAGGCCCATGTTGGATTTTTAACTGAATTTTATTGCTATTTGCCACAAGTTTTTCTCAATTTCCATTTCATTTTTTGATTTGTTTAATTTCGCTTGGGCTTAGTATTGGATACGCTATCCACACCCCACCTCTGGGCCCAGTCTGAAAAACAACATAGTTTAATTGCTATTTCACACGCAGTTTTTTTCTATTTTGTATTATTTTCTCTTATTTTCTTCATTTAGCATATAGTTAGGAAATAAATCATAATAATTAGAAAAATTAACATTTTTAGGTTAGATTTTTTCCCCCTAACTCCTTAAATAGTCTAGAATTTAATAGGATTGAGAAATTGTTAATTCATGCATTTTAGAATTTAATTGCATTTTTTGAAGTTTTAATTGCTTTTATTTTGAACTTGTTTGATATGTGATTTTTCTGAATTTGGTATGAGTGATTGGTGTTGATTTTTGAGTTGATTCTTTTTGTTATGGTTAGCTTGGATATGCATGTACCTCTAGAAATTTTCTCACATTTTTGTGAGAGACTTTTAGGCTGTTTTGAGTATTGAACATTAAGTGGTGTAGATTTAGGGTTACAAGATAGTACCCTTAGGTTTAGGGCCTAGTTTTAGGTCTTAATGGTTGATTAACCCCCTGGTTTTTGTATGAGATATTCTTAAGAGGTTTAGTAACCCTTAGAATTTTTTTATAGGATTTTACAATCACTTTTGGTATTTTAATTAGATTTAGTTTTAGGACTAACTTCTAGGTGTTTCTAAGACACTAACTTGACTAGTTTAATTCAATAGTTCCCCTTAGATTAGAGTGGTGGTGCTCTTGTGCTTGGATGATGATGAAGACCAATTGAAGATGATTTGGAGAGCTTGAAGGAGCTTGGAGATGAAGCCTTGTCCTCTTGTGGAGTGCTTGTCAGGAGCTTAGGAAAACTAGGGTTTTAGGAAGAGCATTAGATTAGTTTTGCTTGTTTCTTCAAACATGGAGTATATTGTTCATCTCCATTCAATCCAATGACATAAAGTCCTATTAAAGAAGCCACATCTCGCCTTTGGAGGGATGAATGGCATGCTTTAAGAGTAGAACTTTGAGGATGCCTTCCTATTACAGGCTTAAGATCTTAGTGGCTTCCTTTGGTTGTCAGTGAGTTTCTTAACACTTCAACTTGGTCTTGTTAATGGATTCTCCCTTGGAGGTGCTTGTTGAAGCTTGGTAAAGAGAAAGTTTAGTTGCTTGTTGAAGCTTGTTGAGAATGAAGTTTGTGCTTGTTGAAGCTGGTTGCTTGTTGAAGCTAGGGTTTTGCTGCTTGTTGAAGATGAAGCTAAGAGCTTGTTGAAGTTGTTTACTGGTTAAAGTTTGCTGGTTTAAGCTGGTTGCTTGTTGAAGTTTGACGCTTGTTGAAGCTTGGTGCTTGCTGAAGAGTGAAAGTTTGTTGAAGCTTGAAGATAGGAGTTGTTGTTGTCAACTCTTTGCTGTTTAACCAATTGTTGCTGTCAGAGTTGCTGCTTGTGCTGTCAGCTGTAGGAGTTTGGTGTTGCTGCTTGGGCTGCCTCCTCTGCTTTGGGTTTTGTTTTCTGTATTGTTTGTTGGCTTGTGCATCTTTCCCCCTAGGTTTAAAGTGAATGTTGATTCACTTTGCCTGTTGTTTTCCCAGGTTCGAGGTTGAGCGGGACTCCCTTGCCTCGCTTGTATTGCTGCATTGCATGCATTTTACCGTATTTGCTTGTTTTCTTTTCTGTTTATCCCCTAGGATCTCTGATTTCCTCTGTGCAGGAGGGAATTATGACAGACATTAGAATTCTTATCCATGCATGACAACATTAGGTTAGTTTTTATTCCCTTTTCAACCCTAGGCTTTTTAGAGCTTCTTTCTCTTCTTATCTCAAAACAACTCAAAAATACAGTAATAAGGTTAATCGATGTCGTACGTTACGAGCCTTAAGCTATTCGAGAAATGGTTGCTGGAGAGCTTCTTTCCAGTAGTCTGGTTGCTTAGTGTGGCACCCTTTGGGTGACACGCGACGTAGTCACTCTCAAATCATAGTCTCTAGTGCGTCAGAGATTGCAAACAAACTAAAAAAAACACTTCTTTCGTAAAAGATTCAAAACAAACATCAAAGTGTCATTTTTGTCCGCTTGGACTCTTAATCAAGAAAAACCCTTTCATAAGGTAATAAAAAACAGTCAGACAAGCTTGTGTCTTCCGTAGCCCGAACTACGTTTGCTCTGATCTTTCATGCTGTATGAAAGTAAGTAGGCATAGGATGCCGTATCCTAGCGAGAAACCTTCCCACCTTTCCGTAGTTAGCCGAACTACGTAGACTCTGACTTTCCCATTGCACGAGGGAATATGTAGGCATAGAGTGGCGAAGCTCTATCGAGTCTCTTTTCTCTTTTCTTTCCTTTTGTCCCTTGACCTTTAGAGTAGATAGAATAACAATCCGTAATAGAAAACAAGCGTGGATCCCGTCGAGTACGACGGACGTTAGGGGTGCTAATACCTTCCCCTTGCGTAATCGACTCCCGAATCCAGGATTTGGTTGCGATGACCATTCCTTTCCCGTTTTGCATTAGATTTACTCTGAGCGTTTCCTTTCCCTCCTTTGGGATAAATAACGCACGATGGCGACTCTTCTGTCATAGCCGGCGCCGATTTTTGCAGTAGCGACAGCTGGCGACTCTGCTGGGGACTCCAACGGTTCTCTACGCGAGTCAATCCTAGCGCTTGTTTTCCCGTCGTGGGTTTTGTATGGATTTACCTTTCTGTATTTACTTTCAGCATTATATTATTGTTGTTATGCTGGGTAGGGGGTCAGATTGAGAGATAAGTCGGACCTGGGCTTGAGTGCACTTAGAATTAGTTGTGGAAAGTAGTGGGCACGTGCATGCTTTGCATGTATTAGTGTCCCGCAAAATCCACGCTCGGACGAGGTTCTTCTGGTTGACTTATTTTTCAACCCTTTGGGTTGAGGGGGTTGTTGGTTAGTTGGATTGTCGACTCCGGGGACCGATAAATTGGAAGTTGGCTAAGTGAGGCCTCTTTAGGACATGATGATGCCACACCTTCTGGGTATCGTATCATCAGTCTTGAAAGTCTGTGACGCCGACGACCGCATAGGATACCATACCTTATGTCAGTTGATAGGACACCTACCTGTGAGAGGGATTGGGACATGCAGGAAACTTGACCTCCAGACTACCCGGTTTTCTTAATATTGGATCAGTATGTGTGGTTACTTGGGGTTCTTCATCAGGACAGTGTTGTGGGTCTGTTGAGACCAGGTTGGAGCTTTGTTATGGGTCTGCTGAGACCAAGTTGGAGCATTGTTATGGGTCTGTTGAGACCAGGTTTGAGCAGTATTACGGGTCTGTTGAGGCAGATGTGGATGGATCTCTTCAGCAATATATCACTTGATCCCTGTTGCATTGCTTGCATATTGCATTGTTGCATACTCATTTTGCATATCATTAACGTGTGTCTGTGCTGCAGGTGCATTTCATACCCTCTGATTCTAGTTGCCCAGGTTTCTGTTTGCTGCTATCATGGATACTTTGAAGAAGACTGTGGCTTACAAGTTGCCTACTCCAGATGTTTCTTCTTTGCCTGGTTTGATGTCTTTAGCTGACGATGATGTGAAGGGAAGCTTCAGGAAGAGTTATGGGAAACTGCTTAGGTTGGTTTGCAAACCATCCACGTATGAGCTGAACGGATTATATGCACTTATGCAGTTTTATGACCCCCCGCTGAGGTGTTTTACTTTCCCTGACTTCATTCTGGCTCCGACCATGGAGGAATATGCTGAGATCTTGGAGTTAACCATTCAGAACAGGGTACCCTTCATTCATATGGGTGCTGAGCCCAAACTGGAGGACTTGGTTGTTGCTTTGCATCTAGACTCTTCAGAGTTGCTGTTAACCTCGTGGAACGGGGTTCCTGATTTTTCTCTCAAGTTCTTGGTTGGGAAAGCACAAGAGTATGCCAAGAGTGGCTGTTGGATTGTGTTTAATGCTATCCTTGCTTTGTGTATCTATGGCATTGTACTGTTCCCTAATATGCCTGACTTTGTTGATTTGGATGCATTCCACATATTTGCTTCAGGCAATCCTGTGCCTACACTGATTGGAGACTTCTATCACTCTTTGCATTATAAGAACGAGAATAGAAGGGGCAAGAACGTCTCTTGTTGTGTGCCTTTGTTGTATATGTGGTTTGATAGTCACCTGCCCAAGAAGGGTATCTTTGCTGAGTCTGCAACTACGGTGGAATGGTCTGAGCGTCTGATGGGGCTTTCTTCAGAAGATGTTGTCTGGTTTGATAGGGATTTACTGGGATCTGAGATTATCTACAGCTGCACAGGATATCCTAACGTTCCTCAGATTGGGAGGAAAGGGGGCATTAACTACAATCCGTCATTGTTGATCAGGCACTTCGGTTATGCTTTGAGAAGCCCGCCAAAATAGGAGGAAGTGCAGGAATCTCTGTACTTCACAGGTGCTCTGAGCGGAGAATTGTTATCCAAGCTTTAGCATGCTTGGAATAATATCAACAAGAGGGGTAAGCCGTTGTTGGGTAAGAATGATAGTCAAGCCTATGCTCCGTACCAAGTCTGGATCCAAGATAGGGCAAATCAAGCGCTGATGTCGTTTCCTACAGTATTACCTCCTGCTCCCCTCGTGGTTGAGGAGCCAACTACTATGTCTATTGAGAGATATGAACAGGTTGTAAAGGAGAAAGAAGAGCTGATGAAAGTCAACAAGAAGTTGGAAGAAGAGCTAGTGCAACTCAGGAGCGAAAGGAATGAAGTCGTATATTCCTTCGAGCAGCAAACAAAGTTGGTGAACCAGTTAGGCACAGAACTGACTGAACAACGAAAGAAGTGTGAACGTTTGGGGATGGATTTCAAGAGCTCCCATGATATGCTGGAGTCTAAGAAGAAAGCACTTGATATAGCCTACCGGGAGATCTCCACATTCAACAAAACCTGGAATGCTACACTGACCAATAATAAGGAAAGAGAAGACAAACTGAAGCAACAGATCTCTGAACTGGAAGATCAGTTGAAAGCTAGCCAGAAAAAGTTTGAAGAAGAGGTTATGCGGAGATACGACGTTCAGAATTCGTTGAACAAAGTTGTCAAGCGTAAGAAAGAGTCAGCATCCCAGAAGCGGAAGCTGGAAGAGTGCTTTGGAGAGGGTGTTTGGGAGGAATCCATTGGGGATCTCCAGCGTGTTATCAGGCAAAGAGACTCGCTCGTTGAAGGGTTGCTTTCCCAGCCGGATCATCCCAAGACTAAGAAATTGTTAGAGGAGTATTGGGCATATGGTCGCACTTGATTACCTTATGCACTGTTGTATATGCTTTGTGCTGACCATCACCAGGCTTGTTGGTTGAGGTCATGCCTTCTTGTTATTGAACACTTAGTGATATTGTATTTCTGCATTGATGGGCCTTGCAGCAATATATGAGATGTTTTTTCATGGATGAATCCAAACTTCTTAGCACTGTCACTTCACTGGCACTTTGGCACTAGAATCAGGGGTTAATCTCCCTAACGCACATACACATATTGCATCTGCATATTCATTTTGCATTGCCAGTTACTTGTTGAATCTGTATCTTATTTCCTGCATCTCACAGGTTTTTCAGGATTGACGACCAAAGAATCCACCGCTACTCAACCAGAAATAACTGCAAGAAGATAATGGATCAAGTTCAGGTCGAGATGCAGGAAATTAGTGAGAAGCTGACTCTGTTCATGCAAGCTATGGAGAATATGGCCAAGGGCCAGGAGAGCCTTCAAACTTTGGTGCAGCCGCTACTGACGCGGACAAACGGAAATGGCAATACTGACCACAATTCTGTTGGAACTCCTCACCGGGAGGATGAGATACCGGTAGTCACTCCACCTGTTGTGACTATCAACGGAAATACTGGTACTAGTGCAGGTGCTGGCGCTGGTAATGGCAATACTGGAAATGGTGGTGATGGGCATGTTGTTAACAACAAAGGCAACACTGGGGATGCCGATCAAGGATTCAGTGACAATGATGGCTTTGGAAACAATGGGTATGGCAACGTCAATCAGGACGGGAACTTCGGGTTCAACAATCAAGGCTTTGGTAATGACGGTTACTGCAACAATCAGGGGTATGGCCACGGTAATGGTGGATTCGGTAATGTGAATAACAACGGCACTAGAACATTTCCTTTCAACAATGGTTTTGGACCTGCTGGGGTCAATCAAGGGTTCGGCAACCGAGGACAGGGTCCTATGTTCAATCAGCAAGGATTTGGCCGTAACATGGGTTACGATGGGTATGGCAATGACTGGAATGTGGATCACCAGGACGACGCTTTTTCGGGAAGAGGTATGGGACCTGAGGGCCCCATTGACCCTGTTCAGAGGATCAGAATGCTAGAAGAGCAGATGAAAGGTGTGGTTAATCAGAACTCCGCTGGGTTAGATATGACTACTATGGGGTTGGTACCAGGGCTGAGGGTGCCATTAAAATTCAAGGCTCCGAAATTCGACAAATACAAAGGGGATACCTGCCCAAAGGTCCATGTACGTTCTTATTATAGAAGGATGTCTGCATATTCCAACGATGAAAGGATGCTCATGCATTTCTTTCAGGATAGCTTATCGGGACCATCATTGGAATGGTACATGGGACTAGAGCCCACTCAGATTAGAAGCTGGAAGCAGTTGGTTGATGCTTTCGTTATGCATTATAAATATAACAGCGATTTGGCGCCAAACAGAGTTCAGTTGCAGAGTTTGTCGCAGAAAAGTGGTGAAAGTTTCAAAGAGTACGTGCAGCAGTGGCGCGATATGGCAGCTCGGGTGCACCCTCCTTTGGTTGAAAGGGAGATGAATGACATGTTTGTGGGGACATTTACAGGAATGTACTACGACAAGTTACTCAATGTTTCGATGGGTAGCTTCTCCGATATGATCCTTATGGGAGAAAGGATCGAAAATGGAATTAAAATTGGAAAGATTCAGGCAGGCGAATCTACTCCAGCTGGGGGTGCGAGAAAAGCGTTCGGCGGAAGATGACAAGGTGATACCAGCGCTGTATTTGGTGGTAGAGGCCGGGGCAGAGGTAGAAATCAGTACGTTCAACCTTAACAAATAGCCAGTGTTACTATCCCAATTCCTCAACAACAACAACAACCACAGCAGCAACAAAGGCAGAATCAGGGTCAGAGAAGGTTTCAGAATGCAAAGCCGAAGATGGTATTCGATAAGCCTCCGTCGATATATGCAGAGCTTCTTCAGACACTGCTGGGGTTGAATTTGGTCGAGAAAAGAACATTGGAGCCGCCTACAGGACCGACACTTCCTTATGGGTACGACGCTAATAAGCATTGCGAATTCCATTCCGTGGCGCCCGGACATGATGTAGAATCGTGTCACGCTTTCAAGCATAAAGTTCAAGACTTATTGGACATTAAAGCCATCAACTTTGGCCAGGTGGGGCCCAATATTGTACAACATCCTATGCCTAATCATGGGGCAAATGCCATCTTGACAGAAGAAAATTTGAACTTGGTGATGGATGTTAACGAACTGAGGACACCATTGAGTGAGGTGAAAAGCAGGTTGCTCAGAGGGGGAGTATTCCCTGGTTGTGATGAATACTGTTTAGAGTGTTGGACCCAGCCGGAGGGTTGTACTGATTTGAAGCAGGGCATTCAGGCCATGATCGATGAAGGGACCTTGCAATTTGATCGAACTGCAGTTGAGAAGCCTGTGGAGGCATTATGTGATAAGCAGAATGATATTGCAACGGTGACGATCTCGAGGAAGACTATAACGATAACGGCGTCCGCCCAGCGGCCAACTATTACGATTACCAAAGCAGGGCCTGTTCCCTTTGAGAGTACGAAAGCTGTCCCGTGGACATACAGATTAGAAGCATATTGCAACGGTGAAAAGATTGTGGTGAATAGCCAGCCAGCTGGGGCTGTTGATAATGTCGTTGGAACGAGGGGCATGACCCGTAGCGGAAGGATCTTTACCTCACCTGAAATAGAAGCAGAGAGATTGGCCAAAGGCAAAGCCAAAGTAAATGAAAGCGGGCCTACTCAGTTGAAAGAAAAAGATACGTCACTCAAGGACGTAGAGGAGTTCATGAGACTGATTCGGAAAAGCGACTATAAAATTGTTGAACACCTACCGTAGACGCCGTCGAAGATTTCTATCTTGTCGTTGTTGTTATGTTCCGAGGCCCACCGGAACGCCTTGCTAAAGATTCTAGATACGTCATTTGTGCCTCAAGAAGTTTCTGTAAATCAGTTAGAGGGGATAATGGCACATGTCAATGCTGGACATAGCTTGGGTTTCACAGATTTTGATCTAACACCCAGGGGTCGAGAGCACAACATGGCTTTGCATATATCGGTGGAATGTCGGGGCACCATAATGTCGCGTGTATTGGTGGATACTGGATCGTCGTTGAACGTATTGCCAAAGAAAGCCATGATGAAATTGGACATACGGGGAGTTATTTGCACGCCCAGCGATTTGGTTGTGAGGGCGTTTGACGGGACGAAAAGATCAGTGTTTGGGTCAATAACATTACCGCTTCAGGTGGGGCCAGAAATTTTTGATACCGAATTCTACATCATGGATATCCATCCAGCTTATAGTTGCCTTCTTGGGCGCCCATGGATCCACGCTGCAGGGGCCGTAACGTCCACATTGCATCAGAAGTTGAAGTACATGGTGGGTGATAGTGTTGTTACCATTTGCGGGGAGGAGGACATTTTGGTCAGTCACCTGTCATCGTTCAGATATGTTGAGGTCGACGGAGAAATACACGAGACACCTTATCAAGCCTTCGAAGGGTTGCAAATTAAAGACAAAGCTCAGGGTCCCAGCAAAATGCCAGAGGTGGCAGTATCATCCTACAAGGAAGCTCAAGCTTTAGTGCAGACTGGTGAGACTAAAGGTTGGGGGCAGGTTTTGGAGATTCCCGTGAAGAATGACATGTTTGGGCTAGGGTATCGACCGACGTCGTCAGCGTCATCTTCAGGAGCGCCTAGGTTCAAGGGACCAATAACGATTACGCCAAGCGGGGTGTACTTTGAGACAATAAACGTTATTTCTGATGCTGAAGACGGAGATAGTGACTGCGATATGGACGCGTGGATCAAGCCAAGCGTGCCAGAACAAAGTCTCTGCAACTGGTCCATCCGGGAAACTGTCCCAGTGACTCTTAAACAGTAATGATTTGTTTTGTCAATTGTTGAATAATCCTATGTCCTACCCGAGGCATAGCGATTTTACCTTAGGGCTACTTGATTATGTGTATTGCACTATTTTAATCATGAAATAAAGGCGTTTTTCATATACAAATATTGTGATCCCTGTCTTTCTTGTTTTTACTTTAACAATAAATGGCAACGTGGTTATTTGCTTTGTTTGCGTGTTGAAGCGTTTAACCATTTCCTTTGCAGGACTAATATTTCAGATGACATCTTCTACGAACCGCCTATGACTCGTTTCGACTTCGAGCACCCGGTATTCCAAGCAGAGGAAAAGATTGTTGAGGATAGCGACTTGCCAGAGGAGCTGACTCGTTTGTTGAAGCAGGAAGAGAGAATCATTCTGCCTCATCAGGAGGAAATTGAGATTATCAACTTGGGGTCGGAAGAAGTTGTGAGAAATATCCGTATAGGGGCCGCGCTGCAGAGCGACATCAAGCAAAGGCTAATTGAGATACTGCGAGAGTATAATGATATATTTGCTTGGTCGTACGAGGATATGCCTGGGTTGGATACGGACATGGTTGTGCACCGTCTGCCGTTGCGAGAGGAATGTCCGCCTGTTAAGCAGAAACTCAGAAGAACCAGACCAGACATGGCTATGAAAATCAAGGAGGAAGTTCAAAAACAGTGGGATGCTGGTTTCCTAGCCGTTACAACTTATCCGTCATGGGTCGCTAATATAGTACCAGTGCCGAAGAAAGACGGTAAAGTGCGAATGTGTGTAGACAACCGTGATTTGAATAGGGCGAGCCCGAAAGACGACTTTCCACTTCCTCACATTGATGTGCTGGTTGATAACACTACTCAGTTCTCCGTATTCTCCTTCATGGATGGCTTCTCAGGCTATAATCAGATCAAAATGGCACCAGAAGACATGGAGAAGACTACCTTCATTACTCCCTGGGGAACATTTTGCTACAAAGTGATGCCCTTCGGACTGAAGAACGCTGGGGCAACATATCAACGTGCTATGACGACTCTCTTTCATGACATGATGCACAAAGAGATCGAGGTTTATGTTGATGATATGATTGCCAAATCTCAGACATAGGAGGAGCATTTGGTTAATCTGCTGAAACTGTTCAAAAGACTTAGGAAGTTCAGGTTGAGACTGAACCCTAACAAGTGCACCTTCGGGGTGAGATCGGGTAAGCTGCTGGGGTTTATTGTGAGCGAAAAGGGAATAGAGGTTGATCCTGCAAAGATAAAAGCTATACAAGAAATGCCGACGCCTAAAACAAAAAAAGAAGTGCGTGGGTTTTTAGGGAGGTTGAACTACATTGCTCGGTTCATATCTCACCTAACTGCGACATGCGAGCCGTTATTCAAGTTGTTGAAAAAGGATCAGGTGTTGACCTGGAATGAAAATTGTCAAAAGGCGTTCGACAAGATAAAAGAATACTTGCAGGAACCTCCTGTTTTGATACCCCCAGTGGCCAGGAGACCTTTGATTATGTATTTGACGATTCTTGAGGAAAGTATGGGTTGTGTTCTCGGTCAACACGACGAGACCGGACGTAAAGAGCATGCGATCTACTATTTGAGTAAGAAGTTTACCGACTGTGAGTCCAGATACTCAATGCTCGAGAAGACGTGTTGTGCGCTAGCCTGGGCCACCAAACGTTTGAGGCAATACATGCTGAATCATACAACCATGCTAATTTCAAAGATGGATCCAATCAAATATGTGTTTGAGAAGCAAGCACTCTCCGGAAGAATTGCCCGATGGCAGATGGTGTTAACAGAATACGATATCCAATATGTCTCACAAAAGGCTATTAAAGGTAGCGTTCTGTCAGAGTACCTTGCGGAGCAGCCGGTTGAGGACTACCAATCGATGAGGTTTGATTTTTCTGACGAGGATATCATGTACCTGAAAATGAAGGATTGTGAAGAACCGTTGCCGGACGAAGGACCCGAGTTGGGTTCCAAATGGCAGTTGATATTTGACGGAGCCGTTAATTCCTATGGTAGCGGAATAGGGGCAATTATCACTACTCCTCATGTGTCGCACATCCCATTTACTGCCCGATTGACTTTTCCTGTTACCAATAATGAGGCTGAATATGAGGCTTGCATCATGGGTCTGGAAGAAGCCATTGATTTGCGAATCAAGAACCTGGATGTATACGGAGACTCAGCTCTAGTGGTGAATCAGATTAAAGGAGAATGGGAGACACGTTAGCCCAATTTGATACCTTATATGAACTATGCAAGGAATTTGTTGCCTTTCTTTGACAAGGTGGAATTGCATCACGTGTCGCGAGCAGAAAATCAAATGGCTGACGCCCTGACGACATTGTCTTCAATGTATAAAGTTAACTTCTGGAACGAGGCTCCCCAGATTGTTATCTCTCGGCTTGATAGGCCTGCCTTCATATTTGCCATTGACGAGGCTCCCGATGGTAAACCCTGGTACTTTGACATCCAGAATTTCCTGAAGAACAAGGAGTATCTGGCTGGGGCATCCGGTCGAGATCAGAAGACTCTCAGGAGATTGGCTAGCAATTTCTATCTGAACCCGGACGGTGTCCTGTATAAAAGAAACCACGACTTGGTGTTGCTACGCTGTGTAGATGAGAAAGAGGCGAAATTGCTCATGGAAGAGATACATGAGGGTACATTTGGTACACATGCTGGTGGGCGTGCTATGACAAGAAAGTTGCTGCGGGCAGGTTATTATTGGCTAACCATGGAAACAAATTGTTTCAAGTTTGCAAAGAGGTGTCATAAATGCCAGATTTATGCAAACAAAATCCATGTGCCTCCGAGCCCTCTGAATGTGATGTCATCACCGTGGCCTTTCTCGATGTGGGGAATTGATATGATTGGCAAGATTGAGCCTACAGCATCAAAAGGACACCAGTTCATTTTGGTGGCAATCGATTACTTCACCAAATGGGTGGAAGCAGCGTCATATGCCAATGTGACCAAACAAGTGGTAGCCAGATTTATCAAAAGAGATATTATCTGCAGATACGAAATCCCTGAACGGATCATCACCGACAACGGTTCAAATTTGAATAATAAAATGATGAAAGGGCTGTGTCAGAATTTTAAGATTGAGCATCACAACTCTTCTCCTTACCGGCCCAAGATGAATGGCGCTGTCGAAGCGGCCAATAAGAACATAAAGAAGATTGTTCAGAAGATGGTTGTGACGTATAAGGACTGGCACGAGATGTTACCTTTTGCTTTGCACGGTTATCGTACGATGATACGCACATCAACCGGGGCAACCCCTTTCTCATTGGTATACGGGATGGAGGCGGTGTTACCGTTGGAGGTCGAGATTCCTTCCCTAAGGGTTTTACGTGATGTCCAACTCGACGAGGCAGAATGGATTAAAGATAGACTGAATCAGCTCAGCTTAATGGATGAGAAGAGACTGGCTTCTCTAGCATACGGTCGGTTGTATCAGAGCCGGATGAAGAAAGCTTACGACAAAAAGGTGTGCCCTCGAAGCTTTCAGACGGGCGATCTTGTTTTGAAAAAGATTCTCCCACCATAATCAGATCACAGGGGCAAGTGGACTCCCAATTACGAAGGTCCCTATGTCGTCAGAAAAGTCTTCTCTGGAGGAGCCTTGTTACTATCCACCATGGATGGTGAGGACTTTACGTCTCCTATGAATTCGGACGCAGTTAAAAAATACTTTGCTTGAAAGTGGCCCGTTGGACAGTAAAAAGAGAGTCCAGGCAAAAATGGGGCATCCCGGCGAACCATAAAAAATGAATAAAAGGTTCGGGCAAAAGTTAGGGATAAAATTGAAAAGATGTACACCCGTGAGGTCGAAAACCTGAAAAGGGCGACTTCGGCAAAAAAGGGTATCCTGGTGAATTGAAAACCCACAAAGGGCGGTTCACGCAAAAATTAGGGATTGAAAAAGCAAATGACTGCGGTCCGGATTTGATACGGCATTGCTTAGTGGTTTGGGAGTACCTGGGGGGCCGTCTATCCAAAAACAATCTCTTCCAAAGATCGAGTACCGGGAAAGCCAGAGTCAGGCGAGTCATAGGAGGATCAGCTCATGGTGTTTGTCTGTGCCACGTTGCCGACATGTATACAAATATTGTTTTGTATTTTATTTATGCTTCTTGTGCATATATTTATGTGTGTTTGTGCGTAACTTCCTTTTTTCAGGAGTTGCATCCAGTGTACAAAACTTTGCCTATTCAGAGGCCCGTTATCAATAAAACATGTATTCAGTACTTGACGCTTGTTCTTTACTGTTTTGTTTGTGAAAGACGCCGATGTTTTTGATAAACTTGCACTTACATAATCTTGCTGGCCCTTGCCAATAATTGCTAAAACTTCGAATTGACTGAAGTAATGTCACTGATGCTAACCCGGATAAATTCTGTTGTATAGGCCTGTTTTGTCTCGTTTGTGTTTTGCAGGGTTCTTACCTTTGGAGCAAACGACCAGGAATTGTATTCCCCAGCCAAGGTCGCTTGACGTAAGACCTGACCCCAGTTGATGTCATTCCCCAGCTAGTCGCAGCTTATCCCCAGAGAGTTGAAATGACATTTATCCCTTCCCGAAGGAGGGAATTACTTTCCCCAGGAGGGTGTCCTCATGGAAAGTCGTCCATAGGATTAACCCCAGCAAGTCAAAATCAATGCCCCCTGCAGAGGTTGCGCTCCTCAGCGAATCGAAGATGTGCATGTTCAATCCCCAGCATGGGAGATTCCCGGAATAGTTAACCAAGTTGTTGGTTCGAAAGGTTTATATCCGTGAAGGATGGTTTTCTTGCTCCCCGCAGGTCGTCTTGCCTCCGTCGGGATGATTGTCCAGCGGAGTGGTAACACTGAATGTGTAAACTGTGCCCAGACAGTGTGCTTTGCCCAGAAGTGTCGCTTCTTCCCCAGCTAAGTTTGTTCACCAGCAGGGTGTTTGTTCTTTCCTTCCAGTGGAAATTGATGTTTAATCTCTCCCCGGTAAAGTTGACCGTGTTTCCAGCATCTATTTTACCGGAATACCTTATGATACTTGTTCTCCCCAGCGGAGTTGGCTTTATCCTCAGCATTCATGTTGTTGAGACATCATTATCAGAGTGGCCCCGGCAGCTGGAGCCTGCATTTGCATTTGCATATATTGTCATATTTGCATCTACTCAAACGCGAAGCATTTCCGTGCCGTACGGAGCATTACGCCATTTTCAAACATACGCATTTTGAAACATAAATCAGGTTGGTTAACCTTTTGCTTTCAGGTGTGTTTTCTCAGCAGGAGTATGGAGTTCTAGCTCAGATCTATTACCAGGTATTCGAGGTCTCGCCGTGAGACGTGTGATGATACGGTTCATCTTACTATGTTCCCCACAGAGTTGCTTGTTGAAGTTTCTCTTATCCGGCCAGCGGATTATTTTCTTCAAATTTGCTATTACGTCAGCGTCAAAGGGTTTCATGAATCAAGATTTCAGAAGCTACCGCCGGTTATCGAAACAGGCATCCGGCAGTTTGGTTTCCAAATATCCCCAGTAGAGTCCGCCTCAAAGTCACTGTCACGTCAGTACTAAAAGGTTTGTGAGTTGGGACCAATGGAGTTAGCTACTGCAGAGATAAGCAGAGAAACTGTATTCAGAGTATCTTCCCGTATGGATAAATGGATGTATTTCCCTACTGGTTGACAAAAGTATTTTCCCCGGAAATCGCCAAAATTTTATTGCCTATGTTGATAGGAGTTCCTCATGTTGACGAGATATGAGTCCTGACGTGGACAATTTATTCCTGTATTGGCGGGATTTCTTCGTGCTGGCGAAGTGGGTGTCCTAACGTGGACATATTTATTTCCTCGTGTTAACGAGATGTGCTAGTCCTAACATGGGCAGATTTGATTTCTCCGTGTTGACGGAATGTGAAGTCCTGACGTGGACAAATTGATTACTCTTCGTGTTGACGAAATGGTGTCCTGACATGGACCATTTATCCCCCAGCAGATATCTTTCTTCGTATTGGCGAAATGTGCGTCCTGACGTGGACAAGTTTATAGTTCCTCGTGTTGACGAGATGCGCGAGTCCTGACGTGAACAAATTTATCTTTCTTCGTGTTGACGAAATAGTGTCCTAACGTGGACAATTTACTCCTATGTTGATAGGATTTTCTCGTGCTGACGAGATGTGAGTCCTGACGTGGACAAATCAAGTTACCTTCCCTCGTGTTGACGAGATGCGCGTCATGACGTGGACAAGTTTACCGTTCTTCGTGTTGACGAGATGGAATCCTGACGTGGACAAATTTATTTCTCTTCATAGTGACAGGTTCATTTCCTCGTGTTGACGAGATGTGAGTCCTGACGTGGACAATTTATTCCTATGGTGATAGGAGTTCCTCGTGTTGACGAGACGCAAATAAGATTTTATTGCCTATGTTGATAGGATCTCCTCGTGTTGACGAGATGCGGACAACTCATCCCCAGCGAAGTCGCCGGGATTTTTCCGTGTTGATGGAATATGGAGTCCTGATGAGGACAAGTGTTATTCCTATGACGATAGGGTTTCTTCGGGTTGATGGAATTTGAGTCCTAACGTGGACAAGTTTATGATGGGATTTCTTCGTGTTGACGAAGTGGGCGTCCTAACGTGGACAAATGTTTGCTCTGGTTGAGGGGATTTCTTCGTGTTGACGAAACAAGCGTCCTAACATGGACAAAGTTCTATTCCTGTGTTGTTGAGATTTCTTCGGGTTGACGAAATGTGAGTCCTGACGTGGACATATTTGTATTTATTCGTGATTTGACGAAATTTGGGTCCAGATGTGGACAAGGTTACTCCGGTGACGACAGAATCTCTATTCGTGTTGACGAATTTGTTTCTCTTCTTGTGTTGACAAGGTTAGTCCAGTTGTAGACGGAGGCGTTTTTGCAAAAAAATTTGTTCAGTACCTGTGGCGTTACATAGGTGGTTAAAGTTAAAATCAGAATTATTATCAGACGTTGGATCAGTTGTTGCCGTAACAACCGGATTCAGATAGGGGATGTTGTTCCCCAAGCAGTCGCGCAGTTTATTTCTGCGGTTGGCAAATTTCCAGGTTTCTTGGTATTCAACCGTCTCGTACCTCGATTGTTTGAAGGCTGTTCGCTCTTCACCCAGTCGGGTCCAAGCCGTTTGAATAGGGGCAGCTGTTATACCCCAAAATTTGCTCAAGCTTTTCTTGCCTGATTTATGTTTCATTTGCATAGTTACATCATGTACATAGTCCAATCATTTTCATATCATAGCATAGCATGCATCCAATAAGGGATCAAGGGTGTCTATCAAGAGAAGAGCCTAGCAAGAGGTCTTATCCAAGTATGAGAAGTCATCCAGGCCATCAAGAAGTGATTTGAATTCTTGAGAAGTTTGAGTGCCTACATGTGGGTTTTGCTCCTATCTTGAGGAATATTGAGTATCATCAGTGGGATGTGGAACATGGAATGTGAATTTGAGGTGTGTATGGATCTCATGGAATGCCTAGAGGGCCTTATTGAAGCTGAGACAAGTCATTGATTCAGGTATGAGAGCCACAGTTGAGGTGAAGTCAACTAGGGTTTCATCTGGTTAATTGAGTAATTGAAGAGCATCAAAGCCTACTTTGAGGTCATGGGGTTCATGGATTGGTATGTTGATACATGTGTGGTGTTGTGCCAAGATCAAGCAAAAAAGAATCAAGAAGGTGGGAAGTTGCTAAATTAGGGTTTCAGTGTAAAATCCCCTGTTTAGTGACTAACTTCAAAGCCACATAAGTCAAAATAAAAGTTTCAAATGTATCTTTGGCCAACATGAAACTTGTAGAGAATCTCAATACCTTCAATTTGAGTACTAGAAGTCTTCAAGAGGATTTATAGAACTCAAGTTATGGTCCTTGCAAGTTACAGGTCATCAGATGACTATGAAATTTATCTGTGAAAGTCACTTGACTTCCAAGCAACGTTTTCCCTTCAAGGAATGTTCCAATGGATTTTTGGCCAACATGAGAGTTGTATATCTTGATCTTAGCTTTCCATAAAGTACTATAAGTCCTTGATAGGGTTTGTAGAACTCAAGTTATGATCTTTGCAATCCAGGGGTATTTTGGGTATTGGTGGTTATAGGTCATTTGTGATCATAGGTCCATAACTCCAACATGCAAGCTTCAAATGGAAAATTGTTCAACATGAAACTTGTTCAAAATGACGTTTTGAGTGCAACCAAGTGGTCATGAGAGTTTGGTTTGGCTTGGAACACAAGGTTGCTTGAAATGGCTTAAAAAGGAAGAAATTAAAAGCATTAAAAGGCCAAAATTTGGGGAAATTTGTTTTGTGGCCAAATTGAACAAAGTTATATGTCATTTTGATCATAAAATGCATTTGGAGAAGGTTGGCAATAGCACATTTTTGGATTTGAGGTTATTTACACACACTTCCATTTTGTAACTTCATGTGGAAGTAACATATCAATCCATTGCCTTTGGATAAAAAACAAGGCAATTACCATCCCCATTCAATTCTAAATGTCATAAGGGGAGAAATTCAAGTGAAATCAAGGCCAAGAACAGGGCAATTCACCAACTGTGCACATGAGATTTTGAAGGAGAATGAGAAATTGAAATTCTCATTTGGAGGATTACAGAAAGTTCTAGAGTGTTCTAACACACTCTATATATTCATTGCAATAAGTTCAGAGGATTTTTTGGGCAAGAATTGGAGAGAAACAAGAAGGAGCAACTGAAATTGCAAGGCTTGCATCAAGAATCGTGTTTTGCAATTGGTGAAGATTCAGAGCAAATCGCTTGTTTCAGAAGCTTGGGGAAGTGTTATTGAGTGATTCTGGAAGAAGTTGGAGGTTGATTCGAGCCAAATCATCATCTGTTCATCACTTTATACCAGGTTTGCAACTTTCAATTTTTAGCTTAATTTATAGGGAGATGCATAGAATTTGGTATGTGGTTAGGTTAGGGATGATGCTAGGTTGGATTTCAGCACAAAATTGGAATGTTTAGAGACACTTTAGGTCAGTGCAAGATTTCTGTTGAGGGAAATAACTCTTGATTCTTGAGGCTTTAAGCATGGCTGAGTGGTTAGTTTAGATCAGTGATAGGCGTAGATGAGTTTAGGGCCTTTAGATGCAAGAATTGAGACAATTGTGATTGACACCATTTCTGAGCATTCTATCGTATTTGGAGTTAGGGGAAGAATCAGGAAAATCTGGTATCATATTTAGACTCAGGAGAGAAAAACGAGTGGGATAGGGTATTTAGCTGGCTTGCTTGATACACGTTTGGATATGCCTGGCCGAAGACGACGGTGGCTCTGTGTCTCAGGCCACCGTCCCACATTTCCCTCTCAGTTTGAATTATTTGGGGAAGATGATGTTTCATCCATTAGATCTAGGTTTGACCTTGACTGAAGCTAGCATCCAACTGCCACGGTCGCGTGTGAATTCTGAAGAGAGTGAAGAGAGGCATGAAACTCACCGTTTCATTTAATCAGATTGGATGGGCTTAGTGAGTTCTTGCTATACACACCCCTGGTTAGGTCCATGTTGGATTTTGAACTGAATTTTATTGCTATTTGCCACAAGTTTTTCTCAATTTCCATTTCCTTTTCTGATTTGTTTAATTTCGCTTGGGCTTAGTATTGGATACGCTATCCACACCCCACCTCTGGGCCCAGTCTGAAAAACAACATAGTTTAATTGCTATTTCACACGCAGTTTTTTTCTATTTTGTATTATTTTCTCTTATTTTCTTCATTTAGCATATAGTTAGGAAATAAATCATAATAATTAGAAAAATTAACATTTTTAGATTAGATTTTTTCCCCTTACTCCTTAAAGAGTATAGAATTTAATAGGATTGATAAATTGTTAATTCATGCATTTTAGAATTTAATTGCATTTTTTGAAGTTTTAATTGCTTTTATTTTGAATTTGTTTGATATGTGATTTTGCTGAATTTGGTATGAGTGATTGATGTTGATTTTTGAGTTCATTCTTTTTGGTATGGTTAGCTTAGAAATGAATGTACCTCTAGCAATTTTCTCACATTTTTGTGAGAGAAGTTTAGGCTGTTTTGAGTATTGAACATTAAGTGGTGTAGATTTATGGTTTTAAGATAGTACCCTTAGGTTTAGGGCATAGTTTTAGGTCTTAATGGTTGATTAACCCCCTGGTTTTTGTATGAGATATTCTTAATAGGTTTAGGAACCCTTAGATTTTTTATAGGATTTTACAATCACTTTTGGTATTTTAATTAGATTTAGTTTTAGGACTAACTTCTAGGTGTTTCTAAGACACTAACTTGACTAGTTTAATTCAATAGTTCCCCTTAGATTAGAGTGGTGGTGCTCTTGTGCTTGGATGATGATGAAGACCAATTGAAGATGCTTTGGATAGCTTGAAGGAGCTTGGAGATGAAGCCTTGTCCTCTTGTGGAGTGCTTGTCAGGAGCTTAGGAAAACTAGGGTTTTAGGAAGAGCATTAGATTAGTTTTGCTTGTTTCTTCAAACATGGAGTATATTGTTCATCTCCATTCAATCCAATGACATAAAGTCCTATTAAAGAAGCCACATCTCTCCTTTGGAGGGATGAATGACATGCTTTAAGAGTAGAACTTTGAGGATGCCTTCCTATTACAGGGTTAAGATCTTAGTGGCTTCCTTTGGTTGTCAGTGAGTTTCTTAACACTTCAACTTGGTCTTGTTAATGGATTCACCCTTGGAAGTGCTTGTTGAAGCTTGGTAAAGAGAAAGTTTAGTTGCTTGTTGAAGCTTGTTGAGAATGAATTTTGTGCTTGTTGAAGCTGGTTGCTTGTTGAAGCTAGGGTTTTGCTGCTTGTTGAAGATGAAGCTAAGAGCTTGTTGAAGCTGTTTATTGGTTGAAGTTTGCTGGTTTAAGCTGGTTGCTTGTTGAAGTTTGACGCTTGTTGAAGCTTGGTGCTTGTTGAAGAGTGAAAGTTTATTGAAGCTTGAAGATAGGAGTTGTTGCTGTCAACTCTTTGCTGTTTAACCAATTGTTGCTGTCAGAGCTGCTGCTTGTGCTGTCAGCTGTAGGAGTTTGGTGTTGCTGCTTGGGCTGCCTCCTCTGCTTTGGGTTTTGTTTTCTGTATTGTTTGTTGGCTTGTGCAGCTTGCCCCCTAGGTTTGAAGTGAATGTTGATTCACTTTGCCTGTTGTTTTCCCAGGTTCGAGGTTGAGCGGGACTCCCTTGCCTCGCTTGTATTGCTGCATTGCATGCATTTTACCGTATTTACTTGTTTTCTTTTCTGTTTATCCCCTAGGATCTCTGATTTCCTCTGTGCAGGAGGGAATTATGACAGACATTAGGATTCTTATCCATGCATGACAACATTAGGTTAGTTTTTATTCCCTTTTCAACCCTAGGCTTTTTAGAGCTTCTTTCTCTTCTTATCTCAAAACAAATAAAAAATACAGTAATAAGGTTAATCGATGTCGTACGTTACGAGCCTTAAGCTATTCGAGAAATAGTTGCTGGAGAGCTTCTTTCCAGTAGTCTGGCTGCTTAGTGTGGCACCCTTTGGGTGACACGCGACGTAGTCACTCTCAAATCATAGTCTCTAGTGCGTCAGAGATTGCAAACAAACTAAAAAAAAACACTTTTTTCGTAAAAGATTCAAAACAAACATCAAAGTGTCATTTTTGTCTGCTTGGACTCTTAATCAAGAAAAACCCTTTAATAAGGTAATAAAAAACAGTCAGACAAGCTTGTGTCTTCCGTAGCCCGAACTACGTTTGCTCTGATCTTTCATGCTGTATGAAAGTACGTAGGCATAGGATGCCGTATCCTAGCGAGCAACCTTCCCACCTTTTCGTAGTTAGCCGAACTACGTAGACTCTGACTTTCCCATTGCACGAGGGAATACGTAGGCATAGAGCGGCGAAGCTCTATCGAGTCTCTTTTCTCTTTTCTTTCCTTTTGTCCCTTGACCTTTAGAGTAGATAGAATAACAATCCATAATAGAAAACAAGCGTGGATCCCGTCGAGTATGACGAACGTGAGGGGTGCTAATACCTTCCCCTTGCGTAATCGACTCCCAAATCCAGGATTTGGTTGCGATGACCATTCCTTTCCCGTTTTGCGTTAGGTTTACTCTGGGCGTTTCCTTTCCCTCCTTTGGGATAAATAACACACGGTGGCGACTCTTCTGTCATAGCCGGTGCCGATTTTTGCAGTAGCGACAACAACCAAATCAGAGATAAACATTAGTAACAACTAACCATCTTGGTAATTCAGATATTGCTAGTCACAACTAGCTTTCTAGAGAAAAACTAATAATCCTAGGATCACTAATAACATTGGGGTATCAACGACAAAGAAAAAACCGTGGCAACGGATCAAAGAGAAAGGTAACGACCAAAGGATCTCAAAGGCAACAACCAAGCAAACAGAAACCAAAGAAAAATGCAAACAAATGTGCATGCTGATATGATGTTGTATGTAACATGCACACTGACCCACGAGGGAGAAGGAAAGAGCAAAAACGAGGAAAACAAAGAGGGAACCCATCACACTGAGTCCAAATGCTTCAAGCTGGATGGCTCTTCTTTCGGGACAGATAACAATCTTCCAAAATAAATCAATACCGTTGCAAACTTACAGAGGAGAAGTCCTGGCTTAAGAGCGAGGATTGCTGTTGGACGCATCTCTTTCGGTTGGAGGCGACAACAAGCTTTTATGGTTCTGAGAGCTGTGTAACACCATCATATTACCTATAGAATCCTTTGTCAAATTAGTTTTCTTTAAAAAAAAATTTAATTTTTCAAAACACTTTGTTTTTTGAAAGAATCCTTATTAACAAATAAGTGAAATTGCATAACAAAAACAGAAGATCATAACAATGATTGGCTCAAAAATTCTGATTTCATTAATAGATAAGAACTTTACAAAGGGTAAAGTCTCGGGAACAAATACATTTTGGAAAAATGACAACAAAAGGGGTTACAAAATCCCACAATGATCCAGTCCTACTAACTAGCTGTCCATTCACTTCGTTTCTTCTGACGAGAATGACAGACGTTGATTTTGAACTAACACTTTGCACCTGGCTTTTCCCCTGCGTTTGTCGGCTTTTGCCTAGCTGAAGTGTTGATCCATCTTTCTAGGCGTCCCATTTAGGCGTAGTACTTTCTCACTGCATTTGAGTTGACAAGGTACTTGAGCTGTTCGCCATCCATGGTCTCAAGAATTAGAGATCCTCCGGAGAAGACGGTCTTTACAACGAAAGGTCCATCATACTGCTAGGAAACCAGCATCTAACTGCTTTTGGGCTTCCTCTTTGATTTCGAAGGACATCTCTGGTTTTGTTCTTCTTATTTTCTGTTTCATGGGTGGGCAATCTTCCTTGAGGGGCAACTTGTGCACTACAATGTCCTCATCCAGACCGGGCATGTCTTTGTAGGACCAAGCAAACACATCAACATACTCTCTTTGGCGTGACCAACTTTACCTTTACCTCTGCTTCCAAGGTGGCCCCTATCTTGATTTCTTTAGCGTCCTCTTCGATTCCAACCTTGACGACTTCAATCTCTTCTTGATACAGTTGAATGACCTTTGAATCTTGCTTTAACAGTCTAGCCAATTCCTCTGGGAGATCTCAATCTTCCTCGCAGTCTTCGTCAGCATGGTAAATTGGGTTATCAAAGTCATATCGGACCATAGCAGAATCATTATCAACAGGATCAAGGGAAGATCTGCACGATGAATGATTTCATGCTTTTATTTAAAGAAAATAAGGAAGAATAAAAATAAAACATTGCCCTTTTAAAAATATTTTTATGTGCAAAAAGTAAAAATGAAAGAAAGGGAGCGCAATTGGTTGCAAAAGTTATTTATTGATGATAAGTCTATGCTTTAAAAAGTAAAAAGGGCCCTACAACATGATCCATATGCCTTGGGCAGAGCCTAGGATTTTAGGAAAAAACAGAAAAACAGGGAATTACTCATCTACTAGAATAACTTTGGGAATTTCCATAATACTCCAGTTGCTTAGTGTTTGATTGGGTGTTATGGGGTACACCATACACAACTCTTCATGCCTGCCATCTTCAGTTTCCAGAAATGTGACTTGACCATCATCGAGATGGCCTCCACTAGTAAAAACTAATGGATTTGCAAGTCCTTTACCTCTGTCAGAGGTGTTCTTCTCTTGCGCTTTCTGCTTGTTAGTATAACCCATACCGACTTCATTTTTGTTGACAGGCAGCTCCAACACTCTTCCCCATCCTCGAGGGTGTCCTTCTTCAATAACCGTCTTTGTGTCCTTCCAGGTTACAATCGAAGACACAGGCTTCTCATGAATCATCTCACTGTTAATCACTTCAAAGGCTTGGGATGGAGTCTCATGCACTTCACCTCCTACCTCAACATACTGAAAAGAAGCAAGATGGCTCACAAGAACATCTTCTTCGCCTTCAATGATAAACATTTGGTTGTTAATCATGAACTTGAGTCTTTGATGAAGGGTTGACGTTACAACACTGTCGCTACTCGAAAAACACGCGCAACGACGGGGAAGGCGAAAAGGAAAAGGACAGAAGAGTCGCCACCGAACTTTATTTATCCCATGAGGGGAAAGGAAAATATCGAGAAAACCTTAAGAAAAGAACGGATAAGATGGTCTCGCAACCATAAATGGGTTCGGAAGCCGGTTATGCAAAGGGAAGGTATTAGCACCCCTCGCATCCATCGTACTCGATGGGAACCATTTGTTTGTCGTGTGTGATTATATTTGCTTAAAGATTACGCTAAAAAAGTGTTCCGAAGGGTAAAGAAAAGGGTTAGAAACGGGGAAAGAGAGGTAACTGGGGGAAGAAGAGAAAACAGACCCGGTAGGACTTTGCGGTCCTAGGCCTACGTATTCTCAACGAATATGAGAAAATCAGAGTCGACGTAGTTCGGGAAACTACTGATATGAGGGATTGTGCTCGCCAAGACATCGCCGTCTTGTGCCTACGTATCCTCATCTGGTATGAGAAATCAGAGCAGCCGTAGTTCGGCCCATGATTTGTTGATGACTTTATGGATGATGCTATCGTATGCATTCTAGTAGTTAGGTGTATTGCTGCTCGCTCGTTGGAGACTTAGGCATTACCTGTTTGCGGTAGAACGAACGTATCATATCCTTTTTTGAAAGATTAGTTTTTGCCATGCGAGGCAAGATGTCACATTTGATTTGTTGAATTATTTTTTTAGGGGCGAGATAGGTCCTCGGATAGTAACCCCTACGGGTAGTACCCAATTCTTTATCTCAAAGTTTTTGTTATGAAAGGGTGTGGCGAACATAGCGTCTTCGTATTGAAAGACGAGTATCAAAACCACACACGCTACAGTGAGCATCTCGACACTCGGAGAGGAAGAAGTCTACACTTAATCCTCTCTCTTTAGTTCAATACAAAGAGAACTTCATTCTCTTATTAAAGTGTTTTTGGTTTTGAATGGTAAGTGCTTTCGCGACGGAGAACCCTACGGTAAACGTCAGCACTCGGGATAGGAGAAGGCCTACGCCTAACCACTCCACGATCGTTCAAGTTTTGTTACAGAAATAAGTTTGAAAATGCGCTCGGTGCGGGACCGAGATTTTAGGTGGGGAAAGTTGCGGAAGGAAGTTGTAGAAGGAGATAGGTGGCGGATATAGTCACGTCTTCATATTAAGAGACGAGTATCGAGACCACCCACACTACAGTGAATATCCCAACACTCGGAGAGGAAGAAGTCTACACTCAATCCTCTCTCTTTAGTTCAATACAAAGAGAATCGATTTATTTATTGTAAGTGTTTTGAAAATGCACTCGGTACGGGGCCGAGGTTTTTTAGGAGAAAAAGGCGTGGATGAAAACATCTTCGTATTGAAAGACGAGTATCAAAACCACCCACACTACAGTGAGCATCTCGACACTCGGAGAGGAAGAAGTCTACACTCAATCCCCTCTCTTTAGTTCAATACAAAGTGAACTTTATCCTTTTGTTAAATATGGTGAGTTGGTTTAACCATTATTTGAGAAAATCCGCTTGACGTTGGGTCAAGGGTTTTAGTTGCTTAAAAAGATTTGAGGTGAAGCGAGCAAGGTCGATGGCGACGCACAAGGCAATCGGCTTACAAGGTCAAAAATGGCTCGATGAGAATCGAGAGTTTGTTTTCTTGAAAATAGTTTTTAGAACCAAAGGTAAAAAAAAATGACCAACAATAAACATGCATAAAAACCATACCAACACAACGGTTTAATCAGCTTAAAAAAACAAAACACAAAAAAACGGAGTTCGCCGTGCGAATTCCTTGAGAAAAAATTTTTTGAGGTAAAAAAGTCGAAAAAACGTGAAAAACAGGGGTCTGACACAGGCGGCCGTGTCGTGTGACACGGCCCGTGTCACAGTTCCAGAAAAATGATTTTTAAGAAAAACAAACAGCAGTGTGACACGGCCACCCGTGTTGCATGACACGGCCCGATTCACAGTTCCAAAAAAAACTAGGCTTTTGAGTCAAACAACGGTGTGACACGGCCGCCCGTGTTGCATGACACGGCCCGTGTCACAAAGTCTGGGGAAAAAGCAAGAAAAAACAAGACAGCGGTGTGACACGGCCCGTGTCACAAGGTATGGGCAAAAAACGTTAAGCAGCGGCGTGACACGGCCGCCCGTGTTGCATGACACGGCCCGTGTCAGCCCTGCTGTGTAAAATCTGACTTTTTTTTTCCTTTGTTTTTCCTTCCTTCTTGGGTTTTTTCAAAAGGTTTCTTGGTCCCCCTTGGGATCTTACATGTTATACTCAATAAAACAACACTAAAAAAAAGAGAATAAATGACAAATGCACAATATGAAAGAAGAAAAGAGTTTTAAGAAATGGATACCCAAGAGTTGTTTCCCTCCTTGCAAAGCCTCCACTGATTTTGGCTAGGTGTTCACTTCTCTTCACTCTATGCTTTGATGGCTCTCCTTCTCAATGACTCCCTTGTATTTCTCTTTTACTCTTTTAATCTTTGGCTGGTTTTTGCTCTCTCTATTTTTTCTAGTTTTTCTAGGGTTTTTTTGCTCTTCTAACTTCTTGCTCTCAAAATGTGTATGTATCTCTCCTGTGTATGAATGGATAATGTGTGTCTATATCCTTTTTGCAGCCTCCTATCCCCTCCCATTTCAACTTTTTTGCTGCATTTTCCGCTGTACCAAAATCATAGCTCTTGCACAACTTTCAATCTTCAAAGTTTCCATTTTTGGGAGTACTTATCACCTCTTTCTTGGTGCAGCCCCACATCTTTCCATTTCTAGGCCTGTTTTGCTGTATTTTTTCTGCAACACTCTACCTTACCCTTCATCCTTGAATCCATTGGTTGGCTTATGCTTGGACACATACATGTAACCAATAACACTATCTTTTGGACATTATTTTCAAATTCTGATTTTTGATGTGTAGATGTATCAACATAAGCTTATAGCCTTGGTTTTGTGACATAAAATGATTTTGTAATATGATACACATTGCCACTTCTTGCATGGGGCTGTTTTGGACCATATTCAAATTGCCCATGGTTGAACATGCATGGTATTGATCTTGAAATATTCCAACATTGAATTAGCTCTTAAATATTTTCCTTGCATGTTTGTAAGCACAAAGAGGGTCATGTGGACTTGATGGAGCATGGGAGATACTATGGCATGAAGTTATTTAGAAGCTTGAATTAAGACTAGAAATAGCTTAATTTCCTAAGCATTGTCAAGAGTTTAAATTTTGCAATAAATATGACATTCTTGCAAATGTCATGAAATTTCTCTTTGTAATATTCTTGAATCTAGCCTTGAATTCATGAACCTTGAATTTGGAATGATGGGCCTCCCTTATGTCATTGAATTTGAAAGAAATGAAGAAATGAGTCAAGCCTTGAAAGAGGGAAAATTTTGGGGTGCAACAAGCACCATCTGAATGGATCCACGGTCGGCCGAGAAGGCAACTGTAGGCAGGATATATGTCCATCACATAAAATGTGATAATAAATGTATGTGGCCCAATCTTAATTGGGAGATCAACCTTGTCAATTACAATTCGCCTGGCTCTATCAAAAGCCTTCACAATAGTCTGACTTGGCATCATCACAAGCCCTTCAATTGATAATTTACACAATGAATTTTTAGGTGACACGTTCAGTGATGACCCAATATTGACTAGAACTTGAGAGAACACAACATCTACATATTACATAGAGATGTGCAAGGCCTTGTTATAATTCTTACCTTCAGGGGGTAGTTCACCATCATTGAAACTCAGAATATGGCCTGAAGCTATGTTCCCTACCACCTCTTTAAATTGTACCACTGATATTTCTTGAGGCACATGAGCAGCCTTCAAGAATTTCAATAATGCTTCTTGGTGAGATTTCAAACACATCAACAATGACAACATGGATATTTTTGAAGGAGTTTGATTGAGTTGATCAATCACTTTGTAATCACTTTTTTTGTATGATCCTTAGAAACTCCTCTTCTTCATCATTAGAGACAACCTTCTGTTTGGAGGACTGCCCCTATTCAACGGTGCCCTATTTTCCAGTATCTTTGTTAGCATTACCATTGTTATTGACGAGTGATGTTGTTGGTGCAAAAATTCTACCGCTTCTGGTGACGCCACCAGTCCCCACAATGTTCTCAACTGTCTTCTTCTCCTTTAGAATATACTCCTCTCTAACCTTCTATCCATTAAGAAAAACAGCTTGGTCATATAACCAAGGAACAACTTTTGTGCTCTCGTAAGGAAACGGAGCTGGAGTTGAGATGACAAGCTGGTTCATCGAGGGTGGAGATATACGTATTTCAATTGGATCATAAGGTATACTTATAGGATTTCCATCTTGACCACAAGGGAACACATATGATTCATCATAAGGGATCTGTAAAGGGATATGAATCTGTCCATATATATTATCCCAATCTTCTTCATCACAAGGAATTCTTAACGGAATACAAGCCAAATTATTGAGAAGGTTCCATGATTCACCTTCATCATCATACGGTATATCCAATGCCTCAAAAGGAATATCAAGAGTGGCAATTTCTTCATCCTTTGAGATTTGTTCTACCACTAATATGCGCTGATCAATCAATCATTGGATACCTTTCTTTAGCTCAGTACATTCTTGAGGATTACTCGCACAAATGTGACAATCAGGATAAATATTTTTCAACAAGAGATGCTCTTTAACAGTAGAGAGACGTGTCTCCAGTGAATCAATGTTTGAAATCAATTGAATCCCTCTAGAGCCCTCGATCATATTTATGGAGTGATGATGAGACAACATCATATTTGTTTTGATATTTAGAGTGTTTCTGGTAAAATTAATCACTTTTGAGTCGATAAGGTCTTGGACAACATACTTCAGGGTTTTGCAATTTTCGATGCTGTGGCCTGGGGCGCCAGAATGAAATTCACAGCATGCATTAGCATCATAACCAGGGGGAAGGACAGCTGGAGGGTCCCTCATTTCCCTTAATTTCACTAACCCTCCTTTCAAAAGGTATGGAAGTAATCTTGCATACGTCGATGGAATCAAATCAAATCTTTTCTATGGCCTTCTTTGTCTCTGTTGGCCTTGATAATAGTTTTGACGTGGTTGATATGGTTGTTGTTGTTGAACTTGTTTTGAGCCACTGGTTAGCTAGCGGGGATAGAAAGTGATTGTTGAGGTGTAACAACAGCAATATGGTGGTAACCCTGATGAGTTTTTCCTCTTTCCATAGAAGCAGCACTGACTTCTCCTTCCTTCTTCTTTATGAATCCTTAATACGGTTTTTTAGGCTCGCTCGAGGATCCACCAACATTTTGAATTTTCCCAGCTTTCATCAAGCTCTCTAATCTTTCACCGGCCATGACGAATTTGGAGAATATCATAGAAGTGGTAGACACTAGACGTTCAAGAATTGGACCTTGCAAAGTCTCCATGAAGATATCAGTCAGTTCTCTTTCCAACAATGGGGGTTGCACCCTTGCAGCTAACCCTCTCCACCTTTGTGCGAAATCTTTGAAATATTTATTAGGCTTCTGGGTCAGATTTTGTAGTTGCGTACGGTTTGGATCCATATCAGTATTGTATTGATAGTTCTTTGCAAAAGCATTTGCCAACTCTTTCCAGCTCATAACGTGAGAGCGTCCACACTGCATATACCACTCTAGGGAAGCCTCAGTCATACTGTCTTGGAAGAAATGAATTAGGAGCTTCTCATCGTCTGAGTAAGCGGCCATTTTCCTACAATAAGACCTTATGTGGGTCTTGGGATAACTATTACCCTTATACTTCTCGAAAGTTGGAATGGTAAACTTTGGAGGTATTTTGACTCCCGGTATAAGGCAGATCTCAGCAGCGTCCAATCCTAGGACATCAGGACCTTGCATTACTCTAACAGTTTCTTATAGAGCATTGAATTTCTTCTCCAAATCAGTATTTAGTCGCCCACAAGCATCCACCATCGAATCCTCATGGGGACTATAGAAATCCTCATGGTCATCGTAATGAACTAGAGGCGGAAGCGTACCGCCAGGAGGATGAACTGCACCAACTGGTAGATGAACTGCGCCAGCAGGGATGAGGATTGCACCACCGGGAGTTGGGACTGCGCTAGCAGGAACCGGGATTGCACCATCTGTGTTTGGGATTGCACCAGCAGGAGTATGAGGGTTATTAGCATTTCTTTCTGCTGCTTATCTCATTTCTTCTTAGCCTCTAGCCATATTCTGAATCACCTCCATCAGTTGGGTGATCCGAGTCCTCATGTTCTAAATCTCCTCTCTCATAGCAGCTTGATTCTGTTCTAGCTGATCCATGATTCTTCTTTGATTACTCCTTGTGTTATATGAATGTCGAGAAGTCAGCGTGTCCTACTGCAGAAGGGCAAGTGGTTGTGAGATCGGGTTTCAGGGAATGCAGAATGATGCGTATGTATATGTAATGCTTCAAATGATATTCAAGAGACTCTCGGGACCTTGTGATTATCATTAGTACTATAGAAATCTAAATGAACAGTAAAATGCATAGTTTTGAAACCAAAAGCAGCTTTTCATTAATTCAAGGATAGATCCAATAGAAATGATTTAATCATTGTTCAACAAGCTGAATACAAAAGTTTATGAAACAGAAGAAAGGACTGAACAACTAAACAGTCTTCTTTCGGAGGCACTCCTCAAGTTTCTTCGACTCAAATATGAATATGCCAACCATCTGGTCATAGAGCTGGATGTAGTGATGGACGGAAGGAGGGGCATTGTTTCCATCCAGGTCTCGAATTGCACTTTCCAACCTCCATGGAATATCACGAATCATGAGATTGCAATGCTCTACCAGATCATTTTACTTAGCATGGTACATGTCTAGAGCTGGCTGATAATACCTGAGGGACTCCACATGTGTGTCCAACAATTTGTTGAGTTGAGCCTCTTTCTTGAGCTATTGTGAACTATCCCTCTTCAGAGCGTCAAAACGGCCCCTCCAAAGAGTGGTCGTTTCTTGAGCAATCTCCAACTCTAAGCACTTATTGTTCCACATACTAGGAGTGATATATGAAACCCTCATTGCTTCTTCTTTGAGTTGACACTCATCTTCAGCTAGAGTCAAGGCACCTCTCAACTGTTCTTCTAGATTATGAATGTCAACCTCAAGTTTTTCCTTAGTCCTCTTTTTTTCAGCAGAAGGTAGCTTACAAAAATTCCATGCCCTTTCACAAGATTCTTTGGCCTCCTTCAAGCGCTCTCGGAGAGTCTTCACTAACGCATCAGCCCCTTGAAAACCATTTTGATACATGATCCTTAAATCTGTCTCTAGCTTCAACTTCTTGCTACTTTCGGCTACTTGATCTTGCTCAACTTCCATCTTTCTCTTGAATTGGCCATTTTCCACACCAGCTTGGTGGACTTCAGCTTGAAGATCTTGACTTTCTTTAGTCAACCTTTCCACTACCAGCTTTAGCTTCTCATATTCTTCCATGGACACATGGGTGGGAACAGGTGATTTCACTTGCATGGGAGGTTCTAGAGGAAACAGTTATACTTTTTCTGCCACCCTAGCCAACAACCATCTATTGTATGGTTCTTTAGCCACACAATTTTTTGCTTTTAGCTCTTTTCTTCCTTTTTCATGGATCTTGGTCCATGCCCTAGCAACTTTCCTGACAAATCCAGGATCTTCTGCTTTGTTGAGCAAGACAAAACTCTGGATCTTCTCTACCTCAGGCTCATCTTCCATAACATAACCCAATTGACACAATGTTATAACTAGGTTGTAATTAATGCAATCGACTCTTCCAATTAGAGGCATATTAACGAATTCCCTGCAACTGAAAATAATCTCCACATCATAGTACTCATGGGAATACCAAGCAATGTCGCTGGCTATCAATGACATGATGCGCTTAGACCACTTCAGCTTTTCCTTGTTCTCCATAAATGGTCCTTCCTTTGGCAATGAGAGACATACCATTTGAATAACAGATGAGAACAACATTGAACTATCCCTATCTTCTTCTCACTCCTCCAATGAATGGAGTGGTAGGTGTCAACAAGAAGGGTAGGAATAGGGTTCTTCTGAATGAAGAGAGTAATGGCAGTGATATCTATGAAATTGTCTATGTTTGGAAAAAGAACAATCCCGTAGATTATCAAAGCAACAGAGACACCAAACCTTTCCCAATCCTTATTAGTCTTATAATGGACAGCCTTGTCAAGCAGAAACTTCAAAGGGAATCCATGAGTACCTCCTTTGTTGGTTAAACCAGTATCCACCTCTTCCTTAGTCATACATAGAGCAAAAGCAATAACATTATACTTTGGTTCTTCCTCCAAACCGGTATAGATGGGTTGGTCCTTAATCTTGATGTTCAGCAGGTGGGAATATTCTTCAAGAGTAGGAGCAAATTGATAATTCTGGAAAGTGAAACATCTGAGTGGAGCATCATAGAATTGGGCCATAACAAACAAAGCCCAAGTGTCCACTCCAGAATAGAGGAGATCAAGTAATTTCCCATGCTTTCCTTGAAAGTTGATTTTGATAGCTTTTGGCACATCAATCAGAAGATCTTGGATGACTCCTAATTTTGGTTCCCTAAACTTTAAGGAGTTGATGCTTCTTTTCCTTTGATTAGTCATTATTCAGCAATACCTGAGATAATCACAGTCTCTTAAGTCCCTTGATATGCAAAAATGTTATGCAATGCTTATGAATGCACACTAGAACATATCAGCAACATAGGGATCAAGGTCACAGATCCTACAGGCTAACATAACAAGGTATATCTCACCTTGGGTAGGCAATCTATTGGTTTACAACAGGGCATCCCAAAGGTTTTAAACAATGTCCCATGCACTAACCCTCAAAAGTTTTCCATCATGACAATGATTCATAAGATGGTAATCCCTTCAAAGGATGAGTACAGAGTTATGTCTTAGTAACCTTTGGAATAGGGTTCTACAAAAGGTCCTTATACGAACTCTAAGGTCAGAAATAAAGACACTACTACGACTACTCATAAGACATAATCATCCCAAAGGGGCCTCATCTGAGTGGTGGAAGTCAAACCAACTCAACGAGTCCTAAGTCTCACAAGTCAGAAAGCAACCACCTCCTAACTTAGTGTATACTGGAAAAGCTCGGGTAGAAAGCCTTTATCCTTACAAACCATCCCCAATAAACCCAACAGATTAGAGAACAAAGCACAATAAATCAACAAGAGCAAATAAATCACACATGCGACAAACAAATTAGGTTTGGCTTGCTAGGTAGTCCCTAGTAGAGTCGTCAAGCTGTCGCTACTCGAAAAAATGCAACGATGGAGAGGCAAAAATGAAACAACAGAAGAGTAGCCATCGAACTTTATTTATCCCTAAAGGGGAAGGGAAAACATTGGGAAAACCCCAATAAGGAAATGTATGAGATAGTCTCGCAACCAAGAGATAGGGTTTGGAACCTGATTATGCGAAGGGAAGGTATTAGCACCCCTCGCATCGATGGGAACCATTTTCTTGTCTATGTGTGAGGGTATTTGCTAAAAGATACTGCTATAAAGAGTGTTCTAAGGGGAGGTAGAAAAGGTATGAAGAGAATAGAGAAAAGAGAAGGTGGAAAGAGGGAGGAGACTCAGTAGGACTTCACAGTCCTATGCCTACGTATTCTCAACGGGTATGAGAAAGTCAGAGTCAATGTAGTTTGGAAGACTACGGATAAAAGACGGGAATGTGCTTGCCAAGGATTGGGGCCCTTGTGCCTACATATCTTTACTTAAAAGAAGTAAAGAATCAGAGTGTCCGTAGTTCGGACTACGTTTTGTTGGTGTTTTTTATGGATGATGCTAACATACACATTCTAGTAGGTAGGTGTATTGCATCTCACTTGTGGAGTCTTAGGCGTTACCTGTTTGCGATAGAACGGACGTAACATGTCCTTTTTGGAAAGATTAGTTTTTGCCATCAAGGCAAGATGTCACATTTGATTTGTGAAAGTTATTTTCAGGGTGAAACAAGTCCTTGGATAGTAACCCCTTGCGGGTAGTATCCAATTCTTTATCTCAAAAGATTTATTGTAAAAATGGTGTGGCAAATATAGTCACATCTCCATATTGAAAGACAAGTGTTGAGACCACAAACTCTAAAGTGAGAATCCTAATACTCGGAGAGGAAGAAGTCTTAAATCAACCCTCTCTCTTTAGTTTAATACAAAGAAAAAGCTATCCTCTTATTAAAGATGTTTTGGTTTTAAATGGTAGGTGTAACACCCTTTTCTACCCCACAAAATAAAAGGCAAAGTATTCACATTTATCAGAGTAAAATACTAAATTCAATAAAAATCACCTCAAAGGGCGTACATTTCCCAATAAATCAAATATAAGTCAAAGCTCCGTAAACAATGGGTTTTCTCAAGAGATATCAAAAATTGCAGCGGAACTCAAAAAGGCATACTCTAAAGTTTACCTTATACGGGAACATAAGCAAAATAACCAAATCAAATCAAATAAGGTTTAACTCAAAGACTCCAACCCGATGTTATACTATCAGAGCATGACCCTCTAAGTCAACCACCATGGCCAACGACCCAAAACTTCAAAAGCCCTCGATGGCATCCACGGCTAAACCTGGTCATCTGCACGTTACCCACGTGGAGGCAACATTCAAACAGGCAGGGTGAGTAAAATGATTCATGATAATCAATGTAGGAAATCAACATATAAAATGGCATCATTTTCATATTCAACATCGTCATATTCATCAAGGAACATCAAAGGCCCCAACATCATAATTTACTCAAGATCATCTCATAAATGCAAATGCAACAAGACTCAATGCATGTGGTACCAATCATCACAACTCGATGGACACCGGGCCATCAACCCTCCATAGATCCCCACCAATAGGATCAATTTTACTTGAGAATCGGAGCACATCAAAATACCTCACATTCACACAATGCGATTGAAGCCAAAGAAATCAAGGTCCTGAACTGAAGTCCGGATGCACATGAATGCATGATGCACACGTCAATAATCATCCTCATAATAACATCCTAGGTGCATCATCATTCATCATAATCATCATCATCATCAGAATCATCATCATAACTCATGTTTTCATAAAAAATCATGGAAATATCATCATGGCTCATTAATCATTACATCATAAGAATAATCATATGATTATGTACAAATCACATAGAAATCACAGTCATACTTATATTAATTCTTCAAAGAAATCACAACATCAAAACATCAAGGCATCACTGCACAAAATCAGAATTCACGAAACTCTACTACGTTCGCTAGCAAGTTCGCTGTGTGAGTCTGGGGCGAGTTTCTTCGCTGTGCAAAGAATTCTTCGTAGTGTGAGTTTGGGACGAGCTTCGTTCGCTGTGCGAACACGCGATGACAAAAAAATGCTATTACGCACTAGAACCTAAAATCAACCTAAAAGTCCCACGATTCACTTCCCCAATAACCCAAAAACATCCATAAATCATCCCTAAGGTCTTACAGCGATAAAGGCACAAAATCTATGACTTATTAGGCCAATCCCGTATCTTATTCACGATCTAAATCCCATAAATCGTTAGAACTACACCACACTCATTAGAGTTCCTCATTATCCAATTTCCCTACAGGGTTAGACAAACGTCAAATCAGAGCTTTGGCCACGAAGGCCTAATTTCCTTTAACCCAAATAAATCCCTACGGTTAAAATCTCAATAATAGATTTAGGCCACGAAGGCAAAATTCCCTTTATCCCATAATCAGCCTCAAACCCTTTAAACTCTTAAATCGGCCTTAAATATATTGAAATTAGACATTGAAAACAATGAAGGCAATACTCCCCATACTTTAGTTGCCGACTCTAAGCCTTCTCAAATATTTCAGAAAACCTTTCAAAGCTTTTGCCTCAAACCTTCTCCTCAGAGCTCTGACCTCAATTCTTTTAACGGTCTAACAAAATGAATCCTAATCCCATCACAATTCCCTTTTTGTTAAACCTATCCTTGGGACTTAAAATTGGGCTTTCCAATATTACCCTCACTATATCCCCCTCAATTGTCCAATTTGCCCTTAATTAACTTATATTTATTTAAAATAATAATAATACCAATATATTCATATTATATACTATTATTTAAATAAATAACTTAAAATCCATAATTCTCAATATTTCACAACAACCACCAAAAATTACCAAAATGCGAATATTCTTATTTAAATAAATGAAATGAATATTCCAATAAATTTGGGGTGTTACAACTCTTCCCCACTTAAAAGAATTTTCTCCCTCAAAAATTACCTCAAGGAAACAGAGTCGGATACGACTCCCTCATCTGATCTTCATGTTCCCAAGTCCAACTTTCTCCAGCTAGTCCTCCCCAAACTACCTTTACCAAGGAAATCTCTTTACCTCGCAGCTGCTTCACTTCTCGTTCATCAATCCGAACTGGCAACGCCTCAACAGTCAAATCATCTCTCACTTGTACATCATCCATCTAAATCACATGCGACATATCTGGAATGTATTTTCTCAACTGAGACACATGAAACACATCATGTAAATTCGCAAGCGACGGTGGTAAAGCAATCCGATATGCTACTTCCCCCACCCTTTGCGAAATATGATATGGACCAATAAAACACGATGTGAGCTTTTGAGACTTCAAAGCTCGGCCAACACCAGTTACCGACGTAACCCTCAAAAACACGTGATCCCCCTCTTGGAATTCAAGTGCTTTCCTCCTCTTATTATGGTAACTCTTCTGACGACTCTACGACGCTTTCATCTTTTCTTGGATCACCTTGATCTTTTCAGTCGTATCTTGCATAATCTCAGGTCCGAGTACAACACTCTCGCCTGAATCATACCAGCACAAAGGAGTCCCACACCTTCTACCATACAAAGCCTTATACGGTGCCATTCCGATACTAGAATGATAAATGTTATTGTAGGTAAACTCAATCAACGACAAATGTCTATCCCATGATCCACCTTGATCCAACACACAAACTCTCAGTAAATCCTCTAAAGATTGGATAGTTCTCTCTGTCTGTCCATCCGTCTGCGGATGATAGGCAGAACTCAACCTCAACTTAGTACCCAAAGCTGTCTGCAAACTTTCCCAGAACCTCGATATAAATCTCGGATCTCTATCAGACACAATACTTGAAGGAATACCATGCAGTTTCACAATCTGATCAATATATAATTCGGCAAGCTTCTGCAACGAATAATTGATCCTCATCGGTATTAAATGAGCCGATTTGGTCAATCTATCAACAATCACCCAAATCGAATCATATCCCTTCAAAGTCTTAGATAAACCTGTCACAAAATCCATAGAAATGATATCCCATTTCCATTCTGGAATATCCAACGGTTGCATCAGACCCGATGATCTCTGATGTTCAATCTTTGACTTCTGACAAGTCAAACAAACTCTGCGATTCCCTTGTTCATACTCGACCTCTAAAACAACTCCTTCAAATCTTGATACATCTTTGTGGCACCAGGATGAATACTTAGCCTGCTTCTGTGACCTTCTTGAAGAATACTTTTCTTGATTTCTGGCACATTAGAAACACACACTCTACCTCTGAACCTCATCACACCATTCTCATTGATCCGAAAATCACCCCCGTTACCTTGATTGATTAACGAGAGACGATCCACTAAACTCAAATCAGACTTTTGACCTTCTCTGATTTCTTGGAGAATACCACTAGTCAACTTCAGCATACCCAACTTCACACTATTAGGAGTCTCTTCACAAACCAAACTCATATCTCTGAATTGCTCAATCAATCCTAACTCTCGAACCATAAGCATTGACATATGTAAGGACTTCCTACTTAACGCATCAGCCACAATATTAGCCTTACCAGAATGGTAACTCAATTCAAAATCATAATCCTTTAGAAGTTCAAGCCATCTTCTCTGCCTCATGTTCAACTCTTTCTAATCAAACAAATACTTCAGGCTCTTGTGATCACTGAACACTTCGAACCTAGACCCAAAAAGATAATGTCTCCAAACCTTCAACATAAACACCACAACGGCCAACTCTAAGTCATGTGTAGGATAATTCCTTTCATGAACCTTCAGTTGTCTGGAAGCATAAGCAATGACCTAACCATTTTGCATCAATACGCCTCCAAGACCCATCTTCGATGCATCACAATACACTACAAAAGACTCACTCGGATTTGGAAAAATCAACACTGGAGCAGTCGTCAACTTCTTCTTGAGTTCTACAAAACTCCTCTTACAAGCAACATCCCACACATAAGCTTGACCCTTTCGAGTCAACTGAGTCAATGGAAGTGCCAACTTTGAAAAACGTTCTATAAACTTGCGATAATAACCAGCAAATCCAAGGAAGCTTCGAATCTTAGTACCAGACTTTGGAGTCTCCCACTGCAACACATCATCAACTTTCGACGGATCAACCGCAATTCCTCCACTAGAAATCACATGGCCAAGGAAACTCACTTCCTTCAACCAAAACTCACACTTGGACAACTTGGCGTAAAGCGTCTTGTCTCTTAAAACCTGCAATACCATTCTTAGATGTTGCACATGCTCTTCCTCGGACTTAGAATATATCAAGATATCATCAATAAACACTACCACAAACTGATCCAAATAAGGATGGAAAATCCTATTCATATACTCCATGAATAACCAGGTGCATTAGATACACCAAACATCATCACAATATATTCATAGTGTCCATACCTCGTCTTGAAAGCTGTCTTCGGAATATCATCAGGCTTAACCCGAATCTGATGATAACCAGACCTCAAATCAATCTTGCTAAACACACAAGCACCCACCAATTGATCCATCAAATCATCAATCTTCAAAAGTGGATACTTATTCTTGATTGTTACTTTATTCAATTGTCGATAATCCACACACAATCTCATGCTACCAGCTTTCTTCTTCACCAACAGCACATGAGCACCCCACGGAGAAACACTCGGTCGAATAAACTTATTCTCAAGTAGCTCTTCCAACTGTTTCTTCAATTCCCCTAACTCAGATGCAGACATCCGATAAGGAGCCATCGACACTGGACTAGTGCCTGATATCACATCAACAGTAAACTCCACCTGATGCTCAGGAGGTAAGTCACTCACGTCGTCTGGAAACACTTTTGGAAATTCCCGAACAACTGGTAGCTCTACGCTCACTGCTTTATAATCAACTTGAAATGATATAAAAAATGCAAACATCTGAGCCTCATCTTCCAAGAGTTCTTCTACTTGTTTGGCAGATACATACATCCGCTCTCCATCATCACCAAACTCTGGGAACCTCACAGTCTTGTTGTAGCAATCAATATGAACATAGTTGTACTCCAACCACTTCATTCCGAGAATAAAATTGATTTGATGCAAAGGTAGACAGACCAAGTCCATCACAAAATTCTTATCATAAATGGTCAAAGGGAAGCTCAAACAGACTAACGTAGTAGTCACAGAACCATTAGTCGGGGTATCAATAACCATACTCCCAATCATAGAAGATAATTTCAAATTCAACCTCTTAGCACTTTCAAGCGAAATAAACGAGTGAGTAGCACCAGTATCAATCATAACAATCAATTCAACATCATTAATAAAGCAAGTACCTCTGATCAAGTTATCTGTCTTGGATTCTCCTGCACCGCTCAAAGCAAACACTCTGCCATTTGTCTGAGCAGCAGTAGTAGTCTTCTTTGGCTGTTGGCACTGGGTACTGATATGACCCTTCTCTCCACAGTTGAAGCAAGTCGGAGCTTCATTTTTACAGTCAGTAGCTCTATGACCTCTCTTGCCACAACGATGACATCTTAGCACCCTATAAACCTCAACACGGTGACCTTGCTCGCCACACTTATAACACTTTCCTGGAGCAGTAGCTGCTCCCCCACTTGACTTTTTCCCATCTGAAGCCTTCTGCTTCTCTTTATCACCAGAAGTCACATATGGTTTCCCTCTATACTGACCTTTCTCTTTCTTCTCACTCAGCTGCTTGTAGTGAGTAGATCGAGCTCAGCTATCCCCATCATAAATTCTGCTCATGTCCACCAGTTCCGCAAACCGACGAATCTGCTGGTACCCAATTCTTTGCTTAATCTCTGGTCTCAATCCATTCTCAAACTTGACACACTTTGACATCTCTGCGTCAACACGATTGTAATGCGGACAAAACTTTACTAAAGACTCAAACTTTGCCGCATACTCCGCCATGGTCATATTCCCTTGTTTCAGCTCAAGTAATTCCACCTCTTTCTTGCCTCGAACATCTTAAGGAAAATAATTCCTCAAAAATTCTTTCTTAAACATAGCCCAAGTTATTGCAATGCCAACATCTCCCAATCTCTGACGAGTGTTATCCCACCAATTCTCAGCTTCCTCTGCTAGCATATGCGTACCAAACTGCACCTGCTGAGCATCGGTGCACACCATAACTCAGAAAATCTTCTCAATTACCTTCAGCGACTTCTGCGCACCATCAGGATCATGAGTGCCCATAAAAGTTGGCAGATTGTTCCTCTAGAACTTTCCCAAAGCATGAAACTCATCTGGAGGTCCACCATTCCAGGCCATCACTTGGGCAAGTGATTCCAGCACTTCAGCAATAGCACGATCATTTCTTCCAGCCACCCGCAACCATAATCAACGGGTTTTCTCAAAACATATCAAAAATTGCAACGGAACTCAAAAAGGCATAATCCAAAGTTTTCCTTATACGGGAACATAAGCAAAATAACCAAATCAAATAAAATAAAGTTTGACTCAAAGACCCCAACCCGATGTTACACTATCAGAGCATGACCCTCGAATTCAACCACCATGGCCAACGACCCAAAACTTTAAAAGCCCTCAACGACATCCACGACTAAACCTGGTCATCTGCACGTTACCCACGTGGAGGCAACATTCAAACATACATGGTGAGCAAAACAATTCATGATAATCAATGTAGGAAATCAACATATAAAATGGCGTCATTTTCATATTCAACATCGTCCTATTCATCAAGGAACATCAAAGGCCACAACATCATAATTTACTCAAGATCATCTCATAAATGCAAATGTAACAAGACTCAATGCATGTGGTACCAATCATCACAACTCGATAGACACTGGGCCATCAACCCTCCATAGATCCCCATCAATAGGATCGATTCTACTTGAAAACCGAAGCACATAAAAATACCTCACATCCGCACAATGGGATTGAAGCCAAAGAAATCAAGGTCCTGAACCGAAGTTTGGATGCACATGAATGGATGATGCACACATCAATAATCATCCTCATAATAACATCATAGGTGCATCATCATTCATCATAATTATCATCATCAAAATCATCATCATAACTCATGTCTTCATCAAAACTCATGGAAATATCACCATGGCTCATCAATCATTACATCATAAGAATCATCATATGATCATGTACAAATCACATAGAAATCGCAGTCATACTCATATTAATTCGTCAAAGAAATCACAACATCAAAACATCAAGGCATCACTGCACATAATCAGAATTCACGAAACTCTGCTACGTTCGCTAGGAAGTTCGCTGTGCGAGTCTGGGGCGAGTTTCTTTGCTGTGTGAAGGATTCTTCGCAGTGAGAGTCTGTGACGAGCTTCGTTCGTTGTGCGAACACACGATGACAACAAAACAATATTATGCACCAGAACCTAAAATTAACCCAAAAGTCCCACGATTCACTTCCCCAATAATCCAAAAACATCCATAAATCATCCCTAAGGTCTTACGGCGATAATGGCACAAAATCTACGACTTATTAGACCAATACCGTATCATATTCACGTTCTAAATCCCATAAATCCTTACAACTACACCACAATTATTAGAGTTCCTCATTATCCAATTTCTCTACAGGGTGAGACAAATGTCAAATTAGAGCTTTGGCCACAAAGGCCTAATTTCCTTTAACCCAAATAAATCCCTACGGTTAAAATCTCAATAATAGATTTAGGCCACGAACGCCAAATTCCCTTTATCCCATAATCAACCTCAAACCCTTTAAACCCTTAAATAGGCCTTAAATACATTGAAATTACACATTGAAAACAATGAAGGCAATACTCTCCATACCTTAATTGTCGACTCTAAGCCTTCTCAAATCTTTCAGAAAACCTTTCAAAGCTTTTTCCTCAAACCTCCTCCTCAGAGCTCTGACCTCAATTCTTTTAACGGTCTAACAAAATGAATCCTAATTCCATCACAATTCCCTTTTTGTTAAACCTAACCTTGGGCCTTAAAATTGGGCTTTCCAATATTACCCTCACTAACTCCTCCTCAATTGTCCAATATGCCCTTAGTTAACTTATATTTATTTAAATTAATAATAATACCAATATATTCATATTATATACTACTATTTAAATAAATAACTTAAAATCCATAATTCTCAATATTTTACAACAACCACCGAAAATTACCAAAATGTGAACATTCTTATTTAAATAAGTTAAATGAATAGTCCAATAAATTTGGGGTGTTACAGTAAGTACTTTATGACAGTGAATCCTAAAGGTAATGTCAAGCACTCGGGATAGAAGAAGACCTTCACATAACCATTCCACAACCATCCAAGTTTATTGGGAAAGAAATTTTGATAATGCATTTGGTACAAGACCAAGGTTTTTGGACTCAAAGAGTCAAAGGAAATAGAGAAAAGTTTTTGGAAAGAAAGGGTGGTGAATAAATTAAGGTAGGTTGATGGCGATGCACGAGGCAATTGACTTACAAAGGTGGAATCAATACAAGGTTAAGATAGGTCAATACCAAGAAATGAGAGATGAGAAATGGTGGAACCCCAAGATACATACCAAGTTAAATAAGTTTAAAAATGACTTGAAATTGGATCAAGCCTTATTTATCTTTTTATTGAAAATGTGTTCTAATCCTAATTTCATTTTATCTTTCTTAAACAATAAAGCAAACACAAATAAAAAGTCAAAAGAACTAAGTTATTACATTGTAATGGGGAGAGGGAAACATAGTACCCTCCTAGGAGGGGTGATAATATATGAAAAATGAAAGAGGAGTGGGTAGGAATGAATGGAGCAAATAATCAAGAAATCAATCCAGACTACCCCAGAAGAAAGACATAGTCAAATCAATTAGGAATGAAGCAAGCAAGTATGCAAGATGATATGCTTTAAATTTGAATCATAGAAAATAAGAGACATACCCATGAATAAGTATACACATTCAAATTATATAAACAAGTTCAAAAAAGTCACACAACACAACTCAAACAACTAGGCAAAGTCAAAAGAGTCAAGGTACAAATACCCATACTTTAGGGGATCAACCCCTCATACAAGAGTAAACAAACCAAAGCAATGTGAGTATATTAAGTTGGAAGACAAATGAGGTCAGAAGTAAATCCAAGCATTTCAAGGTGTATTCAATCATAAAGACATCAAAGTAAATTAATGGGAATCACCCTCAAACATGAGCAAAGAACTAAGTCAAGGACAATAAGGAAGCATAGTCAAAACAACATCAACTCGATATAGCATCCAAAAATAGAAAAATGATCAAATAAATTCCAATAAAAGACTCAAACTCATGCTAATATACTTAAATGTGTGTGTGCAAAAGGTAGCTACAAGCTAGGCACAAGAACTTGCACAAAAGCAACCAACAAGCTAGGGTACTTCAATAGTTGAACATAAATCGAGGGTCACAAATTATCAAGTGAAAAGCATGCCAAAACATATTATCAAACCTCAACAAAAGCACCCAAACATCCTCCATTAGATGCCAAAACATAGCAAAAAATTATCTCAAGAAAAGTGTTTAAGGCACCAAAATTCAAAACCCTAATCTAGGGGGAAAAATGGAAACAGCTATCACAAATAAATCCAAATAAAATACTAAAAATAAATGAAAAAAAAAAATAAAAAATATGAAAAATAACTTAACATGTTAAAGCAACTGAAACTTATTTTTTGGAATTTTTATCAAGCTTGGAACAAATAAAATTAAATAAAAAATGAGAAAATAAGAAAAGTAAAATAAAAGAAATAAAATGACAAAGGGGGGGGGGGGGGTGCGTGAGAAATTCTGAGTTGAACTGAACTGGTGCTACATGCGTTTGAGCTAGTAATTGATGGGGTGTACATAATAATATGGGTCACGCCCAAACCAAATCAGAAACCAGGAAATATCAAAAACGCCACACAAGCATCATTAAATGATGTGGCTGACACTTAGCGCCACATGGGCGCACACTCAACCAGTTAAAGATTCAAACCTCAGAGACACATTAGACGCCGGAGCTAGGGCTCCGGTCGTCTTCTCCGGTGACCTTTACCGGAGTTCTCTGAAAACTTCACCAAAACAACATAACGAAGACACTACCTTGCTCATTTTTTAACGTAGATCCTATTTCCACCATTTTTTTTCCATATTTGAGACCTCTAACACCATTAAAATCAAACACAAAAACCAAACACAAATTCTGTAACTTAAGTAAACAAGAACAACATGTATGCTAATGTGTTCTACATGATCTCAGAAGTTCAAAGATTGAAGCAACAGGTTCAAAAACATGTAAAATGCAAGAGAAACATAGTGAAGAAAGTTTACCAAAATGAAAGGCTTTGGTGCCCTCTGAACTTGCTCAAACCTTCCACAACTCTTTTCCTTTAGCTCCAAGAGTCCTTAGGACTGAAATTGGAAACCAAAAATGAGAGAACAAGTGTTGGCCAGTGGTTACTCGAAGGGATGAATTTTTGATTAAGAGAGCTCTATGGTTTTTGTTCTGAGCACCATAAGCAGCCATCACTAGGGTTTTTCTCTTTTTTAGATTATATAGTGAATTTTCAGTGAGCGAAAGTAAAGTTACTGTGGTTAATGATTTTTGGTAAAGATTTATGTGAAAATTCTGAAAAAATGTGGAATGTAGGAGGATTGGCATGAAATGTACATTTCTTGGTGATGTTTTATTGTCCTTTTGGTGGCTGCAAAGATATGGTATGGCAGAGTGAGTGGAGGGCAGGTTTTGCAACAAATTCTTCCTTTCCTTGTTTTTGCAAAACATGGTATATGGGGTGCATGGTATGTAAGACTTTTTTGTCTCCAAATGACTTAGAAAAATTCTAAGTCATGATCCTTTGCCAACATTAAAATCTCAATTTTGATGCCACATATCTTAGGGAATTTTGATCCAATGGGAATGATCTTGTAATGGTTGGAAAGCTTGAAGGAAGCTCTTCAACTTTCACGTTTGAATGAGATTAATATGCCTATTGAATCAATGAGAAAAAATGGGTGGAGTAAGTGTCCCCAAAACTGTCCAAAGTAACTTAGAAAAATTCTAAGTTATTTCATTTTTTACATAATTGAAACCTCATCTTTGAACCCTCATAACTTGAGGAGTTTTGATCCAATGGAGAAGTCATATTAATGGATGGAAAGCTTGAAGAATGATCTTCAACTTTCATCTTGTAGGAAAACTCAATTGAAGTCAAGAACTTGGTGAAACATGCCTTGGAAATTGGGTTGAAAAATCTGTCTAAACACCTACCACTTTTGACAACTTTGAAACCCTAAGTTGGGAGCATCATAACTTGAGCTCTACACATCCAATAGAGATGTTCTTGTACTCAAATGAAATATTAGGGGATACTCTACAACTTTCATTTTGTAGGGAAATTCAAATGAAGTTTGTATCACCATGAAAAATGGGCTTGAAAGTAGGTATTTCAAATTGAATTTCTATACTTAGAAAATTTTCTAAGTGTAGAAATGTCATAATCTTCTTTTTCTCAATTTTGACTCATCATATCTCTTAAACCATGAGTCTTTTGGACATTCTTACTTCTACAAACTTGTAGTTCATGATGTCTTGTTCAATTTTATAGCTAGTTTGCCTTCATTGGATCAAAAATGAAAAAGTTCTGGAAGTTGCAAGATGACTAAAATTAGGGTTTTTCACACTTAGAAAAATTTCTATCAAAACCCTAATTCAGTCAAACTCTTGATTTTATGTTTCTCCTTGATTCTTCTTATTCCAAAATCATGAAATCACTTAAAAAAAATTATCATGCCCTTGATTGGCCTTGAAATTCAAGATCTTGACTTAATTGAATCCCAGTTGACTTTTGTTGACCAGATGAAAACCTAAGAACAATTTCATTGACTGAGGCTCTTGTGGTGGCTTATGATAACACATAACTCATGTCAGGAACCCTCAAGGTGTGTGTTGAAATTTAGAATCATGTCTTGCCCAAGGAACTGGCCACAAGCCTCCTTTGAACCAAACTCTTGACTTGTTGTCCATGATAGGAGGAGAAGAATCACTACTTGCATTCTTGATTCAAGTGGTTGAGTGACATGCCTTGATGATGGAGGATTCCTTGTGACTTAAAATTTCCACAAATTTGAACTTGATCTCTTCATTGAGCTTTGAAGATGAAACTCTTCCCTTGATTGTTGAGTGAGATTCCTTGATCCCTTGTCTAAGACCAATGCTAGGTGCTAATGCCAATGCAAATGATAATGATATGGGGTTAAAGGTTATGGTGAAAAGAGGGTGTGATAATGATAACCTTAAACGTCACCAACAACATATTAACATATGACCAAAATACCATTTCCACCACCCTTGATAGTAATTTCTTCTTAAAGTGTCCTTAATAGTACATTTCATGCCAGTTCCTTACTCATTGGTTTTGAACCACAAGCCCTTATTACTATTATCTAGTACGAGGGGTGCCTTTCACCTTCTATACATAATTCTACTCACCCTGGAGTCCTTGATCTTAGTGACCATCTTATGCTGACAAGGGCCAAAATAAGTCATTTGAAGCTTAAGTCATTACTCACACATGTAAAAATTGAATTTATCAAGCAAGCTTTGTCACAACCTAATTGGATTCAAGCTATGCAACTTGAATATGAGACTCTCTTGGAAAATCAGACTTGGACCTTAACATCTCTTCCACCTCAGATAAAACCTTTTAGATGAAAACGGGTCTTCAAAGTAATGTAAAATTCAGATGGCATAGTGAATAAGTACAAAGCTATATTTGTAGCCAAAGGCAATCATTAATAGTATGGATTTGGTTTAAATGAAACTTTCTCTCAATTTATGAACCCTACCACATCATAGTTATACTCACTCTTCCCCTGACCAACAAATGAGAACTTCAACTAATTGATAACAACAATGCTTTTCTGAATGGTTCTCTTCAGGAAGAGGTTTTTTAGGTCTCAACCATCCGACTTTGAAAAGTAAGATCCCACTATGGTTTATAAATTGAATAAAACATTATATGGACTTAAGTAGGCTCCAAAGGCCTGGTATGAAAAGGTAGCTTAAACACTAATTCAATTTGGCTTAATCCATAGTGAATGTGACCATTATATATATTAATGTACTCTCATCAAGGAGTCACCATCTATGTCTTGGTCTATGTTGATGACATTCTGCTTATAAGGACCTCTTCTACCTTAATTCATAAACTCATTGACGCTCTTCATGCCACTTTTGCTCTCAAGAAACTTGGGAAACTTGAATAAATTTTTAGGCATTGAAGTGAATCACCTTCCTACTAGTTGTATGCTTCTCACACAGACCAAATACATTCGAGACTTACTCACTCAAGCCAAAATGTGCAATGCAAATAGAGTTACTACACATATGCTCAGTACTTGCAAACTTAGCAAACATGGTTCTCCAACATTTCTAGATTCTCATTAGTGTAAATCAATGAACTTTTTGTGTCATTCTATCCCCCTACCCTTGTTTGTGACAACCTCAGTGTACACTTGTCACACCCTCTTTTTCACCCTAATCTTTAACCTCCATATCATTATCATTGGCATTAGCATTTACATCTTCATGAGTGCATGGTTCAAGCTCTAGACAAGAGAATTCAAAGGATTTTGCCTTGGCTAAAGAGTTCATTTTTCTCAAGGTAAGTTGAGTTTATCTTTCAAACTTTTGGCTTCCTCAAGTTTTAAGGCATTCATGTCATCTTATCATACTTGAAGTTCATTTGGATCATCACCAAACATTTGAATCAACAACCTATTCCTTGAAGCTGTGGAATTAGGGTTTTTTGTCAATTGAGTATAAAAATCCCATATGGATAAGATCAATCAAGCAATATCATCATCATGGATCATATTCTATCTTTGGTGAAAGGATCCTACATCATACTCAGAGGAATTTGAATTTAGAGCTTGGGACATTTCCTCCTATCTTTTGGGGCTAACATTAGGGTTTTCCAATTGGTCAGTTTATTTCTGCTTCTTGGAGCAAGATTTGAGCTCAGGGTTGTATACCTGTTCTAAGTTACCTTGATGTATAAGATTGGCCATCAATTTTATGTGGAAGGTTTTCAATTTATCAATGAATTGAAAATTAGGAATTTGGGGAAAGGTCAACTGAGCAAGGAAAAAGTCAACTATTGACTTTTTTAGGTCAAATTCCTAATCCTCATGTTAAACATCATCAATGGACTAAATTTTATCAAGAAATGATAAAGGGATCATCAAAAAATCAAGATGTGCAAAGTTGCCAAATTTAAAAACTAGGGTTTTAGAGACTTTCTATTTTAGGAAAGTTTTCATCCATTTTCAGCCATCTTACAAGGAAGTTTTCATCATGTTACAAGCTTCGTTTCATTTATGGCCATATTGAAAGTTGTAGTACTCATCCTAAGCTTTCCAACCATATGAAGTATGGGTCTTTTGGATCAAAACTCTTCAAGTTATATGAGTTCAAAAATGGTGATTCAAAGATGTTAAAGTTCAAAGACTTAGAAAAATTTCTAAGTTTTTTGGGACAGTTTTGTGCATCCAACTTCCACTCAATTTTTCTCTTGCTTCCAAGCCTTTTTTCAATTTGTTTTGAACATATAACTTGTTCATCACACTCCTAGCTTTCATTTGAGCCAAAGTTCTCTCAATTTGGACCAAAATCCATCAAGATATCATGCCTAAAAGTTGGCTATTTGGATGATTCTTAAGCATGACCTATTATTGATTTGTACACAAGTGTGAATCAACATTTACAACATTCTTCTTCTATCCAACTCACACGCACCAAAACCTTACCAAAGCTGATAGTCTGAGTTGCACCATAGAGGGGGGGGGGGGAGGGGTGAATTAGGTTCTTTGAAATTTCTGGTTTTATCGACTGAGTTATTACTTTCTTGAGATATGATGAGGTTATGAAAGCAGTAAAGTGCAGAAAGTAAATAACACTGAGAAGTATCCTGGTTCCCTTCACACTCCGAAGGTACTCCAGTCCCATTTCACTATAGTTAGGATCAGTGTACAATACTTTCTAACCTATAGGTAGATTAAAGGCTCTTAAACACCTTTAATGCACACACTTGTGTCGCAACTGCGAAAACACCCGGCGAAAAACAAAAGAGTCGCCACTATTCGTTATTTATCCCAAAGAGAGGGAAAGGAAACAATCAGAGAAAACCTACGAAAAGGGAAAAGACAAGGTCATTGCAACCAAATCTTGGGTTCGGGAGTCGGTTACGCAAGGGGAAGGTATTAGCACCCCTCACGTCCGTTGTACTCAACGGGATCCATGCTTGTTGTCTAATCAAAGGGTGTGTTTATCTATCAAAGGCTGGCTCACAAGGATAAAATAAAAGGAAAGAGACTCGATAGAGCATCACCGCTCTATGCCTACGTATTCCCTCGTGCAATGGGAAAGTCAGAGTCAACGTAGTTCGGGAAACTACGGGTGAAGGTGGGGAAGGTTGCTCGCCAAGACATCGTCGTCTTGTGCCTACGTATCCTCATCTGGTACGAGAAATCAGAGCAAACGTAGTTCGATCTGACACGACCACATGTTGGTTCAAGTGTTTTAACCGAGTAGGGTTAAACCTCCATTCTAGCAGTTAGGGACGACGCCTGTTTGCGGTAGAACCAAAGCTTAACAACACTCTTTTTGAAAATGATTGGCAATTAATCCCAAATGATAAAAAAAGGTTTGATGTTTTGTTTGTGTTTTTTAGTGAAGTGAATTGATTTGATTTGTGATTCACGATGCACTAAAGACTATGACATAGGAACAAACGCGTCGCATATCGCCTCCAAACTGGACGTACACTAAACACTCTAGACAAGCAAGAGGAGACCCCTCACTCATCATTTCCCATGTACTTAAGGCTCGTAGCGTACAACGTTCATCGTATTTATTAGATGAGTTAGCATGTGTTTTGAGATGAGAAGAGAGACGCACGAAAGGTCTAAGGGAAACTCAGTCCTAAAGTTATCATGCAAAATGGACCTAAAGTTGGGATTGAAAGGGAAATCTACCCTAATGTTAGCATGCTAGGATTGAACACCTAATGTCTCTCCTACTCCCCAAAGGGACTAGGAATCCTAAGGGGTCATGGTAAAAGACCAAGAAAACATAAGATAAATCAATCAAAAGTAGAAAGAAATGGAGGATAAAATGCAACATGTAATGCGAACACCAAAGAAAAGTGGGAGGAAAAAGTGTAGGGCAGCAGCCACCACAAGCACATCTCAACCAAGCAATGCAAGCAAAGGAAACAATGCAAATGATCATCACTTTGAACCACATCCATAAGCATGCATTCAAGTGGAAATCGAACACGTGTATCGAAGAAATCGTGATTAAACAATGAAGAACAACAACACAATATCTAAAACATCTCACTCCAAATGCATCATATCGATCCATGAAGATTCAAAGTGAGAGAGCACCAAAATAACCTTGAAAACAGCAAAACAGGCCTGCTGGCACAGTGTTAATCGGTTAACACCAGGGGCTAAACGATTAACCTGTTGAAAATGTTTGAAAATTTGAATATTCACACTGGTTAATCGACTAACCAGTTTGCACTGCATCTGGTTAACCGATTAACACTGTACCAGAAGCAGAAAACAACAGCTCAAAAGCACTTTTCAGCAATTAATCACTTTTCCAATAATCCAGATGATCACATAATCAATTAAGCACGAAATTAACACCAGAAAACAGTGATCTAACGAGATGTAAACACATTCAAACATCAAGATCACAAATCACATGGATCAAAATTGACCAAATTAATCAAATATGAAGATCAACATGATGATTATGCAAATAAGTTCAAAAACATAATCAGATCTAGAATTTCCAACCTACAAAGCGGAGATTTGCTTTGGCAATTGTTGATTCAATCTCAATTGAGCAGATCCAAGCAAGAAATCCGGAAATCCTTCAAGATCCAAGTGATTACTTGTAGTAGAAATGAAGATCCACCAAAATTAAGCAAAAATAATCCAGATAAGCTTTTCCAAGCCAGCTTCCAAAATCAGATCCAAACTAGCATGAAATCTGAATGGAGAATTGGAGATGATAAGGATGAAGGATGAAGGTTTAGCTCTATAATTCAATGATTCCAATGGAGAATCAAAGAATTCAAGGTGAGAAGAGCTTTAATGGAGTTTGGGAGTGAAAAAGTTGAGAGAAAATTAAGATGATTGGAGTGAATTCTGAAAATGAAATGAAATTATGAGGATTGTGTGTGAGGTTTGGAGAAAATCATTTAAATATGCTCTTGGTTTGAATCCAAATGTGGTTTGGAGTGTGGTTTGTGAAAATTGGTTTGGGATTAGGAGTGGGAAATTGGAGAGAATTTGAATTAATTTGAAAATTAATCAAAATTCAAAGTGATTCTAGATCCTTCCTCAGGTGTAAAATCAATTTCTCAAGTGATCAAAATGGACCCCAAAGTGGCTGCTTTTGAAAATTCACGTGCAGAGCTGAAATTGCCTTGGTTAATCGGTTAACCAATGGGTTAATCGATTAACACCTTTAAAAATTCAAATTTGACCTGATTTTGACTTGGTTAATCGGTTAACCATTTGGGTTAATCGATTAACACCTTGAAAATTTGAATTTTGGCGCCTTTTGGAGGGAAATATGCACATTTGCCCGTTTTCAACCGTTTTAAACCCTGTTCAGCCTCTGAAACTTGCTCTTGAATACTATAACTGTGAGAATGCTTGAGATAGCCTGAATGCTGCCTTTTGATCTGAAAATAACATGTAAAATAAAATTGACCGCTCGATCGCCGGGCAAAATAAATGTTGCACTAAAAAGACCTGAGCCATAGAAAACCCTTGATCCCATGCCTCAAGAACAAATGGTATGATATGCAGAAATGCGAAAATGCAAAGAAACAAAATCTTGTCCAAGTTAAAACAGAAGGGAAAATTTTAGGGTGCAACAGCTGCCCCTATTCAATCGACTTGGACCTGAAGGGTTGAAAAGCAAACGCTTTCGACATTCAAGGTAGAAGGTGATTGAATACAAAAAGAACCCAGAAATTTGCAATCTGATTGGGATGTATGCAATCGGTGCCCGATCACGCGTCGTCAGAAAGAAAACATACCTAAAGTAAACACATCGTCAATGAGAATTGACGAAAAGAAACACCATATTCGGAGAACCACATCGTCAATAGGAATCGACGAAAAGAATGATACCTGAAACTCACGTCGTCTAATGGTAGATAGGAAGAAATATCGTATCCAGAATAATCACATCGTCTAATGGTAGACAGGAAGAAATATCCATAGTTCGCATCGTCTAATGGTAGACAGAAAGAAATATCCATAGTTCACATTGTCTAATGGTAGACAGGAAGAAATATCGTAAGTTCACATCGTTTAATGATAGACAGGAAGACAACCGATCACATCAGCAACTTTCAGAATCCTTTCGTCAATAGGAACCAATGGAAAGAAAACCATCTTCAAAGAACCACATCGTTAATAGGAATTGACAGAGAGAAAACCAAATCCAAATCTCGCATTAAGGATAGACGGAGAGAAAACCATACCTGATATCACCTCGTCAATAGGAATTGACAGAAAGAAATACCCATATCCAAAATATCACCCCATCTAACCTCAGAACCCCTTCGCCAATAGGAATCGACAGAAGGAAAACCATCCATAATACCTCAGCGAACCTTAGAACCCCTTTGTCAATAGGAATCGACAGAAGGAAAACGATCCATAATACCTCGGCGAACCTCAGAACCCTTTTGTCAATAGGAATCGACAGAAGGAAAACCATCTATATCCAAAATATCACTCCGTCAATAGGAATTGATAGAAGGAAAATCATCCATATCCAAAATATCACTTTGTCAATAGGAATTGACAAAAGGAAACCCTACTGGGGGATGTCATCATCAAAGGGCTGATGGACAAAGTACGACCGACGTATGATCTGGAACCTAAGAGTAAGTAAGCAACTGAGTTGACTGAATCAGGCTGCTGGAGATATACCACTGTCTTAACTGAAGAGTGATTCAGGTTGCCACACAAGGCTAACAAAAACTGGCTTATGCTTCGCATGCACATGTTTGAAATGTTGGGCGTGATGCTCCATAAAAAATGGAAATGCTACACGTTTGAGGATGCAATGCAGATATGATAACTATATGCAAAAATGCAGATGCAGGCTCGGGCTGCTGGGGTAAGCTGGACGCAAAAGAACCACTCCAGCAAAATAAATGCTGAAGAGACGAAACCAACTCCGTTGGGGATGACAAACTGAAATGTCTCTAGGATCACAATCTTGCTTAATATCCCAACCAAACTTCCATTCTGCGAGACAGAAGGAACAACAAACGACTTCTGGGGAAGATCACTGAGATTTGATCTTCTGCCTCTCCATGAGGAATTACCTTTGCTGAGGAAACACCAAGGACGATTAGGTTGTGACTTGCCGGGGAAACCAACTATTTTTGGCGACTTTAGTGGGGGAGAGAGAAATAATAACCAAATATGACACCCACTCCATTAGGGGATAATTCCAGCCTCACTTCTCTGTTGGAGAAATGACCATATATGCCAGCTTGTTGGTGGACTTCGTGTTCTTGAAATGATCTGTTTCAAAATGAGCCTTCGAAGTAACTTTTCCCCTGTCTGATTGATCTTCGAAAAGATTTGCTGACTCTCGACTTGATTGCCCCATACTAACCAATCCTTAGAGAGACTTTTCGACATAACCGCCCCATACTAACTGAATTTTGGGGAACTCCCTGACATAGCTGCCCCAGATCAATTGAACTTTGGGGGAACCTTTGACATAGCTTCCCCAGATCAACTGAGTATTCAGACACTCTGCATCTTATCTCGATCAATCTTTCCACTGTAGAAACTTTCCTGATGTCAAGTGCTTACTTGAAAGTAAAACAAATTGTTTTGCACAAAAAGATATATTAATGCAGTGCATATGACAGTTTTGAAATCCAAGTCTGTTCACTGAAAAAAATTTGTGACATATAGCGAACGGATCACTTATCAGAATGTCAACCTTAGTACCCGCAAGTTGAGCATAATCCTTTTAGGAGTCAGTTTCGATGCGATCTTTACCGAAGTATGCTTTTGAAACAACCCTGCTTCAATTAGGAATTTTGAAGGTTGTAACTTGGTCAGGTTCACAATTTGAAAGAAAGGATATAAGGCTCAAAGTTATGTTTAACCCACCCATTCTCCTTGATGTTCTCCAATCCTATATTCAGCTAGTTCGACACAAGCTCTCACCTCTTAAAGGTTGAATGACAGGAGTGATGGTTCAGGAAACCACACGTTTTTTGGAGTGACAGTCACTCGTTTTTCGTCTTTAGTGTACCTAGAGTCACACGACTTGTTTTTTATCATTCTTTTTTCGATTTCCCTATTTTTGCCTGGACTGACTCTTTTGAGTACATCTTTTGGTTTCGAATTCCAGCGGGATACCCTCATTTTTGTCTAAGTTGCTTGTTTTCAAGTTATCGACTTAGCGGGCTTCTTATTATTTCTTTTTCTTTCTTCTTTTCTTTTTTAGAACAAATCACGTGACACCGGCTTGTCTGACTTGTTGAAGGGATCGCGATTGTTTCACTCCTTGGTTGATAATGGATAACCACTGTAGTTTTTTAGGCATGACCTCTAGAGGTGTGATTAATCCTCAAACGGGAACACTCCTTTCGCAATTTGGACGCTCGGTCAAATTAGCTGACACCTACCCTGCCCCAAGTTAAGATTGAGGGTTTTTCATTTTCAGAAAGAAACTCCTACTACTAAGCTCAAATGGGTTAACAAGGGATTATCTTTCTTATATCTCCGGTGTTTAGGAATTTGAAATAATGCCCGTACATCATCAACAGGTTTTATTCAAAAGCATACAATCCGAAGTTTGCGTCTTTCAATTTCGTCATCCTCCCTCGGATTCCGCTTAAACAAGCATTTGACATTAACAAAAACATTGAGTGAACACAAATGGATTTAATCAAAAACATTCATATTCATTTCATTATCATTATCCATTGAAAACAACAAGTTTTACAAATGAGTTTTGCATTTAAACAGAAAAGACACTACAAATGCAAAGAAATGACATGATAAAAAGATTTCCAGCTTCGGGGAATTGGGCTTTCAAGTCTTGATTCGCTGCTGAACCAGCCATCTTCAGAATTGCTTGTCAAAGTCAGTCTAATAATATTCTAAACATCTACTCTCGGTGAACTCCTCCATACCATGAACGGATACGCCCACATGGCTGGATGATGGAGGATCATTAATCGGAATACCCTGAGGCGTGATTGAGAACATATTGGAGTCCAACAGAGTCTGCACCTTGCTTCTAAGCATCTTACAGTCTTTGGTTGAATGTCCATGTGCCCCAGCATGGTACTCACAGCGGGGGTTGACATCGAAACCTGGTGGATACGGAGGAATCTCTAGATTAATCTTCTTTGGCACTATCAATCCACCTCTGATCAAGTCCGACAACAACTGTCTGTACGACATCGGCAACTGAGTGAAATGCTTCGCTGGCTTCTTTGGTCTTCGTCGGGCGTGCTTATACAGTTGATGACAGTATGGCCGTTGACTTTGGAGGGGAACATATATCTGATACTCTGACCCAACAGGTTGCTGACTCTGAACACTCGAAACGTCTAAAAACTGAATCTGAGGTACCAGAGATTCTGGAATAGCATCACTTTCTTTCTCCCATTCTTCTTGAGAACTGACGACTGATTCGCTTTCATAAAGCGAGATATCTGAGGCTTCTCGAATTCTCCCACTCTTGATTCCGCTCTCAATGCGTTCCCCCATTATCATCAAGTCAGAAAATTTTGCTGCTCCACTACCGATCATCTTATCAAAGTAATGGCCTTGCAAAGTATCCATGAACATGTCAACTAATTCTCTGTTCAAAAGTGGTGGTTGAACGTGAGCTACGAATTCTCTCCATCTCTGCACATATCCTCTGAAGGATTCATTGTCCCCTTGAGATAATTCTCGCAATTGCATGCGACTGGGATTCATGTCGAGATTATAATTATACTACTTCACAAAGGCATTTGCTAGATCTTACCACGATTGGATGCAACCACTCTCCAACTGGATGTACCAACTCAACAATGCCCCACTCAGATTGTCTTGAAAACAGTGGATCATAAGCTCGTCATTATGGACATGCGAGGTCATTCTTCTGCAGAACATCACCAAATGCTGCTTCGGACAACTATCCCCTTTGTAATTCTCAAAATTTGGCATTTTAAACTTCGGCGGTATCACAAGACCGGGCACGAAACACATGCTCGAAGCATTCAGATTAAGAGTATCTTGACCCATCAGGGTATCAAGCTTTTCCTCCAACAGACGATATCTTCTCATAAATTCAATAGTCTGTGAGTTCTTTGGATTAAACTTTGGAACAACCCCTTGGGAATCTGGCACAGGGAAAGTGAAATTCTGATAGTCCCTATCATGAAGAGAAGATGAATCCCTATCTCTAGCAATAGTATGCTCTTCAACAGGAATCTGCACAGGCTAAGCTTGAGTGACATTGTTCACCGGAGTCCTCTGAACATGGGCCTCTCCTCTTGTCATAGCTGTCATGGCTTTCATAAGTTGATCCAAATGATTCTTCATCACTTCAAACTCTGCCTTTGTAACAACTAAATTCTGCTCTCCTGAGTTCATGATTCTTCCAAAAGCTAATTCAAGTCCAATGCGGATGTCAGGAAATCAACTACGGGTTAGACAAAAGATGAGTAAGCTCCCTGCTCCAGCTGAGGATGGATATGCAAAAACGAGATGCAAATGCAATGCAATGCAAAATGTAACAAACATGGGAACAAAGTTTCCACAAAGCTCTGAATGACTGTTGTGTCGTTGACTGGACGAGCCCAAAAGTCTGCTCTGAAGAGAATACCAGAATACCAGGATAATAAATTCCCACTGATAAGAAAACCAAAATATCGGGTTGGTTGGAAGTCAAGGTTTCCTGCAAAACCCATCCCTTCTCACATGTGGGTTCGAGTCTTGAACGGTACGACATCCTATGCAGGTTATCAGCGTTACAGACTTTCGAGAAACGATGATACGTTCACCATTTCTGGTTTGGCATCATAGTCTAACGAAGCGGCCTCACTTAGCTGACTTCCCAATGAACGGTCTCTAGAGTCGTTGGTCTTTCTAAGTCAATACTCCCTCAACTGCACCAGACGCGCAAGATAGAATATCTCCAAAGAAAAACCTCGTCTGGACATGAATTTCGCACGAGCTATTGTATGGCCAAACGCCACACAAGTGTTGCACCCCAAAATTTGCTTAACCTTTTCTTGCCTGATTTATGTTTCGTTGCATTTCATTTGCATAGTTACATCATTCACATATTTCAACCATTTGCATATCATAGCATATAAAGTCATCCAACAAGGGATCAAGTGCCATTTATTTCAAAAGAAGCCTATTTAGAGGTGTTCTCTGAGCCTGAGAGACCATCCAAGTCATCAGAGAAGGGTTGAAGTCATGAGAAGTTTGAGTGCCCACATGTGGATTTCTCTCCTAACTTGAGGTGTATTGAAGATCATCAACATGGAATGTGAACTTGACGTGTGTATGGATCTCATGGAATGCCTAGAGGGCCCTATTGAAGCTGAGACAAGTCATTGATTCAAGTACAAGAGCCACAGTTGAGGTGCAGTCAACTAGGGTTTCATCTGGGTCAATCCTAGATCAATTGAGTGATTGGAGAGCATCAAAGCCTACCTTGAGGTCATGGATTCATGAGTTGGTATGTTGATACATGTGTGGTGTTGTTCCAAGATTAAGCAAAGAAAGATCAAGAATGTGGGAAGTTGCTAAATTAGGGTTTCAGTGTAAAATCCCATGTTTAGTACCTAACTTCAAAGTCACATAAGTAAAAATACAAGTTTCAAATAGATCTTTGGCCCACATGAAACTTGTATATCTTCTCAATACCTTTAATTTGAGTACTAGAAGTATTAAAGAAGATTTGTAGAACTCAAGTTATGGTCTTTGCAAATTACAAGTCACCAGAGGACACTGAAATTTATCTGTGAAAGTCACTTGACTTCCAAGCAACTTTTGCCCCTCAAGGAGTTTTCAAATGGATTCTTGGCCAACATAAGAGTTGTAGGTATTGATCTTAGATTTAATTTGAGTACTAGAAGTCCTCAAGGGGATTTGTGGAACTCAAGTTAGGATCTTGGCAATCCAGGGGTATTTTGGGCATTTGTGATTGTAGGTCATTCTCAAGCATGTGCCAAAATCTCCATCTTCCACTCCTCAAATGGAAAATTGTTCATCTAGAAAGTTGCTCAAAATAGGGTTTTAACCTTGACCATGCATCAAGGAGGGTTTGAATTGGCTTGTATGAGAAGTTGGTTTGAAGTGGTTTTTAATGAAGAATTTAAAGTCATTTAAAAAGTCAAAATTGCAATTTCATGATTTATGGCCAAAACAAGTCCATGTGATATACCATTTTGATAAGAAAATGTATTTTGAGAGTGATGGCAATATTACATTTTGCAAATGAGGCCATTTTCAAGCACTTTCCTTTTGTTGCTTAAGATTGAAGAAACATAACCATCCAATGCCTTAAGATCAAATGCAAGGGAATTACCATTCCAATTCAGTTCTAAATACCATGAGGAGAGAAATTCAAAGGAGAGGGTGAGCTGAAACAGAGCAAGGCATGGTTTTGGCATGTGAGATTTTCAAAGGAGATGAGAAATTGAATTTCTCATTTGAGCTGTTCCAGATCTTTCTAGATCTTTCCAACATGTTCTATATATACATTGTAACTAATTCAGTTGGGTTTTTGGCGAAGAATTGCAGAGAATCATGATCAAGCAACTTGAAATTTTCACAGCTGCAGCAAGAATCGGATTCAAAGATTGGAGTGATTTCAAGCCAAACCATTGCATACAGAAGCTTCAAAGTGATTGTGTGAAGGAATCTGGAAAGAATTGAAGCTTAATTTGAAGCCAAGACCACTCTGTTCATCCACTTTTTACAGGTATGCAATTTTCAACTTGTAGCTTAAAATAAAGGGAATTGGCTAGGAATTGATGCAGAGATAGGTTATAGATGTTGCTTAGGTGGATTCTGGTAGGAAAATTTGATGATTAGAGACAAAACCTTAGGCATTGTAATTTCTGCTAGAGCTCAGTTATCACGATTCTTGGAGGAGTAATGGTGTTTAGATGATGATAATTGATCAGTGTAACATGTAGTTCACGATAGTGCCTTTAATTTCAAGAGTCGTAGTAGTTGAATTTGGAGTGTGATCTGAGCATGCTATCGGTTTTGAAGCTATGGTTTGAATCAATGAGAGTGGAGGTTGTAATTGGACTCAAGGTGAGGAAACGAGCAAGATTGAGTGTTTAGGTTTGATGTTTGGTGCATTTTTCTGATGTTGGCAATTGGGGATGACGGTGGCGCAAGCTCCGGCCACCGTCCTGAAAATCTCCCTCTCATATTTGAATTTTGGGGAAGATGATGATTTCACCATTAGATCTAAGTTTGACTTTGATTGGAACCTCAAACCAATGGCTAGGATTCGCGTTTCAATTTGTGAGGAGAAGCTGAGTTGATGAAACTCAGCGTTTCATTTAATTTGTTGGATGGGCCTAAGTCATTGTTTGCTAACCACACCCTTCTTCTGGCCCATGAATGAATATACACACGAATTACTTGCTATTTGCCACACGATTTTTTCCAATTTCCCTTTAATTTCTGAATTGTTTTAATAGGTGGTTTGGGATTAAGGTTCGCTTGCTAACCACACCCCTATTTTGGGCCCAGTCTGGAAAACAACTGAATCCAATTGCTATTTGTCACGCACTGTTATTAATTTTATTTAATTTCTTTTATTTTCATGTTTTGCATATAGTTAGAAAATAAATCATAAAAAATAGGAAAATAAACATTTTTAGGCCAAGTTTTTTTCCCCTGACTCCTTAGAGAGTCTATAATTTTATAGGATTAAGAAATAACTGATTCATGCATTTTAGAATTTAATTGCATTTTTTTATAGTTTAATTTGTTTTATTTTGAATTTGGTTGGTACATGATTTTGTTGATTTTATTGTGACTGATTGGTGTATGATTTTGAGTTGATTCTTGTTGGATTAGTTATCTTAGAGAAGCATGTACCCTTAGAAATTTTATCATAATTTTGTGAATAAATTTTAGGCCAGTGTGAGTGGTGAACATAAGGGGTGTTAGATTTAGGGTTTCAAGACAACTATCTTTAGTTTAGAGCATAGTTTGAGGACTTAGTGATTGATTTAGGTCCTGGGATTTATATGGGATAATGGGTATAGATTTAGGTTCCCTTAGAAATTTAATTAGGATTTTATGATTCCACTTAGCATTTTATTTGGATTTTACAACTTGTGTGTTGTTTGTGGTTTTCTCCCTTTGAGTGTTTGGCTTGTTCAACTTGGTTAGCCATTTTTTGCTTTGGCTTTTGGCTGGGTTTCTTCTTGGTGGAGCTGTGGGAGGCATTGAAGGTGCTTTGGAGAGCTTGAAGGAGCTTGGAGTTGAAGATTTCTCATCTGTTGGAATGCTTGTCTGAAGCTTAAGGAATTAGGATATGTAGGGAGAGCATTAGAATAGTTTTGTTTCTTCTTTCAAACATAGAGAGCTTCTTGTGCCTCTATTCAATCCTATGACACAAGGTCCTCCAAAAGAAGTTCCATATCTCCTTAGGAGGGATGTAGAGCATGCTTTGGTTGAGTAGAACCTTGAGGATATCTTTCAGTTATCATGTTAAGACCTTAGTGGTTTCCTTGGGTAGCCATTAAGCCTTTTTAACATTATAAACTGATCTTTTTGAATGATTCTCCCTTGGAGGTGCTTGTTGAAGTTTGGAAAAGGAAAAGATGAGGTAGCTTGTTGAAGCTAGGGTTTTACTGCTAGTTGAAGTTGAAGTCAGGAGCTTGTTGAAGCTGGTTGCTGGTTGGGAGTTTGAGCTTGCTTAAGCTGGGGTCTTGTTGAAGTTTGAAGCTTGTTGAAGTTTGGTGCTGGTTGAAGATTGAAGGTTTAGTGGAGCTTGAAGATGGGATCTATTCGTGAAGATGAAGGTTGTTGCTGTCAACTTTTTGCTGTTTAATCAACTGTTGCTGTCAGAGCTGCTGCTTGTGCTGTTTGCTGTAGGAGTTTGATGTTGTTGCTTAGGCTGCCTCCTCTGCTGGGGTTTTTGTTTCTCTGTATTGTTTGTTGGCTTGTGTAGCTTGCCCCCTAGGTTTGAGGTGAATGTTAATTCACTTTGCCTGTTGTTTTCCCAGGTTCGAGGTTGAGTGGGACTCCCTTGCCTCGCTTGTATTGCTGCATTGCATGCATTTTACTGTATTTGCTTGCTTTCTTTTCCGTTTATCCCCAGAAACTCTGATTTCCTCTGTGCAGGAGGGAATTATGACAGACGTTAGGATTCTTATCCATGCATGACAACATTAGGTTAGTTTTTATTCCCTTTTCAACCCTAGGCTTTTTATAGCTTCTTTCTCTTCTTATCTCAAAACAACTCAAAAATACAGTAATAAGGTTAATCGATGTCGTACATTACGAGCCTTAAGCTATTTGAGAAAGGGTTGTTGGAGAGCTTCTTTCCAGTAGTCTGGCTGCTTAGTGTGGCACCCTTTGGGTGACACGCGACGTAGTCACTCTCAAATCATAGTCTTTAGTGCGTCAGAGATTGCAAACAAACTAAAAAACACTTCTTTCGTAAAAGCTTCAAAACAAACATCAAAGTGTCATTTTTGTTCGCTTGGACTCTTAATCAAGAAAAACCCTTTTTGAAGGTAATAAAAAACAGTCAGACAAGCTTGTGTCTTCCGTAGTCCGAACTACGTTTGCTCTGATCTTTCATGCTGTATGAAAGTACGTAGGCATAGGATGCCGTATCCTAGCGAGCAACCTTCCCCACCTTTCCCATAGGTAGGCGAACTACGTTGACTCTGATTTCTCGTTCCAGACGGGAATACGTAGGCATAAAGTGCGATACTTTGCCGAGTCATTTTCTTTTCTTTAACCCAGACCTATAGAGTAGATAGAATACAATCCGTACCAGAAAACAAGCGTGGATCCCGTCGAGTACGACGGACGTGAGGGGTGCTAATACCTTCCCCTTGCGTAACCGACTCCCGAATCCAGGATTTGGTTGCAACGACTATTCCTTTCCCGTTTTGCGTTAGGTTTACTCTGAGTGTTTCCTTTCCCTCCGTTGGGATGAATAACGCACGGTGGCGACTCTTCTGTTTTTCCGGCACCTTATTTTCGCGGTAGCGACAACAAGCTCCCACTACTCTCCATACTAATTCTGTGTGTATACTCAAGCCTGTTTTTTGGCTTATCTCTCGATGGAACAACCCACCCCATAGCACAGCAGCAACATAATATGATAACAAAATGCAAATGCAACAGATAATGTACATAAAGCAAAATAACTGCACAAAAATAAACACCCAAAGACGCACAACACACAAGCGTTAGGATTGACTCGCATAGGGAACCATCGAAGTCCCCAGCAGAGTCGCCAGCTGTCGCAACTGCGAAAACACCCGGCAGAAAAACAGAAGAGTCACCACCGTTCGTTATTTATCCCAAAGAGAGGGAAAGGAAACGATCAGAGAAAACCTATAAAAAGGTAAAAGACAAGGTCATCGCAACCAAATCTTGGGTTTGGGAGTCGGTTATGCAAGGGGAAGGTATTAGCACCCCTCACGTCTGTTGTACTCAACGAGATCCATGCTTGTTGTCTAATCAAAGGGTGTGTTTATCTATCAAAGGATGGCTCACAGGGACAAAAGAAAAGGAAAGAGTCTCGATAGAGCATCGCCGCTCTATGCCTATGTATTCCCTCGTGCAATGGGAAAGTCAGAGTCAACGTAGCTCGGGAAACTACGGGTGAAGGTGGGGAAGGTTGCTCACCAAGACATCGTCGTCTTGTGCCTACGTATCCTCGTTTGGTACGAGAAATCAGAGCAAACGTAGTTCGGGCTGACATGACCACAGGTTGGTTCAACTGTTTTAACCGAGTAGGGTTAAACCTCCGTTCTAGCAGTTAGGGACGATGCCTATTTGCGGTAGAACCAAAGCTTAACCACACTCTTTTTGAAAATGATTGGCAATTAATCCCGAAGGATAAGAAAAGGTTTGACGTTTTGTTTGTGTTTTTTAGTGAAGTGAATTGATTTGATTTGTGATTCACGATGCACTAAAGACTATGACATAGGAACGAATGCGTCGCATATCGCCCCCAAACGGGACGTACACTAAACACTCTAGACAAGCAAGAGGAGACCCCTCACTCATCATTTCCCATGTGCTTAAGGCTCGTAGCGTACAAAGTTCATCGTATTTATTAGATGAGTTAGCATGTGTTTTGAGATGAGAAGAGAGACCCACAGAAGGCTTAAGGGAAACTCGGCCCTAACGTTGTCATGCAAAATGGACCTAAAGTTGGGATTGAAAGGGAAATCTACCTTAATGTTAGCATGCTTGGATTGAACACCTAATGTCTCTCCTGCTCCCCAAAGGGACTAGGAATCCTAAGGGATCATGGAAAAAGACCAAGAAAACACAAGATAAATCAATCACAAGTAAAAAGAAATAGAGGATAAAATTCAACATGTAATGCAAACACCAAAGAAAAGTGGGAGGAAAAAGTGTGGAGCAGCAGCCACCACAAGCACATCTCAACCAAGCAATGCAAGCAAAGGAAACAATGCAAATGATCATCACTTTGAACCACATCCATAAACATGCATTCAAGTGGAAATCGAACATGCGTGTCGAAGAAATCGTGATTAAACAATCAAGAAAATTAACACAATATCCAAAACATCTCACTCCAAATGCATCATATCAATCCATGAAGATTCAAAGTGAGAGAGCACCAAAACAACCTTGAAAAACAGCAAAACAGGCCTGCTGGCACAGTGTTAATCGGTTAACACCAGGGGTTAATCGGTTAACCAGTTGAAAATGTTTGAAAATTTGAATATTCGCAATGATTAAACGATTAACCAGTTTGCACTGCATCTGGTTAACCGATTAACACTGTACCAGAAGCAGAAAACAACAGCTCAAAAGCACTTTTCAGCAATTAATCACTTTTCCAATAATCCAGATGATCACATAATCAATTAAGCACGAATTAACACCAGAAAACAGTGATCCAACGTCATGTAAACACATTCAAACATCAAGATCACAAATCACATGGATCAAAATTGACCAAATTAATCAAATATGAAGATCAACATGATGATTATGCAAATAAGCTCAAAAACATAATCAGATCTAAAATTTCCAACCTACAAAGCGGAGATTTGCTTTGGTAATTGTTGATTCTACCTCATTTGAGTAGATCCAATCAAGAAATCTGGAAATCCTTCAAGATCCAAGTGGTTACTTGTAGTAGAAATGAAGATCAACCAAAATTAAGCAAATATAATCGAAATAAGCTTTTCCAAGCCAGATTCCAAGATCAGATCCAAACTAGCACGAAATTTGAATGGAGAATTGGAGATGATAAGGATGAAGGATGAAGGTTTAGCTCTAGAATTCAATGATTCCAATGGAGAATCAAAGAATTCAAGGTGAGAAGAGCTTTAATGGAGTTTGGGAGTGAAAAAGTTGAGAGAAAATTGAGATGATTGGAGTGAATTCTGAAAATGAAATGAAATTATGAGGACTGTGTGTGAGGTTTAGAGAAAATCATTTAAATATGCTCTTGGTTTGGATCCAAATGTGGTTTGGAGTGTGGTTTGTGAAAATTGGTTTGGGATTAGGAGCGGGAAATTGGAGGGAATTTGAATTAATTTGAAAATTAATCAAAATTCAAAGTGATTCTTGATCCTTCCTCAGGTGTAAAATCAATTTCTCAAGTGATCAAAATGGACCCCAAAGTGGCTGCTTTTGAAAATTCACGTGCAGAGCTGAAATTGCCTTGGTTAATCGGTTAACCATATGGGTTAATCGATTAACACCTTTAAAAATTCAAATTTGACCTGATTTTGACTTGGTTAATCAGTTAACCATTTGGGTTAATCGATTAATACCTTGAAAATTTGAATTTTGGCGCCTTTTGGAGGGAAATATGCACATTTGCCCGTTTTCAACCGTTTTAAACCCTGTTCAGCCTCTGAAGCTTTCTCTTGAATACTATAACCGTGAGAATGCTTGAGATAGCCTGAATGCTGCCTTTTGATTTGAAAATAACCTGTAAAATAAAATCGACCGCTCGATCGCCGGGAAAAATAAACGCTGCACTAAAAAGACCTGAGCCACAGAAAACCCTTGATCCCATGCCTCAAGAACAGATGCTATGATATGCAGAAATGCGAAAATGCAAAGAAACAAAAGTCACTCCAGGTTAAAACAGAAGGGCAAATTTTGGGGTGCAACAACTTGCTTTCAACAATCCTGAACAGTAAGGGCAAATAAATTCAATTTGATTTTTACAATGAATTTGTAACAACGTATACAATGTTGTATCAATGTTATGATTGATCTTCTCTTTCAATGAGAATTTCCACAAATATCTAAGACTTGTTTCTCAAGAATTTTCTTTCAAAGAATATGAAAATATTCACAAAATTCTTTATGAAAAGTGGTTTGAACTTAGATGTGGAAAGATGAAAAATATGTTAAAGATTTTTGAAAGAGGATTGAAAGTGATGTGTTTTTGAAAATTTGAAAGATTAGGTATTTATATTACACAAACACCTCTTGAAATAATATGCAAATCCTCGGAAAAAATTGATGAACAATTGTCATGTTTCAATGGAACATTTCACAGAAGATTGGTTGAAGAGATGCAATTTTTCAGAATGATTTTTCAAAAATGTTCATGGAGTAATCAATTGCACATATAGACCAATCGATTGCACCTTCACAAAAAACACTTGAAATTTGAATTTTGAACAGAGCAACCGATTGCACTAAGAAACAGAAGCAAAAAATACAAAGATTTTTAAGTATGCAATCAATTGCACCAAAGCACCAATCGATTGCACTAAGAAACAGAAGCAAAACATAAGTAAAATTTTGATCATGCAAACGATTGCACTTACAAAAACTTAGAAAAATTTTGTTTCAAAAAAACTTGTGTTAGTGCGAAAAAGTAATGCAAATAGTTTTGCATGGTTTGAGCAACTGGGACTTAAATACTTGATGAAGACTCTCATTATACCTTCTGATGAAAACGTTTTTCATGTCAAGTCTTTGTCTTGATACTGATGTCTTGAAAAAGGTTAAACATCATTGCCTTCTTGTCAAGTGGTTTGTCTTCATTAAAACATAAGTTAATCCTTGAGAATCTTGATTTCACATTCTCCCCTTTTTGATGATGACAAAGCCTCCTCTTTTGTTGCGAAGTTCTTTTCGAAAAGTTTTCTCCCCCTCAATGTATGAAGTGTTGAGAAGATCTGAATTCGTATTGAGGTTGAAGTAACCTTGTTTGTACCTTAAAAATCAAGGAAAGAAAACAAACAACGAAAGAATAACACCCTTCTCCCCTTTTTGACATTATCAAATAGAAGGGAAAGATGGACAAAAGATATATAGAATAAATTGAAAGTAACATAATAATTAGCCATAAATTGAAAGGACAAATTCCAAGAGTACATAGAGAAATTGAGAGTGCAGAATTTAAAAACTACATAAAAACTTAGAGAAACATAAAAAACATGTAAACAATTTATGACAGGTCCATGTTGGGATCAAAAGTTTGCTGGTTTAGAAATGTTTATTGGAGAGGGGATGGACGAGTTGGAGGAACAGCCGGGTTGGAAGGGTCGTATGGAGGAATGTATAGGTGAGAGTAGAGATATGAAAATTGGTGATTGACGGCCTCTTGGAAATTGTTGATCCTAGTGGTTGTTGACTCTTGAATTGCATTATATTGATTGTTTATGGATGTGTTTAGATTTCCAAAATGTTGAGTCATGTATTCCATCAGTTGTTGGTTACTAGGGCCATGTTGAGTTGGAGGAGGAGGAACATCATCATCTTCTTCATTCTCTTGCTCGTCATTTTCAGCCATACCTTCACCAAGGTAAACAATTGTCTTTGTTTTCGGGTTATATTTGACACCCATGCTAGAGTCTATATTCTTGATAGATATTTTGTTGATGTTGGAGTCCATAAGAAACATATCAAAGCCTTCAAAATCTACTTCAAATTGTTCCAGAATCTTAGGGATGAACCATGCATAGGGCAAAAATTTGGATTTTTCGTTGACTGGCCTCAAATAGACCAGAATTAAGTAAGCCCAACTTATGTTAATTCCATTTTTGAGAGTGTACAAAATTTGCATTTCTAAATCAGTCACAATGCAGTGGTTTCCAGCCCTTGGAAACATTATGTATACCATAAAGTAGTGAAACAACTGATCATCAATGTTACCTGCTGACCAAGAGGTCCGGGAAGGTTCCATGCCGCCTAAGGATCTGACACGTTTTGCATGAAATTCTGCTTCAGACATTCGGCCAAGGCTCCAATAAAATTGTCTTTTGTTATATGCTTCCCAAACATCTTCGTTTTCTTCACAGAGTCTCTCACCGGAGGTTGGAATATCCAGAATTCTACCAATTTTCTTTGAGGCGAAGAGGATTCTTTTTCCTCTAACATATGTGATTGTTCTGCCTTCTTCCATGTGTAAGTTGTTGTAGAACAATCTTACTAAGTCCGGATAGTATGGCCCGGATAAAGAAGTCAAGGATTCCAAGCCGCATGCAATCAATGAGTTTTGAAAGAAAAACATTCCTCAGGAAAGGATGAGAGAATACCATACTTTGGTGTTTGCACAACCTTTTTCTGAAAGAATTTAGTGAATCTTTCTTGCTGTTCATTGGTCAAATATTGAATAACAAGTGGAGTCTCTGAGGATGAAGAGGCTGGAGCTTTGCCTTTGCATTGAGCTGAAATCTTTCTTTTTGAACGAGAAGCTATGAGAGATGATGAAGGGTTGTTATTTTAGGGTTTTTGAGGGAGAGTAAGTTTTGTAGAGTTTAGGTTTTGGGAGAGATGATGAAATTTGGTTTAGAGGTAGGGTTTTTATAATGATTGAAGGAAGAGAGAATATGTAGATAGTTATTGTGGGAGTTGAGTGGTTGATGGTTATTGAATGATTAAGGACTTTGGGAATATGTGAAATGATGGTCAAAGTCTTGAAAATAAGGCTAAGGATTAAAGATAGCATAGTTAGGTCAAAAGTATAATGATAGGGTAGATGGAAGGTTTAAAATACCATGAACCAATTAAAAAAACAAAAAAAAATAGATATCACAGTAGGTGCAATTGATTGGCACAGTGGTGCAATCGATTGCACTACAAAACAGAAACGAAATAAACCAAAAGCTACAGGGTGCAATAAATTGACATAAGGATGCAATCGATTGCATGCTTAAAAATTTAAATATTTTTAGAAGACTTATAGTGAGCAATCGATTGACACAAGGGTGCAATCGATTGCCAGCAGTGAAATTTGAGAAAAATACCATTTTTGAAGTTCTTTCATGATTCAATGTCAGTTTCATCCAATATTCCAAGTTATCTTCGAATTTTGAAGAATGGTTCCTTTGCCAAAGGCTTTGTGAATATATCAGCAAGTTGATTATGAGTATCCATAAAGGTTATCTCGACATCTCCTTGAAGTACATGATCTCGTGGAAAGTGATGTCGTATGTCGATATGCTTGGTTCTTGAGTGCATGACCAGATTCTTTGTAATGTTGATCGCACTTGTGTTGTCAAAGCGAAGAGGAATGCTTCCGAGATCGAGTTCGTAGTCACAAAGTTGTTGCTTAAGCCAAAGTATCTGTGCACAACAACTACCCACTTTTATGTATTCTGCTTCGTCCGTACTAAGTGTTATGCATGCTTGTTTCTTGCATGCCCACGAGACTAGTGCATTTCCCAAAATGTGACATGTTCCACTTGTGCTTTTCCTATCTGTTTTACAGCCTACATAATCTGCGTCAGAATATCCAATTAACTTGTAAATACTACCTATAGGGTACCATAAGCTGACATTTGTTGTTCCTTTGAGATACTTCATGATCCGCTTGACTGCCATGAAATGAGATTCCTTTGGGTTTGCTTGAAAGCGAGCACAGAGACAAACACTGAATATAATGTCAGGGCGACTTGCTGTCAAGTATAGTAAGGAGCCAATCATACCTCTATATTTCATGATATCAACCGACACACCGGATTCACCTTGATCTACATATGTACCGGATCCCATAGGTGTAGATAATATTTTACAATTATCCATATCAAACTTCTTCAATAATTCTTTGCAGTATTTGGATTGATTGATAAAAATCCCATTCTTGAGTGGCTTGATCTGAAGTCCTATAAAGTAGTTCATTTTTCCCATCATAGAGATTTCAAATTCTCCTTGCATCATGGATGAGAATTCTTCACATAACTTTGTGTTTGTTGAACCGAAGATTATGTCATCAACATATACTTGTACCAAGAGAGTATCTTCTTTAATTTTCTTGATGAACAAAGTCTTGTCAACCTTTCCTTTTTTCAAAGCCTTTGTCACATAAGAAATTGCTGAGATGATCGTACCATGCTCTTGGTGCTTGTTTCAATCCATATAGAGCTTTCTTTAGTTTGAAGACATGCGAGGGATATTTGTAGTCTTCAAATCCAGGAGGTTTCTTGACATAAACTTCTTCATTTATGAATCCATTCAAGAATGCACTTTTGACGTCCATCTGGAAAAGCTGAAAATTCATAGAACATGCATAAGCCAATAAAATTCTATTTGCTTCTAACCTTGCAACTGGAGCGAATGTTTCATCAAAATCGGTTCCTTCTTCTTGGTTGTATCCTTGTGCGACCAATGTTGCTTTATTTCAAACTATTATTCCATTTTCATCAAGTTTGTTTTTAAAGACCCATCTTGTTCCTATGATGTGCTTGTTGCTTGGTCTGGGGACAAGACTCCCAAACTTGATTTCTTTCAAACTAGTTTAGTTCTTCTTACATAGCTATTATCCATTGATCATCGCCTAAGGCTTCATCAATTTTGGCTGGTTCAATTTATGAAACAAATGCCATGTTCAGACAAGCATCCTTGAGATTTAATCTTGTTGCAACACCTTGACTAATATCACCAATGACTTTGTCGATCGGGTGATCTCTATGAGTTCTCTATTCTTTAGGTAGATCATTATGTTCTTCATTGTGTTGTTAATCATCTTGTTGTTGTTTTCGTTGATCACTTAGAATATCATTGAGAGCATTATCTTGAGAGGTTTCTACTACATCATCATCAACAATAATATCATCCTTCTTGGAGGGGTTAGATTCATCAAAAGAGACATACATAGATTCTTCAATAGTTAAAGTTCTTTTATTAAAAATTCTAAATGCTTTACTAGAGAGAGAGTAGCCGAGAAAAATACCTTCATCGAATTTCTCGTCAAACTTACCGAGGTTATCTTCGTCATTTTTCAAGATAAAGCATTTACACCCAAAGATGTGAAAGAATGATATGTTTGGTTTTCTCCCTTTGAAGAGTTCATATGGGGTTTTCTTGAGAATGGGTCTGATGTTGACACGATTACTTACAAAACACGCCGTGCTTACCGCATATGCCCAAAAATATTTAGGAAGGTTTGAATCACTCAACATAGTTCTTGCAAGTTCTACCAATGAGCGATTCTTTCTTTCTACGACACCATTTTGTTGTGGAGTTCTTGGTGTAGAAAAGTTGTGTGAGATTCCATTTTCTTTGCAAAATTCTTCAAATAAGGCATTCTGGAATTCTCCACCACGGTCACTTCTAATGGAGACAATTGAGAGTGACTTCTCATTCTGAATTTGTTTTGCATACTTCTTGAATGCCTTGAAAGCTTCACTTTTCTGCACTAAGAAGAAAGTCCATGTATATCTATAGAAGTCATCAACAATTACTAATGCATAAACATTACCTCCAAAAAATTTTGTTCTTGATGGTCCGAAGAGATCAATGTGTAACAATTGTAGTGGCCTTGTCGTGGACACCACATTCTTGGATATGAAAGTTGATTTGGTCTGTTTCCCTTTTTGGTATGCGCTACACAATCTATCTTTGATGAATTTGATCTTTGGAAGACCAACAACTAAGTCATGTTTGATCAATTTGTTCAGATACTCCATATGAATGTGATTAAATCTTTTGTACCATAACCAAAAGTCGTTGTTCGCCATAAGAAATTTAACCTTCAAAGACATGTTATCAAGGGAAATCATAAAAATGTTGTTAATTCTATTACCTTTTAACATTACCTCATAAGTGACTTCATTTTCTATCAAACATTCATCTTTAGTGAAGTTGATTCTGAAACCTCTATCACAAAGTTGGCTAATGCTAAGTAGGTTATGCTTTAGGCCTTCTACACAGAGGACATCTTCTATAGTTGTAAAAGGTGATGCACCAATGGTGCCTACACCAAGGATCTTCCCTTTGTTGTTATCACCATAGGTTATGAATCCTTTGGCCTTAAGCGTTAGATGTGAAAATTTGGTAAGGTCACCCGTCATATGCCTTGAACACCCACTATCAAGATACCACTGATATGAAGAGGTCTTCAAGAATACCTACAAAAAAGGATTTAAGTTTCATTAGGTACCCAAATTGCCTTGGGTCCTTCATAGTTAGTGCCTTTCTTGACCCACACATAATGCCCCATTTGCAACACTGAAGTTTCTTACATAACAGGCATTAGGTGTATGGCCTTTGATACCACAACAAAAATAGGTGGGCTCAAAATTACTTTTGTATCTAGGAGGATAAGACTTTTTCTTACTAGATACTTTCTTCTTGGGGTATTGATGAACCACTTTAGGCTTGAACACTTTCTCTTTAAGAGTTTGTTCACTAGCCTTAACAAAGATGATTTTGTTGGAACTTGGTTTAGAAAATTGAGTAACCAAGTCCACTTTTATCATTTGAGAATCTTTGTTGATTAAGAACAACCTCTAATCCAATCTGTCCTTTCTCATACCTTTCAAGGACTCTTTTTAATTGGACAATTTGAAATGAAAGTGACTCACACTTTGTGCATACAAAATTCTGTTTTTGATCACTAATTAATTTCTATTTTTCATCTTTGAAATTATTTTCCATTATCTTAATACTTTTTTCTAAAGTTGAGATTTGATCCTTTTGTGATGAAATAGTTTTGTACAGAATTTTGCATTCACCCAGAAGTTCATCAATTGCCCCTTGAGCATCATTATCATAAATTGAAAAATTGTTACTAACCTTGTCGTCTTCATCATCAGAATGACGTGAGGCCATTGGTGCTAGATTTGTGCTTTAATCACTATCTGAATCTGATGAGGAACTTATCTCATTATCTTCCCATGCTATGTAAATCTTATTTTTCTTGAAACCCTTTTTGCTTTTATCGGCATCATTCTTGGAGAGTTTAGGGCAGTTTGGTTTGATGTGTCTTTGTTTTCCACATTCATAGTATTTTACATCTTGTGTGGATGTTGATGCCTCCTTCTCTTTGTTCTTTGAAAACTTCTTCCTTTTCATATAGTTAGAATTTGCAATATTATTTTTAAAACCAAAATATTTTCCTAACCTTTTTACGAGAAGCATGAAGTTTTCATCTTCAATTGGATCGTCTACCATTTCTAATTCTTTGGAATCAACCTTTAATGCGATGCTTTTAGATTTTTTTCTCTTGATTCTCATGTTTTTCAAATCGCCCAAGTTTCGTCTCATATTCTTGAAGTTTTCCAAACAGTGTAGCGGATGTCATCGTGGATAGACTTTTCTTTTCAGAAATTGCTGTCACCTTGGGATGCCATTCTCTGGACAAGGATCTAAGCACTTTAAGATTTAATTCATCATTAGTTAATGTCTTACAGAGTTCTTTGAGATGATTTGTCAAGTGCACAAATCTTTTCTGCAGATCAAGAATTGATTCTCTTGGCTGCACTCTGAATAGCTCGTATTCTTGACTCAACGTGTTCAATCTCGATCTTTTAACTTCGGTGGTTCCTTCATGGGTTTCCACTAAAGTATCCCAGATTTCTTTTGCTGATGTACATGTTGAGACGCGAAAGAATTCTTCCATGCTTAGTGCACTTTGCAGAAGATTAATTGTCTTTTTGCCATAGAGAACCTTTTTTCTTATCATCGTCATCCTATGAGCCTTTAGGTTTTGTTGATCCAATACCATTAATGATCGTTGTAGGAACGAAGGGACCATTTTGGATAGCATCTCATATTTCATCTCCTTGTGATTCTAAGTGAGCCTTCATGCGAATCTTCCAGAAGTCAAAGTATTCGCCACAAAACAGTGGAGGCTTGTTGCTACTACCACCGTCTTTAAACACACCTTTGTTGTTTGCAGAAGCCATACTGGATCGAATAGGAACAGGTTACCTAAACCTGCTCTAATACCAATTGATAGTCTGAGCTGCACCTAAGAGGGGGTGAAATTTTTTGGTTTTATCGACTGAGTTATTACTTTCTTGAGATATGATGAGGTTATGAAAGCAGTAAAGTGCAGAAAGTAAATAACACTGAGAAGTATCCCGGTTCCCTTCACACTCCGAAGGTACTCCAGTCTCCTTTCACACGAAAGAGATTTCACTATAGTTAGGATCAGTGTACAATACTTTCTAACCTATAGGTAGATCATAGGCTCTTAAACACCATTAAGATCTAAATGCTAAGTGCAATAAGAACAGTCCTCTTAAATGCACACATTTGCTTTCAACAATCCTGAACCGCAAGGGGAAATAAATTCAATCTGATTTTCACAATGAGTTTGTAACAGTGTATACAATGTTGTGATTGATCTTCTCTTTCAATAAGAATTTCCACAAATATCTAAGACTTGTTGCTCAAGAATTTTCTTTCAAGGAATATGAAAATATGCAGAAAATTCTTTATGAAAAGTGGTTTGAACTTAGATGTGGAAAGATGAAAAGTATGTTAAAGATTTTTGAAAGAGGATTGAAAGAGATGTGTTTTTGAAAATTTGAAAGATTAGGTATTTATATTACGCAAACACCTCTTGAAATAATATGCAAATCCTTAGAAAAAATTGATAAACAATTGCCATGTTTCAATGGAAACATTTCATAGAAGATTGGTTGAAGAGATGCAATTTTTCAGAATGATTTTTCAAAAACATTCAGGGAGCAATCGATTGCACATATAGACCAATCGATTGCACCTTCACAAAAAACACTTGAAATTTGAATTTTGAACAGAGCAATCGGTTGCACCAAAGCACCAATCGATTGCACTAAGAAACAGAAGCAAAAAATGCAAAGATTTTTAAGTATGCAATTGATTGCACCAAAGCAACAATCGATTGCACTAAGAAACAGAAGTAAAATTTTGATCATGCAATCGATTGCTCTAAGAGTGCAATTGATTGCACTTACAAAAACTTAGAAAAATTCTGTTTTAAAAAAACTTGTGTTAGTGCAAAAAAGTAATGCAAATAGTTTTTCATGGTTTGAGAAACTAAGACTTAAATACTTGATGAAGATTTTCATTATACCTTCTAATGAAAACATTCTTCATGTCAAGTCTTTGTGCTGATACTGATGTCTTGAAAAAGGTTGAACATCTTTTCCTTCTTGTCAAGTAGTTTGTTTTCATCAAAACATAAGTTGATCCTTGAGAATCTTGATTTCACAAAAGCATCACAAGACATTTCCTAAAAGGTGTCAACAATGCCTTGTACTCTCTTGTACAATTTTCTCTACTTTTTACCAAAACAAGGAAAGTTTGTAAAACTTGCATAACAAGAATGTTTCCACTCACATTCTGATTCTAGCACCCTCAACATGACACACAAGGCAACTACAACAGACCTCATGCAAGGTGAAATTCGTGAGACTCCATCATCCACCATTCATCTCCAAAATCATAACTTTCTATTTTAACCACAGTTAATGTTTTTTAACCTCACTCAAGCCTCCTACAAAAGCTAAAAACCCTAGAGAGAGCAGTTAGACACTCTATTCTACAGCCAAAACAGAACCCTAAACACTTTCATTCTAAAATTTTCCAACTTTGAATCCCACTCTAAGAAGCTGGTTCCTCTGTTCTCTTATCGCTATCATCACTCTCCAAGCTTAAAGGAAGAAAGAGGAGGAGTTTTATGAAAGGTTCAAGAAATTTTAGAGGTTGCGGATCTCAAGTTTTGGTAACCTTCTTCTTACTTTTTCTCTCATTCTAGAGGCCATGTCAGGTTCATATTGTGTACATCTGAAGCCCTACTCATGGTATGCACTGTCTGCATAGCTTGTGTTGTTGTTTTGTTGAGTTTCAGGTTTTGAGTTCAAACTTTTTTTCTTTGATTCACCATGAAAACATGATCATTTTTAAAAACTAAGGGTGGATTTGGAACCTGTGTGAATTTCTGAGTGGAGGGGTAGTCTTATTTCTCATTTCTGGGTTTTTTGTGGTGGCTCCGGTGAGATGTCCACCGGAGAAGACGACCAGAGCTAGGGTTCCAACGTCTGAAGATGAGAGGAAATGTTACATGGCCCTGGCGCTTTTTTTTTATAATTTAAATGAATTGAGGTGGACAAATCTGGACCGTTTATCATGGTGAGCCAGTGCCACCTTGTCACACCCTCATTTTCACCTTTAGACTTTCATACCTTACATTTGTCATATCATACATCGTTCTATTGCATATCAAGCATGTGGGTTCACAAGGTAATGATTGAGTCGGTTTGTTGCTTTCCATTTCAAATAAGAAAATTTGCCAATCATGGGCTACATGGAAGAAAAGGTTCATCATCTAAGGTTTGGTTCAAGTTGGAAAGTCTACTCATGTAGATTCCTTCAAGGAGAAGTTAGTTGAAAAAATATTAGGATATTCAAGATCAATATTCCTAATGAACATGAAATGCAAGGCCTAATTCAAGATTACTTCATCCAATTTTGTTTCAAATTCTTGATCAAGTGGAGTTCAAATTTGAAAAGCATGAGTCAAGATCACAAGTTCATAATTCAAGACTTCATTCATTTCAAATTCAATGGCATAAGGGAGACCCATTTTTCCAAATCCAAGATTCATGAATTCAAGACTAGATTCAAGAATATTACAAAGAGAAATTTGATGACATTTGCAAGAATGTCACATTTGTTACAAAATTTCCAACTCTAAGTGATGTTTAGAAATTAATCTATTTCTAATGTTCATTCAAGTTTGTAGTCAAATTCATGCTATGGTACCCTTCATGCCCCAACAAGTTTACATTATGCTTGCAAACATCCAAGGAAAACAATTAAGGATTAATGCAACATTAGAACATTTCAAATTCAAAAGCATTTATGCTTATTCATGGGCAATTTCAAGGCATTTTTAAATTGATCCAAAACAGCACCATGACCAACTAATTCCCAACCAAACAAACCATGTTACAAAACTTGAGGAACTAGATCATGTTGGTTCACTTACATGCCAAAATTCAGAATTTCAAAATTCTGTCAAGAAGAGAAGCATGGACCACAAGGACAACCCAAGAACAAGTGAATAAAGGAGAGCAATGCAAAAGGGCAGCAAAATCCAGCAATAGTGTAGCAGAAAAAACAGCAATGCGGAAAAAGCAGCAAAAGCAGAAAAGCAGAAAAGCAACATGCTAGAAATGGAAAGAAAGAGGGTGCACCAAGAAAGTGGCATTGGACATTTCTAAGTAAAAAATATGAAGTTTTGAAAGGAGGGAAAATCCTAATGTGCTGAGATAAAAAGGAGAGAGGGCTGCAAACAAAAGGGCATTCACTACACATTGACATGGAGAAAAAAAAGGCATTGAGAAAAAATCAGAAAAAAAGAAGAGTAAGAGAAAAAACAGAAAAAAGAGTTTGAAAAGAAAACCTTGAGAGAACAAGAGAGGAACAAAAAACCAGAAGAAGGAGGTGGACCATAGAAGCACATCCATCAAAGGATGTTGGTGAAGGGGGATAATAGCTCTTGGATATCCTTCCCTTTAAACCCTTATCTTGTTTACATTTTTGCATGTTTATTTTCATGTGTTTTTCTTGTGTTGTATAACTGTAATAAGGTCTTGATATGACCAAGAAATGTTGTAAAAAAACAAAGGAAAGAGAAAGAACATAGTGTAGTTGACATAGTAAGATGAGTTGAAAAATACTCATCTTTACTGTCATGCTCGCTGGCAGGTTCGCCTAGCGAACTTTGCCCTATTTCCCCTCTGTTTCCACAAAAAAGGCATATTCTGGGCAAAATAGCATGAAGTTCGCCTAGCGAACTTCTTGATGTTTTCTTGCTGTCACCTTCGCTGGCACCTTTGCCTAGTGAACTTTGCCCCATTTCGCCTCTGTTTGCGTTCGCTGGAAAGTTCGCCCAGCGAACTTCTTTTTGTTTTTTCTGGGAAGCTTCGCTGCAAGGTTCGCCTAGCGAACTTTGCCCCCTTTTGCTTCTGTTTGCGTTCGCTGGGAAGTTCGCCTAGTGAACTTCTTGCTGTTTCTGGACAACTTCGCTACAGCCTTCGCCTAGCGAACTTCCCTTCATGTTTTGTGTTTTTCATGCCGACTAACCCAATGTGGTTTCATGATCATCGTATGTGGATGTTGTTACGGTCATTTTTGACTTTTGGTTCTAAAAACTATTTTCAAAAATAAACTCTCGATTTTATCGAGCCATTTTCACTCTTGTAAGTCGATCGCCTTGTGCGTTCGCCATCGACCTTGTTTGCATCACTTCAAATATTTTTTACAAACAATAAAATTCTTGATCCAACATCAAGTGGTATTTTTCTCATAAAAAATCCAAAACACAATAAAGATACAATTGGAGTCATACACCATAAACTTTAAAGTGGTGGAGAAGGAATGAGAATGGAACCCTGCTACACTCGTTCCAAATGTTTTGAATACAAGGCGCTCGACTTGGTTATTTGAAATATTCATCTCTATCCAAAGTCTTTAGTGTGATCCTAATCAAAAACAATCTCTTCTCAAAACCTAAAAATAACATCAACTCATCAAACTTCTTTTTCGCCTTAGGGCATCATCCGAAAACCCTTTTTTTCAAGGTATAAAATCAACCAACACACAATCATTTCTCAAGTGGCCGAACTACGGCTGCTTTGATTTTTCACACCTGTTGAGAATACGTAGGCATAGGATCGCGATGATCCTAGCGAGCACTCTTCTTTCTTTTCCACCTTTACTCATCCATTCCTCATCACCCAAAAAGGACATGCTACGTCCATTCTACCGCAAATAGGTAACACATAAGACTCCATAAGCGAGCCGTAAAAAACCTAACTGCTAGAATGCGCACGATAGCACCATCCACCCAAACTTCCCATCTTTCACCGTAGTCCCGTGAACTACGAATGCTCTAATTCTTCACTTCTTACAAGTGAATATACGTAGGCACAAGGGCCCCAATCCTTGGCGAGCACTCTAATAAAAAACCAACCCCTCCTTCCCTTAAGCAAGCAAACTCTTAGATTAAAACACCCATTCAAGCTAGACAACCTAGAAGGTTTCCATCGAGTACGATGGATGTGAGGGGGTGCTAATACCTTCCCCTCGCATAACCGACTCCCGAACCCTAAAACTTGGTTGTGATGATCATGCTCTTTCCCTAAAGGTTTTATCATTATTTCCCTTTCCCTCCTTGGGATAAATAAAATCGGTGGCGACTCTATGTCATTTTTCGCGTAGCGACACACCTCAATTAATGAGGCTGACATGTCAAACCACGCATGCTCTTTTTGTTTGTTTTTTCTAAACTAATTGGACCGGGCTTGCTTTTCACACCCCTCTGTTTGAGCCCATATGCGTGTGAACCTAGCTCCTTTGGTTTCCAGGATTACTAATGCACCCCCTCATTTTATTTCCTTTTTTATTTTTATTTTATTTTCACACTCTCATTTTATTTTATTTTAAATGCTTCCACATATTTTAAAAATACACAAAAATATATTTCTGATCCTTTAATGTCTTATTCTAATTTTCATAATTTTATTTATTTTTTATTTATTTATTTTCCATTTATTTTGGATTTAACTTGAATACGTATTTCCATTGAAACCCTTGCATTAGGGTTGAGAATTTAAGTGACTTATACTCATCATTTGAGGCTAGTTTTTTAGCCACATTAAGACCATTGAATGAGGGTTATGTGATGCTTTTTTGAGCTTGGTTTGAGTTACATATGGTGACTTTCCATTTCTCACTTTTTGGCCCTCGATTCACTCCTGATTTGATGCATAGCTTGCATGATTTGACCATTTTGAGCATTGTCCTTAGCCTATCTTGTTCCCATCTTTTGCAATTTTTTAAGTATGTGTTTAAACTTATGTTTTCTTACTTTTTAAGATCTTATTTAAGTGGCTTGTTATTTTTGGTGGAGGCCTCTATGAGGGTTGTTGATAATTCTTCATGTTTGAGCCATATGCCTAACTTATTGATCCCTTGACCTAGTTAAGGTTGATTATAGCTTGTGGAATTTTGGAATATGATAAAACTCTGCCTTGAGGTTCTTCTTACTTTGGTTTCATGGTCTTTTAACCTTTTTCCTATTTTTAGTTGATTTTATAAGTTTGGCATGGTTTGAATGTTTCATTTAGCTACCTCTTGAGTTAGTCTTGTTTTGACACTTCTTTACATGTGATAGTTAAAGCTTATTTATCTTTACATGTTTCATGAAAGATGTTTAACTTATTAGTCAAGTTGTTTATGCCCTTATTTCATGATCACATTACCTCACACACACTTCACACGATCCTTTGTTCATTGTGAGATTACTTGACTTGTGTTTTGTACATGCTTTGGAGATTATTCTCATGTCTTGATTTGTTGATCTTTGATGAGTTGTGGATGGATTTGATTTCTGCCCATATTGTTTTCATCTTATATATTACATGTCTTGATAATTTGCTTCATGTTTTACATGTTTATGCGCTTATGATCATCTATTGCTTCTTGTTGAATTTGACCTTTTGTCTTGTCTTAATGTTTCTCTGAGTGCATCTTTGTACATTCTTACTCCTACCTTCCATGTATCATATATCATCTCCCCCTTGGTGGGTACTATGTTTCCCTCTCCCCATTTACAATGTAATAGCTTAGTTTTCTTTTATGCTTGCTTGCTTGATTGTTAAGAAAGATAAAATGAATCTAGGTTAGAGCATATTTTCAATAAAAGTGACAAATAAGACTTGATCCAATGTCAAGTCATTTTCAAACTTATTTAACTTGGTTTGTATCTTAGGGTTTCTCTTATCTTCTCATTCTCATATCACATTTCTTGGTTTTAACCTATCCTAACCTTGTATGGATTCCACCTTTGTAAGTCGATTGCTTCGCGCATCGCCATCAACCTACCTTGATCTTTTCACCACCCTTTCTTTTCAAAATATTTCTCTATTTCTTTTTGTATCCTTGAGACTAAAAAACTTGGTCTTGTACCAAGTGCATTTTCAAACTTCTTTTCCTAAATAAACTTAGATGGTTGTGGAGTGGTTAGGTGAAGGCCTTGTCCTATCCCGAGTGTTTGACACTACCTTTAGGATTCACTATCATAGAGCACTTACTATTCAAAATTGAAACAATTTAAATAAGAGAATAAGATTATCTTTGTATAGAACTAAAAAGAAAGGATTGAGTGAAAACTTCATCCTCTTCGAGTATTAGGATACTCACTTTAGAGTGTGTGGTCTAGATGCTCGTCTTTTAATACGAAGACATGACTATATTCGCCACACCATTTTTACAATAAATCTTTTGAGATAAAGAATTGGGTACTACCTGCAAGGGGTTACTATCCGAAGACTTATTTCACCCATAAAAATAACTTTCACAAATCAAATGTGACATCTTGCCTTGATGGCAAAAAATATTTCTTTTCAAAAAGGACATGTTACGTCCGTTCTATCACAAACAGGTAACGCCTAAGACCCCACAAGCGAGCTGCAATACACCTAACTGCTAAAATGTGCACGTTGGCATTGTCTATAAAAACACCAACAAACCTTAGTTTGAAATACAGACGCTCTGATTCTTCACTTCTTTTAAGTGAAGAAACGTAGGCACAAGGGCCCCAATCCTTGTCGAGCATACTTCCATCTTTTTCATCCGTAGTCCTCTGAACTACGTTGACTTTGACTTTCTCATACCTGTTGAGAATATGTAGGCATACGACCACGAGGTCCTACCGAGTCTCCTCCCCCTCTACACCTTATTTTTTTCTCTATATCTTTGTTTCATACCCTTCTATCTCCCTTTATAACCCTTTTAGAAAGCAATCCCTTAGCAACATCCTTACACATAAGGCAAGCAAATGGTTCCCATCGAGTATGATGGATGTGAGGGGTGCTAATACTTTCACTTTGCATAACCGGATTCCGAACCCTTTCTCTTGGTTGTGAGACCATCTTATCCACTTCCTTCTTGGGGTTTTCTCGATGTTTTCCCTTCCCCTTTTAGGATAAATAAAGTCCGATGGTGACTCTTCTATTTTTTCACTTTCGCCTCTCCATCGTTGCATTTTTCGAGTAGTGACAATACTTGTCACACAACTCGATTCTTCATGCTAGGACAAAACACATTGAGCTGGACATCCATTTTGCTCGAGAAAGAGCTATTGCAGAAAGAATAATATTCAAACAAGTTTCTAGTATTATGTAAGTTGAAGACACCCTTACAAATATGCTTGGTTTGGTTGTGTTTCAAGACCTTCAAACTAAGCTCAAAGTCACGATTTACATCCTTCCTTAATCTTGTAGGAGAGTAATGCAAGGTAGGACATGATATTTTTGCATGAGATGTATTACACCATGCACTTGTATGATTGTGTAAGCTTAGATCACCATGCACATGTATAGAAATATGATACATGGTGACATGAACACTTCATGCATTCCATGCATGAATCTCTATAATATAAGTGTCATGCATTGAAAATTTTAACTATTATTCATATTTCTAAATGGATTCATGCATATATTTAATTAACAATTCATATGTAAGGTCACTCCATACAAAATTTTACTTTGACTTTAACTAGAAAGGTTACAAATGGACAAAATGATTGATCTCTTTTAAATTATTCAATCATAGAATTTGATACCGAGTTTTAAAAAATGGCATAACTTATGCAAAAAAACTTAAAATTTTATCAAATGAAAAACAATTTTTTAATACTTATTAAGATTTAACCACAATTAAATAAAAATCATGATGGAATGAAATTGTGTTTAAATTAAAATTCTTATACAACATTCCAAACATTTCAGACCGCGAAACGTATATGTATACAAATGCCTTGTTAACTCTCCTATAGTTAAGTCAGTCACAATCACAAATGCCTTGTTCGAGTATGTGTGCATTTGAAAAAGTATGCCTTTTCCTCTTAGGTTTCTAGTTTATATATTGTCTCACGTGATCAGTGTCCATAATACCAATTCATGGGTCATAGTCATCTATGTCTCCTTGTTTTCCTGAGATGAATCAATAGGATCAATTCCTTTGCTTTTGTATTCAGAACACACACTTTATGGCTATTCAAATGTATTTAAGGCTGTGTTTGAGCATCAAATTATATTATTAATAAACCAAATACGCCGTCTTTGTGCCGACCTATTTGACTTGACCTATTTATGTTAATCCAAATAGTCCTTGCCTCGTGGTATGCCTTAAATATGTAACATGCTCTATTGAATATGGGTTTAGATCCGACCTAAATTTCCAGACATGTAAACAGTCTCTCAAGCATGAAGCATGTACGAGCGAGATGCTTTACCCCAAAAATCGGGTTGTACACAGTCCCTTAAACACGAGGTCTGTACAAGCGAGATGTTTTATGTGAAAAACCATATTGTACAAAGTCTCTAAAGTATCATGCTTGTAAGAGCGAGATTTTTTATGTGTGAAACCATACTGTACATAGTCGCTCAAGCATGAAGCCTCTAAGGGCAAGATGTTTTATGTGAGAAACTAGGTTTTGCATAATTTGTCAATGGATATTTCCCATTTGGGAAAAACTTCTCACTTTTTGATTTGTTTCAAACTTCTTTGTTTCATGATGTTTATGATTTTTTTGGTATTTTCTCTGTCATCATAAAAACCTTTGATATACATTTCTAACATATGGAACTACAAGAACATGGTTCCTATAACATTTACCATTAACAACATATACTAATGCATATAACATACTACACACATCTCACAAAAGGGGAAATTTCTACCAAAACATTATTAAGCGTATAGGATGAGACATTGAACAAAATTTAGGATCATTCATTCTCGAAGACGATGAAACACCACGAGTGTATTATAAACCACCATATATCACTACTATAAAAATAAACTTTTGTAACACCACCGAATTTCATTTCACCATGACCAAAGGATCCACCGTTGTAGAATCTATTCAATTAGACGCTTTCCTTTTATTTTCATTTTTAAGGTCACTTTTCACCACGGTTGGAACTTCTAACCATGGTAAAAAGTGGCGTCTGGTCATGAGTTCGAATCCTAGCACATAGAGGTTTGTTTTTTATTTATTTTTAAGCCACTTTTTACCACAGTTGGAACTTCCAACCGTGGTGAAAAATGGTGCATGGTCATGAGTTCGAATCTTCTTGTTGTTGTTTTATGCTGCATTTTATTTTATGTTATTAAAAAACATACAACAACAATTATTTAATACAATTGTTGTATGTAGCGTGTTATTCACGATTTTGTTTTTCCAACCTGTACTAACATTTTATTTTATTAAAAGACATACAACAATGGTTATTTAATACAACCGTTGTTGTATGTAACGTGTCGTTCACAGTTTTATTTTTCCAAGTTGTACTAACATTGCACGTTATTTAATATAAATCTTTCTCATCCATAAACAAACCTTTGTCGTTCATTTAGTGATTATCAACATTCAAAACACTACCATTTGTGATCCGCGTTGTTCTTGCATGGTCATGAGTTCGAATCTTGTTGTTATTGTTGTTCAATGCTACATTTTATTTTATTTTATTAAAAGACATACAACAACGATTATTTAATACAACTTTTGTTGTATGTAGCGCGTTACTCACAATTTTGTTTTTTCAACCTTTACTAACATTTTATTTTATTTTATTAAAATACATACAACAATGGTTATTTAATATAACCATTGTTGTATGTAGCACGTTGTTCACAATTTTGTTTTTCCAAGTTGTACTAACATTGTGTGTTATTTAATATAAATCTTTGTCGTCCATAAACAAATCTTTTCCATCCATTTAGTGATTATCAACGCTTAAAACACTATCATTAGTGATCCGCGTGAAACCTAAAACTTAGACGAACTTCCAACTTATACGAACTTTATCTTCTACCTCCAAACATCATCTTTCATTTATGACACTCTATTTCTCCACTAAACCAAGCTCAAAAATATTATTTCTTCCATAAACAAAACTCGAAAATATCATTTCTTTCATTAACACATTTCAGAACTCCATCATATTTTCTCCAACTTGAATGAGACAGAGAAAGTATGGATTCAAGTTAGCAGTGTTAGTTGTTGTTGTTCTCTTTTTTTTTGTTATTGTTGTTGTTGTTTTTGTTGTTCTTATTGTTATCATGGTTCTTGTTTTTTTGATGTTGTTATTGTTGTTGTTATTGTTGTTGTTTTTGTTGTTGTTGTTATTGTTGCTCTTATTGTTGCTCTTCTTGCTTTTCTTGTTGATGTTGTTATTGTTGTTATTCTTCTTGTTTTTGTTGCTCTTGTTGTTCTTGCTGCTGTTGTTGTTCTACTACTGCATTTTTTTATTTTATTAAAAGACATACAACAATGATTTTTTTAATACAATTGTGGTTGTATGTAGCGCGCTATCTAGTTTACTACCACGGGCAATAGATCATGATTGTAAATAACCCACTTACAACCACACCCTACCTAACAACGATTGTTCAACCGTTATTATAGATCTTTCACAACCGTTTTTAAATGAGTTTTTTTGTAGTAGTGTATAAACATAATAATGGGGAATTTTAGTTCAAACTTAAGGTTTACCTTTGAGCCTCATTCTTCGTTTAGCTTCAATTTTTAAAAACTATGCAAGAAAATAATTGCAACTCTACGCTTCGTTTAACTTTATTTATCTTCGCTTTTGGATTTGAAACTTTGAGTTTTGTTCCATGTTTATATCCATTTTGAACTTCATTCTTTGAGCTTCATTCACTACCGCTGACAAGGGCCTAAATAAGTCATTCCAAGCCTAAGTCATTACTCACACGTGTGAAACCTGAATCTATCAAGTAAGCTTTGTCACAACCTAATTGGATTTAGGCTATACAACTTGAATATGAAGCTCTCTTGGAAAATTATACTTGGACCTTAACATCGCTTCCACCTCATATAAAACCTTTTGGATGAAAATGGATCTTCAAAGTAAAATAAAATCCAGACGGCACAGTGAATAAATACAAAGCCAGATTTGTAGCCAAATACAATCATTAACAGTTCAGATTTGACTTTAATGAAACCTTCTCTCCATTTGTGAACCCTACCACATCAGAGTTATTCTCACTCTTGTCCTGACCAGCAAATGAGAATTTCAACAAATTGACATCAACAATGCTTTTCTGAATGGTTCCCTTCAAGAAGAGAGTTTTATGTCTTAACCACCTAGCTTTGAAAAGTAAGATCCCACTATGGTTTATAAACTAAATAAAGCATTATATGGACTTAAATAGGCTCCAAGGGTCTGGTATAAAAAGGTGGCTCAAACACTAATTCAATTTAGCTCATTCATAGTAAATGTGACCACTATATATTCATGTACTCTCGTCAAGGAGACACCATGTATGTTTTGGTCTATGTTGATGATATCCTGCTTACAAGGACCTCTTCTACCTTAATTCACAAACTCATTGAATCTCTTCGTGCCATTTTTGCTCTCAAGAAACTTGGGAAACTTGAATAATTTTTAGGCATTGAAGCTAATCACCTTCCCACTAGTTGTATGCTTCTCACACGGACTAAATACATTCGAGACTTACTCACTCAAGCCAAAATATGCAATGCAAATAGAGTTACTACACTTATGATCAGTACTTGCAAACTTAGAAACATGGTTCTCCAACATTTCCAGATCCTCATCAATATACATCAATGAACTTTCCATACAGTTCTATCCACCTACATTTCTTTCTGACAACCTCAGTGCAATACTCTTGTCACACAACCCGATTCCTCATACTAGGACAAAACACATTTAGTTGGACATCCATTTTATTCGAGAAAGAGCCATTGCAGAGAGAATGAAGATCCAACATTTTTCTAGTACTATGCAAGTTGGAGACACCCTTACAAAACTGCTTGGTATGATTGTGTTTTAAGACCTTCAAACCAAACTCAAAAAGTCACAACTTACATTTGTCCTTGATCTTGTGGGAGAATATTGGGAGAATAATGTAAGTTAGGACATGAAAATTTAGCATGAACTGTCTTCCACCATGCACTTGTATGACTGGAGGTTATGTAAGCTTATATCACCATGCACATGTATATAAGAATGATGCATGGTGACACCAACCTTTCTTAAATGAACACTTCATGCATTTTATGCATAAATCTCTATAAATATTAGTGTCATGCCTAGTAACTTTTAACTCATTATGCATATTCTATTGACAATTAATGTGTATGATCAATTCATACAAAATTTTACTTTAACTTTAAATGAGACTATCAAATGAACAATAAGATTCATCTCTCTCGAATTATTCAATCATAGGAGTTGATACCAAAATTTTAAAAAAAATCAGCAAAAGAAAAACTTAAAATTTTATCAAATAAAAAACAATTATTTAATGCTAATTAAGATTTAACCGCAATAAATAAAAATGATGATGTAATAGAATTGTGTTTAAATTAAAATTCGTATACAACATATTCTAAATATTTAAGACGGCGAAGCGTATATGTATACAAATTGACATCTTAAAACTCACCCATCCTGCTGACTTGAGAATATATGATATTCTCCGTCTTGTCAGGGATCTGATCTCATCACATCAGCAATAAGATCAAGATTCAATTAATTTAATACAAAACATGGAGCATAACAACTTGGGCGCCGTCCAAACGAATACGTACACAAATTACAAAACACTGTGAGTGTGTGATGACAACCTTAAACGTCACCCACAACACAACATGACCAAAATACCATTTCCACCGCTTACAAACTTTGAATATATTAATAATCACGAAATTGTCTTTATATATATTCCATCATCCACATTCTCCATAACCAACCCATTCTTTCTCTCTCAAAACTCACATCATCACCATGCATCAAGCAATTCCTTACATGTCACCACACAACAACAACAACAACTTTGGTAATATTAATGAAAATTATTATTATAACAACAAGAAGAAGAAGGAGAGGGGGAATAGTCCTTCTATGGTGAAAATGGTTTCTGAGAACGCTGTGATAGTGATCGGAAGACACGGTTGCTGCATGACTCATGTGGTGAAACGTCTTCTACAGAGTCTAGGTGTTAACCCTGGGATTCATGAGGTGGAGGAAGAGAAAGATGAAGTGTGTGTTGCGAAAGAATTGGAATCGATGATTGAAGGGAAGTGTAATGTGCAGTTTCCGATGGTGTTTATAGGTGGTAAGATGTTTGGTGGATTGGAACGTGTTATGGCTACTCATATTTCTGGTGAATTGGTTCCATTGCTTAAACAAGCTGGTGCTTTGTGGCTATGATTCATTGTTTCTTGTGTTTAATTAATTAATACTCTATTTAGTTGAAGAAACAAATGTTGCTAATTTCATGATGTATATTGTTTTAGTTAAATAATTGTTAAATAATTATGTCACCGCCATAATTCACGGTTGCTCCTATTCTAGAATGTTTGGATTTTAAATTGGTCATTTTGCAAAACGTGTTTATTCCTTTTCATTCATTGCGTTTTCTAATCTATTTTCAAGGGAAAGATAAACATAAACAATTTAAAATGGACGACACGTGAGGTTGTTAGGTAGAAATGGATGGTGATGTTGGTCGGTGCTCCACATATGAGGGTGATGAGCCTATAAATATTATCACGATGTAGTAAATAAAAATCATGGGTGTAAAGTTTTGGGCTAGAAAGCTAACATATTCAGATTTTTTATTTTTTTAAATAACTATCTTTTTTCCTTTTATATACCAAAATAACAATTATTTTAAATAAATTACTAAAATAATAACTTTTAAAAAAAAATTATATATTTATAATCACAGTCAAAATTGTAAAACTCTATTCATTGTAGGTATACTTATATCTATGGCACTTTATCGTAGCTAAAAGAGATTTTTTAATATATAATATATTATTTACGGTAAATAGACTTTTATCTACGGATTTTGACTCTCACTATAAGCATGCATCATCTCAAGTGGTGTTTATGTACAATTTTATAATGCATACGTCATTTTTAGTGACTACTTCTTTTACGTCCGTTTAAAAAGTGACTACTTTCATAATTTATTTGAAAGCATGCTTATTTTGATATATACATTAAAAAGGGCACCCTATAAATTACATTGCTATCACATCCTCGTGAAAAATTTAAAATACTTATAGATTTTTGAGATTTATTTTCGGATGTACAATAACCGACGGGTATGTCAAATGGTCAAGGGTTCGATCCCCAAGGAGACCTTTTTGAAATTCTGAAATGGCGAAAATACATGTCCCTTCGGTTTTGTAATTTCACCAACGGTTATACAATATTTTTACCTCAGTTATCTAATAAAATCGAGGGGTAAAACAACTTTGATTTATTAAATCTAATGTAAATTACTTATTTCACTAAACCCGATACTAAACATATAACTTCTAAATATTGGTTAGGAAAATAATTATATAAACAATTGTGTTATATTTGAAGAAAAACATACGTATCTTCTCACATTGTTTTACAATTAAAATCTCTCTAATGTTTCAAGTTATTTATTCAACACTTCCTTTTCTACTAATTCATTCTTAAAAGCATAAAATTGATGCTTTAAAAAATGAACAAATATGGAAGAAAGTTGAATAAAAATTAGAAGTATTAGAGAGATTTTAACTATAAAACTACGTGAGATGAATGACGAATTATAGGATGCTAGAAAATCATTAATCAGTGTAAGATAAGTTTCAGATACAACATAAGTTTACATATATGATTATTTCCAAAATCAACATACTAGGTTATATGTTCAAAGAGGGGTTAACTAGTGAAACAAACAATCGACGTTAGATATAATTAGCTCAACTAGACGGAACAACAAAATAACAACAACATCAAATGCAACATCAACGTCAACAAACAACAACAACATCAATAAAAACCTCTAGGATTTAGGGGCTCAACAACAAGAACAAAAACATCGACAAAAACAACATCAATAACAAGAACAAAAAAATAACAACAAAAACTCTAGGGTTTCAAATCTCAACAAGAACAACAACAATAACAACAACAACAACAACAACCACCACCACCACCACCACAACAACAACAACAACAACTAAAACAACAACAACAATAATAACAATATGACAAAAATATTAGTAGTGATATTTGAAGTATCAGATCTCTAAAGAAGAAGTAAAAGAAAATGATTTGGATCTCTGAAGATGAAGTAAAAGAAAATAATTTGGATCGCTGAAGAAGAAAAGAGAGTCCTAAACACATAACATCTTCGTAGTGAAAATGGTATATGTTTATGAATCTTGTTGTTTAGGGCTCTTCGTTAGATTATGTTTGTGTTGTTTAGACAAATAAAAATAAATGCTACAAGTTAAAGTTATATATATATATATATATATATATATATATATATATATATATATATATATATATATATATATATATATATATATATATATATATATATATATATATATATATATATATATATATATATATATATATATATATATATATATATATATATATATATATATATATATGAGAAACATATTCACCTCGGTTGGAAAGAAAACCAACAAGTAAAATAACATACTTTTAAATTAAAACTAAAATATTCAAGAATGCGCCACTTTAAATGAGATAAAAACATAAGTTGAGGCTGTTGAGATTCGAAACATGTACACTGTATATGTTTATCCATAGATTTTCCAACTAACCAATGGAATATATATATATATATATATATATATATATATATATATATATATATATATATATATATATATATATATATATATATATATATATATATATATATATATATATATATATATATATATATATATATATATATATATTAAACAAAATAGGGTACGTCTAGGTATTTGACCTAGGTTTTTCAGTACGTGATGTGAAATCGTCATCATGAAATGTATTATTTATAGTAGTGATCAGAACGTTTGTTTCATAATGGAAAAATATATTCCATACAACTCTTAAATTTGCACTCGCCTTCAGCTCAAAGTTGTCAAACTAAATCTTTCCTTCGTCAATCGAGGGTCAATGTTAACCGAGCTTCAAAATTTTCTATTATTATAGTAAGTTAAGAGACTTTCCAATATGTATTTCAAATCTGCAAGGGGTGTATCATTGAAATTAAATTCAATTGAGAGTTTCACGCAATTGAAGTAGACATTTGCGACATGTAAATTGATGTTCATTATGGTGAAATGTGATTTGGTAAAAAAACATGAGATAAGAGCCTCATACTTATAGGAGTTCTAGGAAAATATGGACCTTAGAAATTTTATCTTGTACTAGGGAACGTTCCAAAAATGCATCTCAAGTGCCACCCTAATTTGTTATCCTGGAGATGTATTTCCTAAACATTCCATGGTACAAGATAGAATTTCTAAGGTCCATATTTTTCTAGAAATACTATAAGTATGGGGATCTTATCTCATGTTTCTTACCAAATCACATTTCACCACAATGAACATCAATTGGCATGTGGCAAAGTAGGAAACATGTTGAACAACGTGATAAAATTTGGATGAGTTCAAAATATCTCTAACGGTAACTCCATCCTTGCATGTTGAGTACATAGATATATAATAATCATCATTTACAAGTCTCAATAGTTGTTGAATTTTAGTTCTATCCCCCCTTAACACCTTGTTATTAGAAGCCCAAATATTGTATAGTTGCTTGATATTTGAGATATTTTTGGATCTTTTATGTTTCAAAGATGCAACTATGTTTTTCAGTTGCTTCATATTCAATGTCATATCTAAAACAATTCCCTTCTCTTCCGGCATGAGGCGACATGCAATTGGATGCCCGACTAACCTTTCACACATGTCATAGTTATGTAAATGACATATCACATTAAATCTCCATTTGTTATTTGAATAAAGATAACCATGCAACTTAAAGGGACTACATGTGGTAGCTTATCCGAAAGTGAACGTATATTATCAGAGTAATACAAAAGATATCGAACCCACAGAGACCAATAGTCAATCCTATCGTTACCTACTATCGCTATGTAAAATTAAGGTTAAAAAGATTTTCTTTTTGTGAGAAGGAAAATTAAAACAAGAAATAAAGTTTGTCTTCTGAGAATATTAATAAAAGCGAGACATTTAGTCGCACCTTTAGGATTTAATTAATTTTGGCGTTTGTTTTTAATTTTATAAAATATTTTTCGAAAGAAGATATCAACTTAAAAACACTGCTCACTTTCGCACAACCCGTGTTATGTTTCAAAGTCGTAAATGTTTTGTTGTCGCTTACTCAGTTACACTTTCGAAAAAAAATTAAAAACTAATAAATCCTAATTAATCACTAAAGTGTTGGTGTTGTTTTTAGAAATTAAATTCAATTTTTATTGTCGGGTATGGTGAAGGTGAGAAAATACTTAGAAGGGGGGTTGAATAAGTATGAAGATAAAAATTTAGAAATAAAAACTCAAGTATTTTTATCCTGGTTCGTTGAACTCAACTACTTTAGTCCACCCTTCCTAGAGTGATTTGCCTTTCTCAAATAAGGACTTAATCCACTATTTAATCAACTGATTACAATAGTAAGCACTGAGAACAACTGTTCAAAGTCTTCTCAAGAACTATTGATCCTAACTGGATCTTCTTAAGGTTTACAATCAAATGTAATACAAATACAAGTGTTTAAGATTGCTTCTATAAAGCTTTATCACAACTGTGATTTTTCACTTAACTATTAAGAACAAAGAAATTAATTCTCAGAATGAATATGAATATTATGAGAGCTTGAATGTTGATTTCTTTTAGATGGAACGTTAGTTGAAGAAGATGGGTGAAGACTTGCTTTTATAGGCAGCTGATCCAAGGAGAGCTTCAACGTTGAGAAGAGTGTCCAAAAGGTCTGAGCCTTTTTGTCTTCACATCAAGTGACCTTTCCTAGAAGAAGAAAGCATAGAGAAATCCTTTTTGTCTGTGTTCTTGTGTCTAGCATAAATAAGGAAAGAGTCGTTTGAATTATTCCAACGGATATAATCTTGAATTATTCTTCTTCAGTTTTGAGCAAATTCATCAGAGTCTAATTAGATCAGAGCTTTCTGATGATGATCAGAGTTTTGCTGAATCAGAGTCTTCTGCAGCAGGTGTGTTTTTAGCGTGTTTTAGATCAGAGCATATTTGAGACAGATCTTCAGTACTGGCAGCTTTAGTACTTTCAGAATCTTTTGTAGTAACTATGCTTTGAAAACTCTTCATACATAATTCTTCTTTGGGTCAGATGCTTCTGACTTGCTTCAGATTCTTTTGGAGCTTCTGCTTCAGATCCTTCTGGAGGCTACGCTCAGGATCTTCTGTTGGCAGCATCAGAATCTTCTAATGGATGCATCTGGCGCTTCAGAGTCTAGCAAATTTCTTATGTTCAATTCTGATTTGCTTCTGGAGTGTTAATTCCTTTACTATCTGCAGTAAAAACTCTTAAGCAAATTTTAGAGTATATAATTCTTAATTACAAAATTTTATAATAGTTATCATCAAAACATAGAGATATTATTAAGAACCAATCTGTGTTCTAACAATCTCCCCCTTTTTGATGATGACAAAAACATCAGAAATTTTGTTTAATTGAAAATATAATAATTATAACTCCCCCTGAGATGATGAATCTCCCCCTGAATTAAATACAGATAAGGAATAGAAACTTCCCTTTTGTCTTGAGTAATTTTCAGAGTTAGATCTTGATTGTTCTTTTAACATTTGAGAGTCAGAGTGTCTTGCAGATTTCAGAGTCAGAGTTTGATAATTGTCAAATGATCTGAGAGTCTCAGAGTTTCTTTTACAGAGTGTACTTATCAAATGTTCTGAGATACTTAGATTTAATGTTAGATAAAATTAATATGTCTGAAGTTTCATTATGGTGAAGTTTAATTAAACAGTTCAGATCTATATTTTCTCCCCCTTTTTTGTCATAAGCAAAAAGTAATAACTTTATAAAGACAAGTAAAAGGAAATGGTAAATGAAATAAATCATGTGGAGAAAAACTTTGTAATTTCATTCAATTCAAGTCAGAGCAAGAATACATGCATCAGAAGATATTCAAAAATACATAAGCAAACATCAGATGCAAAAACATCAGAATGAAAAAAATGAAAAACTAAGAGTGTTTTGACAAAAGCATCTTCAACAGATCCGTGATCTCAGATGAGGACTGTTCTTGCTTTGACATCCACTTAGCCATTGTTTCATTCTTCTGATCCTGTTTTGACATCCACTCAGTCATGTCTTCAGACTTTTTATCCTGTTTGGCCATCCAAGACTTGATTTCAGATTGACCAGCTTCCAAAGCAGCAATTTTATCCTCAAAATCTGGATGTTCTTTCTTTATCTCAAATGAAGAAGGTTGAGCATTATCTGGAGCTTGAACAGAGTCAATTTCCATAGGCACTTCAGAGCTTGGAGCAGGAGAGCCAGAATGTTGTTCTATCAGAGTCATGGCCATAGGATTGTCTTCAGATGCAGATGCAACAGTGTCTTCTGATGATGGAGGAGCATTTGTAAGAAGCAGTGGTTCAGATCTCTTGACAGTCCAGAACAGACTTCTTGCAGCTTCAGCAAATCTGAGCTTCGCATCATCAGAACATATGTTCTTCAAATTTTATGCTACAGTGTTGAATCTGTTGATGAAGCCATTCCAGATGACATCAGATTCTTGTGCATCCATTGTTGCTGAACACTTCCTCTGTACAATACCTAGATACAACTGTATTTCTTGCAAAAAGCATGTAAATAAATGATCAATATTAAGTCTAGGTTTGGGGTGTAATAGAGTCTCCAAGGTTATTGGTTTTGGTTGGGGAGTAGGTGGAAATATGGATTTGTTAATGGAAATCAGAGGAGGAGGGTAGTAGGGGAAGAATGGAATCTCAGAGGATTTGTCTGGTTTTGACCTTTTCAGAGCATTTATCAAACAGGGTTTGGCAGTTGGGTTATTAGAAACAACATAAAAGTGTTTATCAGTGTAAGGTTGGAAAGCAGATTTTGCAGGTTTATCAGAAGCAGCAGGTTTATCAGATGAAACAGGTATAGCAGATGCAACAGCTTTTGCAGATTTAGCAGAGTATGCTATTGTAGCTAATGAACCTACTTCTGACATTGATTGAATATAGGTGAGAAGCACAGATGGTAGGGTGATTGTATGTTTGGGTTTCAATGGAGTGAGAGGGTCAGATGGTTTAACTCTGTCATAAAAGTCTTTGAGTTTGAAGCCATAGGAAAGATTGAGAAAAAGAGATGAGAATTGTGCACATGAAATAGATGTTCTTGGGTTAGATGATGGGTTAGAATTTGGAATGAGAATTTCAGATGATGGTGCAGGTGTGGGAGTAGGATCTGGAATAGGAACTTTGGAAGGTATAGAGGATTCTGGTTGGTTTACCTCAGAATCTCTATGAGAAGGAGATACCAGAAAATCTGGGTGTATGTCAGATTCTGAGGAGTTGGATGAAGTGGTTGGTGTACAAGAAGTAGAAGATACTTGAAATACAGTTCTGAGTGGTGTAACATCAAGAACTTATGTCTCAGGGATGTTGGTTCCAGATGGTAGATTTGATTCTGAAGGATTTTCAGAGGGTTTTGATAGGGGTTATGAGGTGGGTGGATCAGATGAAAATTTTATTGGTTCAGATGAAACTGGTACAGATTTAGTGGGTTCAGATGTTTTGGATGGTGGATTTTGTGATTGTGGTTGTGTCTTTTGTTGTTGTATTTGAGGTTCAGATGACTTTTGTTGTTGTTTTTCAGAGTCTTTTTCTTGCAGAGGTTCAGATTGTTTTGCTGGTTGTTTTTCTTGTTGTTTTTCTTGTGGTTGTTTCTTTTGTTGTTCAGATGGCTTTGGTGTAGATGGTTTTGTTGTTTGTTGTTGTTCTGTGGATTGTTTTTCTGATGGTTGTTTTTGTGGTACAGATTGTTTGGTTGGAACTTCTGGTTGTGGAGTTTGAATTGGTGATTTTGTTGTTGATGGTTTAGGTACAGTGGATTATTTTACAGATGAAATGGAAATTGGATTAGAAGATTTTTTAGAAGATGGAATAGAAACATGAGATGGAGCAGTAACAGATTTGTTTCGTGTAGAGGGTGGTTTTGGAATAGACTTAACATTAGAATCATTTATAACAATGGGATTTGCAGAAGATACAGAAGTTTTAGTACCTTTGATTTTGATGCGTTTGGCAGGAACAAAAGGAGTGTCTCCAGATTCTTTCCTCTTGAGCAGCTTCTGTGGCTTCTCAGCAATCTTGAGCTTCTTCTAAACAGGTGCAGCTTCTGCTTCTGGTTGAGTCATCTTTCTTGGTGGTTCTTCTTCTTCTCCAACAGGCAATGGTTGTCTTGCTCTCTTTATAATATCTGCAGGGATCGGCTTTCCTTCTGCCTTGCACTCATCAATATATCTTACAACAATTTCCCTAGGTTCTTCAGCATAGAACAGAGGGTAATCATCTACAGGAGTTCTCTTCTGACTCAGTTCAGAAATGTTCAGCTTCTTGGGAGCTGTTGTGAGTTCTTCCACTATTTTAAGTCTCTGAAGACTTTTGGCATTCAGAGGCTTTCCCAAAATAAATTCCAATTCCTCTGTGACTCCAGCAGCGTACAGAGCAGTTACAAGTCCATTCTCAGTTAGAAGATCTGAGATTAACCTTCCAAAAGGAATCCAGGTTCTGATCTTTTGACCTTTTTCTTTCACATATTCTCTGGAAGCATTTATATGATTCCATAGATGCATAAAAAGAATATATGTAAGATCTACCTTGGTGCTCTGACTTAGGCAATACATGAAGTAAAGTTGTTCATTACTGACATAGTCTGGTGAGTTAGTTGACTTTCTGTGATGAATGCATCCCATGAAAATCTTAGCCCAGATCTTGTAGCCAGGCTTCAGATCTTTGAACTTGTTAGAAGCTTGTCCAGCAGTCATCACTTCTTCATAAACTTCATCCATATCAACACGCCCAACTGGCAAGTGTGATACTCCATCTGTTTCCTCATAGCCAATGAGTTTTCTAATTAGATCTTCTGTTATGATGATCTCTTTGCCCAAAACAGAAGATAGAATAAACTTAGGGTATACAGATGCATGGATCTAGAACTCTTTCACAAGAAGGGGGTAAATTGGTCCAAAAAGTCTATCAAAATACTTCACCCATCCTTGAGCATCTATAATGGAACGAAATTCAAAACCATTCTCAGCAAGTGAATCAAATTCCACCATTGATTCACACAGAACTTCCAGTTGTTCAACAGGTGTGAGCAAAGTTCTTTTTGGTGGTGTATAAGTGTTACACCCCAAAATTTGACCAACATTTCTTTACCTAGCTTATGTTTCATTTCATTCACATTAGCATTATAATTTGCATCTCATTGACATGTATGCAGGAGATCAAGAGGTATGATTACCAATCAAGGGCTACACAAGACTTTGAAGCTAGCCAAGAAGGTTATGCAAGTGTTCAAGGTTTGATATCTTTGTCAGAGAAGTCAGAAGATTCTCAGAGAGAATGGTTGAAGCCAAGAGTGTGTGTCTCCTAACTTGAAAGTTGTGGAAAGCCATCAGAGGACTCTGAAGCCATGAAGTTAGACTTGAGGTCTTGAGAGAGCTCATGAGATGTCTTGAAAGCCATCATGAGGCCTAGACAGGTCATTGTACAAGATTAAGAAGACTCAACCATGAGTGGTGCAACTAGGGTTTGACTAGGTCAACTCTAGGTCAACTGATGATTTGGAGAGGGTTGAGACCTAAACCAAGAGCCATGTGATCATGGATTGATGCATTGAGATGCTATAAGGATGATTCCAAGGTCAACTCATCATGATTGAAGAGTTTGAGAAGTTTCAAGCTAGGGTTTCTAAGGCTTGACAGTGTAAAATCCCCTAGTTTGACCCCTATCTTCAAGACAATTTAGCTTAAGATGTGATTGTCATCTCATCTTACCCCCAACATGAATGTTGTAGATCTTATTATTAGCTTTAATTTGAGTACTATAAGTCCTTGATAGGATTTATAGAACTCAATTTATGACTTTGACAAGTTACAGGTCATCTGAAGTATGTGAATCTGGGGCCTTGAAAGTCACCCAACTTGCATAAAACTTTTGCCCAAGAAGGATGATTATTATGGACTTTTGGTCAACATGAATGTTGTTCCTTATCTTCTTAGCTTTCTAGAGAGTACTATAAATCCTTGATATGATTTGTAGAGCTCAAGTTATGGCTTTGACAAGTCAAGGGCATTTTGGTCATTTAGAGATTACAGGTCATTTCAAGCATAAGGCCATAACTCTTATTTCCAAGCTTCAAATGGAAACATCTTCAACATCAAACTTGCTTAAAATGATGTTTTAAGGCTAGTAAGGAGGTCATAAGATGTTGGAAAGGCTTGTAGCTCAAAGTTGCAAAAATGACCTAAAATAAGGGCATTAGTTAAATAAACCAAAGTTGGAAATTGATATTTTCAATCTACACATCCAAACCATGGCATGTAATATATCATTTTGACTCTAGAAAACATTTTAAGAACATTGGTTTAGCCACATTTTTGAGTTGAGATTCAATTTATGGACTTGCTTTGAAAAGCACTTACTTGCATATCAAGCATCATTTGCAAAACTCAAAATCAAGGCATGGGCAAGGGTTTTTGCAAGCTAAACACCTCTAATATCTCACTAGGGGAGAAATTAAGAGTGAATGGGATGAATTCCAAGCTATTTGCAAGGGTTGTACATGTCATGATAAGTGATTCAAAATTTCATGACATGAGAAGTGTAAAATCTCATTGGAAGGATTTAGAGGGTTCTAGATCATCCAAACTTCATCTATATAAGGAGTAGAGTGGATCCATTGCAGAGGTTGGTGATCATTGAAGGATTGAGCTTAGTTTGAGATTGAGTTTTCTTGGATTGCAATTGAAATCGGTTTCACCAAATTCCTCAATTTCCACTCATTTTCTTGATTGATACTTCTTCCATGGATGTCAAGGAGTGATTTCAGATCATTTTCAAGAAGAATTGGTGGCTATATCGTGTAGGAGCAAGTGGTTTTCAGCACCTGCAACTCATCATCGTGTTTCAAGATTGAAGCACTTTCCATTGATTCTTTTGCATACAGAAGCAAGAAGAAGGTTCGGTGATCGTGTCCAGAAGATTTGAGAGCTTGAAGTGAAGATTTGGTGCATCTGTTATTCAAGAATTTCCAGGTTGGTAACCTTCTTCCTATAGCATGATTTAGGTAGAATTAGGTTGAATTAAGGTGCTAGATTAGTTATAGAATGGCCTAGGATGGATTTCAGATGGTTAATTGATGAATTAGAGACAAAATAGGAAGATCACCATTTTCGATTGAGATTGGGAGATGATGATTCTTGAGGTTTCAGAAGAAACTATAGGTATGGTTGAGTTCGTGGCAAGATTTGGGATAAGATTCATGTTTTGACCTCTTGGATTGGAGGCCTCTAGGGAGAACTAGGGTTGAAGGGGATGATCAGAGCTCCACCGGCGGTGGCCGGAGCTGGGCGTGAAGTTCAGGCGTTTGAAATGGAGAAGATGAAGTTCTCACCATCAGATCTTGTTTTGACCTTTGACTGGGAGAGGATCCAACGGCTGTGTTTTAAAACTGAGTTGTGAAGGATTTCTGAAGGAAACGCTGCGTTTCATTTATTTGATGTTTTGGGCTTAGTGATCTGAGTGTTATCCACACCCCCCAGCGAGCCCAACCCAGATTTTTAACTGTAAATGACTGCTATTTACACCGTGTGTTTGGTTATTTTAATTGAATTTTCTTTTAATTTCCATTTAATTCATGATTCTTGCAAAAATCATAATTAATTGAATATTAATCCAATTGACCCCATTCTTTTTGCATATTACCCATGATTGAGTCTATTATGTTTTAGAGAAAAAATATTTTCATTTCATTTAATTTCTGATTTAATTGGAATTTTGTATTTTAATTGATATTAAAATGGTTATGTTTGATGCCTATGTTTGTGGAATTTTGTATGATCTCATGGTGATGATTTTGAGCCTAATTTTTTGTGTTAGATTAGGTTAGACATGTATGATCCCATAGAATTTTTCTCACATTTTTGTGATGAAAATAGGTGTGCATTCTAGATTGATATTTAGGTGCCTCCTTTTAGGGTTTTAGGTTTGATACCTTAGAATGTAGAATTTAGTTCTAGGTCTAACTTGATGATTTGATCTCTGAAACTAATGTGGTAGAGTCATGATTGACCTAGGCTCCCATAGTAATTTTTGTAGGATTTTACAATTGAGTTTAGTATTTTAGTTAGGACTAACTTTAGTACTAGGTTTTAGGTGATCCTAATTTACTCATTCAACTAGTTTAACTTCTTTAGTCCCCTTAGATTAGGGTTTTTGCTTTGTTTGCCTTTGGTTGAGATTGAAGACAAGTTGAAGACAAGGTGAGGATGCTTGAAGAAGCTTGAAGTTGCTTGGAGCTTGGATTTGTTGGTGCCTGAAGGTGTCTGATGAAGATTAGGAGATAGGACATAGGGAGAGCCTTGTAGTTAGAATGATTTCTTTCACAAACATGGAAAGCACCTTGTGCCTCCATTCCTCCCAATGACTAAAAGTCCTCCTCAGATATTCACATCCCTTCTTGGGAAGGATGAGTGGCTTTATCTGGGAAGTAGAACTTTGAGGGAACCAGTCTATCATAATGATGAACCCTTACAGGCTTCCTTTGGTTGTCAATAAGCTTGTTTATCATTTCCCCTCACCCTGTTAAATCAATTTTCTCTTGGTTTAAGTATCTTGAAAGATGTTAAGCTTGAGTTTGAAGATGAAGACTTCACTGAAGATTGTGGAAGAGGATGACTCCTTGAGCATTGCCATTGCAGCTGAAGCTTGAAGAGCAATAAGAACAAGTTGATACTTGAAGATCCAACAAGGATTGAATGAAGAGCTGAGGGTTGAAGAATTGAAGGATGAAATTGACACTTCTAAGTGATTGAAGACTACTCTGAGCAGCTGAAGCTTGTAGGGGAAGAAGACCAAGTTGAGACTGGTAAAGCAGAGAGAGCTGAAGCTTGAAGACTGAGTTGATACTTATGAAGAGGATTCAATTAAGATTGAGTGAAGAGCTGAGGCTTGAGGAATAGAAGATTAAGTTGATACTTGTACATTGGTGCATTGAGAGCCTGAAGGAGTCAATGTGATACTTGTAGCTAAGAGTGAAGCCTGAAGGTGGAATTGACTGAAGAGCTGAAGCTTGAAAGAAGAAGATAAGTTGAAACTTGTGTTTGATGGGTTGAAACCTTGGAGGAGCAAGTTGATGCTTGTTATTGAAGCTCATAGCCTTGAAGGGTGGTTGAAGTCTGAAGACTGGGTTGCTGTTAGGAGAGCTGAAGCTTGGAATTGAAAGAGGGAGTTGTTGATCTGCTTTCTTGTCTGTTTTCTTTTCTGTGCTGATGTGCCTTGTTTGATTTGCTTGATGCATTAGAATAAGTTCATATCTAGACTGATGTAAGCTAGGAGCATGATTGCACTAGAGGTTGAGTTGCTCCCTCTGCTTGTATTATTACTGTATGGCTTTGCTTGCGGGTATTCGGTAGAGCCCTGCTCCCTTGCCCATGTGGTTTATTCTGCTTGACAGCATTTTATTTTATCTGTATGATTGCAGTTTACTGTATTTTGCTTGATAGCATATTTTATTGTTACTGTATGATTACAGTTATTCATATCTGGCTTGAGGTTGAGATGAGCTTGTGGAGGCTGCTGCCCCACACACATTTCCTCCCTCACTTGCATTGCATGCATTTTACAGTCGTTTACTGTATATCTGTTTAATGTTTAAGTTGATGCTTTATCTGTTTCTATTTATCGTTGACATGATCCCCCTAGGAATCTCACTGCCTTTGATAAGGAAGTGATGATAGAACTTTAGGTTGAAAGCTATGCATGATAACTTCTAGGAGTTCCCTGTTTCAAACCTCAACTATAGGATGAATCCTTGGCATGACGACAATAGGACTTGATAGTCTCCCCGTAGTTGAGCCTGTTCTCTTCTCATCTCAAAACAGCTTAAGATACAGTAATCATGAATGATTTCTTTCGTACGTTACGAGCCTTAAGCTATCTGAGGAAGGATTGTTGGAGAGTTTCTTTTCAACAGTCTGGATGTTTAGTATGGTACCCTTTGGGTGACATGCGACGCATTCACTCTCAGGTCATAGTCTCTAGTGCGATATTGGTTGCAAACATCCATAAAAAAACAGTTCTTCCGTAAAAGACAGAAAACAAACTTGAAACCTTTTTGCCCTGTGGGCCCATAATTCAAAGGAAGCTTTTCTGAAGAAAAGATTATCGTTAAACTTCAGCGCCACCGCAAACAGGCTTTGTCCCTAACTGCTGGAACTGTTGTTTAAACCTACTTGATAAAACAGATGAATCTGAATTCCCGTAATCCGTATTATCCCAAACTACGTAAGCTCTGATCTCTCATACCTGTTGAGAGTACGTAGGCACAATACTGACGTATTGGCGAGCCACCTTCCCCGTAACCAGTAGTTAGTCGAACTACGTTGACTCTGATTTCTCATTCTCTTATGAGAATACGTAGGCATAAAGCGCGACGCTTTGCCGAGTCATTTTCTTTTCCTTTTAAGCCAGCCTTGATAGGTAGATAGATAAACCAACTCGTCCAGTAAACACAAACAAGCGTGGATCCCGTCGAGTACGACGGACGTGAGGGGTGCTAATACCTTCCCCTTGCGTAACCGACTCCCGAACCCATACAACGGTTGCGACGACCTTGTCTTATACCTTTTCGTCAGGTTTTTCCGATCGTTTCCTTTCCCGTTCTGAGGGATAAATAACGAAAGGTGGCGACTCTTCTGTTTTGCCGGCACCTTATTTTCGCGGTAGCGACAGCAGGCGACTCTGCTGGGGATCGAACCCAGAATCTCTGGTTCTCCGGTTCCCTATGCGAGTCAATCCTAGCGCTTGTATGATTACTTGTTGGGTTGTGTTTATTTATCGCACTTTATTTCCTGCATTTTATTTTCAGTATGATATGATTATCTGTGCTGTTGTGGGAGGGGCATTCTGATGAGTGAGAAGCCAGACCCAGGCTTGAGTGTACATAGCATTAGTTGTGGAAATTAGTGGGCGCGTGCTTGCTTGGCAGGCATTAGTGTCTCATGAAATCCACGCTCAGACGAGATTCTCCCGGTTGACTTCTTTTTCAACCCTTTGGGTTGAGGGGGTTGTTGGTTTGGAGGATTGTCGACTCTAGGGACCGATCATTTGTGATTCAGCCGAGTGAGACCGCTTCATGAGCTGGTGATGTCACACCTTCTGGGTATTGTATCACCCCTCTTGAATGTCTGTGACGCTGATGACCGCATAGGATGCCGAACTTGAGTCAGTTTAGGTCCATACCGGTGAGCAGGGTTGGGTTTATTGCAGGTAACCTTAACCTTCAGACTTCCTGGTTTTCTTGACAGTGAATCAGTTTTGTTGGTACCAGAGGTTCTCGTCATCATATATGATTGTTCTTGACAGAACAGAATTATGGGATCAGAGGATCTCATTAGCAGATGCGTATTTGTTCTTGACAGAGCAGGTTTTTGATTGGGATCAGAGAATCTTATCATCATATGTGTGTTCTTGACAGAGCAGATTTATGATTGGGGTCTGAGGATCTCATCAGCAGATGTATGGTTGTTCTTGACAGAGCAGAGTTTTGGTCCTGTATCAGAGGTCCTTATTATCAGATGGTTGTTCTTGACAAAGCAGATTTAGGGTCCTATATGTGTGTGTTCTTGACAGAGCAGATTTGTGGTCCGATATCGGGGTTCTCTTCTTATCAGATATGGTGGTTGTTCTTGACAGAGCAGCATTATAGTTTTGTTGATACAGAATCTCCACAGCACAGTTGCCTTGATCTCCTGATGCATGATTGCATTTTACGTTGCTTTGCATACTCATTTGCATTTCATTAACGTGTGTCTGTGTTGCAGGTACCGTTTTCCCTGATCCAGGATTTCTTTCCTCCTATTGTATTGTTATGGGTTCTCTGAGGAAGACTGTGGCTTACAAGCTCCCTGCCCCTGATGTGGTTCAGCTGACTGGTTTGGTTGCTTTAGCAGATGATTCTGTGAGAGATGAGTTCAGAAAGTCTTACGGCAAATTGCTTAGTTTGGTTCGTAAACCTTCTGCGTTCGAGTTGAATGGGTTGCACGCTCTGCTGCAGTTCTACGATCCTCCGTTGATATGCTTCACTTTCCAGGATTTTGTTCTCGCACCCACGCTAGAAGAATATGCTGATTTGTTAGGTGTGCCTATCAAAAGGCAGATGCCTTTTGTTCATATGGATGTTGAGCCTGATCTGGCTAGTCTAGCTCCTTCACTTCATTTGGATGCCTCCGAGTTGGTATTGTCTAGTTGGAACAAGGTTCCTGGTTTCTCCTTGCAGTTCTTAGTGGGTAAGGCTCAGCAGTGCATCAAAGACGGATGTTGGGTCGTATTCAACGCCATTCTCGCCCTGTGCATATACGGCATCATCCTGTTCCCCAATATGCCCGACTTTGTAGACTTCGACGCTTCGCATCTTTGCTTCAGGGAATCCAGTCCCTACCTTGATAGGAGATGTCTACCATTCTATCCACTACAAAAACGAGAACAGAAGGGGCAAGAATGTCTCGTGCTGTGTGCCCCTGCTTTATAAATGGCTTGATAGTCATTTACCCAAGAGGGGTCCCTTTGCTTCGTCTGCAGCCGCAGCTGAGTGGCCTGAGCGTTTGATGAGGCTATCGGCAGAGGATATTGACTGGTTTGATAGAGATAGGTTGGGTACCGAGATCATCTTCAGCTGCAGCAGGTTTCCGAACGTGCCTTTGATAGGCAGGAAGGGCTGCATAAACTATAATCCGTCTTTGTTGGTCCGACAGTTTGTGTATGCTTTGAGAGCTCCGCCGAAGGATGAAGAGGTACAGGAATCTCTATACCTCACTGGTCTTTTAGAGGGGGATCTGTTATCTAAGCTTCAGCGCGCTTGGAATGGCATCAGCAAGAGGGGAAAGCCGTTGCTGGGAAAAAGTAACAGTCAAGCCTACCCTCCATACGTGACTTGGATCAGAGCCAGAGCAAATGCTATAGGGATGTCGTTTCTTCCTGCCAAGCCAGAAAGCCCTCCAGTGATTGAAAAGCCTACCACTGTGCCCATTCAGCAGCACAATCAGGTGTTAGCTGAGCGAGATGAGTTGAAGCAGGCCAATGAAGAATTGGAGAAAGAATTGGCTCAGCTTCGAAGCGAGAGGAACGAAGCCATTCATTCCTTCAAGAGGCAAACAGAGTTGGTGAACCAGCTGGGGACAGATTTGACTAAGCAGATAGCTGAGCATGAACGCTTGGGTCGAGACTTCAAAGCTGCCAACGATGTACTGGCCACGAAGAAGTAGCACTTGGACGAAGTGTATCGGAGGATATCCAAGTTTAACCAGCACTGGAAGGCCTCCCTAGCCAACAGGAAGGAGCGGGAGGATAAGCTGATGCAACAGATCTCCAAGCTGAAAGCCCAAGTGAAGGCCAGTGAGAAGAGGTTTGATGAAGAAACCGCTCGCAGATACGCCGCTGAAGGCCAGCTCAACAGAGCTCTCGCTAACCTGAAGGAGCGCAAATTGACGTTTGAGTCCAAGAAGCGGAAGTTAGAAGATTGTTTCGGCGAAGGAGCATGGGAAGATTCGGTTGAAGGTCTTTAGTACACTATTATGCAGAGGGAGTTACTCGTCGAAGGGTTGCTCACTCGGCCTGATCATCCAGAGACGAAGGGATTGTTAGAAGAGTTTCGCGCCCGTGGCCGTACTTGACTGTATTTGTATTCCTTTTGTTTGATCGTTGTTGTAGGCTTACCATCACCAGGCTTGTTGGTTGAGGTCATGTTGTTGATTCGTCTTGTACTCACTGATGTTGTGTACCGCCTTGATGGGCTTTCTTTATATATGAGATGTTATTTCCATGACTGGACTCAGACTTCTTCTTATTATCAGCACTGGCACTCAGGCACTAGGATCGGGGGAGATCTCTCTAACGCACAGACACACGTTTGCATTTGCATGAAGCATTTGCATAACGAGCACTTTGTCGTTTTTTCCTAACCCTTTTGTGTTCTCAGGTTGTTTCAGATAGTTCCAGGATTGATCAGAGACCTATCCACCGCTACCCGACCAGAGCAAATCAAGCCAGAGCTATGGAGCAAGTGCAAACTGATGTTCAAGAACTCCGCGAAAGAATGGATCGCTTCATGGAGCTCATGCAAGCGGTCGCCAATGGCCAAGATCAGCTCAGAACCTTGGTCCAGCCACTGATCTCCAGGGTGGGGCTGTGCCTACCCCTCCACCAGTTGAAACTCCTCAGAATGGTATCCCCGTGACCGGGGGGAACGACAGTGCCAACGGCAATGTGATAGCTAACATGGGACTCAATGGTAATACGACGGGCATCGGTAATGGGAGTCTTGAAGCTAACGTCAATGTTGGGCTGGGCAACGGTAATACAGGTGTTGGGAATCTGTTTGTGCCTCAATCGTGGTTAGAAGACCGCCAAGACGATGCGTTCTCACAGAGAGGTGTTGAAGGGGAACTGACTGCTGAAGCACGTCTAAGGTTCAAGGCACTCGAGGATAAGATGAGAAATATTGAGAATCAGAACACCCTGGGTGTTGATATGTCCAAGTTGGGACTGATTTCTGATTTCAAGGTGCCTCCCAAGTTCAAGGTACCTGACTTTGAAAAGTACAAGGGCACCACTTGCCCTCGCGTCCACCTGAGATCGTATTACAGGAAGATGTCAGCTCATTCTGAGGACGAGAAGTTGCTGATGCACTTCTTTCAAGACAGACTGTCCGGACCCTCCCTCGAATGGTACATGAGTCTGGAGCCTACCAGTGTGCACACGTGGAAGGACCTTGCTGAAGAGTTTGTGCACCACTACCAATACAACAGCGACTTGGCCCCGAACCGAGTCCAACTGCAAAATCTGTCGCAAAGGAGCAACGAAGTGTTCAAGGAATACGCCCAGCGGTGGCGTGAATCGGCAGCCAGGGTTCAGCCGCCGATGGTTGAACGTGAGCTCGTGCAAATGTTCGTAGCCACCCTCCCAGGGGTTTACTATGAGAAATTGGTCAGCGGTATGTCTAGAACCTTCTCAGATCTCATTATCACGGGGGAGCACATCGAAAATGGGATCAAACTAGGGAAAATTCAAGGTGATTCATCCTCAGCTAGAGGAGGCGGAAAGAAACCTTATGGTGGCAAAAGAAGGGAAGGAGAAACGAGCGCTGTGACCAATGCTCGAAGGAAGGGTAAAGGCCCTCACCAACAGGTGGCCAGTATAACTATCATGGCAGTACAATAGCCACAGCAGCAGCAGCAACCGAATCAACAAGGGTACAGAAAGTATCAGAATCGAGCACCTCTATCGAGCTGTCACCTCGAGACACCGCCCATGTCGTCCGCGTAACTATTGCAGACTTTGCTTCAGCTACAGTTGATCCAGAAGAGAACTTTGGCTCCCTTGACAGGAGCACCTCCGCCAGGTTATGACGCGAATGCAACTTGTGAGTTTCACTCAGGGGCACCAGGCCACACAATAGAGAATTGCAAAGCCTTCAAGCACAAGGTGCAGGACATGGTGGACGCCAAGATCATCAACTTCTCGGATAATGTGCCAAACGTCACGAAGAACCCTATGCCGAATCATAGGGGAGGTGGAGTAAACGCCATTATCGAAGACGAGAGTTTAGATTTGTTGACTGACGTCAGAGATCTGAAGACGCCGCTTAGCTTCGTTAAAGCTAAGCTGATAAAAAGAGGTTTCTTTCCAGGTTGCGGAGAGATGTGTATGGGCTGTGCGACAGGTCCTGATGGATGTGAACAGTTGATAGAGGGGATTCAAAGTCTGATGACTGAAGGGATTTTACAGTTCAGCCGGAGGGCCGAAAGCGGATCGGGAGAGGTAATGCTGAAGCAAGATGATGAGGTTGCCACCATCACCATCCCTCGCCAGACGATAACTATTTCTGCACCCAGGCCGCCCACAATTACCATCACCAAAGCTGGGCCGATACCGTTTGAAAGCACTAATGTTGTCCCATGGCATTATGGGGCTGAAGTCTACTGCAATGGACAGAAGTTGGAGCTAGAACCATTTGGGTCGTCTGTGGAGAACCTTGTGGGAATCAGTGGTATTACTCGCAGCGGAAGAGTGTTTGCGCCACCCGAGGTCGTGGCGGGCAAAACGGACAGAGCTGACGCAACTGATAAAGGTAAAAGTAAAGTCGTCGAAGAGATCCCTCGTGGGGTAGAAAAAGACTTACTTGTTAAAGACGCCGAGGAATTTATGAGGTTGATTAAAAAGAGCGACTACAAGATTGTAGATCACCTCCATTAGACACCCTCAAAGATTTCCATCCTGAACTTGTTGCTGTGTTCTGAAGCACACCGCAACGCACTACTGAAGGTGTTGAATGCCGCGTACGTGCCGTAGGAAATTTCGGTAAACCAGCTGGAGGAGGTCGTAGCCCACGTGAATGCTGGAAATGGTTTAGGGTTCACTAACCTAGAGCTGACGCCAAAGGGGAGGAACCATAATAGCGCCCTTCACATCTCGATAGAGTGTAGGGGAACGATTATGTCGCACGTGTTGGTGGACACGGGGTCGTCGCTCAATCTTCTTCCGAAGAAGGCATTAATGAAGTTAGATACTCGCGGAGTGATTTGCACACCCAGTGATCTGGTTGTGAAAGCGTTCGATGGAACCAAACGTCATGTTTTCGGGGAAGTGACGTTGCCGATCCAAGTCGGGCTAGAAACGTTCGACGCGGTCTTTTACATTATGGACATCATGCCTGCCTACAGTTGTCTCTTGGGCCGGCCGTGGATCCATGCTGCTAGAGCCATGACCTCCACGTTGCACCAGAAACTCAAGTATGTCGTCGGAGGTAGCATCGTGACCGTTTGCGGCGAGGAAGACATAATGGTGAGCCATTTGTCGTCCTTCAAGTATGTTGAGATGGATGGGGAGATCCATGAAACCCTATGCCAAGCGTTCGAAGCTGTTAAAGTGAAGGACGTAGCTCCTGCAGTCGTTGAAAAGCCAGAGATGACTCTCTCTTCCTTCAAGGAAGCCCTGGCCGTTGTTCAAGCCGGATCTACCCCAGGCTGGGGGCGAATTTTGGAGATACCTAACAAGCAAGACAAGTTTGGGTTGGGATATTCTCCCGCGGCTGAAGCCTCCTCTTCTTCTAGCAGTGCGTCGCGAGGTAAAAGGTCGATCCAGTTTACCAGTGGCGGGGTGATATTTGAAAGCATCAGCGCGGTGTCTGAAGACAACGGAGACAGCGACTGTGACCTCGACTCTTGGATCCAGCCAAGCAAGCCAGGAGAGGGCCTTACCAACTGGCCCGTCAAGGATATCATCCAGATGACAAGCGAAGAGTAATGATTTACTTTTTTCCAATCATTGTACAACCCTATGTCCTACCTGGGGCATAGTGGTTTTATTGTCAGGGCCCTGTTTGATTATGTACATGCATTTTATCAATAAATCAAAAGGCGTTTTCTTCGTATTCAGATATTGTGATCTCTGTTATTCCTGTTTTATATTTGTTTTGAAAAACAATAAAATGGCAATGGGGTTTGTGCTAACCTGCATATCCTTGTTTTAAGCTTAACCCTTGTTATTGCAGAATCCACATAACAGATGACATCGACTCTGGACCTTCTACGACTCACTTCGACTTCGATTGCCCGATCTATCAAGCCGAAGAAGAGGAAGACCTTCCCGAAGAGTTGGCCCGCTTGTTGAAACAAGAAGAGAAAGTTATTCTGCCTCATGAAGAGGAGATCGAGATTGTGAATTTGGGTTCTGAAGAACTTGTCAGGAACGTCAGGATAGGGGCTGCATTGCAGAGTGATGTCAAGCTGAGATTGGTCGAGATGCTAAGAGAGTATAGTGACGTCTTTGCTTGGTCATACGAAGATATGCCCGGACTTGATACTGACATCGTGGTCCACCACTTGCCGCTGCGAGAAGATTATCCTCCCGTTAAGCAGAAGCTTAGGAGGACACGACCAGATATGGCCGTTAAGATCAAAGAAGAAGTGCAGAAGCAGCTTGATGCTGGCTTCTTAGCAGTCACTACTTACCCTCCGTGGGTCGCCAACATAGCGCCTGTACCGAAGAAGGACGGTAAGGTACGCATGTGCGTCGATTATCGGGATTTGAACAGGGCGAGCCCTAAAGATGATTTCCCGCTGCCTCATATTGATGTGTTGGTCGACAATACAGCCCAGTTCTCCGTGTTTTCGTTCATGGATGGCTTCTCCGGTTACAACCAGATCAAGATGGCGCCGGAGGACATGGAGAAAACCACGTTTATCACTCCCTGGGGAACATTCTGCTACAAGGTAATGCCTTTCGGTCTGAAGAACGCAGGGGCCACTTACCAACGAGCAATGGTTACTTTGTTTCATGACATGATTCATCATGAGATTGAAGTCTATGTTGATGACACGATTGCGAAGTCCCAAACGGAGGAGGGACATCTGGTCAATTTGCTGAAGCTTTTTGAGAGGCTTAGGAAGTTCAGGTTGAGGCTGAATCCTAACAAGTGTACTTTCGGAGTACGGTCCAGAAAGTTACTGGGGTTTATCGTGAGTGAAAGAGGCATCGAGGTTGATCCTGCAAAGATTAAAGCGATATAAGAAATGCCAGCGCCGAAAACCGAAAAAGAATTTCGTGGTTTCCTGGGCAGAATAAACTACATTGCAAGGTTTATCTCTCAGCTCACGGCCACGTGTGAACCGATGTTCAAACTACTAAAGAAAGATTAGGAGATTATCTGGAATGAGGATTGCCAGAAGGCATTTGATAAGATAAAGCAGTATCTGCAGGAACCTCCAATCTTGATACCCCTAGTGGTCGGGCGACCACTAATCATGTACTTGACAGTTCTTGAGAATAGTATGGGGCGTGTCCTCGGTCAGCACGACGAGACGGGCAGAAAGGAGCATGCCATTTACTACTTGAGTAAAAAGTTCACAGACTGTGAATCTCGTTACTCGATGCTGGAGAAGACGTGTTGTGCACTAGCCTGGGCTGCCAAACGTTTACGACAGTACATGCTCAATCACACAACCATGCTAATTTCGAAGATGGATCCGATCAAGTACGTCTTTGAGAAGCAAGCGCTTTCAGGCAGGATTGCCAGATGGCAAATGGTGTTGACGGAATATGATATTCAGTACGTTTCCCAGAAGGCCATGAAGGGAAGCGTATTGTCTGAATACCTTGCCGAACAGCCGATCAAAGATTATCAGCCGATGAAATTTGAATTCCCTGATGAGGATATCATGTTTCTCAAAGCGAAAGATTGCGATGAACCGTTGCCCGACGAGGGGCCAGACAGGAAATCCCAGTGGAAATTGATATTTGACGGGGCAGTTAATTCTTACGGAAGTGGCATTGGGGCGATCATCACGACTCCCCATGGATCCCACATCCCGTTCACTGCGAGACTGACGTTTCCAGTCACCAATAATGAAGCGGAGTATGAAGCATGCATCATGGGTCTAGAAGAAGCAATTGATTTGAGAATCAAGAACCTAGACGTATATGGTGACTCAACACTTGTGATCAACCAGATTAAAGGGGAGTGGGAGACTCGTCAATCGAATTTGGTGTCGTACATGAATTATGTCAGGAGGCTACTTCCGTTCTTTGATCGAGTGGAACTCCATCATGTGCCCAGGTTTGAAAACCAGATGGATGATGCCTTAGCCACGTTGGCTTCAATGTATAAAGTCAATTTTTGGAATGAAGCTCCGAGAATTGTCATTTCCAGTCTTGATAGACCGGCGTTTGTCTTTGCGATCGAGGAAGCCGCCGACGGCAAGCCATGGTTCCATGACATCCAGACTTTCCTTATGACTAAGGAGTATCCTGAGGGAGCGTCAACCCAGGATAAGAAGACTCTGAGGAGGCTGTCTGGGAATTTTTATCTCAATCCTGATGGAGTGTTGTATAAAAGAAACCACAATCTCGTGCTACTCAGATGTGTAGATGAGAAAGAAGCGAGTATGCTCATGGAAGAAGTCCATGAAGGCGCATTTGGTATGCACGCCGGCGGGCACGCTATGACGAGTAAGATCCTGAGAGCAGGATACTACTGGCTGACGATGGAATTAGATTGCTTTAAATTCGCGAAGAGATGTCATAAATGCCAGATTTATGCTGATAAAGTTCACGTGCCGCCGTGCCCGTTAAATGTCATGTCCTCCCCGTGGCCGTTCTCCATGTGGGGCATCGACATGATAGGCAAGATCGAGCCCACTACATCTAACGGTCATCGCTTCATTCTAGTAGCTATCGACTACTTCACCAAGTGGGTGGAGGCAGCCTCATATGCTAATGTGACCAAGCAGGTGGTGGCTAAATTCATAAAGAGGGATATCATCTGTCGTTACGGAATTCCCGAGCGGATCATTACCGATAATGGTTTGAATATGAATAACAAGATGATGAAGGAGTTGTGCCAGAGTTTCAAGATTGAACACCATAACTCATCTCTTTACCGGCCGAAGATGAATGGCGCCGTTGAAGCGGCCAATAAGAACATCAAGAAGATTGTTCAGAAGATGGTTGTGACCTACAAAGATTGGCACGAGATGCTGCCGTTTGCACTGCACGGTTATCGTACCACGGTACGTACTTCAACCGGGGCAACTCCTTTCTCCTTAGTGTACGGTATGGAAGTTGTCCTACCGTTAGAAGTGGAGATCCCTTCTTTACGAGTTTTGGTTGATGTGAAACTCGAGGAGGCAGAATGGATTAAGAACCGACTAAACCAACTCAGCCTGATGGACGAGAAGAGATTAGCATCGATTGCGTATGGTCGTCTGTACCAAAGCCGAATGAAGAAAGCTTATGATAAGAAGGTGCGTCCTAGAAGCTTTCAGACGGGTGATCTCGTCCTGAAGAAGATTCTTCCTCCACACTCCGATCACTGGGGCAAGTGGACTCCCAATTACGAAGGTCCGTACATCGTCAGCAAGGTCTTCTCGGGAGGAGCTTTGTTGTTATCCACGATGGATGGTGAAGATTTTGCATCCCCGGTGAATGCGGACGCAATTAAAAAATACTTTGCTTAAAGAATGACCCGCTGGAAAGAAAAAGAATATCCAGGCAAAAATGGGGCATCCCGGCGAACCATAAAAAGGAAAAAGGTTCGGGCAAAAATTAGGGATATAAAGAAAAGAATGTACACCCGCAAAGTCGAAAACCCGGATGGGCGACTTTGGCAAAAAAGGGTATCCCGGTGAATAGAAAACCCGGAAGGGCGATTCAGGCAAAAGTTAGGGATTCGAAAAAGCAAATGACTGCGTTCCGCGTATGGACTTTCATTGTTTAGTGGTTTGGAGGACCTGAGGGTCGTTTATCTGAATCAATATCTTCTGAAGCTGAAGCGTCGGAGAGGTATCGAAGTCGAGTGGGTCATAGAGGGATCAACTCATGGTGTTCGTCTACGCCTCGTTGCCGACATTTGTATATACTGATGTATATTTATGTTTTATTTTTGCGCGGCTTCCTCATTCCAGGAGCTTGCATCTGTTGTAAAACATTTTGGCCCATTCAGAGGTTCGTTATCAATAAAATGTATACTATTCAGCAATTCTGTTTGTCTGTTTAGCATTTACCTGTTTTGTTTGCGAAAAAGAACGCCGATGTTTTTGACGAAATGCGCATACATAAACTTACTGGCCCAGGCTGCTGATTTTTGAAACAATGAATTACTTAAACATTGTCACAAGATGATAACCTTGATAGGTCCCTTTGAGAAGGGCGTCTTGTCTGTTTGTTTGTGTTGTTACAGGTGTAGCATATACCAGGTAGTACGCCGTACGCGTCCCCAAGCAGGATGATTCCTCCTTCTCCAGCAAAGTTCAGCAGCCTCTCCCCGCAGAGTCTGAACGTGAGATCGTAAAGCATTGATATGTCTCCCCAGGCAGAGAAGATTCTCTCCCCAATTAGATGCATCCTGAAGGAATGTCGTCTCCCCAGCTAAGTCATACTGAAGTGTGCAGCAATTGATAGTTCAAGACCGAACTCTCCAGCGGAATTGAAATTCCCCACAGAGTCGTACTCTCCCCTGTAAGCAGGATGATTCCTTCTTCCCCAGCCGAGTTTGTAGTTCCTCAAGAGAGTCGAGTCCTTGAAAGCCGTTGAGGCCATGATTGGTTTTCCCCAGTAGAGTGTTGAATAGCTGATGTTGTATTTCCCTATCGGAGTCGTTATCTCCGGGAAAGTTTTAGCTGCGAAGGTCGTGCAGTTTATTTCTGCAATTGATATCGTTTCCTCGACAGTTTATGGTTTGAATACCTGGTTGAGCGAGTTCAGGTTCTTGTAGAACTTTGTTCCCCGACAGCAGTCGACTGAAGTTCGTTTCCCCAGGCGGAATCCAATTGAGATTGGTGTGACTCCTTCTCCTCGGCAGGATGATTCCTCCTCCCCACCAGAGTGGTCCTTTCTCCTTGACAGGAGGATTCTCCCTTCAGCATTTATTTTGCTGATGCGGCCATAGCATTTTGCATGATTGCATAGCATTTACCCTAAATGTGTAGCATTTCCACTATGTGGAGCATTGCACCATTTTCAAAGCATATGCATACGAAACATGAGCTAGGTCGTTACCGTTCTTGTTTTGCAGGTGTTCCTCCGCAAAGCTGCTTGCTCAAGATGATTCTTGAATCCCCCGCAGAGCCGCTTGATCAAGATGATTCTTGAATTCCCTAGCAAGGTCGTTTGCTTAAGATGATTCTTAAAATCCCCAGTGAAGTCGCGAGAGTTGGTTGCTCAAGTTGATGCTTAGAGTCCCCAACGGAGTATTCGCTCATGATGATTCCTGAAATCTCCAGCAGAGTTATTGGTTCAGGATGATTCTTGAAGTCCCCACAGAGTTATTTGTTCAAGATGATTCTTGATGTCCTCAGCAGAGTTGATGTACCCAGAATGATTTCTAGATCCCCGAAGCAGAGTTACTCGATAGTTCTCCAGAATCCCCATCGGAGATGTGTCATCCCCAGCAGGTTTCTGAACAGTGCAGTTGAAACTTCCCTCGAAGACTTGATGATTGAAGTCAAGCCGTATTAACGAAGCAGTTCTCTCCGCTGATGCGAGTGCCTGATGGCAGAAGTTGGATATCCCCAATTGGTCCATGATTGACTGAGAATTCTATTCCCGACTTACTGATGAAGTCTGGCTGATGCCCGAAAGTTTTCTTTGAATGCTCGATGGCATGGTTAACTTGATTCTTGATCTGATGAGTCCCGAGGAATCCTGATGCCTGACGGCATGGTTGACCATGTATTACCGGTTACCCTGTGACTGATTCCCCAGCTAGTTGTCGTGCAGCTAATATTTCAGTTTCGAAGATTGGTTCCCATCAGAGTACCGTGTACTTGTGCAGTTGGCAAATTTCTGGGTTTGTCGGTATTCAACCGTCTCGCACCTTGATCGGTTGAGAGTCGTTCGCTTCTCACCCAGTCAGGTTCAAGCCGTTTGAATAAGGGCAGCTGTTGCACCCCAAAATTTGACCAACATTTCTTTACCTAGCTTATGTTTCATTTCATTCACATTAGCATTATCATTTGCATCTCATTGACATGTATGCAGGAGATCAAGAGGTATGATTACCAATCAAGGGCTACACAAGACTTTGAAGCTAGCCAAGAAGGTTATGCAAGTGTTCAAGGGTTGATATCTTTGTCAAAGAAGTCAGAAGATTCTCAGAGAGAATGGTTGAAGCCAAGAGTGTGTGTCTCCTAACTTGAAAGTTGTGGAAAGCCATTAGAGGACTCTGAAGCCATGAAGTTAGACTTGAGGTCTTGAGAGAGCTCATGAGATGTCTTGAAAGCCATCATGAGGCCTAGACAGGTCATTGTACAAGATTAAGAAGACTCAGCCATGAGTGGTGCAACTAGGGTTTGACTGGGTCAACTCTAGGTCAACTGATGATTTGGAGAGGGTTGAGACCTAAACCAAGAGCCATGTGATCATGGATTGATGCATTGAGATGCTATAAGGATGATTCCAAGGTCAAATCATCATGATTGAAGAGTTTGAGAAGTTTCAAGCTAGGGTTTCTAAGACTTGACAGTGTAAAATCCCCTAGTTTGACCCCTATCTTCAAGGCAGTTTAGCTCAAGATGTGATTGTCATCTCATCTTACCCCCAACATGAATGTTGTAGATCTTATTCTTAGCTTTAATTTGAGTACTAGAAGTCCTTGATAGGATTTATAGAACTCAATTTATGACTTTGACAAGTTACAGGTCATCTGAAGTATGTGAATCTGGGGCCTTGAAAGTCACCCAACTTGCATCAAACTTTTTCCCAAGAAGGATGATTCCTATGGACTTTTGGTCAACATGAATGTTGTTCCTTATCTTCTTAGATTTCTATAGAGTACTAGAAGTCCTTGATAGGATTTGTAGAGCTCAAGTTATGGCTTTGACAAGTCAAGGGCATTTTGGTCATTTGGAGATTACAGGTCATTTCAAGCATAAGGCCATAACTCCTATTTCCAAGCTTCAAATGGAAAACGCTTCAACATAAATCTTGCTTGAAATGATGTTTTAAGGCTAGTAAGGAGGTCATAAGATGTTGGAAAGGCTTGTAGCTCAAAGTTGCAAAAATGACCTAAAATAAGGGCATAAGTTAAATAAACCAAAGTTGGAAATTGATATTTTCAATCTACACATCCAAACCATGGCATGTAATATATCATTTTGACTCTAGAAAACATTTTAAGAACATTGGTTTAGCCACATTTTTGAGTTGAGATTCAATTTATGGACTTGCTTTGAAAAGCACTTACTTGCATATTAAGCATCATTTGCAAAACTCAAAATCAAGGCATGGGCAAGGGTTTTTGCAAGCTAAACACCTCTAATATCTCACTAGGGGAGAAATTAAGAGTGAATGGGATGAATTCCAAGCTATTTGCAAGGGTTGTACATGTCATGATAAGTGATTCAAAATCTCATGACATGAGAAGTGTAAAATCTCATTGGAAGGATCTAGAGGGTTCTAGATCATCCAAACTTCATCTATATAAGGAGTAGAGTGGATCCATTGCAGAGGTTGGTGATCATTGAAGGATTGGTCTTAGTTTGAGATTGAGTTTTCTTGGATTGCAATTGAAAAATTGGTGGCTAGATCGTGTAGGAGCAAGTGGTTTTCAGCACCTGCAACTCATCATCGTGTTTCAAGATTGAAGCACTTTCCATTGATTCTTTTGCATACAGAAGCAAGAAGAAGGTTCAGTGATCGTGTCCAGAAGATTTGAGAGCTTGAAGTGAAGATTTGGTGCACTGTTATTCAAGAATTTCCAGGTTGGTAACCTTCCTCCTATAGCATGATTTAGGTAGAATTAGGTTGAATTAAGGTGCTAGATTAGTTGTAGAATGGCCTAGGATGGATTTCAGATGGTTAATTGATGAATTAGAGACAAAATAGGAAGATCACCATTTTCTATTGAGATTGGGAGATGATGATTCTTGAGGTTTCAGAAGAAACTATAGGTATGGTTGAGTTCGTGGCAAGATTTGGGATAAGATTCATGTTTTGACCTCTTGGATTAGAGGCCTCTAGGGAGAACTAGGGTTGAAGGGGATGATCGGAGCTCCACCGGCGGTGGCCGAAGCTGGGCGCGAAGTTCAGGCATTTGAAATGGAGAAGATGAAGTTCTCACCATCAGATCTTGTTTTGACCTTTGACTGGGAGAGGATCCAACGACTGTGTTTTAAAACTGAGTTGTGAAGGATTTCTGAAGGAAATGATGCGTTTCATTTATTTGATGTTTTGGGCTTAGTGATCTGAGTGTTATCCACACCCCCCAGCGAGCCCAACCCAGATTTTTAACTGTAAATGACTGCTATTTACACCGTGTGTTTGGTTATTTTAATTGGATTTTCTTTTAATTTCCATTTAATTCATGATTCTTGCAAAAATCATAATTAATTGAATATTAATCCAATTGACCCCATTCTTTTTGCATATTACCCATGATTGAATCTATTATATTTTAGAGAAAAATATTTTCATTTCATTTAATTTCTGACTTAATTGGAATTTTGTATTTTAATTGATATTAAAATGGTTATGTTTGATGCCTATTTTTGTGGAATTTTGTATGATCTCATGGTGATGATTTTGAGCCTAATTTTTTGTGTGAGATTAGGCTAGACATGTATGATCCCATAGAATTTGTCTCACATTTTTGTGATGAAAATAGGTGTGCTTTATAGATTGATATTTAGGTGCCTTCTTTTAGGGTTTTAGGTTTGATACCTTAGAATGTAGAATTTAGTTCTAGGTCTAACTTGATGATTTGATCTCTGAAACTAATGTGGTAGAGTCATGATTGACCTAGGATCCCATAGTAATTTTTGTAGGATTTTACAATTGAGTTTAGTATTTTAGTTAGGACTAACTTTAGTACTAGGTTTTAGGTGATCCTAATTTACTCATTCAACTAGTTTAACTTCTTTAGTCCCTTTAGATTAGGGTTTTTGCTTTTTTTGCCTTTGGTTGAGATTGAAGACAAGTTGAAGACAAGGTGAGGATGCTTGAAGAAGCTTGAAGTTGCTTGGAGCTTGGATTTGTTGGTGCCTGAAGATGTCTGATGAAGATTAGGAGATAGGACATAGGGAGAGCCTTGTAGTTAGAATGATTTCTTTCACAAACATGGAAAGCATCTTGTGCCTCCATTCCCCCTAATGACTAAAAGTCCTCCTAAGATATTCACATCCCTCCTTTGGAAGGATGAGTGGCTTTATCTGGGAAGTAGAACTTTGAGGGAACCAGTCTATCATAATGATGAACCCTTACAGGCTTCCTTTGGTTGTCAGTAAGCTTGTTTATCATTTCCCCTCACCCTGTTAAATCAATTTCCTCTTGGTTTGAGTATCTTGAAAGATGTTAAGCTTGAGTTTGAAGATGAGGACTTCACTGAAGATTGTGGAAGAGGATGACTCCTTGAGCATTGCCATTGCAGCTGAAGCTTGAAGAGCAATAAGAACAAGTTGATACTTGAAGATCCAACAAGGACTGAATGAAGAGCTGAGGCTTGAAGAATTAAAGGATGAAATTGACACTTCTAAGTGATTGAAGACTACTCTGAGTAGCTGAAGCTTGTAGGGGAAGAAGATCAAGTTGAGACTGGTAAAGCAGAGAGAGCTGAAGCTTGAAGACTGAGTTGATACTTATGAAGAGGATTCAATTAAGATTGAGTGAAGAGCTGAGGCATGAGGAATAGAAGATTAAGTTGATACTTGTACATTGGTGCATTGAGAGCCTGAAGGAGTCAAGGTGATACTTGTAGCTAAGAGTGAATCCTGAAGGTGGAATTGACTGAAGAGCTGAAGCTTGAAAGAAGAAGATAAGTTGAAACTTGTGTTTGATGGGTTGAAACCTTGGAGGAGCAAGTTGATGCTTGTTATTGAAGCTGATAGCCTTGAAGGGTGGTTGAAGTCTGAAGACTGGGTTGCTGTTAGGAGAGCTGAAGCTTGGAATTGAAAGAAGGAATTGTTGATCTGCTTTCTTGTCTGTTTTCTTTTCTGTGCTGATGTGCCTTGTTTGATTTGCTTGATGCATTAGAATAAGTTCATATCTAGACTGATGTAAGCTAGGAGCATGATTGCACTAGAGGTTGAGTTGCTCCCTCTGCTTGTATTATTACTGTATGGCTTTGCTTGCGGGTATTCGGTAGAGCCCTGCTCCCTTGCCCATGTGGTTTATTCTGCTTGACAGCATTTTATTTTATCTGTATGATTGCAGTTTACTGTATTTTGCTTGATAGCATATTTTATTGTTACTGTATGATTACAGTTATTCATATCTGGCTTGAGGTTGAGATGAGCTTGTGGAGGCTGCTGCCCCACACACATTTCCTCCCTCACTTGCATTGCATGCATTTTACAGTCGTTTACTGTATATCTGTTTAATGTTTAAGCTGATGCTTTGTCTGTTTCTGTTTATCGTTGACATGATCCCCCTAGGAATCTCACTGCCTTTGATAAGGAAGTGATGATAGAACTTTAGGTTGAAAGCTATGCATGATAACTTCTAGGAGTTCCCTGTTTCAAACCTCAACTATAGGATGAATCCTTGGCATGACGACAGTAGGACTTGATAGTCTCCTCGTTGTTGAGCCTGTTCTCTTCTCATCTCAAAACAGCTTAAGATACAGTAATCATGAATGATTTCTTTCGTACGTTACGAGCCTTAAGCTATCTGAGGAAGGATTGTTGGAGAGTTTCTTTTCAACAGTCTGTATGTTTAGTATGGTACCCTTTGGGTGACATGCGACGCATTCACTCTCAGGTCATAGTCTCTAGTGCGATATTGGTTGCAAACATCCATAAAAAACAGTTCTTCCGTAAAAGACAGAAAACAAACTTCAAACCTTTTTGCCCCGTGGGCCCATAATTCAAAGGAAGCTTTTCTGAAGAAAAGAGTGTCGTTAAACTTCAGCGCCACCGCAAACAGGCTTTGTCCCTAACTGCTGGAACTGTTGTTTAAACCTACTCGATAAAACAGATGAATCTGAATTCCCGTAATCCGTATTATCCTGAACTACGTAAGCTCTGATCTCTCATACCTGTTGAGAGTACGTAGGCACAATACTGACGTATTGGCGAGCCACCTTCCCCGTAACCAGTAGTTAGTTGAACTACGTTGACTCTGATTTCTCATTCTCAAATGAGAATACATAGGCATAAAGCGCGACGCTTTGCTGAGTCATTTTCTTTTCCTTTTAAGCCAGCCTTGATAGGTAGATAGATAAACCAACTCGTCCAGTAAACACAAACAAGCGTGGATCCCGTCGAGTACGACGGACGTGAGGGGTGCTAATACCTTCCCCTTGCGTAACCGACTCCCAAACCCAGACAATGGTTGCGACGACCTTGTCTTATACCTTTTCGTCAGATTTTTCCTCGTTTCCTTTCCCGTTCTGAGGGATAAATAACGAAAGGTGGCGACTCTTCTGTTTTGCCGGCACCTTATTTTCGCGGTAGCGACAATAAGGAGTTACGCCCATATTAGCAGAAGTAACTGCAGCCATTGTAGATTGAAATTGTGCAGCAGTTGATGATGAAGTTGCCATTGAAGATGGTTTTGTCACATGCTTAGGGTTTTTATGAAGAGAGAAGAGAAGGCAGAAATGCATAAAATGTCTGAGATGTGAAAAGTGTGAATGTGGTGAGAAGTGAAGTATTTATACTAAACAATCAGGCATACAAACAGTCAGAAGAAAGCACGTTTAAACACAACATTTAATGAAAAGAATAAAAATCATTTCAAGCATTTATTGCTTCTGACAATTTGGGGGGAAAATCAAGATTTTCACTATTCAAACTTCACCTCAAACGTCTCTTCAGTAGTGTACACGCCACCTTTGCAGATTTGGAGTGACATGTGTTTGCTTGCATGTGTTCTGAATTCTTTTGAGAAATGAAACGTTAACCAACGTTCAGATCCTCTAAGGATTGTTAGTTCAGAGTTTCACAAGAGAATAATTAAAGAAAATGAATAAGTGATTAGAAGAAATACTTCAGAGCATTAGGCATTTTTGCATCTGTAAAATTTGCTTCTGACAAATATTATTCTGGACAAAAATCTATACCAATATTTTTCAGAATAAATTTGAATCTATCTTCAACAAGGGGTTTTGTGAAAATGTCTGCCCATTGATGATCTGTATCAACAAAGGCTAAATTTATAATTCCCTTCTGAACATAGTCTCTGATGAAATGATGCTTAATTTCTATATGTTTTGCCTTAGAATGTAAAATGGGATTTTTAGACAAACATATAGCAGAAGTATTATCACAGAAAATAGAAATGTTACTTTCAAATATCTGATAATCTTCTAGCTGACTTTTCATCCAGAGCATCTGCGTGCTACATCCAGCAGCAGCAATATATTCTGCCTCTGTGGTTGAAAGTGCAATTGTGGGTTGCTTCTTGTTGTACCAAGATATTAGATTTCTTCCTAGAAATTGACAACTTCTAGAAGTACTTTTTCTTTCCACTCTGTCTCCAGCGTAGTCAGCATCACAGAATCCAACTAATTTGAAATCATCAGATTTTCTGTAACACACACCCACATTAGAAGTACCTTTCAGATACCTGAGAATCCTCTTGACAGCTGTCAAGTGTGATTCTCTAGGATCTGATTGGAATCTAGCACACAAGCATACACTGAACAATATGTCAGGTCTAGAAGCAGTTAAGTAAAGAAGAGATCCTATCATACCTCTGTAGAGCTTCTGATCTACTTTCTTACTTACCTCTTCCTTGCCAAGTGAGCTAGTTGGATGCATGGGAGTCTTTGCCAGCTTACTATCAGTCATGTTAAATTTCTTCAGAAGTTCTTTAACATATTTGGTCTGATGTATGTAAGTGCACTTTAGAGTTTGATTGACTTGAATTCCCAGAAAGAATCTGAGTTCTCCCATCATGCTCATTTCAAATTCTGCCTGCATACATTTAGCAAACTCCTTTCCCAGCATAGTATTGGTAGATCTAAATATTATATCATCCACATAAATTTGACAAATTAGAAGATCTTCTTAAATGATTTACAAAAGAGTGTTGTGTCCACTTTGCCTCTGATGAAATTTTCTCCAGAAGAAAATTGCTCAATCTCTCATACCAAGCTTTGGGAGCTTGTTTTAAACCATACAGAGATTTCTTTAGTTTGAAAACATGATCTGGAAAAATTTCACTCTCAAAACCAGGAGGCTGGTGAACATAAACTTCTTCTTCTATAATACCATTTAGAAAGGCACTTTTAACATCCATCTGATACAGAGTGATGTTATTTTGTGCAGCAAATGAAATAAGAAGACGTATAGATTCTAACCTTGCCACTGGAGCATAAGTTTCAGTATAATCAATACCTTCTTGTTGACTGTACCCTTGAGCAACAAGCCTAGCCTTATTTCTTTCAACTTCTCCTTTCTCATTAAGCTTATTTCTGAAGACCCATTTAGTTCCAATTACATTGAATCCTTTTGGTCTTTGAACTAAATCCCACACATCATTTCTGGTGAATTGATTTAACTCTTCTTGCATAGCAATAATCCAATCATTGTCTTGCAGAGCTTCATCTACAGAAGTTGGTTCAATTTCTGACACTAGTCCAAATAGTGATGCTTCAGATGATCTTAGAAAGGATCTTGTTCTGATGGGATCATCCTTCTTTGCAATTATAACATTCTCTGGATGAGAAGTTTTGATTCTGGAAGATGATCTTCTAACAGTTGATTCTTCAGAAATATTTAAATTATTCATCTGAGAAGTTAAAGGAATTGCCTCTGGCGTTGCTTTTGGTTCCTTCACTTGAGCTTTGTCTGCCTCTGAGCCTTCAGAGTCTGTGAAGACTACTTCTCTATCTGCAGAGTTTTCAAACTGCTTTGGCTTTTTACTGCCAAGCTTATCATCAAATCTAACATGAATAGATTCTCCCACAATCTGTGTCTCAGTGTTGTATACTCTGTAGCCTTTAGAGCGTTCAGAATATCCAAGCATGAAACACTTTTGTGCTTTGGAATCAAACTTGTTCAGATTTTCTTTAGTATTTAACATATAACAAATACATCCAAAAGGATGAAAATATGAAATGTTAGGATTTCTGTTCTTCCACAGTTCATATGGAGTCTTCTCCAGAAGAGGTCTTACAGACACTCTGTTCTGAATGTAACAGGCTGTGTTGATTGCTTCTGCCCAAAAGTGTTTTGCCAAATTTGTCTCATTGATCATGGTTCTGGCCATTTCTTGCAGAGTTCTGTTTTTCCTCTCTACAACCCCATTTTGTTGTGGAGTTCTAGGACAGGAAAAATCATGAGCAATGCCATTTTCATTAAAATATTTTTCAAAATATTTATTTTCAAATTCACCACCATGATCACTTCTGACTTTTATAATTTTGAAATCTTTTTCATTCTGGACTTGTTTACAGAAGTCAAAGAACACATAATGTGACTCATCCTTGTGTTTTAAGAACTTTACCCATGTCCATCTACTATAGTCATCAACAATGACTAGTCCATACTTCTTGCCTCTGATGGATGCAATTTTCACTGGTCCAAACAGATCAATATGAAGTAATTCTAGTGGTCTAGAAGTAGAAACAACATTTTTTGATTTAAAAGAAGATTTTGAAAACTTCCCTTTTTGGCATGCTTCACAAAGAGCGTCTGAGGTGAACCTCAGATTAGGAAGTCCTCTGACAAGATTAAGTTTATTAATCTGAGATATACGTCTCATATTAATATGTCATAATCTTCTGTGCCAGACCCATTGCTCCTCATTAACAGACAAGAGGCATTTAACATTTTGAACTTTAAGTTCTGAAAGATTTATTTTATAAATGTTATTTTTCCTCTTTCCACTAAATAGAATAGAGCCATCTTTTTGACTAATAGCTTTACAACATTTTTGATTAAAGGTAATATCATAACCATTGTCACTTAATTGACTTATGGACAATAAGTTATGCTTTAACCCTTCAACAAGTAAAATATTAGTGATAGAGGGAAGTTTACCATTTCCAATGGTGCCAGATCCAATGATCTTGCCTTTCTGATTCCCTCCAAATTTCACATCACCTCCAGATCTAGGCTCCAGACTTTGGAACATAGACTTTTCTCCTGTCATGTGTCGTGAGCATCCAGAGTCCAGGTACCATGGTTGGCGTCCTGACCTTGTTGCTAAGAACATCTGCAACAGGGATTATTTTACTTTTAGGTACCCAGATCTTCTTGGGTCCTTTAGGGTTAGTTGTTCTGAAGGTTTGTCTAAACTTCTATTTTTTAGCATAAGGTTTATTCTGACTAGCCTTAGATTTGAATACATGAATATTCTTTTCAGAACGTGTTTGTTCAATATCATTTAAGTGACCAAATTTAAAGTATGAATATAAAGGAGTTTTCTTGATGATAATTTTATCAACAGGTTTTGTATTTGAATCCTTTCCAGAGGAAGATTCATATCCAATTCCTTTTCTGTTATTTCTACTAACTCCATAGATCATAGAAGCCATTTTGCTTCTGTCTATGCTTTTAGCAAGAAACTTCTGAAAGCTATAATCATATTTTTCCAAAATATTTTTGCATTCAGATTCAGTTTCAGAATCAGAGTTTTGTTGAGCTAATTCAGAATCATTTTTCAATTTTAAATTCTTTTCATTTAGCTCAGCTACTTCTGATTTGAGAATATTATTCTCAGATACAAGATTGCTTTGACGCTTCTTGTATTTGAGCTTAATATTGTTATAGCTCTTCAGAACTTCCGATAAAACTTTGATAAGTTCTTCTTTAGTGAGTTTAGCCATTACCTCTTCAGCGTCAGAGTCAGATTCAGAATCAGATTTAGATCCTGAAGTTCCTTCTTCCTTATCTTCTATGTCTGCCATCAAAGCTACATTGGCACATTCTTCTTCTGACTCAGATTCAGATTCAGATGTATCTGAATCATCCCAGGTGGCCATCAGAACCTTTTTCTTCTTATCAAATTTTCTTTTAGGCTTTTCTTTCAGCACCTTTGGACATTCATTTTTGTAATGTCCTGGTTCTTTACATTCATAACATACAACCTCCTTTTTTCCAGATCTTCTGAGTCCAGAAGATTCTTTTCTTTGGTCAGGCTTCCTGAAGTTTCTTAACTTCTTTCCTTTATGCTTCCAGAGTTTGTTTATTCTTCTGGACAGCATGGATAGTTCATCTTCATCTTCAGATGAGGATTCTTCAGAGCTTTCCTCTATTACCTGCAATGCTTTAGCAAATTTATTAGATTTTAAAGCAATAGATTTACCTTTCTTTTGAGGTTCATCTTCCTCAAGTTCAATTTCATGACTTCTAAGTGAACTGATCAATTCCTCCAAGGAGATCTTGTTCAGATCTTTAGCCATCTTCAGAGCAGTCACCATAGGTCTCCATCTGGTAGGTAAGCTTCTGATGATCTTTTTCACATGATCAGCAGTAGAGTATCCTTTATCCAGAACCTTTAGTCCAACTGTAAGTATTTGAAATCTGAAGAACATAGCTTCAACAGATTCAGAGTCTTCCATCTTGAAGGCTTCATACTTCTGGATCAGAGCCAAAGCCTTTGTTTCCTTGACTTGAGAGTTTCCCTCATGAGTCATCTTTAAGGATTCAAACATGTCAAATGCAGTTTCCCTATTTGTAATTTTTTTCATACTCAGTGTGAGATATTGCTTTCAACAATGTTGTTTTGGCCTTGTGGTGATTTCTAAATTCTTTCTTCTGAGCATCTGTCATAGATTTTCTGTCTATTTTCTTGCCATTCCCATCAGTGGGATGAACATATCCATCTATGACCAGATCCCATAAATCAGCATCATATCCAAGGAAAAAACTTTCAATTCTGTCTTTCCAATAATCAAATTTCTCCCCATCAAACATAGGGGGTTTGGTGCTGATTCTGTCCCTTTCTTCATATTTGTTGTTAATGTTGGATATTGTATTATCAGCCATTGTAACAACCAAATATATATCAGAGTTTTTCTCACTGGATCTTTACTGTCACTGTGAAGTGGTAGCACACACAGAACCAGGCTCTGATACCAACTGAAGGTGAGAAAATACTTAGAAGGGGGGTTGAATAAGTATGAAGATAAAAACTTAGAAATAAAAATTCAAGTATTTTTATCCTAGTTCGTTGAACTCAACTACTCCAGTCCACCCTTCCTAGAGTGATTTGCCTTTCTCAAACAAGGACTTAATCCACTATTTAATCAACTGATTACAATAGTAAGCACTAAGAACAACTGTTCAAAGTCTTTTCAAGAACTACTGATCCTAACTGGATCTTCTTAAGGTTTACAATCAAATGTAATACAAATACAAGTGTTTAAGATTGCTTCTATAAAGCTTTATCACAACTGTGATTTTTCACTTAACTATTAAGAACAAAGAAATTAATTCTCAGAATGAATATGAATATTATGAGAGCTTGAATGTTGATTTCTTTTAGATGGAACGTTAGTTGAAGAAGATGGGTGAAGACTTGCTTTTATAGGCAGCTGATCCAAGGAGAGCTTCAACGTTGATAAAAGTGTCCAAAAGGTCTGAGCCTTTTTGTCTTCACATCAAGTGACCTTTCCTAGAAGAAGAAAGCACAGAGAAATCCTTTTTGTATGTGTTCTTGTGTCTAGCATAAATAAGGAAAGAGTCGTTTGAATTATTCCAACGGATATAATATTGAATTATTCTTCTTTAGTTTTCAGCAAATTCATCAGAGTCTAATTAGATCAGAGCCTTCTGATAATGATCAGAGTTTTGCTGAATCAGAGTCTTCTGTAGCAGGTGTGCTTTTAGCGTGTTAAAGATCAGAGCATATTTGAGACAGATCTTCAGTACTGGCGGCTTTAGTACTTTCAGAATCTTCAGTAGTAACTATGCTTTGAAAAATCTTCATACAAAATTCTTCTTTGGGTCAGATGCTTCTGACTTGCTTCAAATTCTTTTGGAGCTTCTGCTTCACATCCTTCTGGAGGCTACGCTCAGGATCTTCTATTGGCAGCATCAGAATCTTCTAATGGATGTGTCGCTACTGCAAAAATCGGCGCCGGCTGAACAGAAGAGTCGCCACCGTGCGTTATTTATCCCAAAGGAGGGAAAGGAAACGCTCGAATTAAACCTGCCGCAAAGACGGGAAAGGAATGGTCATCGCAACCAAATCCTGGATTCGGGAGTCGGTTACGCAAGGGGAAGGTATTAGCACCCCTCACGTCCGTCGTACTCGACGGGATCCACACTTGTTTTCTGGTACGGATTGTTATTCTATCTATTCTACAGGTCTGGGTTAAAAGAAAAGAAAATGACTCGACAAAGTATCGCACTTTATGCCTACGTATTCCCGTCTGGAACGAGAAATCAGAGCCAACGTAGTTCGCCTACCTACGGGAAAGGAGGGGAAGGTTGCTCGCTAGGATATCGCATCCTATGCCTACGTACTTTCATACAGCATGAAAGATCAGAGCAAACGTAGTTCAGGCCACGTACGACACAAGTCTGTCTTGATTGTTTTTATTCCTTCTAAAAAACGTTTTTCTGATTACTGGTCCAAGCAGACAAAAATGACGTTTTGATTGGTTCACATTCTTTTACGGAAGAAATGTCTTTTATTGTGTTTGAAATGTTTATTGTGTTTTTATGATTGTTTTGAGAAAGAAGAGAGACAACAACTCTAAAACCTATGGTTGAAAAGGGAATCAAAATCTATCCTAATGTTGTCATGCATGGGTTAAGACCTAATGTCTGTCATATTTCTCTCCTGCGCAGAGAGAAACAGAGATCCTAAGGGGATAAACGGAAAAACAACAGCATATATACAGTAAAGTAGTAAAATGCATGAATGCAGCAGTACAAGCGAGGCAAGGGAGTCCCACTCAACCTCGAACCTAGAAAAAAATGAGCGAAGTGAAACAGCTTCACCTCAATCTCCAGGGGAAAATTATCAAACAATACAGTCAAGAAACTCAAACAATACATCACCAGCTCTAAACATCACCAGCAGCTCTAAACAGCACAAGCTCCTTCTTCTATCAGTCTTCAAGGCAAGGGATTTCATCTTCAATCTTCAAAGGGGTTCTTCAAAGCAAGCTCTCCTAGATGAGTAATAGTTCACAAGATGATTTGGGATGTTAAACAGTCAGTTAACCACCAAAGGTGGCATACAGACTGTTAACAAAGTACAGACTGTTTCTCTCAGAAGTTCTATCTCCTAGATACTGTCACTAAGCCTTCCAAAGGAAGGAGGTGAGTATCAAAGAGAGACTTTGAATCATAGAGAAGAATGGAGGCAACAGAAACCATCCATGTTTGTGAAGAAATGTTCTATTCTAAAGCTCTACCTAGCTCCTAGGTCCTATGATCTTCAATCAATCTTCAAGCAAGCCTAACATCTTCATCAACTTTGAACTTGACCTTCAATTCTTTGCTTTCATTATGCTTCATCATCATGCTCGTCAAACCAAGCCCATACCCCAAGCAAGCCCAATAAGCCCATACAAACACAATAAACCCCAAAAGGGCACACCAAACAAACATACAATTGAAAAATATACTAAAAATATTAATATAGTAGGGAAAATTCTAATATTATTTCTAGGGGATCTACTAAATCTACCCTTAATACCCATATATGCCCCATAGCCTAACGTGTCCTAAAAAACCCAAAATAAATTGTTTTAATGCACCTAAGTTGAAGTTTAACCTAATTCTATACAACCTAATAGCATCTAATCAAAACTATCCTAAAAATCATCACAAAAATATGGAATTAATCCAGGGGGAACCTAAAACATATATCTAATTACCCTAAAAAGATTGACCTAACAATCTAAAGGGAGCTACCTAAACTAAAATCTACAAAATCATACATCAACATAAAGAAATTAAAAAGGAATTAAAATGAAAAAATATGCAAAAAATATTAAAATGCATGACATGCAAAAAAATTTTATTTTATATTTTTCTAGACAAAAAACGGAAAGTGGAGAAAAAATTCCCATGAGAAAATATTATATTTTCTATTTATTATGCATTTTCAAAGTTTGAGAAAATTTGGAGTGAAAATAAAATGACAATATGCAATGGGGTATGAATAGAAACAATATCCAGTTAGATTCCAACTTGGGCCCAGACATGGGGGTCTGAATAGAAACGCGCCCTGGGCCCAGCAATTAATCAGAAAACAATTGGAAAATCTAAAGAAAATACCAAACTGGCGATGCAAAAAGCAGGGAAACTCAGTTCATTCTATGCACTTGGGCCTAATGGGGGGGTGGCGCTAGCATTGTCACTTAAGCCCAATATTAAACCAGAAAAATCAAATAAAATGAGAGGAAAAAACATTAAACGCGGTGCGAATAGCGAAGAATATTAGTGCAAACTTGGATTGGGCTTCGTTTAGGGGGTTTGGATAGCAAATATCATTTGATCCCAGACTTTGGCGTTTTATGAAACGCCGCGTTTCATTCTTTGAAGTTCCCTCCCATTTCGTTTTTTAATCCCAGCCGTTGGATCGTCTCCTTGGTCAATGAGTCTGCGCGCCATCCAACGGTAATGAAGTCTTCTTCTTCCTTAAGACTAGGGTTTCTGAAAATCACCATGAAAATACATTCCATGCGCAGACCTTCTCCTCCTTCGTATGGCTTCATTTCTCCACCAATTTCAACAAAATAAAACCCAAACTCGATTAGAATTTTGCCCTGAATACGACTATGGTCTTAATTCTCATTGAAATGGTCTAAATCATCCAAACCGAATGGTGCAACTTATGAACCTCACAACATCATCAACTTTCGACCTCAAACAAACTCATCTTTCTTTACATCAGAATGAACCTCATGCCACACTCATCAAAACTAGCTAATCATCTTGCATTAACACTCAATGTATAACACGATCTTGATCATCAAAGAATTGACCTCCATTAATGGAACTCCACCAATTGCTCCCAAATTCATCAAGATTGGTCCCCTAATTGTCTCTAACAAGTCTATGCTAATAATTTACCCTAGCCATGCCTAGAATAGGGTGTAGAAATGGTTTTGCATACCTTGCTCTTGGATATGGTAGGTGCTGAAACTCTCCAAATCAAGCCTTGTAACTCTTCAAGTATGATCCCTTGATGATGAATCTTCCTCTATTTGCAAAAGGAATGGCTGGAATTGCTTGCACTCCAAGATCCAATGTAATTTGCTTTCTTGCAATTTCAATGTGAAAACCTTCAAATCTTCATCAATGGAGTCTCAAACCAGTATGAACATACTCAGCAGTGTATATGGAGAAGATTTGTGGAAGAAAATGGGATGGCAATGAAGAAAAATGTGAAGTTTGAATATGATTTGCAATGGAGCAAAATGGATCTCAATCTCTCTTCTCTACCACAATCAACACCAACCTTTCACCAATGCAAGCTGCATTCAATATATAGAGAGGTTTAGAAAAGTCTAGAACCTCCTAGAATCATCTAGTAGGAACTTGAAGATTTCATGATATGGTAATTTGCATTTTCATTTCTCCTTATATGATATCTCATGCCAAATGCCTCATAATCCTTGTAACCAACTTGAATTTGTCCCCACATGATATTTTGGATTAGTTACAATGCATATCTTCCTTGTTTATTAAGCTTTTCCTTGTTTTGGTTTGGTACCCCATTATGCAAGTAATCAAATTACAAAGCAACCCTATGATGCAAGCCTCAAATCAAAATTGTGGCTGAACCATTGTTCTTAGAATATCATTTGGAGTCAAAATGACCTATCATATGACATGGTTTGGACTTGTAACTTGGGATTTGTGATTTTCAACTTCACTTGAATTAACTTATGCCTCATTTTTAGGCCATTTTTATCACTTTTTGATACAAGCCTTTTCAATATCTCATGACCTCCCTACTAGCCTTAAAACATCATTCTAAGAAACTTTGATGTTGAAGATTTTTCCATTTGAAGCTTGGAAGTAGGAGATATGGCCTTATGCTTGAAATGACTTATAACCTCCAAATGACCAAAATGCCCTTGGCTTGTCAAGATCATAAGTAGAGCTCCACAAATCAGATTGAGACATACCATAACTTTCTAGAAAGATAAGATCATGGGGAACAACTTTTATGTTGGCCAAGAATCCAATTGAAAACTCCTTAAGAGGTAAAAGTTGCTTGGAAGTCAAGTAACTTTCACAGACAAATTCCAGATGCCTCTGATGACTTGTAACTTGCAAGAACCATAACTTGAGTTCTACAAATCTCCTTGATGCCTTCCACCACTCAAATTAAAGGTCTTGAGATACTCTAAAAGTTTCATGTTGGCCAAGGATCCATTTGAGATTTTCATTTTGAATTACTTTGCTTGGAAGTTTGACCTAAACTAGGGGATTTTACTCAGAAACCCTAATTCAGAAACTTCTCTTCTTCTTGATTTCTTTTGATTTCTCCTTGGCACAACACCACATCCATATCCACATATCAATTGATGCATCCCACATCCTCCAAGTAGGCTTTGATGCCCTTCAATCAAGCATTTGACTTAGGGTTGACCCTAGGTTGACCCAAATGACACCCTAGTTGACTGTCTTCAACTGTAGCTCTTGTGATCACATCAATGACTTGTCTTACTTTCAAAAGGACCCTCTAGGTCTTCCATGCCCTCAATTAATAACCCATAACTTCTCTGATGATCTTCACATACCCTCAAGATAGGAGAGAAACCCACTGCTTGGCCTTTAAACTTCACAAAGCTTCAATTTCTTTCTTGGTGATTTGAATAGGCTTGAATCTTGATAAGAGCCTCTTGAATACATTCCTTGAGATAAAAAATATCACTTGATCCCTTGTTGGATGGCTTGTTATGCTATGCTATGCAAATGATTAGACTATGTACATGACTTTTTATGCAAATGACAACGCAATTGAAACATAAACCAAGTGAAGTAGGTTGAGCAAATTTTAGGGTGCAACAGCTGCCCCTATTCAAACGACTTGGACCCGACTGGGTGAAAAGCCCGAAGCCTTCATACATTCGAGGTACGAGACGGTTGAATACAAAATAAACCCGGAAATTTGCCAACTGCAAAAATAGATTGCGAAATAAATTGCATCACTACTTGGGGAACACTATCTACAAATCTGATTTCGATATTAACCATCTGTGCAACATCAAACTTGTAAATATATGGATAACCTGGACGACTTCACTGGGCAAGTACTTCTGTCAACAAAACATGACCCTGTCAACGATGTAGGAAAATAACCCCGCCATCACTACGGGAAATCATTCCGCCACTACTACGGGAAATAATCTGGGAAAATAACACTGCCATCGCTACGGGTAAACAACACCGCCATTGCTACGGGAAATAACTGCCACCACTATAGAAAAATAACACCGCCATCGCTACGGGTACCGACTCCGTCATCATTACAAAAAAATAACACCGCCATCGCTACGGGTACTGACTCCGTCACCAATACAGAAAAATAACACCGCCATCGCTACGGGTACTGACTCTGTCACCAATACAGAAAGATAACACCGCCATCGCTACGGGTACTGACTCCGTCACCAATACAGAAAGATAACACCGCCATCGCTACGGGTACTGACTCTGTCACCAATACAGAAAAATAACACCGCCATCGCTACGGGTACTGACTCTGTCACCAATACAGAAAAATAACACCGCCATCGCTACGGGAAGATAACACCGCCACCACTGCGGGAAGATAACACCGCCATCGCTACGGGAAGATAACACCGCCACCACTGCGGGAAGATAACACCGCCACCACTGCGGGAAGATAACACCGCCACCACTGCGAGAAGATAACACCGCCACCACTACGGGAAGATAACGCCGCCACCACTGCGGGAAGATAACACCGCCACCACTGCGGGAAGATAACACCGCCACCATTGCGGGAAGATAACACCGCCACCACTGCGGGAAGATAACACCGCCATCGCTACGGGAAGATAACACCGCCACCACTGCGGGAAGATAACACCGCCACCACTGCGGGAAGATAACACCGCCATCGCTACGGGAAGATAACACCGCCACCACTGCGGGAAGATAACATCGCCACCACTGCAGGAAGATAACTTGGAAAATAACACCGCCATCGCTATGGGAAGATAACACCACCACCACTGCGGGAAGATAATCTGATACAGCTTTTCTGCCTATCTTTGCAGCAGCTAGCTTCATCAATCACACAATATGTGTTTAGTCTTCCAATTTTCAGTGCTGACATGGCAGCAAATCTGAGAAGAACTCTACTGGGGATTTTCTGAATCCACACTGCCAGACACCTACTTTAACATAGGAGGCAACTTCCAAAAATCGATTCACGAAATCTTTTGATACTGGCATAACAACAACCTTGAAGAAGTACTCCGCCGGAGGGATAAGAGAAACTTAAACAAGCAACTCTGTGGGGAATAATGCCAAAACTGACATTATCATTACTTGTCTCACGCCGAGATCTTGAATGTTTGGTAATTAATTTGAGCAAGAGCTCCCTCCACCTGCAAGGGAAACAACACTAGAAAACAAAAGGTTAACCAACCTGGCTTATGTTTCAAAATGCATATGTTTGACAATGGCGTAATGCTCCATTCGACATGGAAATGCTACGCGTTTTTTATTCGGTGGATGCAAATATGACACTATATGCCGATGCAAATGCAGGCTCGAACTGCTGGGATAGCTCTAACAAGCTTGCTTCCTCAATCTTGGACATCGAGGACAAATATCACCCTGCTGGGGAGTGAACGGGTATCACACGGTATTCCGGCAAAATAAATGCCAGGACACACAACCAACTCTGTCGGGGAGAGCTTTAACCTTTGACTTCCACTGGGAGGAAAGAAAATACTTGCTGAAAAGAGAGAACTCCGCTGGGGACGAAATGGCTCTCTTGGGGAAAATCAACTGGCTCCGTTGGGGGAGAGTAAATGACCCTACTGGGAAAGGAATCTCTACTGGGAAGAGTAGACTGTCTGGGTACAGCTCACAAGTTTGGAAATATTAATCTTCTGAGGCTAAACCACTCTGCTCAGGATGGGGGATCCTTTTGGGGGACACCACATTGTCTTCGATCTTGGAATCGTCAATTCTGTTGAGGGTAAACGACCCTGCTGGAGAATGTCCTTTGGATAAGCTACGACTAGCTGGGGAATCTGATCCTTCTTTAGTAAGGAACACTGTTATCTCAGAAGCGCGACCTGCATGGGGATTCACTTCGCGTAACGATCAAGCCTTTCTGTTACGAGCTTCTGGTTAGTACTGCAATCTTCTGATCGTCCACTTTGTATGGTCAAGAACCCTGCAACACCACAAACGAGACAAGACGAGTCTATGCAACCAAATCTATTTAGGTTAGCGTTAGTGACATCATTTTCAGTCAATTCAAAGTTTTAGCAATTATTGGCAAGGGCCAGCGATGTTATACACTTACTAGTTTTATTAAAAATTGGCGTTTGTCATGCACAAAACAGTAAAGAACAAGCATCAAATACTGAACAACATGTTTTATTGATTGGGCCCCTGAATGGGCAGAGTTTTGTACACGGGATGTAACTCCTGAAAAGAGGAAGCTACGCACAACAAATATACCAGTATGCACAAGAAGCATAAATACAATGACAAATCAAATTTGTACACATGTCGGCAACGTGATGCAGACGAACATCATGAGTTGATCCTCCTATGACTCGCCTGACTCTAGCGCTTTCCCGGTATTCATACTTCTGAAGAGATTGTATCTGATAATCGACCCTTCAGGTATATTCTCCCGCACCAATGTGCACCACAACATCAAATTCGGACCGCAGTCATTTGCTTCTCAAATCCCTAACTTTTGCGTGAACCGCCCTTTGCGGGTTTTCAGTTCACCGGGATACCCTTTTTTGCCGAAGCTGCCCAGTGTAGGTTTTCAACTTCGCGGGTGTACATTTTTTTTAGTTTTATCCCTAATTTTTGCCCGAACCTTTCATTCTGTTTTTGGTTCGCCAGGATGCCCCATTTTTGCCTGGACTCTCTTTTTTCTGTCCAGCGGGTCAATTTCAAGTAAAGTATTTTTTAACTGCGTCTGAATTCACAGGCGACGTAAAGTCCTCACCGTCCATGGTGGACAATAACAAAGCTCCTCCTAAAAAGACTTTTCTGACAACGTATGACCCTTCGTAGTTGGGGGTCCACTTGCCCCTGTGATCTGCCTGTGGCGGGAGAATCCTCTTTAGTACAAGGTCGCCCGTCTGAAAGCTCCGAGGATGTATCTTTTTATCATACGCTTTCTTCATTTGGCTCTAGTACAACCGACCATATGCTAGAGAAGCTAACCTCTTCTCATCCATTAAACTCAGCTGGTTCAACCTGTCTTTCACCCATTCTGCCTCGTCTAGCTGGACATCTCGTAATACCCTCAGGGAAGGAATCTCAACTTCCAGTGGTAACACTGCTTCCATTCCATATACCAACGAGAACGGGGTTGCCCCAGTTGATGTGCGTACCGTCGTACGATAACCGTGCAAAGCAAAAGGTAGCATCTCGTGCCAGTCCTTATAGGTCACCACCATCTTCTGAACAATCTTCTTTATGTTCTTCTTGGCCGCTTCAACAGCGCCATTCATCTTGGGTCGATAAGGAGAAGAGTTGTGATGCTCGATCTTAAAACTCTGACACAGCTCCTTCATCATTTTGTTATTTAAGTTCGAACCGTTGTCGGTAATTATCCGCTCGGGGATTCCATATCTGCAAATGATATCTCGCTTGATAAACCTGGCTACCACTTGCTTGGTCACATTTGCATAGGATGCCGCTTCCACCCATTTGGTAAAATAATCGATTGCTACCAGAATGAATCGGTGTCCGTTAGATGCCGTCGACTCGATCTTTCCAATCATGTCGATTCCCCATAATGAGAATGGCCACGGTGACGACATCACGTTCAGAGGTCTCGGAGGCACATGGATCTTATCTGCATAGATCTGGCACTTATGACACTTCTTCGCAAACTTGAAATAATCGGTTTCTATAGTTAGCCAATAATAACCTGCCCGCAGCAGCTTCCTCGTCATGGCATGCCCACCAGCATGCGTACCAAATGTACCCTCATGTATTTCCTCCATGAGCAGCTTCGCCTCTTTCTTGTCTACACAACGTAGTAGCACCAGGTCGTGATTTCTCTTGTATAGGACACCGTCTGGATTCAGATAGAAATTACCCGCCAATCTCCTGAGAGTCTTCTGATCGTGACTGGATGCCCCAGCCGGATACTCTTTGTTTTTCAGGAAATTATGGATATCAAAATACCAGGGTTTATCATCAGATGCTTCGTCAATGGAAAATACGAAGGCGGGTCTGTCAAGCCGAGAGATAACAATGCTGGGAGCCTCATTCCAGAAGTTGACCTTATACATGGAAGACAATGTCGCTAGGGCGTCAGCCATCTGATTCTCTGCTCGCGGTACATGATGCAACTCGACCTTGTCAAAGAAGGGCAACAATCTCCTTGCATAATTCATGTATGGTATCAAATTAGGCTGACGCGTCTCCCATTCTCCTTTTATTTGATTCACCACCAGAGCTGAGTCTCCATATACATCCAGATTTTTGATTCGCAAATCAATGGCCTCTTCAAGCCCCATGATACACGCTTCGTATTCGGCTTTGTTATTGGTAACCGAAAAGGTCAATCGAGCGGTAAATGGGATGTGCGACCCATGTGGAGTAGTGATGATTGCCCCTATTCCGCTACCGTAGGAGTTTACAGCTCCGTCAAAGATCAACTTCCATTTGGAACCCAATTCTGGTCCTTCGTCCGGCAACGGTTCTTCACAATCTTTCATCTTTAGGTACATGATATCCTCGTCAAGAAAATCAAACCTCATCGATTGGTAGTCCTTAATAGGCTGCTCTGCCAAGTACTCAGATAATACACTCCCTTTTATAGCCTTCTGTGAGACATACTGGATGTCGTATTCGGTCAAAACCATCTGCCAACGGGCAATTCTCCCCGATAATGCCTGCTTTTCAAATACGTATTTGGTAGGATCCATCTTCGAGATGAGCATGGTTGTATGGTTCAGCATGTACTGCCTCAAACACTTGGCAGCCCAGGCTAGCGCGCAACAAGTTTTTTCGAGCATTGAATATCGAGATTCACATTCAGTAAATTTCTTACTCAAGTAGTATATTGCATGCTCTTTTCTTCCTGTCTCATTGTGTTGACCGAGAACACAACCCATACTTCCCTCAAGAACTGTCAAATACATAATCAAGGGTCTCCCTGCCACTGGAGGTATCAAAATAGGAGGCTCCTGCAAATACTGTTTTATTTTATCGAACGCCTTTTGACAATTTTCATTCCATGTTACAGCTTGGTCTTTTTTCAACATCTTGAATAACGGCTCACACGTGGCCGTTAGGTGAGATATGAACCGAGCGATGTAGTTCAACCTCCCTAAAAACCCGCGCACCTCTTTCTCTGTTTTAGGCGTCGACATCTCTTGTATTGCTTTTATTTTTGCAGGATCAACCTCTATTCCTTTTTCGCTCACGATAAACCCCAGCAGTTTACCCGACCTCACCCCGAAGGTGCACTTGTTAGGGTTCAGTCTCAGCCTGAACTTCCTAAGCCTCTTGAATAACTTCAGCAGATTCACCAAATGTTCTTCCTCCGTCTGGGATTTGGCAATCATATCATCGACATAAACCTCGATCTCCTTATGCATCATATCATGAAAGAGAGTCGTCATCGCACGCTGATACGTTGCCCCAGCATTCTTTAATCCGAAGGGCATCACTTTGTAGCAAAATGTTCCCCAAGGCGTAATGAAGGTAGTCTTCTCCATGTCTTCTGGCGCCATTTTAATCTGATTGTAGCCCGAGAAGCCGTCCATGAAGGAGAATACGGAGAATTGAGCAGTGTTATCAACCAGCACATCAATGTGAGGAAGCGGGAAATCATCTTTCGGGCTCACTTTGTTCAGATCACGGTAATCTACGCACATTCTCACTTTACCGTCTTTCTTTGGCACTGGTACGATATTAGCGACCCATGAGGGATATTTTGTGACAGCTAGGAAACCAGCATCCCACTGCTTTTGGACCTCCTCCTTAATTTTCACTGCCATATCAGGCCTAGTTCTGCGAAGCTTCTGCTTAACCGGCGGGCATTCTTCTTTTAGCGGCAGACGGTGCACAATCATATTCGTATCCAGCCCAGGCATGTCTTCATATGACCAAGCGAACACATCACTATACTCTTTGAGCATTTCAACCAGTCTTCGCTTGACGTCGCTCTGCAGCGCGGCTCCTATACGGATGTTCCTTTTAACCCCTTCCGACCCCAGGTTAATAATCTCAATGACCTCCTCATGAGGCAGAATGATTTGCTCTTCTTGCTTTACCAACCAAGACAACTCTTCTGGAATGTCGCCATCTTCAACAATCTATTCTTCGGCCTGAAATACCGGGTGCTCAAAGTCGAAATGAGTCATAGGCGGTTCAATGATGTCATCTGAAAATATTATCCTGCAAAAGGAATGGTTAAATGCTTCAAAATATGTATAAAGTGAATAACCACGTTGCCATTTTATTGTAAAACACAAAAACAGGAAAAACAGAGATCGCAATATTTGTACATGAAAAAACGCCTTTTATTTAATGGTTAAACAATGCAATGTACATAATAGCACGACCCTAAGTCAAATCACGATGCCCCGGGTAAGACACCGGATTGTTCAACAATTAAGAAAACAAAGTATTTACTGTTTGGTAGTCACAGGAACAATCTCTTGAATAGACCAATTGCATAATCCTTGTCTTGGCACGCTCGGCTGAATCCAGGCGTCCATGTCGCAGTCACTGTCTCCTTCTTCGGAATCTGAAACAGCATTGATGGCCTCGCGATACACTCCACTAGCCGTGATCGTTATCGGTCCTTTGAAACGAGGTGCCCCTGCAGCAGGCGTTGATGACGATGTTTGATATCCCAGCCCAAATCTGTCCATCTTCACGGGGATATCCAGAACCTTGCCCCAGCCTTTTGTCTCACCAGTCTTCACTAGAGCCTGAGCCTCCTTGTATGACGAGACGACCACCTCTGACGCTTTACTCGGCCCTGGAACTTTGTCTTTGATGCGCAACCCTTCAAAGGCTTGACAGGGTGTCTCATGAATCTCGCCGTCGACTTCTACGTACTTGAATGATGACAGATGGCTGACCAATATATCTTCTTCTCCACAGACCGTGACCACACTGTCCCCTACCATGTATTTCAACTTTTGGTGCAAGGTAGATGTGACTGCCCCAGCGCCATGGATCCATGGTCGTCCGAGAAGACAGCTGTATGCTGGTTGGATGTCCATAATGTAAAATTCAGTTTCGAAAATCTCCGGCCCCACCTGCAGAGGTAACGTTATAGATCCAAAGACTGACCTTCGTGTACCATCAAATGCCCTAACCACCAAGTCACTAGGCGTACAAATGATTCCCCTGATGTCCAATTTCATCATTGCTTTCTTTGGCAGCACGTTCAAGGAAGATTCGGTATCTACCAGTACGTGGGACATGACTGAGCCCCTACACTCAACTGAGACGTGCAACGCCATGTTATGCTCTCTCCCCTTCGGGGTCAAATCAAAATCCGTAAATCCCAAGCTATGGCCTGCGTTCACGTGTGCCAATACCCCTTCCAACTGATTCACAGAAATATCCTGGGGCACAAATGACGTATCTAGAATTTTCAACAATGCATTCCTATGAGCTTCGGAACACAATAACAGTGACAATATGGATATCTTCGATGGCGTGTGTTGAAGGTGCTCAACAATCTTATAGTCACTCTTACGAATAAGGCGCATAAACTCTTCTACATCCTTCAATGACGTTTATTTTTCGTTCCTCTACACAGGGACATCCTCATTCATTTTTTCTTTCCCTTTCGCCAATCGTTCAGCCTCTACCTCAGGCGATATAAAAATTCTCCCACTTCTCGTCATCCCTCCGGTCCCGACGACGTTGTCTACAACCTCAACTGGCTGTTTACTAATATCAATTTTCACCCCATCACAGTATGCTTCCAACCCATAAGTCCAGGGTACTGCCTTAGTGCTCTCATAAGGGATTGGTCCTGCCTTGGTGATAGTGATCGGCGGTCGCCTGGCTGGCGCCGTTATAGTTATTATTTTTCGGGGGATTGTCACAGTAGCTACATCACTTTGCTCATCCGCTAATACCTCTGCAGGTTCCTCCACTGCCGTCTTGTCGAATTGCAACGTGCCGTCATCTATTAAGGTCTGAATACCCTTCTTCAATTCAGCACAACCCCCAGCTTGGGTCCAACACTCTAAACAAAACTCATCGCAGCCCGGATACACACCTCCTTTCAATAATCTGCTCTTTATCTCGCACAACGGCGTCTTTAGGTCATCAACATTCATGATCAAGTTCAAGCCCTCCTCAGTTAAAATAGCATTTGCCCCATGGTTGGGCATGGGCTGTTGTACTATGTTCGGACCTGCCTGTCCGAAATTGATGGCCTTTCTATCCAACAGATCTTGTACCACATGCTTGAACGTGTGGAAATTCTCTATGTCGTGGCCAAGAGCCCCGGTGTGGAATTCACAGTGCTTGTTCGCATCAAAACCGAACGGAGGAGTGCCCGTCATTGGCGCCATAGTCCTCTTTTCCACCAAGTCCAAACCCAGTAATGTTTGTAGCAATTCTGCATATGTCGACGGAGGCGTTTCAAACACCCTCTTTGGTTTTCCCCACTGAACTCTGCGTTGGGCAGGATGTAACCTTTGTTGTGGCTGCTGTTGTGGTGGTGGTATCTGCTGTAGTGGTATTGGTTGTTGATGAAATGGAATTGTGACACTTGCCACCTGTTGCGGATGATTGTACTGATTCTGCTCTCTGCCCCGGCCTCGGCCTCGGCCCCCGAATACCGCACTTGTATCACCTTGACGGCGACCACCGAAAGCTCTTCTGTTACTGCCAGCTGAAGTAGACTCCTCAGCTTGGAATCTCCCCATTTTAATATTGCTTTCAATTTTCTCACCCATCAAGATTAGGTCCGAGAAACTGCCCAAGGAAGTATGAAACAGCTTATCATAAAACATAACAGTAAATGTTCCTATGAACATATCATTCATTTCTTTGTCATCTAAAGGGGGATGAACTCGTGCAGCCATGTCGCGCCACCTCTGCGCATATTCTTTGAAGCTCTCGTCTTTCTTCTGGGACAACCCCTGTAATTGGACCCGGTTGGGTGCCAAGTCACTATTGTACTTATAATGAGCCACAAACGCTTCAGCCAGCTGCTTCCAAGTTTTTATCTGAGTAGGCTCCAATCCCATGTACCATTCAAGGGAAGGACCAGACAAGCTGTCTTGAAAGAAATGCATCAGCATCCTCTCATCGTTTGAATAAGCAGACATCCTTCTATAGTATGATCGCACATGCACCTTTGGACAGGTATCCCCTTTATATTTGTCGAATGTGGGAGCTTTAAACTTTAGCGGTACCCTCAAGCCAGGCACCAGACCCATTGTGGTCATATCTAAACCAACAGCGCTTTGATTCACAACACCTTTCATCTGCTCCTCGAGCATCTTGATTCTCTGAGAGTCATCTATAGGACCTTCAAAACCCCCACCAGAGAAAGCATCTTCTTTCTGATCTTCTATCCAATTACCGTTCCCATTTCCGTATCCATCATACCCGTTGTTACGGCCCCCGCCCCCTGTTACCATACCCTGGAGCGACTCCGGCAGGTCCAAAAGACATCATTCCAGCACCATTCCCATTACCGAATCCGCCATAACCCTGATTGGTATTACAAAATCCATCATGTCCGAAGCCCTGAGCGTTGAAGCCGTACTTCCCAGCATGATCAAACCCCTGGTCGTTAAAGCCAAATCCGTTGTTACCGAAGCCATTACCTCCAATATTATCACCACCCAGATTGGCATCTTCGAACCCAACGTTGTTGACGACAGTCTCGTTACCGATTCCTGCATTACCGTTCTCGGCGCCAGCGTCGTTGTTCGCATTCACAGCAGGTATGTTCACCACAGGTGGGGCTACCGGTGTAGGAGTACCATCCCCGTGAATGGTGTCAACTCGCACAGAATTATGGTCTTCGTTTCCGTGCCCAGCATTTCTCATCAGCAAAGGCTGCACCAAAGCCTGCAAGTTTTCCTGGCCTTTCACAACGGTCTCCATAGTCTGCATGAATAGCGCCAGCTTCTCACGCATGTCCTGCATTTCATTCTGCATCTGATCCATAACTCTTCTGCAATTGGTACGAGTAGAATATCGGTGCAGGCGTTGACTTTAAATCCTGAAAAGACCTGTACGGTGCAGGAAATGAGATACAGTTCAATAATCACCTGTAATGCAGTATGTATGTATATGCAATGTGTTGCACCCTAAAATTTGCCCAACCTTATTCACTTGGTTTATGTTTCATTATCATTAGCATTTGCATATAGAGTCATGTACATAGACTAACCATCTGCATAGCATAAGCATAGCAAGTCATTCAACAGGGGACCAATCATTATTCTCATCTCTAGAGGCCTATCAAGAGGTTATTATCTTAATTCCATCTCATTCAAGTCATCAGAAAAGAATTTGAGAGCAGAGAGTTCAGCAGATCAAGCCCTGAGTCTATCTCCTATCTGAGGGTATCTGAGGGTCAACAAGGGGGTTGTGAGCTGTGAATGGAAGGCATGGAGAGCATCTAGACATCATGAGAGGGCTTAGAAAGTTATTTGGAGAAGTAAGCAAGTTGTTGATGAGATCACAAGAATTGCAGTGGAAGACAGTCAACTAGGGTTTCATCTGGGTCAACCCTGGGTCAACTCTAGGTCAATTGACTGGTTGAAAGGCATTAAGGGCTATTGGAGAGATGTGGGGTTCATCATTTGACATGGAGAATAAGGATATTTTGTCATGCTAAGAATAAATCAAGAGAAATCAAGGAAAGGAGGAGTTTCTAAATTAGGGTTTCTATGTAAAATCCCCTAGTTTAGGTCAAATTTCCAAGCAAGATAAGTCAAAATGCAAGCTTCAAATGGATCCTTGGCAAACATGAAACTTGTAGAGGATCTCAATACCTTTAATTTGAGTGGTGGAAGACATCAAGGAGATTTGTAGAACTCAAGTTATGGTCCTTGCAAGTTACAGGTCATCTGAGGTATCTGAAATTTTGTCTGTGAAAGTGACTTGACTTCCAAGCTAGTTTTACCCCTCAAGGAGATTTCAAATGGATTTCTGGTAAACATAAGAATTGTTCCTCATTGTCTTAGCTTTCTAGAATGGTATAGTATGCCTTCATATGATGTGTGGAACTCAACTTATGGTCTTGGCAAGCAAAGGGTATTTTGGTCATTTGTGAATTACAGGTCATTTTAACCTATGTCCAAAACTCATACAAGGAGGCCTCAAATGAAAAAACTTACAACATCAAACTTGCTCCAAATGACATTTTGAGTCTAGAAAAGTGACCATGAGAGATTGGAAATGTCCATAGCACAAGGTTTCAAAATTGGTGAATTTAATGAAGGAAAATGGCTTAAAAAAATGGCATTTTTCATATCTTGGCCAAATGATGCAAAATTATAGGTCATTTTGAATGGAAAAAGCATTCTAAAGACATTGGCTAAAGTGGAATTTTGAGCTTAGGTCATAATTTGTGAGTTATCCATGGTTGCTTGAATTAAAAGTAACATAATCCAAATTGAAAGGGAAAAGTGTAAGGGAAACTTCTCCAAGTTTCTAGGAGGTTCCAATGCAACCTATATATTCATGCAAGTTGATTCATGCAAGGGTTGGTGCTCCCATTTGTCAAAAATCTCCATTTTTCATCCATTTTCTTATTCTTCCATAAGATACTCAAACTCTTACAAACCTCTCAAAATTCTCACATCTTTGGATTGAATCATCATCATCATCATTCAAACCCTAGGATTCACACCAAGAAGTGGTTGAATTGATCAAGGATCATACCTATCCACTTCATCACTTCAAGTTGCATTTCCATCCAAAACCCATTGAAACTTCTTCCATCATTCTAATTTCTGTCACTATCATCATCTACTAACATCATGGATTAATTGGCACAAAGGATTGGAGGGAATTCGTGGCTGTGTGAAGAAATTCAGTTTGAAACTCCAACTTGCATGAAGGATGGAATAGCATGATTCACAAGGATTCAGTACAAATCACTGCAAACAGAAGCATATTCATTCATTGGAGATTGTTTTCAGCAAGTATCAAAGGTAGAATTGAGGTCTAGCTACCATCACCATCATTAAGTGCAAGGTATGTAGATTTCTTCGAATCTCACTATTCTGGCTGGTAGAGGTCATGTGGTTAGGATAATGTTGTTTAGAAACCCTAGAGGATCAATTCTTGAAGTTTAGGGATAGATTCATGGAGATCAATGACAGGTTACCATTTCTGTTGGCTTCGATAATAAGCTGTATGTTGAGTTATAATCAATGTGTTGAAGCATAGAATAATGAGGCAAGCATGTAGAATATCTGTTGATCATCAGGTTTGAGTTCTGGTAACTTTGACCTCAGGCAAGCATGGTGTGTTCTGAATTTCGTGCTCTCTGTTTGGAGTGTGCAATGAGAGTTAGGGAAAACTAGAACTAGGCATGGATTCCTGGAGTTTCATAGAGTATTTTAGGGCTTGGAATTTTTCGTTTTCATCAAGAAATCATGGAGAAAGATTGAGTGGAATTCTCATGCATGGAAGTGGGGACTGAAACCCTAGACGAATGGAGGAAGAAGACGACTCACAGGCCTTTGGATCTGGGGAAAAAGATTGACTTGACCATGAATCGAACGACCCTCATTTAATCTGAGTTTTGGTGGGAGATTTTGAAATCCCAAACGCAGCGTTTCATTAAGTTGGGGGGATTGGGCTCAGAGCGCTATCCACACCCCCCATGTTAATAAGCCCAACGCGTTTAACTTGGTTTTATTGCTTTTCTCACCCCTCCCTCTTATTTCTTTATATTTTCTTTTATTTTCTTTAATTTTTTCATGCATTTTCTAAAATTCATAATAAATAGCAAAATAATCATTTTTAACTCATTCTTTTTGCATTATTTTCTTTAGGATGTCTAGAAAATTATAAAAAATAAAAATTGCATTTTATATTTTATTTGATATTTTTCCCATATTTTCTAAATAAATAACATCTTAAATGGTTTCATTTCATACAAGATTTTATTAATTTTTGTTCTATTAGATACTTTCATGTTTTTCATCCATTCTTTTTAGGTTGTTTAGGTTAGACATTGAACTTATAGATTCAATTTAGTTCCCATTTTTAGAAATTAAATTTAGATGCTTAGTGTAAGTGTGAATAACATGGATAAAATTAGGGTTTTAGGTGATGACTTAGGAAGCTTGATTCTTTCCTTTAGGACTTAGGGTTTGACTAGTTTAGTTATGGGACTATAGGGGCTATGGGTAGTTATTAGATCCCTTTAGAAAAATTAGGATTCCCCTACTGCTATTAATACTCTGTATATATCTGATTGGCTGGTGTGGTGTGCCCTCTGGGGATTATTACTTGCTTGCTTGGGTATTGGGATTGTCTGGGGACTTGGGAAAGCTGAAGACTTGAGGAGATGAAGACCATTGGAGATCTAGAGATTTAAGATCATTTGTCAGAGTTGAGGAGGTTCTTGCCAGCAGTTGCTGAGGAGATTAGGGTTTAGGAGCTAGGCAGAGCTCTAGATTAGAAAGCTTGCTTCTCAAACATAGATGGCTTTGTGTGCCTCTATCCTTTCTCTATGATTCAAAGTCTCTTTCAAATATCCACCTCCTTCCTTTGGAAGGATCAGTGAATATATTTGAAAGATAGAACTTTTGAGAGGAAACTTTCTGTTTAATGTTAACAGTTGATGAACCACCCTTGGTAGGTAATTAACTGTCTAACATTCATTCACCTCATCTGGTTGACTGATGTTCATCCTAGCCTGAGACATGAAGAAAAGCCATTGCAGATGGAAGACTGATGATCAAAGCTCTTGCCTGAAGGTCTTGAAGATGGAGATTGATGCTTGTTGAAGCCTGTAACTGAGTGGAGATTACTTGGAGCTAGATGTTGATTCAGACCTGCTGATGCTGTTTCTTTTGCTGTTGTATTTCATTGCTGATGTATTGATTGGTTTTCTGGACTGTATTGTTTGCTGTTTACCCTGTTGGGTTGAAAGTGAAGCCTGTTCACTTTTGCCTATTGTTTTCTAGGTTCGAGGTTGAGTGGGACTCCCTTGCCTCGCTTGTATTGTTGCATTCATGCATTTTACTGTTTTACTGTATATATCTGATATTATTTCTGTTGCTGTCTATTCCCTTAGGATCTCTGTTTCCCTCTGTGCAAGAGAGGAGCATGATAGACACTAGGTCTTAACCCATGCATGATAACATTAGGTTAGTTTGTTTCCCTTCGCAACCGTAGGTTAGAGTTCTGTCTCTTTCTTTCTCAAAACAAACAGAAAAACACGTAAAGATTTCAAACTCAATAAAAGACACTTCTTCCGTAAAAGAATGTGAACTCATCAAGACGTCATTTTTGTCCGCTGGGACTGTTAATCAAGAAAACCTTTTTCAGAAGGAATAAAATCAACCAAGACAGACTTGTGTCGTGCGTGGCCCGAACTACGTTTGCTCTGATCTTTCATGCCGTATGAAAGTACGTAGGCATAGGATGCGATATCCTAGCGAGCAACCTTCCCCTCCTTTCCAGTAGGTAGGCGAACTACGTTGACTCTGATTTCTCGTTCCAGACGGGAATACGTAGGCATAAAGTGCGATACTTTGCCGAGTCATTTTTATTTTCGTTTTATTTTCTTTTTAACCCTCGACCCATAGTTTAGATAGAATAACAATCCATACCCGAAAACAAGCGTGGATCCCGTCGAGTACGACGGACGTGAGGGGTGCTAATACCTTCCCCTTGCGTAACCGACTCCCGAATCCAGGTTTTGGTTGCGACGACCATACCTTTCCCGTCTTTGCGAGGTTTACTCTGAGCGTTCCCTTTCCCTCCCGTGGGATAAATAACGCACGGTGGCGACTCTTCTGTTCAGCCGGCGCCGATTTTCGCAGTAGCGACAGCTGGCGACTCTGCTGGGGACCCAACGTCCCCTGGCTGCTAAGGACTGCGATGGTTCTTATGCATTTGGGACCCAACGTCCCTTAAGAGAGTCAATCCTAACGCTTGTTTTCCCGTCGAGGATTTTGTATGGATTTATATTTATGACCTTTATTTTTCAGCATTATATATATTGTTATTATTGCTGTATTGGGGTGTGACGGGTGTTCTGATATTGAGTGAGAAGCCAGACCTGGGCTTGAGTGCACTTAGAATTAGAGTAGAAAGTAGTGGGCGCGTGCCGGCTTTGCTTGCATTAGTGTCTCATGAAATCTACACTCGGATGAGGTTCTTCTGGTTGGCTTCTTTTTCTACCCTTTGGGTCGAAGGGGTTGTTGGTCAGCTGAATTGTCGACTCCGGGAACCGATCATTTGGAAGTTGGCTAAGTGAGGCCTCTTCAGGATTTGATGACGCCACTCCTTCCGGGAATCGTATCATCAACCCTGAAAGTCTGTGACGCCGACGACCGCATAGGATGCCATACCTTTGTCAGTTACTAGGACATCCACCTGTGAGGGGGCTTGGGATTATGCAGGTAACTAGACCTTCAGACTACCGGTTATTTCTTGATCAGAGATCCTGGATATTTATGGAGAGTTAGGAGGTCTGTCAGAGACCATTTGGAGACGTGTTATGAGGTCTGTCAGAGACCATTTGGAGATGTGTTCTGAGGTCTTCCAGAGACCAATTGGAGATATGATTTGAGGTCTACCAGAGACCAGTTGGAGTTATGGGTTGAGGTCTGCCAGAGACCAGTATTGGAGCTTTGTTTTTAGGTCTATCTGAGGCCAGGGTTTGATGACTTCTGGATGGTCTATCTGAGACCTTTCTTGATTGGGCGCAGGCTATTCAGCTACAGCTTTGGTCCCTGTTGCATGTTACTTGCATTGCATTGTCTGCATATCCATTACCACTTGCATTTCACTAATGTGTGTCTGTGCTGCAGGTGCATTTGCATATTCCCCGGTTCTAGCGCCCAGACTTCTGAGTATTGATTATGGCTGGTTTGAGGAAAACAGTTGCGTATAAGCTGCCTTCACCTGATATTACTTCTTTGCTTGGTCTGATATCTCTCGCTGATGAGGAGGTTAGGAGAAGCTTTAGAATGAGTCATGGGAGATTACTGAGATTAGTCTGCAAGCCCACTGCTGATGAGATGAACGGGCTATACACCTTGATGCAGTTCTATGACCCCGCATTGAGATGCTTTACTTTTGCTGACTTCATTCTAGGACCTACCATTGAGGAGTATGTGGAGTTTACTGAGCTTCCCGTGCAGAACAAGGTTCCCTTTATTCACTCTGCTGCTGAGCCCAAGTTGGAGGATTTAGCCAAAGCTTTGCATATGAATGTTGTTGAGTTATTAGTGACTTCTTGGCTTGGGGTTCCCGGTTTCTCTCTAGATTTTCTGGTCGGCAAGGCTCAAGAATACGCCAAGAGCGGTTGTTGGGTGGTTTTCAACGCTATTTTGGCTTTATGCATTTATGGAATTGTGCTGTTTCCTAACCTGCCCAACTTTGTGGACCTGGATGCTTTCTATCTGTTCGCTGTAGGCAACCCAGTGCCAACGTTGATCGGAGACTTCTACCACTCATTGCACTACAAGAACGAAAACCGAAGGGGAAAAGTTGTATACTGCTGTACTCCTCTATTGAATATGTGGTTCAAAAGTCATCTCCCCATGAAGGGACCATTTGTAGACAGTGCAACCTCAGCCAGTTGGTCAGAGCGCCTGATGAGGCTACATTCCGAAGATGTTGTGTGGTTTGATCGAGACCTGTTAGGATCTGAGCTCATCTTCAGTTGTTCTGGGTACCCTAATGTGCCGCTGATAGGAAGAAAAGGGTGTATCAATTACAACCCTTCTCTATTCATTTGTCAGTTCGGATATGCGCTGAAGAATCCACCGCAGGAGGAAGAAGTACAGGAATCTCTGTACTTCACAGGTGATGTGAAGGGGGAGTTATTAGCCAAGTTGCAACATGCCTGGACGCGTATTAACCGCAGAGGGAAGCCGTTATTAGGAAAGAATGACTGTCAGGCCTATGCACCTTATAGAGTTTGGATTCAGGAGAGGGCTAGTCAGTTGAGGATGCCGTTTCCAGATGCACCAATTCTTGTTCCTATTCCGGTAGCAGAGCCAACCACTGTTTCTCGGGAAGCTTACGAGCAAGTTGTGAAAGAAAAAGAAGCCTTGATGAAGATCAATGAAGGGTTAGAGCAAGATTTAGCCCAAGTACGCAGTGAGAAGAACAAGGCCGTATATGCTTTCCAACAGCAGATCGAGCTAATGAACAAATTAGGGGCTGAGTTGACTGAGGAGAGGAAGAAGCGCGAACGTCTGGGGCAAGAGTTCAGGAGCTCCCATGACATACTGGAAGCCAAAAACAAGGCGCTCGACGCAGCACACCGAGAAATCTCCTCTTGCAATAAGACTTGGAACGCCACTCTCACCAACAATAAGATGAGAGAAGATAAGCTGAAGCAGCAAGTCTCCGACCTCGAAGAAAAGTTGAAGTCTAGCATCAAGAAGTGTGAGGAAGAAGTGATGACCCGGTACAGTGTCCAGCATGCACTGAACAAAGCAATCAAATCCAGAGATGAAGTGGTGTCTCAAAAGCGAAAGCTAGAAGATTGCTTCGGAGAAGCAACATGGGAAGAAACTGCTGAAGACGTGCGTCGTGTTCTTAGGAAGAGAAACCAACTTGTTGAGGGGCTGCTTGATCGACCAAGTCACCCAGAGACCAAGAAGTTGATAGAAGAGTACCAGACTTTTGGGAGGATTTGATCATTCCATGTAGTAACTTGTAGTAACTTGTATGTTTTATTTGCATAAATGCTGACCATCACCAGGATTGTTGGTTGAGGTTATGCCTTCTTATCGTACTTTCAGCGACATTGTATTCTGGTTTTCCCTGCAATATATGAGGCTTTCTATGATCCAGTTCCGGTATTCCTATTATCAACACTGTCACTGCACTGGCACCTTCACACTAGAACTGGGGGAATGAATTTCCCTAATGCACAGACACATTGCATTGCATTCATACTCATATTGCATTACAGGTAATCTTTGAATGGTGTCTTATTTCCTGCTCTGTAACAGGTACTTTCCAGGATTGCAGATCAACACCCGCACCGCTATTCTACCCGCACCAATTGTCGAAGAATCATGGATCAAATGCAGAACGAGATGCAAGATGTGCGCGAGAAGCTCGCTCTCTTCATGCAGACCATGGAAGCTATTGCGAAAGGACAGGAGAATTTGCAAGCCATGGTCCAACCTCTGTTGGCTCGAAACGCTGGTCATGGTAACGAGGATCATCAGTCGATACGGGTCGATACTGTTCATGGAGACGGCACTCCCACGCCGGTGGCTCCACCTGTAATCAATACACCTGCTGCTAATGTCAACAACGCTACCGCTGCTGCAAATGGTAACGTCGGAGTTGGGAATGAGACTGCTGTCCATAATGTTGGGCTGGGTGATGTCAATTTGGGTGATAATCTAGGCGGCAACGGCTTCGTCAATGCTGGATTCGGATTCAACGATCAGGGATTCGATAACACTGGGAAGTATGGCTTTAATGCTCAAGGCTTTGGGCAAGACGGTTATGGCGCGACCAATCAGGGTTACGGAGGCTTTGGAAACGGAAACGGTACTGGATTCATGGCTTTTGGTCCTGCTGGAGGTGTTCAAGGGTACGGCAACAGAGGCCGAGGTCCGGGGATGAATCAGATCAGAGCTGGACGTAATAATGGATATGATGGGTATGGGGCTGGAAATGGTATGTGGCAAGAAGATCAGCAGGAGGACGCTTTCTCCGGCGGAGGTTTCGAAGGGCCGATGGATGATTCCCAGAAGATCAGAATGCTGGAAGAGCAGATGAGGGGAATCCTAAACCAGAGTGTTGTGGGTTTGGACATGGCAACAATGGGGCTGGTACCTGGCTTGAGGGTGCCAATTAAATTCAAAGCTCCTGCGTTTGACAAGTATAAAGGAGACACATGTCCAAAAGTGCATGTACGAGCTTATTACAGAAAGATGTCTGTATACTCAACTGACGAAAGGATGCTAATGCATTTCTTTCAGGATAGTCTGTCGGGCCCTTCCCTAGAGTGGTACATGGGGTTGGAGCCAACTGATATCAAGACATGGAAGCAATTGGCGGAGGCATTTGTAGCTCACTACAAGTATAATAACGATTTGGCGCCCAATCGGGTCCAATTGGCAGGGCTGTCGCAGAAGAAGGGGGAGAGCTTTAAAGAGTACGCGCAAAGGTGGCGCGATATGGCTGCCAGGGTCCGTCCTCCGGTAGAAGATAAGGAAATGAATGACATGTTTGTCGGCACATTCACAGGTCTGTTTCATGATATGCTGTTTCACACGTCTCTCGCCAGTTTTTCAGACTTAATTCTGATGGGAGAAAAGATTGAACGTAACATTAAGCAAGGAAAGTTCCAAGTCGAGGAATCAACTGCATCTGGCGGTAATAGGAAGGCTTTTGGTGGGCGCCGTCAGGGCGAGGCAAGCGCAGTATTTGGAGGCCGAGGCAGGGGACGAGGTCAATATCGTCAGCCGCAGCAGGTGGCGAGCGTTACTATCCCGTATCAACAACAACCACTCCAGCAACAACAACCGGTTCAGCAACAGCCAATGCCACAGCAGCAGCAGCCTCAGCAGGGGGCACAGCAGGCTCAGCGAAGATTCCAGGGTAGTAAACCGAGAAGAGTGTTTGAGAAGCCTCCCTCAACCTATGCCGATTTATTGCAGACATTGTTGGGATTGAACCTGGTAGAGAAAAGAACTCTGGCACCGATAACAGGAGCTCCCCCGTTTGGTTACGATGCAAGCCGACACTGTGAGTTTCATTCTGGGGCTCCGGGCCACGATATAGAAGGTTGCCATGCTTTTAAGCATGTTGTGCAGGATCTTTTGGACAATAAGACCATCAATTTCGGAACGGCAGGTCCGAATATAGTGCAGAAACCCATGCCACATCATGGGGCAAACGCCGTTCTAACTGAGGAAGGGTTGAATCTGATTATGAATGTTGAAGATTTGAAGACGCCGCTGAGCGAGATAAAGAGCCGACTGTTACAAGGAGGTGTTTACCCAGGATGTAACGAGTATTGCTTAGACTGTTGGACCCTACCTGGAGGGTGTGATGATTTGAAGAAGGGCATTCAGGCTTTAATTGATGAAGGTACATTGCAGTTTGATCAAGCAGCCACTGAAGAGCCCGCAGGGGCAGTAGCAGATAATCAGAATGATGTGGCCACTGTAACAATTCCTCGGAAGACGATCACTATTGCAGCACCAGCTCAGCGACCACCGATCACCATAACTAAGGCCGGGCCGATCCCGTACGAGAACACAAAAGCAGTCCCATGGTCATATGGGTTAGAGGTGTATTGTGACGGAATAAGAATTGATGTTGATAAACAGCCAGCCGAGATTGTGGATAACGTTGTTGGTTCGGGAGGTATGACAAGGAGTGGCAGGATCTTTATATCTCCTGAAGTGGAGGCTGAAAGACTAGCGAAAGGAAAAGGGAAAGTGGTTGAAAGTGTTCCAGGGCAAGCGAGTGAAAAAGAATCGGCATCGAAAGACGTAGAAGAGTTCATGCGCTTGATTCGAAAAAGCGATTATAAGATTGTGGAGCATCTGCAGCAGACGTCGTCCAAAATATCTATCCTGTCACTGTTGTTGTGTTCGGAAGCTCACAGAAATGCGTTGCTGAAAGTCCTGGATACTTCTTTTGTACCCCAAGACGTCTCCATGAACCAGCTAGAAGGAGTATTGGCACATGTGAATGCAGGCCACAGCTTGGGCTTTACCGATTTTGACTTGACTCCGAAAGGAAGAGATCACAATATGGCGCTGCACGTATCTGTCGAGTGTAGAGGATCAGTAATGTCGCACGTATTGGTTGACACCGGATCATCTTTGAATGTGCTGCCCAAGAAGGCGATGATGAAGCTGGATGTTAGAGGAATTCTGTGTACACCCAGTGATTTGGTAGTCAGAGCATTCGACGGCACGCGGAGAACAGTCTTTGGATCAATCACATTGCCTCTACAGGTGGGGCCGGAGGTATTTGCAACTGAGTTTTATATCATGGACATACAGCCTGCGTACAGTTGCTTGCTTGGAAGACCCTGGATTCATGGGGCGGGGGCAGTCACGTCCACCCTGCATCAGAAGTTAAAATATATGGTTAGAGACAGCGTAGTCACCGTGTGCGGAGAAGAGGACATCCTGGTCAGCCATCTATCTTCATTTAAATATGTGGAAGTCGACGGAGAGATCCACGAAACGCCCTGCCAGGCATTCGAAGGTTTGCGCATCAAGGACAAGGGTCCCGGGCCGAGCAAAGTGCCAGAGATAGCCGTCTCATCGTATAAAGAAGCTCAAGCTCTAGTAGAAGCAGGAGAAGCAAAGGGCTGGGGCAAAGTGCTGGACTTTCCTGTGAAGATGGACCAGTTCGGGCTGGGGTACCAACCGTCGTCATCAACTCCTTCCGTGGGGGCACCCCGTTTCAGAAAGCCAATCACCATCTCTGCCAGTGGGGTGTGTCATGAAACTGTCAATGCTGCTTCGGAGTCTGATGAAGGAGACAGCGACTGTGATATGGATGCCTAGATTCAACCAAGCACGCCAGGACAAGGACTGTGCAACTGGTCTATTCAGGAGCTTGGTCCTGTGACTTTTAAACAGTAATGCTTTGCTTTATTAATTGTTGAACAATCTGATGTCTGGCCCGGGGCATCATGATTTGCTTAGGGTTGTGTTGTTATAAACATTGCGTGTTAATCATTAAATAAATGGCGTTTTTCATGTGCAAATACTGTAATCCCTGTCTTTCCTGTTTTATATTTCTCAACAAAATGGCAACGTGGTTGTTCGCTTTATACGCATTTTGAAGCACTTAACCATTCTTTTGCAGGATAACATTTTCAGATGACATCTTTGAACCACCTATGACTCGTCCCAACTTCGAGCACCCGGTATTCCGGGCCGAAGAAGAGGTTGTCGAAGATAGCGACGTTCCTGAAGAACTGTCTTGGTTAGTGAAGCAAGAGGAAAGAGCCATTCTGCCTCACGAAGAGGTTATCGAAATTATCAACTTGGGGTCGGAAGGGGTTGAGAAGAATATTCGTATCGGAGCCGCGCTGCAGAGTGATATCAAGCGAAGACTGGTTGAAATGCTCCAAGAGTATAATGACGTATTCGCTTGGTCATATGAAGATATGCCGGGGCTTGATACAGATATGGTTGTGCACCGCCTGCCACTGAAAGAAGATTGCCTGCCGGTCAAACAAAAGCTTCGCAGAACTAGACCAGATATGGCAATGAAGATCAAAGAGGAAGTTCAAAAACAGTGGGATGCTGGGTTCCTGGCTGTGACGAAGTATCCTTCATGGGTTGCCAACATCGTACCAGTGCCAAAGAAAGATGGCAAGGTTCGAATGTGCGTGGATTATCGAGATTTGAATAAAGCAAGCCCAAAAGACGATTTTCCACTTCCTCATATTGACGTGTTAGTTGATAATACTGCTCAATACTCCGTATTCTCCTTCATGGATGGCTTTTCAGGCTATAATCAAATTAAAATGGCGCCAGAGGATATGGAGAAGACCACTTTTATAACGCCTTGGGGAACATTTTGCTACAAAGTGATGCCCTTCGGTTTGAAAAATGCTGGGGCAACATATCAGCGTGCGATGACGACTCTTTTCCATGACATGATGCATAAAGAGATCGAAGTTTATGTTGACGATATGATTGCCAAATCCCAGACGGAGGAAGAGCATCTGGGGAATCTGCTGAAGTTATTTAAAAGGCTTAGGAAGTTCAGGCTGAGGCTGAACCCTAACAAATGCACCTTCGGGGTGAGATCGGGTAAACTGCTGGGGTTTATCGTAAGCGAAAGAGGAATAGAGGTCGATCCTGCTAAAATAAAAGCAATTCAAGAAATGCCGACGCCTAAAACAGAGAAAGAGGTGCGCGGGTTTTTAGGGAGGTTGAACTACATTGCCCGGTTCATATCTCACCTAACGGCCACGTGTGAACCGTTATTCAAGCTGTTGAAGAAAGATCAAGCTGTAACGTGGAACGAAAAGTGTCAAAAGGCGTTCGATAAAATAAAGCAGTATTTGCAAGAGCCTCCTATTTTGATACCCCCAGTGGCAGGTAGACCCTTGATCATGTATTTGACGGTTCTTGAGGGAAGCATGGGTTGTGTCCTCGGTCAACACGACGAGACAGGGAGAAAAGAGCATGCAATCTATTACCTGAGTAAGAAATTTACAGACTGCGAATCTCGGTATTCAATGCTGGAGAAAACTTGTTGCGCGCTAGCCTGGGCCGCCAAGCGTTTGAGGCAGTACATGCTGAATCACACAACCATGCTCATCTCGAAGATGGATCCTATCAAATATGTGTTTGAAAAGCAGGCGTTGTCGGGAAGAATTGCCCGTTGGCAGATGGTCTTGACTGAATATGATATTCAATACGTCTCGCAAAAGGCTATAAAAGGGAGTGTGCTGTCTGAGTATCTGGCGGAGCAGCCTATTGAAGAGTACCAACCGATGAGGTTTGATTTTCCTGACGAGGATATCATGTACCTAAAGATGAAAGACTGTGAAGAGCCGTTGCCAGACGAGGGACCAGAGTTGGGTTCCAAATGGAAGATGATATTTGACGGAGCTGTGAATGCTTACGGTAGCGGAATAGGGGCAATCATCACTACGCCACACGGGTCGCACATCCCGTTTACTGCCCGGTTGACCTTCGCTGTTACCAATAATGAGGCCGAATACGAAGCTTGTATAATGGGGCTTGAAGAAGCCATTGATTTGCGAATCAAACATCTGGACGTATACGGAGACTCAGCTCTGGTGGTGAATTAGATAAAAGGGGAATGGGAGACACGTCAGCCCAACTTGATACATTACATGAATTATGCAAGGAGATTGTTGCCTTTCTTCGACAAGGTTGAATTGCATCATGTACCGCGGGCAGAAAATCAAATGGCTGACGCCCTGGCCACTTTGTCTTCCATGTACAAGGTCAACTTCTGGAACGAAGCTCCCCGAATCATTATCTCTCGGCTTGACAGGCCAGCTTATGTATTTGCTATTGATGAAGCATCTGATGACAAACCATGGTATTTCGATATCCTTAATTTCCTGAAGAGCAAAGAGTATCCGGCTGGGGCATCCAGTCAAGATCAGAAGACTCTCAGGAGATTAGCGGGTAATTTCTATTTGAACCCAGATGGCGTCTTATACAGAAGAAACCACGATTTGGTGTTGTTGCGTTGTGTAGACGAAAAAGAGGCAGAGCTTCTCATGGAGGAAATACACGAAGGTACCTTTGGTACGCATGCTGGAGGACATGCTATGACGAGAAAACTGCTGCGGGCAGGTTATTTTTGGCTGACTATGGAAACTGACTGTTTCAAGTTTGCGAGGAAGTGCCACAAGTGCCAAATCTATGCTGATAAGATCCATGTGCCCCCAAGTCCTCTAAATGTGATGTCATCGCCTTGGCCATTTTCAATGTGGGGAATCGATATGATTGGAAAGATCGAGCCGACGGCTTCTAATGGGCACCGGTTCATTCTAGTAGCAATCGATTACTTCACCAAGTGGGTAGAAGCGGCGTCCTACGCAAATGTAACTAAGCAAGTGGTGGCCAGATTCATCAAGAGAGATATCATTTGCCGATATGGGATCCCCGAGCGGATAATCACGGACAACGGTTCAAACCTGAACAACAAAATGATGAAGGAACTCTGTCAGAACTTCAAGATTGAACATCACAACTCCTCCCCTTACCGACCCAAGATGAATGGCGCTGTTGAGGCGGCCAATAAAAATATCAAGAAGATCGTTCAGAAAATGGTGGTGACCTATAAGGATTGGCATGAAATGCTACCTTTTGCTTTGCACGGTTATCGTACGACGGTACGCACATCAACCGGGGCAACTCCGTTCTCGTTGGTATACGGAATGGAAGCGGTATTACCATTGGAAGTTGAGATCCCTTCTCTGAGGGTATTGCGAGATGTTCAGCTAGACGAGGCAGAATGGGTGAGAAACAGATTGAACCAACTGAGCTTAATGGATGAGAAGAGGCTAGCTTCTCTAGCATACGGTCGTTTGTACCAGAGCCGAATGAAGAAAGCGTACGACAAGAAGATACATCCGCGAAGCTTTCAGACGGGCGACCTTGTGCTGAAAAGGATTCTCCCGCCGCAAGCAGATCACAGGGGCAAGTGGACCCCCAACTACGAAGGGCCATACGTTGTCAGGAAAGTATTTTCGGGAGGAGCGTTGTTGTTGTCCACCATGGACGGAGAAGACTTCACGTCGCCTGTGAATTCAGACGCAGTTAAAAAATACTTTGCTTAGAATAGACCCGCTGGACAAAAAAAAAAGAGAGTCCAGGCAAAAATGGGGCATCCTGGCGAACCAAAAAACAGAATGAAAGGTTCGGGCAAAAATTAGGGATAAAATTGAAAAAATGTACACCCGCGAAGTTGAAAACCTACACTGGGCGGCTTCGGCAAAAAAGGGTATCCCGGTGAACTGAAAACCCGTAAAGGGCGGTTCACGCAAAAGTTAGGGATTTGAAAAGCAAATGACTGCGGTCCGAATTTGATAATTGCAATGAGCATCAATGCGGGAGAATATATTTGAGGAGCCAGTTATCGGATACAATCTTTTCAGAAGTGGGGATACCGGGAAAGCATTAGGGTCGGGCGAGTCATGGGAGGATCAGCTCGTGGTGTTCATCTGCATCCCGTTGCAGACATGTGTACAAATTTGAGTTGTCAATATTTATGCTTCTTGTGCATACTTGTATACTTGTATATCTGCTTTGTGTAGCTTCCTCATTTCAGGAGTTACCCCCCGTGTACAAAACTCCGCCCATTCAGGGGCCCAATCAATAAAATACGTTATTCAGTACTTAACACTGTTCTTTACTGTTTTGTGCATAATTAACGCCCAAGTTTGATGAAACTAGCATGAGTATAACGCCACTGGCCCTTGCCAACAGTTGCTAAAGCTTTGAATTAACTGAAAATAACGTCACTAACCTGAGTTGATTTGGTTGCATAGGCTTGTCTTGTCTTGTTCGTGTTGTTGCAGGTTTCATAACCGTATGAGGAAGATGATCGAAAGATTGCAATAACGAAAGATTCAGCCTTCGCGCAGGTCATGCAGGTTCTTCCTGAAGAAGGTTCGAACTCTCCAGCTAGTCGTAGCGTGTGCAAAAAGGATTGACGATTCCAAGATCGTAAGGCTGTATTCAGACAGGTTCAAATTTCCCCGCAGGGTCATTCACTCTCCCCCCAGCAGAGTCAGTGGATTTTCCCCAGCGGAGTTCTCTCCTTTCAGTAAATGTTTTTCCTCCCAGTGGAACTCGAAGATCAAGACTCTCCCCGGCAGAGTTGGTGGTGGGTCCTGTCATTTATTTTGTCAAGGATACCGTGCAGTATCAGTTCACTTTCCAGCAGAGAAGCCCAATCATACTTGGCATACCTGCTATTCCTCAGCAAAGTTATATTCCCCAGCAGGGGGTTACCTCGACAGGGTATTTGGTTCGAACTCCCAACTTCCCAGCATGGTTGACTTCACCCTTCCAGCATTTATTTTGCTGGAATAATTCTGTAGCATCTGGCTATTCCCGGCGGAGTCGGCATTACCTTCAGCATTTATTTTGTTGAAGCCGTTCCTGTACTACAGCAGCAGGTGGGGAGAGCACTTGCTCAAATGAACTACCAAACACTCAAGATCTCGGCATGAGGCATCCAATGATAATGTCAGTTCTGCAGTATTCCCCACAGAGTTACTAGGATAAGTCTCTTTATTCCCAAGCAGAGGTATTTGTCATCAAAAGGGTTTCATGAATCAGAGTTTCAGAAGTTGCCTCCGGTTACCAGAGCAAGCATCCGGTAGTTTGGTTCCCAGATGTACCCAGTAGAGTCCGCCCCAAAGTCGCTGTCACGTCAGTGCTAAGAAGTTTGTGGGTAGGGATCAATGGAGAACTAAGTCCTGACGTGGACAATTTATTCCTATATTGACGGGATTTCTTCAGAAGTGGGCGTCCTAACGTGGACAGGCTTATTTCCCCGGGTTGGTGAAGTGTGTTAGTCCTAACGTGGGCAGATTCGGGTTCTCAAAATTGGTGGAATGCGAGGTCATGACGTTGACAAAAGGTGATTACTCTTTGTGTTGGTGTCCTGATGTGGACCAGTTCCTCTCAGCAGTTATCTTTCTTTGTGTTGGCAAAGCATGGGTCCTGACGTGGACAGATCAGACAAAGGTGTGAGTCCTGACGTGGACAAGTCTTATTTCCTCAGCAGGTCGAAGATGCCTGAGTCCTGACGTGGACAAATCAAGACAAAAGAGGGGTCCTGACGTGGACAAGTCTATTCCTTACATGGGAAAAGAGGTCAATTCCTGACGTGGAAAAGAAGTTTATTCCTTACGTGGAAAGATGAAATTCCTTACGTGGAAAAATGGGTTTCCTTACGCGGAAAGATTGAGTCCTCACACGGGCATATCGAGATTGATTCCTGACGTGGAAAGAAAGAGATAGATTCCTTACGTGGAAAAATTGGGGTCCTTACGTGGACAGATTCAAGAAAAGCTGATTCCTGACGCGGAAGAATGATGTACGCCTTACGTGGAAAAGTGGGTCCTAACGGGGACAGATTTAGAACCAAAGGTGAATTCCTTACGTGGAAAGAGTGGGGTCCTGACGCGGACCTGTCAAGTGGTATTGGAGTCCTTACGTGGACAGATCGATATAGAAAGAAGATTGATTCCTGACGTGGAAAGATGGAAAGTTTAGTCCTGACGTGGACAGATTCAGAAAGGTCGAAGTCCTCACGTGGACAGATTGAGAATTGAACTCCTTACGTAGAAGAAAATTGGTTTCCTTACGTGGAAGGAAGGAGTCCTAACGTGGACGGGTCCAGACGAGGTTATTCCTAACGTGGAAGAGTGTTATTCCTAACGGGGACGATCCAGTTTATGGAAAGGTAGACAAATTATTCCCCAGCGGAGTTGCCGAGATTCTCTGGGTTAACAGCAAGCGGAGTTCTAACGTGGACAGGTTGTAGTCGAGCTCTCTTCGTGTTGACAGCAGATAGAGTCCTGACGTGGACAAGCAAAGGACGAAGTTTCCGATAATTCAATCTTTTTCAGGATGATGAGAAGAATCCCCAGCACGGTCGCACGAGATCAGGGAGAGGCAAACAGGCATATCCAGGCAGTGGATGCCGTTACCCCAAGCAGGGGTGCAATTTATTTCTGCGGTTGGCAAATTTTCGGGTTTCTTAGTATTCAACCGTCTCGTACCGCGAATGTCTGAAGGCTCCGGGCTCTTCACCCAATCGGGTCCAAGTCGCTTGAATAGGGGCAGCTGTTGCACCCTAAAATTTGCCCAACCTTATTCACTTGGTTTATGTTTCATTATCATTAGCATTTGCATATAGAGTCATGTACATAGACTAACCATCTGCATAGCATAAGCATAGCAAGTTATTCAACAGGGGACCAATCATTATTCTCATCTCTAGAGGCCTATCAAGAGGTTATTATCTTAATTCCATCTCATTCAAGTCATCAGAAAAGAATTTGAGAGCAGAGAGTTCAGCAGATCAAGCCCTGAGTCTATCTCCTATCTGAGGGTATCTGAGGGTCAACAAGGGGGTTGTGAGCTGTGAATGGAAGGCATGGAGAGCATCTAGACATCATGAGAGGGCTTAGAAAGTTATTTGGAGAAGTAAGCAAGTTGTTGATGAGATCACAAGAATTGCAGTGGAAGACAGTCAACTAGGGTTTCATCTGGGTCAACCCTGGGTCAACTCTAGGTCAATTGACTGGTTGAAAGGCATTAAGGGCTATTGGAGAGATGTGGGGTTCATCATTTGACATGGAGAATAAGGATATGTTGTCATGCTAAGAAGAAATCAAGAGAAATCAAGGAAAGGAGGAGTTTCTAAATTAGGGTTTCTATGTAAAATCCCCTAGTTTAGGTCAAATTTCCAAGCAAGATAAGTCAAAATGCAAGCTTCAAATGGATCCTTGGCCAACATGAAACTTGTATAGGATCTCAATACCTTTAATTTGAGTGGTGGAAGACATCAAGGAGATTTGTAGAACTCAAGTTATGGTCCTTGCAAGTTACAGGTCATCTGAGGTATCTGAAATTTTGTCTGTGAAAGTGACTTGACTTCCAAGCTAGTTTTACCCCTCAAGAAGATTTCAAATGGATTTCTGGTCAACATAAGAATTGCTCCTCATTGTATTAGCTTTCTAGAATGGTATAGTATGCCTTCATATGATGTGTGGAACTCAACTTATGGTCTTGGCAAGCAAAGGGTATTTTGGTCATTTGTGAATTACAAGTCATTTTAACCTATGTCCAAAACTCATACAAGGAGGCCTCAAATGAAAAAACTTACAACATCAAACTTGCTCCAAATGACATTTTGAGTCTATAAAAGTGACCATGAGAGATTGTAAATGTCCATAGCACAAGGTTTCAAAATTGGTGAATTTAATGAAGGAAAATGGCTTAAAAAAATGGCATTTTTCATATCTTGGCCAAATGATGCAAAATTATAGGTCATTTTGAATGGAAAAAGCATTCTAAAGACATTGGCTAAAGTGGAATTTTGAGCTTAGGTCATAATTTGTGAGTTATCCATGGTTGCTTGAATTAAAAGTAACATAATCCAAATTGAAAGGGAAAAGTGTAAGGGAAACTTATCCAAGTTTCTAGGAGGTTCCAATGCAACCTATATATTCATGCAAGTTGATTCATGCAAGGGTTGGTGCTCCCATTTGTCAAAAATCTCCATTTTTCATCCATTTTCTTATTCTTCCATAAGATACTCAAACTCTTACAAACCTCTCAAAATTCTCACATCTTTGGATTGAATCATCATCATCATCATTCAAACCCTAGGATTCACACCAAGAAGTGGTTGAATTGATCAAGGATCATACCTATCCACTTCATCACTTCAAGTTGCATTTCCATCCAAAACCCATTGAAACTTCTTCCATCATTCTAATTTCTGTCACTATCATCATCTACTAACATCATGGATTAATTGGCACAAAGGATTGGAGGGAATTCGTGGCTGTGTGAAGAGATTCAGTTTGAAACTCCAACTTGCATGAAGGATGGAATAGCATGATTCACAAGGATTCAGTACAAATCACTGCAAACAGAAGCATATTCATTCATTGGAGATTGTTTTCAGCAAGTATCAAAGGTAGAATTGAGGTCTAGCTACCATCACCATCATCAAGTGCAAGGTATGTATATTTCTTCGAATCTCACTATTCTGGCTGGTAGAGGTCATGTGGTTAGGATAATGTTGTTTAGAAACCCTAGAGGATCAATTCTTGAAGTTTAGGGATAGATTCATGGAGATCAATGACAGGTTACCATTTCTGTTGGCTTCGATAATAAGCTGTATGTTGAGTTATAATCAATGTGTTGAAGCATAGAATAATGAGGCAAGCATGTAGAATATCTGTTGATCATCAGGTTTGAGTTCTGGTAACTTTGACCTCAGGCAAGCATGGTGTGTTCTGAATTTCGTGCTCTCTGTTTGGAGTGTGCAATGAGAGTTAGGGAAAACTAGAACTAGGCATGGATTCCTGGAGTTTCATAGAGTATTTTAGGGCTTGGAATTTTTCGTTTTCATCAAGAAATCATGGAGAAAGATTGAGTGGAATTCTCATGCATGGAAGTGGGGACTGAAACCCTAGACGAATGGAGGAAGAAGACGACTCACAGGCCTTTGGATCTGGGGAAAAAGATTGACTTGACCATGAATCGAACGGCCCTCATTTAATCTGAGTTTTGGTGGGAGATTTTGAAATCCCAAACGCAGCGTTTCATTAAGTTGGGGGGATTGGGCTCAGAGCGCTATCCACACCCCCCATGTTAATAAGCCCAACGCGTTTAACTTGGTTTTATTGCTTTTCTCACCCCCTCCCTCTTATTTCTTTATATTTTCTTTTATTTTCTTTAATTTTTTCATGCATTTTCTAAAATTCATAATAAATAGAAAAATAATCATTTTTAACTCATTCTTTTTGCATTATTTTCTTTAGGATGTCTAGAAAATTATAAAAAATAAAAATTGCATTTTATATTTTATTTGATATTTTTCCCATATTTTCTAAATAAATAACATCTTAAATGGTTTCATTTCATACATGATTTTATTAATTTTTGTTCTATTAGATACTTTCATGTTTTTCATCCATTCTTTTTAGGTTGTTTAGGTTAGACATTGAACTTGTAGATTCAATTTAGTTCCCATTTTTAGAAATTAAATTTAGATGCTTAGTGTAAGTGTGAATAACATGGATAAAATTAGGGTTTTAGGTGATGACTTAGGAAGCTTGATTCTTTCCTTTAGGACTTAGGGTTTGACTAGTTTAGTTATGGGACTATAGGGGCTATGGGTAGTTATTAGATCCCTTTAGAAAAATTAGGATTCCCCTACTGCTATTAATACTCTGTATATATCTGATTGGCTGGTGTGGTGTGCCCTCTGGGGATTATTGCTTGCTTGCTTGGGTATTGGGATTGTCTGGGGACTTGGGAAAGCTGAAGACTTGAGGAGATGAAGACCATTGGAGATCTAGAGATTTAAGATCATTTGTCAGAGTTGAGGAGGTTCTTGCCAGCAGTTGCTGAGGAGATTAGGGTTTAGGAGCTAGGCAGAGCTCTAGATTAGAAAGCTTGCTTCTCAAACATAGATGGCTTTGTGTGCCTCTATCCTTTCTCTATGATTCAAAGTCTCTTTCAAATATCCACCTCCTTCCTTTGGAAGGATCAGTGAATATATTTGAAAGATAGAACTTTTGAGAGGAAACTTTCTGTTTAATGTTAACAGTTGATGAACCACCCTTGGTAGGTAATTAACTGTCTAACATTCATTCACCTCATCTGGTTGACTGATGTTCATCCTAGCCTGAGACATGAAGAAAAGCCATTGCAGATGGAAGACTGATGATCAAAGCCCTTGCCTGAAGGTCTTGAAGATGGAGATTGATGCTTGTTGAAGCCTGTAACTGAGTGGAGATTACTTGGAGCTAGATGTTGATTCAGACCTGCTGATGCTGTTTCTTTTGCTGTTGTATTTCATTGCTGATGTATTGATTGGTTTTCTGGACTGTATTGTTTGCTGTTTACCCTGTTGGGTTGAAAGTGAAGCCTGTTCACTTTTGCCTATTGTTTTCTAGGTTCGAGGTTGAGTGGGACTCCCTTGCCTCGCTTGTATTGTTGCATTCATGCATTTTACTGTTTTACTGTATATATCTGATATTGTTTCTGTTGCTGTCTATTCCCTTAGGATCTCTGTTTCCCTCTGTGCAAGAGAGGAGCATGATAGACACTAGGTCTTAACCCATGCATGATAACATTAGGTTAGTTTGTTTCCCTTCACAACCGTAGGTTAGAGTTCTGTCTCTTTCTTTCTCAAAACAAACAGAAAAACACGTAAAGATTTCAAACTCAATAAAAGACACTTCTTCCGTAAAAGAATGTGAACTCATCAAGACGTCATTTTTGTCCGCTGGGACTGTTAATCAAGAAAACCTTTTTCAGAAGGAATAAAATCAACCAAGACAGACTTGTGTCGTGCGTGGCCCGAACTACGTTTGCTCTGATCTTTCATGCCGTATGAAAGTACGTAGGCATAGGATGCGATATCCTAGCGAGCAACCTTCCCCTCCTTTCCAGTAGGTAGGCGAACTACGTTGACTCTGATTTCTCGTTCCAGACGGGAATACGTAGGCATAAAGTGCGATACTTTGCCGAGTCATTTTTATTTTCGTTTTATTTTCTTTTTAACCCTCGACCCATAGTTTAGATAGAATAACAATCCATACCCGAAAACAAGCGTGGATCCCGTCGAGTACGACGGACGTGAGGGGTGCTAATACCTTCCCCTTGCGTAACCGACTCCCGAATCCAGGTTTTGGTTGCGACGACCATACCTTTCCCGTCTTTGCGAGGTTTACTCTGAGCGTTCCCTTTCCCTCCCGTGGGATAAATAACGCACGGTGGCGACTCTTCTGTTCAGCCGGCGCCGATTTTCGCAGTAGCGACACAATGCAATATGTGTCTGTGCATTAGGGAATATCACTCCTCAATTCTAGTGCAAATGTGTCAGTGTGGTGACAGTGACAGCAATACGAAGTTCGGAGCCGAATCATAGAAAACACCTCATACATTGCATAGAAACCCATCAAGTCAGGAATACAATATCAATGAGTGTACAATAAGAAGGCATGACCTCAACCAACAATCCTGGTGATGGCCAGCACAATGCAAATAAAGCATACACATTAATACATGAAATAGTCAAGTGCTCCCATGCGCCTGGTACTCCTCTAATAACCTCTTGGTCTCTGGATGACTAGGTCGGGTAAGCAAACCCTCAACAAGTAGATCTCTCTGCTCGAGCACACGTCGTAAGTCACCAGCAGATTCCTCCCGTGCCCCTTCTCCGAAGCGATCCTCTAGCTTCCGCTTCTGAGACACAACCTCTTTCTTGCACTCGATGGCCTTGTTCAATGAGTTCTGAAGACTATATCTTGCCATCACCTCCTCTTCATACTTTTTATTGCTAGCCTTCAACTGATCTTCGAGTTCAGAAATTTGCTGCTTCAATTTGTCTTCCCTCTTTTTGTTGTTGGTTAGCGTAGCATTCCATGTTTTGTTGCAAGAAGAGATTTCCCGGTGGGCGGCATCGAGTGCTTTCTTCTTGGACTCTAACATATCATGAGAGCTTTTGAATTCTTTCCCCAGGCGTTCACGCTTCTTTTTCTCTTCGGTCAGTTCAGCACCTAGCCTGTTTACTAACTCAGTCTGCTGTTGGAAAGAATGCACAACCTTGTTCTTCTCACTACGCATCTGAGCCAGTTCCTTTTCTAACTCTTCATTGATCTTTATCAAGTCCTCTTTTTCTTTCACGACCCGCTCATAGACCTCAACGGCTACAGTAGTAGGTTCTTCCACTGGAATGGGAACAAGACGTGAGACTGCTGGAAAAGGCATCTGTACCTGTCTTACCCTCTCCTGGATCCACACCTTGTATGGCATATAGGCCTGACAATCATTCTTGCCTAGCAATGGTTTCCCTCTTCTGCATATATGATTCCAAGCGTGCTGAAGCTTGGCCAATAATTCCCCACTCAAGTCACCGGTGAAATACAGAGATTCCTGTATTTCTTCCTCCTTTGGCGGGCTTTTCAGAGCATAACCGAATTGCCTGGTCAATAATGATGGATTGTAATTAACGCACCCCTTTCTCCCAATCAGAGGAACATTAGGATATCCGGCACAGCTGTAGATAATCTCAGATCCCAATAAAGCTCTGTCAAACCAGCCAACATCTTCTGAAGAAAGTCCCATCAGACGCTCAGACCAATCCACCGTATCTGCATACTCAGCAAAGATACCCTTCTTGGGAAGATGACTCTCAAACCATATATACAGCAAGGGTACACAACAAGAGACGTTCTTGCCTCTCCTATTCTCATTTTTGTAATGCAACGAATGGTAGAAATCCCCGATCAATGTGGGTACAGGGTTGCCAGCAGCAAACAAATGACATGCATCAAAGTCCACAAAGTTCGGGAAATTGGGAAACAGCACTATCCCATAGATGCACAGAGCCAAAACAGCATTAAAGACTATCCAGCATCCACTCTTGGCGTATTCCTGGGCTTTACCAATCAGAAACTGGAGGGAGAAGCCTGAAACCCTACGCCAAGAAGTCACCAATAGCTCAGAAGCGTCCATGTGTAAAGCCATTGCTAAGTCTTCTAACTTGGGCTCAGCGTCAAAGTGAATGAAAGGAACCTTATTCTGTACTGGCAGCTCAATAAACTCTGCGTACTCTTCCAAGGTGGGCCCTAGAAGAAAGTCTTTAAAAGTGAAGCATCTCAATGCAGGGTCATAAAATTGCATCAAGGTATACAGCCCATTCAGCCCCACATCAGTTGGTTTGCAAACCAATCTCAACAGTCTTCCGTAACTCTTCCTGAAGCTTCTCCGGACATCCTCATCAGCAAGGGAAATCAAACCAAGCAGGGGAGTAACATCAGGGGTAGGTAACTTGTATGCAACTGTCCTTCTCAAACCAGCCATGACCAATAATCAGAAGTCCGGACACTAGAATCAGGGAATATACAAATGCACCTGCAGCACAGACACACGTTAATGAAATGCGATGATAATGGTTATGCAAACAATGCAATGCAAATAAAATGCAACAAAGGACCAAGTGCCCCGACTGAGAAGCCCAAATCACACCAAGAACAAAGTCTCCAACAGATCCTCCAATATTCTTCAAACCATGGTCTTAGACAGACCCCATACATAAACTCCAATCAAGTCTCTGCCAGATCCAGTAACATAACTCCAACTTGGTCTCTGACAGACTCCAATAACTGTCCATAGGTAGCCTGAATCTCAAATCAAGAAACAAACCGGTATCTGGAGGTCTAGTTACCTGCATAGCCCAACCCCTCTCACAGGTAGGTGTCCTAGCAACTGACAATGGTACGGCATCCTATGCGGTCGTCGGCGTCACAGACTTTCAGGGTTGATGATACGATTCCCAAAAGGAGTGGCATCATCAAATCCTGAAGAGGACTCACTTAGCCAACTTCCAATTGATCGGTTTCCAGAGTCGACAATCCAACTAACCAGCAACCCATGCCACCCAAAGGGTGGGACAAGAGGCCAACCAGAAGAACCTCGTCTGAGTGTGAATTTTGCGGGACACTAGGACATGCAAAGCATGTGCGCGCCCGCTACTTTCCACTCTAATTCTAAGTACGCTCAAGCCCAGGTCCGGCTTATCTCTCAATAACAGAACACCCGACACCCAATAAACAGCAATAATAAAAAAAAAATAAAAAAATATAGTGCTGAAAGTAAATGACTGAAAAATAAATCCATACAAAATCCTCGACGGGAAAACAAGCGTTAGGATTGACTCGCTTAGGGGACGTTGGATCGCCAGCTGTCGCTACTGCGAAAATCGGCGCCGTCTGAACAGAAGAGTTGCCACCGTGCGTTATTTATCCCAAAGGAGGGAAAGGAAACGCTCGAAGTAAACCTACCGCAAAGACGGGAAAGGAATGGTCATCGCAACCAAATCCTGGATTCGAGAGTCGGTTACGCAAGGGGAAGGTATTAGCACCCCTCACGTCCGTCGTACTCGACGGGATCCACGCTTGTTTTCTGGTACGGATTGTTATTCTATCTATTCTACAGGTCTGGGTTAAAAGAAAAGAAAATGACTCGGCAAAGTATCGCACTTTATGCCTACGTATTCCCGTCTGGAACGAGAAATCAGAGTCAACGTAGTTCGCCTACCTACGAGAAAGGAGGGGAAGGTTGCTCGCTAGGATATCGCATCCTATGCCTACGTACTTTCATACAGCATGAAAGATCAGAGCAAACGTAGTTCGGGCCACGTACGACACAAGTCTGTCTTGATTGTTTTTATTCCTTCTAAAAAAGGTTTTTCTGATTACTGGTCCAAGCGGACAAAAATAACGTTTTGATTGGTTCACATTCTTTTATGGAAGAAATGTCTTTTATTGTGTTTGAAATGTTTATTGTGTTTTTCTGATTGTTTTGAGAAAGAAGAGAGACAACAACTCTAAAACCTATGGTTGAAAAGGGAATCAAAATCTATCCTAATGTTGTCATGCATGGGTTAAGACCTAATGTCTGTCATATTTCTCTCCTGCGCAGAGAGAAACAGAGATCCTAAGGGGATAAACGGAAAAACAACAGCATATATACAGTAAAGCAGTAAAATGCATGAATGCAGCAGTACAAGCGAGGCAAGGGAGTCCCACTCAACCTCGAACCTAAAAAATAATGAGCAAAGTGAAACAGCTTCACCTCAATCTCCAGGGGAAAATTATCAAACAATACAGTCAAGAAACTCAAACAATACATCACCAGCTCTAAACATCACCAGCAGCTCTAAACAGCACAAGCTCCTTCTTTTATCAGTCTTCAAGGCAAGGGATTTCATCTTCAATCTTCAAAGGGGTTCTTCAAAGCAAGCTCTCCTAGATGAGTAATAGTTCACAAGATGATTTGGGATGTTAAACAATCAGTTAACCACCAAAGGTGGCATACAGACTGTTAACAAAGTACAAACTGTTTCTCTCAGAAGTTCTATCTCCTAGATACTGTCACTAAGCCTTCCAAAGGAAGGAGGTGAGTATCAAAGAGAGACTTTGAATCATAGAGAAGAATGGAGGCAACAGAAACCATCCATGTTTGTGAAGAAATGTTCTATTCTAAAGCTCTACCTAGCTCCTAGGTCCTATGATCTTCAATCAATCTTCAAGCAAGCCTAACATCTTCATCAACTTTGAACTTGACCTTCAATTCTTTGCTTTCATTATGCTTCATCATCATGCTCGTCAAACCAAGCCCATACCCCAAGCAAGCCCAATATGCCCATACAAACACAATAAACCCCAAAAGGGCACACCAAACAAACATACAATTGCAAAATATACTAAAAATATTAATATAGTAGGGAAAATTCTAATATTATTTCTAGGGGATCTACTAAACCTACCCTTAATACCCATATATGCCCCATAGCCTAACTTGTCCTAAAAAACCCAAAAGAAATTGTTTTAATGCACCTAAGTTGAAGTTTAACCTAATTCTATACAACCTAATAGCATCTAATAAAAACTATCCTAAAAATCATCACAAAAATATGGAATTAATCCAGGGGGAACCTAAAACATATATCTAATTACCCTAAAAAGATTGACCTAAAAATCTAAAGGGAGCTACCTAAACTAAAATCTACAAAATCATACATCAACATAAAGAAATTAAAAAGGAATTAAAATGAAAAAATATGCAAAAAATATTAAAATGCATGACATGCAAAATGTTTTTATTTTATATTTTTCTAGACAAAAAATGGAAAGTGGAGAAAAAATTCCCATGAGAAAATATTATTTTTTCTATTTATTATGCATTTTCAAAGTTTGAGAAAATTTGGAGTGAAAATAAAATGACAATATGCAATGGGGTATGAATAGAAACAATATCCAGTTAGATTCCAACTTGGGCCCAGACATGGGGGTCTGAATAGAAACGCGCCCTGGGCCCAGCAATTAATCAGAAAAAAATTGGAAAATCTAAAGAAAATACCAAACTGGCGGTGCAAAAAGCAGGGAAACTCAGTTCATTCTATGCACTTGGGCCTAATGGGGGGTGGCGCTAGCATTGTCACTTAAGCCCAATATTAAACCAGAAAAATCAAATAAAATGAGAGGAAAAAACATTAAACGCGGTGCGAATAGCGAAGAATATTAGTGCAAACTTGGATTGGGCTTCGTTTAGGGGGTTTGGATAGCAAATATCATTTGAGCCCAGACTTTGGCGTTTAATGAAACACCGCGTTTCATTCTTTGAAGTTCCCTCCCATTTCGTTTTTTAATCCCAGCCGTTGGATCGTCTCCTTGGTCAATGAGTCTGCGCGCCATCCAACGGTAATGAAGTCTTCTTCTTCCTTAAGACTAGGGTTTCTGAAAATCACCATGAAAATACATTCCATGCGCAGACCTTCTCCTCCTTCGTATGGCTTCATTTCTCCATCAATTTCAACAAAATAAAACCCAAACTCGATTAGAATTTTGACCTGAATACGACTATGGTCTTAATTCTCATTGAAATGGTCTAAATCATCCAAACCGAATGGTGCAACTTATAAACCTCACAACATCATCAACTTTCGACCTCAAACAAACTCATCTTTCTTTACATCAGAATGAACCTCATGCCACACTCATCAAAACTAGCTAATCATCTTGCATTAACACTCAATGTATAACACGATCTTAATCATCAAAGAATTGACCTCCATTAATGGAACTCCACCAATTGCTCCCAAATTCATCAAGATTGGTCCCCTAATTGTCTCTAACAAGTCTATGCTAATAATTTACCCTAGCCATGCCTAGAATAGGGTGTAGAAATGGTTTTGCATACCTTGCTCTTGGATATGGTAGGTGTTGAAACTCTCCAAATCAAGCCTTGTAACTCTTCAAGTATGATCCCTTGATGATGAATCTTCCTCTGTTTGCAAAAGGAATGGCTGGAATTGCTTGCACTCCAAGATCCAATGTAATTTGCTTTCTTGCAATTTCAATGTGAAAACCTTCAAATCTTCATTAATGGAGTCTCAAACCAGTATGAACATACTCAGCAGTGTATATGGAGAAGATTTGTGGAAGAAAATGGGATGGCAATGAAGAAAAATGTGAAGTTTGAATATGATTTGCAATGGAGCAAAATGGATCTCAATCTCTCTTCTCTAACACAATCAACACCAACCTTTCACCAATGCAAGCTGCATTCAATATATAGAGAGGTTTAGAAAAGTCTAGAACCTCCTAGAATCATCTAGTAGGAACTTGAAGATTTCATGATATGGTAATTTGCATTTTCATTTCTCCTTATATGATATCTCATGCCAAATGCCTCATAATCCTTGTAACCAACTTGAATTTGTCCCCACATGATATTTTGGATTAGTTACAATGCATATCTTCCTTGTTTATTAAGCTTTTCCTTGTTTTGGTTTGGTACCCCATTATGCAAGTAATCAAATTACAAAGCAACCCTATGATGCAAGCCTCAAATCAAAATTATGGATGAACCATTGTTCTTATAATGTCATTTGGAGTCAAAATGACCTATCATATGACATGGTTTGGACTTGTAACTTGGGATTTGTGATTTTCAACTTCACTTGAATTAACTTATGCCTCATTTTTAGGCCATTTTTATCACTTTTTGATACAAGCCTTTTCAACATCTCATGACCTCCCTACTAGCCTTAAAACATCATTCTAAGCAACTTTGATGTTGAAGATTTTTCCATTTGAAGCTTGGAAGTAGGAGATATGGCCTTATGCTTGAAATGACTTATAACCTCCAAATGACCAAAATGCCCTTGGCTTGTCAAGATCATAAGTAGAGCTCCACAAATCATATTGAGACATACCATACCTTTATAGAAATCTAAGATCATGGGGAACAACTTTTATGTTGGCCACGAATCCAATTGAAAACTCCTTAAGGGGTAAACGTTGCTTGGAAGTCAAGTAACTTTCACAGACAAATTCCAGATGCCTCTGATGACTTGTAACTTGCAAGAACCATAACTTGAGTTCTACAAATCTCCTTGATGCCTTCCACCACTCAAATTAAAGGTCTTGAGATACTCTACAAGTTTCATGTTGGCCAAGGATCCATTTGAGACTTGCATTTTGAATTACTTTGCTTGGAAGTTTGACCTAAACTAGGGGATTTTACTCAGAAACCCTAATTCAGAAACTTCTCTTCTTCTTGATTTCTTTTGATTTCTCCTTGGTACAACACCACATCCATATCCACATATCAACTGATGCATCCCACATCCTCCAAGTAGGCTTTGATGCCCTTCAATCAAGCATTTGACTTAGGGTTGACCCAAGGTTGACCCAGATGACACCCTAGTTGACTGTCTTCAACTGTAGCTCTTGTGATCACATCAATGACTTGTCTTACTTTCAAAAGGACCCTCTAGGTCTTCCATGCCCTCAATTCATAACCCATAACTTCTCTGATGATCTTCACATACCCTCAAGATAGGAGAGAAACCCACTGCTTGGCCTTTAAACTTCACAAAGCTTCAATTTCTTTCTTGGTGATTTGAATAGGCTTGAATCTTGATAAGAGCCTCTTGAATACATTCCTTGAGATGAAAAATAGCACTTGATCCCTTGTTGGATGGCTTGTTATGCTATGCTATGCAAATGATTAGACTATGTACATGACTTTTTATGCAAATGACAACGCAATTGAAACATAAACCAAGTGAAGTAGGTTGAGCAAATTTTAGGGTGCAACAGGATGCATCTGGCGCTTCAGAGTCTAGCAAATTTCTTATGTTCAATTCTGATTTGCTTCTGGAGTGTTAATTCCTTTACTATCTGCAGTAAAAACTCTTAAGCAAATTTTAGAGTATATAATATTTAATTACAAAATTTCATAATAGTTATCATCAAAACATAGAGATATTATTAAGAACCAATTTGTGTTCTAACATATGGGTCTCACATTATCGCATTGTTGATCAGTATCTGAGTGTTTTCGCTTTTGCACAAAACTTTTTAGTTTTAAAAATAAAAATCGGAAGTAGAAAAATAAGTTAATATTTAAAATTACACGCCAATTGAATCTACTGAGTCCGGTTGAAACGATGGTCCTCACATCCGAACTCTCAAAATTTAGCAGGACATAGTTTTGAAAACAGACATGCAACTATAAACGTTCAAATCAAACAGATATATGACAAACGAGTTAAAATAAATGATAACAGGGGTTGCAGATGAATTAACGGAATAAGCCAAAAAATCAGAGCAATAACAATGGAAACAAAATAAAAGGCAGGAATTGTAAAAGACTTAAAGTAAAAGCTGAAAAGTAAAGCAACTATAAATTAAATGAACCTGAAACGTAAAATTGGAAATAAATTGAATTAAACTTCGAATGATGACAAAATTGTTTGATCCAAGCACACAACAAAAGCCTAAAAACACTAAGGTGTAGTAGTTCCTCGATGTGAGAAAGCTACTACTTTACAATGGTGAATTTTAACTTAAAACTAAAATGCTAAAATTTGCACAAGACTTGGATGCCAAAAAACTAATAAAATTACCTATTTATAGTGTTACAAGTGAAAAATGTATGGCCAAAACGTGTAGAAGTCGTGGGAGAAAAATATGGTGGAATGGGGGAAGACTGGGCCATTTTCTGTTGCTATTTTTCAGGACACGAAGTGCATGGCAGGTGCCATGCATTGTGGCGGTCGCCACTAGTGTAAATGAGTGATCATGGCTGATTGGAAAGGGGTGAGGGATGCCATGACCCCTATGGCAGGCACCATGAGTCTTTGACTCCGTCTCTTTGCTCTTTTTCTCTCTCTTGTGGACCCCATGGCTGCCTAGTCACGACAGGTCCATGTCAAGCGCCATGGAGGTTGCTGCCAATGTATTTTTGTGATATTTTCTTCGTTTTGCATCATTTTCGTCTAGTTTCTTCATGTATCAACTTCTACCTATAAAGTACCTGAAACATACACAAACTACCAGTTTAACACTATAAAATATGGTATAATGACTCTAAAACATATGCAAAACAAGTTAAAATAAACTATGTATTTTAGTGTTATTAGGGACACTCACATTTTCTTAGATCGATATCATCTCATTTGAATTTCTGGAGAGGAGTTCTATACTTACCACTTATTTCACATGTCATTGTCACAAATGTAACTCTGTTATCCAAACCATTATTGGACCTTCCAATTACAACACTAAATCCCAATTTGGATGTCTCCATACAAATCTATTGAAACATATGATCAAGAAATTCAAACTGTTGTCCATTTGTAAATTGATTGTCAACATATACCTCCTCACATCAACACGTTTAGCATCCAAAGATATAATAGGTTTGGGGAAAACATCAGAGTGCATAACATAAAATAATCAAAAACAATAGAAAATAAAAATAAATAGGTGGAAAATGAAAACAGATAGACTCCGGAGATGCATTTTCAAAAAAAAATTCATATAGAATCTAGAAATACATCTCCAAATGCGACATAAATTTTTTCAACTACAAAACAAGATTAATGTTACCAATGAGGAATGAAATAAATAATATTTACCTTGAATTTCAGTTTCTTTTGCTCCTTTTGATGTGATAAACATAAGAATGAAGTTTTTGAGTGAAAATTTTGGTTGAAAATGAAATGGTTTTTTGAAAGGGGTTTGGGCAAAAATGGGCATGGAGTCTAATCTTGTAGAGTTTTCTTTTGTCAAAAGTCATGTTTGATATTTCCAGAATGTATCTCCAAAAATTGCTGACATTCAAAGGTGGTAGGTTTTCAAGTTCCCTCTTAAAAAATCATGAAATGCACTTCCAGAAATGTTATTGGGTTGCTAAATTAAAAATAAATTGATAGGATTTGTCTAGAGATGCATCTCCAGAATAAATTTTGGAAAAAATATGGCGTGACACTAATTTAGGTCATGTTTCAGTGAGAAAAATGGTGCGTCCAGAGATACATTTTCAGAACTTAAGGGGCATTTTCGATTTTTCATAGGGTTCTTTTCCACGTATTAGGGTGGGATTAGTGATTCCCTTAGGCTTTATATTTATACGTTTAGGGTTTTAAAATCCAAAACTCCAGTTGTAAAATTGGCCTTAAAGGAAACTCTGGAAAAGTTATAATACAACATTAAACACACGATTGTGATTTGATAATCGGCAAAGCTCCAATGCGCCTCTAGGCCGGGTTCATGGTATACTAGTGACTTAGGGGTGACCCAACACGTCAATGGATTCTGCTTTCCCCATTCTAGAAAAGTTACTCTCCTAGCCATTAGTTAAGGGATTCAAATAATTGCTAAATCTTTTAAGCCTGAGATCATTCACTTATTTGCATTGACTTCCTATGTAATATATGCTTAGGATGATACTGACTGCTAAATAAACTACTTAAGGACTACTAAAGGGTGAGAACTTAAGGCAACAACATAATAAGTACTCAAATCGATCTCCATAATCCGGAGACTTAAGGTGTTGGAACGATACCGATCTTGCGGAGTTTTCCCAAGTCTCTACAATCTAACCTTAATTTCATTTGTACCCTAAAACTTTCAAAAGATGCATTATGTTTCTAAGTCAAAAATTTTGGTATGGCTCAAGAAAATGGGATAATCAATAAACAACAGAAAACCACACACAAAGACTTGACAGCACATGCAATGACTCGACTAACAACAATTAAACTATAAACATATAAAATCCTAACAACATGAAATAAACTAAAAAACGGTAAATCTGACTAGAAAGCGATAAAATGAAAGCAAGTAAATTTCCTCCCCCACACTTAAACTAAACATTGTCCTCAATGTTTCGATAAAAGGTGGAAAAAGGAAAGATAGAACCTGTATGAATGCTACTGCGTGCCACCATGGCCAAATCCTTTCTGATCCTACTCTTGTTGGTTATGTCTTTGCTGACCACTTCTGCTTCAGCGTCGGGCATTCTAAAATATCTTCATTTGTTGAAGTTGTTCTTTCATGGTGCGCATGTTCCCTAGCATGGCTGCTTGGTTTGCTTGCACAATGTTGAAGTTATTCATCATGTGTTGATGTTGTGCTGCTTGCTGGTGCTACATCTGTAATGCCATGTTTTCTTGGGATTCTCGTATGACTTGCATATGAATATTTGTCTGAGCTTGTGATGCTAGCATGTGTTACATGCATCCCATCATTTCTTGTTGTTGTTGATACACGACGTAAAACGGGTTATCACGCTCATCATCATGAGATCTTCGACTGCACAATTTCTGAAGCAGCTCTTCATATTGTCCACTTTCGGAGGAGGTACCAGTAAAAGTGTTAGAGAAATTTGGTGCAGCATGTGCAGGTCGAATATGACCATATGAAGAATGAGGGGGAGGTGAGTTACGGAAGGAAGGGACGTGCTATCTCTGATCATACTCGTCATTGGTATCACCACCACCAATGACATTCTCTGGAATACCCGTGGGCACTGGCTTGACTCCAGGATCGATATCCATCTCATAGAACCAATTATCCTCATTTTGCACATTGGTGCGATTCGAGTATGATAAAATAATACTCGAAACAACAACATTATTAATCATTAAATTAAATCTCCCGCCACGTATGATTTTTACAAGGCGCGTATTTCTAGTGATGGGGAAATCAAAGGATCATGGTGGGAGAGGCTCTAGTGTGGCGTGCTCAGCATCGACCCCTATGGCACGAGCTATGGAGGTTACTAATCCTCCAAACTAAATGGGCCCTCTCCTGGAGGTTCCAACCGCGTGCATATGGGCCAACATGAATGGGGCCGAGTTAACTCGCTTAGGTGCGAATACAACAAACAAGTAAAAGAACTCCCTAACATTAACTTTGTTTGAATTTTCCCAACCAAAAATAGTGCATGCCAACAATTTCCAAAAGTAGCATATGGCCGAGTTATGTATCAAAGAAGCAAGGTTACCATCAAAATTGTTAGTAGTCTTCACTATTAATCCCTCCAAAAACTGACTAATACTTTGTGACCAATCAACTTCTAATGGTGTTTCACAAGTGACACCTTCCCCATGAGAAAAGTGCAACAAGTCAACAATCTGATTAAAAGTATAATGATACTCCTTATTTAATATTCGAAAACTAACAGTGCCTGAGGTGCTAGTAGAGTTAGATGAGGGGCTATAAATCATAGAAATAAGGTAATCTAAGGCTAGTCTAACATACGTAAGGTGTCTATGTGCAAGAAAATGTGTTCAACTTGAAGGTGTGAGAAAACAAAAGAAATGAGGGTTTGAAATGGGTTTTCAAAAATAAAAGTCTTTTGTGAAACTCAAACAAAGGCCACAAAGATACTAACAAGAGAGAAAAACACACGATATATCCTAGTTCACTTGAAAACTATCAAGCTAATCCAGTCCACCCGCCAAGGTGATTTCTCCTTATACACAAGGACTTAATCCACTATAATCAATTGATTACACTGCACTAGCAACCACACCAAAAGACTAATTGTCTCTTCTTAAGTATTCTGACCTAACTGGTCCCTTAAGAAATTACAAACAACTGTTTGAACAAAAATGTTTACAATGAATTGCTTCTACACAAGCAGATATAAACAATATTAATAGCTCAAATGACTTAAAGAAACTTTTATAGTATGAAGAATGTTCTTTCTTTGTATTGTGGTGCTTCAATATTGTTGCTTCAGTTCTTTATAGATAGTTTAATTCTTGTCATTCATTCTTCTTCAAGTAATCAAGTCCTTATATAGCCAGAAAAAGATCCATTGGAGGGCAGGTCAGGAATATCCTTTAGATAGCTGGCGACTTGAAATAATGTCGTTACACATGGATGAAAATCGTACACAAAATTTTTCCTTTATAGCACCAAATCAGGGTAGTGGAATGGTAGTGGAATAGAACGTGTTTGATATGTACTATGTATTATTTCCCTTGTAAACGTTTGATCTTATCTTCTATACATTAGATGCTTCTGAATAGAGATGATTGAAGCATGAGTAGAAGAGTTGATCACTAGGTCTTCAGAGTCTTGAGTCTTTAGAGTCTTCAGAATCTGTTCACCATATTCTTGTCTTTAAAGTCTTAAGCACAAAGTTTTTAGAACCCCTGGTCTTTAGTAACTTAAATCTTCAGAGTCTTCAGAATGTTGTTCAGCAGAACTTTTTCTTCAGAGTCTTCAGCACTTAATCTTCAGAAACTCAAGTCTTCAGAACTTTGTTCAACAGAACCTTGTCTTCAGAGTCTTCAGCACTTAGTCTTCAGAAGATAATAACTTCAGAAGCTAGAAAGCCTTCAGAAGTAAAACATCATAGTCACGCTTAGAACCAAAATCCAAGAGAGCATTGCAGCAGTAACATATTGTCTTCTTAGAATCTCTTTGAATGTAAGTAGATCAGAAGTAGACTTGCTTTTATGGCGCAAAAGCGAATTTGGTCAGATCAGAGTGACGTTGCACATGGTCTCTATTAGAGTTAGAACCTGTTTGTTAATTCTTCATAAAAACAAATTTTAGAGTACCAAAATTATTCTCACACAAATACTACTTTGTTATTATCAAAACTTAGAGGTATCTTGCAGAACTAAATCTTATTCTAACAATCTCTCCATTTTTGATAATGACAAAACAATGTATTTTGGTGACATAATTTTATACGAAGATAATCAGTAGGAAGTGACATAGATAAGCTTAGAAATAACTTCCCTTTATCAAGGTCCCCCTGAATCTAAGACTTAAAAATCTTATCAGATTTTGGATACCAGAGCCTGATTATAAAGATCTTATTAGATTCATAATAATAGAGCCTAATTATATACCAGAGTCTGATTGGTCTTATAAGATTTGTTAGATCTAGAATAACAGTGCTTGATTATAGTGGTAATGATTGGTTAAATTAGAGCCCGATTACCAAGATATCAACTTCGTTCCTAAAAAACATTCTAAGAGAAATTTTGTGCAATTAAAATGTTAGAATATCAGAGCTATGATTCAGAGACAAGATATTTTTATCAAAATAATTTTGCATTAATATGCTCCCCCTTTTTGTCATAATCAAAAAGGTAAATAATGAAAAAAAAATAAGATAAACACAAAAAGACAAAGGAAACTAAGGGGTGGCCTAAGGAGTGTCTAAGGTTGGGGAAGAGGAGGGAGCCTCTGAAGGATCTAAGCAAATGCATTCTGAATGTTGGAAGTGATTTTATCTTGCTTGTCCATTCTTGTTCTGAACAACTCTTGCTCCTTCTAAATGTTTGTCAAAGTCTTTAACACTAGATCAAAGGTAGATTTTTCAGCAGCTTTCAGAGCTTCTTCTTGATTTTTCAATTCAACTTCTCTCTCAGCTTGATTTTGAGCTTCCTTAGCTAACCTTTCAGCTTCTCTGTCAAGAGCTTCCTTGGCTAGTCTCTCAAACAGTTTCCTTTTAGTAGCTAGCTTTGCTTCATCTTCTCTCTTAGCTTTCAATCTCTTTTCAGCTTGCTGGACAAAATAATCTTTTGTCTGAACAGAGAGATTTTGAATCTTCTGAAATTCTTCTGACATCCACTGATTGAATTGATCCCGGGAGCACCTAGCCTTTTCCATAAATGGTCTTTCTTCCATTCTAGTAAATCCACCTCTAATATCCAAACAGGTTGGAAGGTTAGTGGGTTCCAGGTGGAGAGCCTCATCAATATCTCTCCTGTTTAGTCTTCTCTCTCTTACATAGTGAGGTGTAAAAGTCATGGGAATCTTCAGATGTGCAAAGTATTCTTCCAAAGTCGGCAGCAACTAAAAGTTCGGAAATGTGAAGCAATGGTAAAGAGGATGATCAAATTTTATGAGAGCTAGCAACATTTCCTCATTTACTTGCATGTCCAGTAAAGATAACAGGTCTCCATACTTGGCGACGAAAGCAGCAAAGTTCCTTACTAGGCCTCTTAAGATCCTCAAGTTGTCCAACCTCAGGCTTGGGAATGTGAACCTGTTTCTTTGATTCATTATTATGTCTGCAAAAAAAGATTTTTAATTCCTTGAATGGTTAGCAAGATGAAAAATTCAATGCAAAGATGCTAGATGCAACTGGTTTTACAAAACTCAGAAGATAAATTGAAGCAAAACCCTCATTTCATTTATATTGGGAAAAGTTACAACTTTTGAAATACAATACAAGAAACGTGAGGTTACATCAAAGGAGAAGACTAGGCCCTATGGTCAAGAAATATGACAAGAGTCTTATCCACGCGTCCTCTTCAGTCTTTTTAGCACAGTGTTCTCAATCACCAATTTACCTACTATTCCTTTCTAGGCGCCAGAAGTTGGTGGGATATTTGAATACTCATAAGTACTTGATCGCGACTTTCTATGTCTAATACAACCTAACTGCAAGTGCACAGTCTATCGCGTAGTAATAATAGATATCGATCCCACAGGGACTCGTAATCAAACTAGTGTTCTCGGGAGTTACTATGTTTAGCTAGGTAGAATATGTTTAAGGGAATAAGATTGTCACTAAAAGGGAACTAAGAATGCTACTTAGATTATAAATGATTGAATCGATATGTAGTAATTGTGTTCTTCAGGGATTTGATAAGTTACTGGTGTATGGAATAATTTTCAAAGTTTATTTAAGCAGAAAATGGTGATTTGAAGACTCTCGCCTCACGATGGTTATTGACGCTAATCATAATCCTAAGGGCCAAACGTACACTTTCGTATCCCGTTCGGGGTTAAAATTATTTTTTGGAAATCTCTAAGTTCTAATTCATTTTAAAGTGCTTTCGCTGTTATTAAAATGAATGACTAGTGTTTACTATCTGACCTTACCGCAGGTTTCGCTTGTTGGTTCGTATCTTAATTAATTTCCCACTTTCGTGGCAAAACTACTTTTAAATAAGTTCTCGCTTTCGCGATGAAGTTTATTCAGTAAATCAATTTTAAACACTCAGACCATAAGTTACTTTTGAAAAGAAAGTTTTTCAACCAGTTGTTATCAAATCCCATTCGAATTATTACCACATATCGATTACTTAAGTTTATCTAGACATGGATTTGGGAGAGATAAAACATAAATAAAAATAATAAATAATGATTTGCATTATAATAAAACTGGAATCGATTGAAATGAGAAACCTGTAAATATTCCAATTGGCCTTTGGGCAGATCCTCCACAGATGTTGGCAGGATTCTGATCTCTATGCCAATTTGATCGTACAATGAAAGTAGAAATTATAGAAGAATGAAAATGGAATACAGGAAAGGTAAAGAGAAACGAATAAAAATATAAAACTGGAAAATATGCTCTGGAAATAAATTTGGCAGCACTTCGTTATATGAATGCAGCCCACTTTCTGAAGTCCCCTGCTTCCCTTTTTATAGAAGTGGAATCTTAATGGTTATCATTGCAGATGATGGACTTTGAGGCAGATAATTTAGGGAGTAATGGTCCACTCTGTGGGAATTGGAACTGATTTTTTAACGTGTAATTGAAGTGGGGCGTTTTTGCCTGCATGACGGTCGTCACAAGGTGTGACGGTCGTCACCCGTGTGACGCTCGTCATGTAGCTGTGACGGTCGTCACATCAGCAAAAACAGCTTCCTGCGCTTTTCATTGTGTTTTCACTCCTTTTTCGTCCATATTTCATCTGAGATTGCTTCTTTTCTTCATGTTGCCTTGTTTAGACGTGATCGTTGAATACCTGCAAAACATCAGACAAATAACACGGAAATAACCCGAAATTGGATCGAAAACGGTTAAGCTTTAGTTGAATTATGCATCAAAGTATATATACGATTTCGTGTTATCAAACTCCCCTAAGCTTGAATCTTTGCTTGTCCTCAAGTAAAACGTGAAAAGGTCGGAAAGCGCGAGGCAGCTTCTTCATTCGCAAAAGTCGGGAAAAACCGGGATTCTTGGTAGGAACAAAACGAGCACCATGACGACACTGGACTACAAGTCTTTGGAGGTCTTCTTTTTATGCAAACCGGTCCCAGTCATGCTACTGTAGCTTGGCGTCAAGGTTCTCGTGGCAAGTTCACCCTGTTTGTTCTAGCGCAATCACATTAAGCCCGTTGTCCATACACTTTCATGGCAAGTCGACCTGTTAGTGAATATGATCTCATTTCTTGTTTTTGATCTTCTTCATTGATCATAAGCTTATGTCATTGATTTTTCAATGAGTTTTCGTGCCGTTGGGCTAAATGCTCGGGTGAGGAGCACCTAACTTAGAAGGAAACGTGTCTTATATTGTTGGGCTATTTAGCTCTCTTTTCATGATTTTTCATCTTTTTGGAGATCATACACTTATTTGCATCGGTCGCTTGCTTAGAAGTGCTTTAGGATGGTGCTGACTGCTAGTATAAACTACTTGGGGTTGAGTTTGCATAGACACTTGAGGCTTTGGTACGCGTAGGTAGTGAAACCGACTCGCATAAACCGGAGATCTAAGGTGTCTGGTTGGTACTGGTTTTGTTAAAACTGTCGTTTCCTCGGAGTTTCAAAACTTGTTTTGAACTCGGTTGCATTCTCGTTATGCTTTTGCTTTTGAGGAACGAACGAAATTTTTTGTTTACGTTGAATAATGTGGGGATGTTTGCGTAACGGGGAAAGTATATATAAACGAGCTTTATTTGCTAAAAATAGAAAGTGTTTAAATAGAAATTACGAAAGTTCAAAGTGCAGTGGAATGGAAATAAAGGAAATTCAGAGTACAGTGGAATGGAAATAAAGGCTCCACTCCCACACTATCGCAATCAGTGTCCCCACTGATTTTTGAAGCGTGCGAGAGGGAGATACAACTGAAATGAAAGTACAAATAACTGAAATATAGTAAACAATGAAGGAAAAATGTAAATCTAGTCACGGCCTCTGTCACGTCCGCGCTGGCGTCCTCTGGCTCTGGCAAGGGCTACTCTGTCATCATAACTCATAGCTCCTGTGTGGTAGACGGTGTCTCGGAGTCCTTCGACCTGCAAAGTCAGATTCGCCAGGCTCTCAGTGATAGTAGCTTGGCCGGTGTGAAGTTGTTGCATTTGAGTCTGGTGCCAAGCTTCGAACTGGTCAGCGCGCTGATTCTGCTGCTGCAGCATCGTGAGTATCTGTGACTGCTGGTCTAGGGAGCGGCGGAGGTCCTCTTATGTGTAGTCTGGCACGGGATGATATCGGCGGCGGCGAGAGGATGTACCTTCGAGAGGAGGAGGCTGCGATGCCTCTGGCTGCTCGGACCTGTCCAACTCAGCTTGGATTTCATCGTCAGAACCGTGAGTGTGATCCTGAGTAGGAACAGTGGCAGCAGGAGGGGCAGTGAGGTCGAACAACCAGTTGGTACGGTCCTCTGGGTGTGTGCGGGTGCGTGACGGAAGGATGATGCTTAGGACGGTCTTACCACGCACTACCGGATGGTATTTGCCGTCAGCTCGGGAGCGGATAAGATGAGAGTCTCTGCAGTGGTCGGTGTCAAGGAACACCGAGGGGATGGACTGGAGGTGCTGGAGGCGGTCGCCAAGGTTCAGCCCAAGTGCAATAGCAGTGACAATCCCGCCAAAGTAGAATGGCTTTGAGCCACGGTTGCAGTTGGCCTGAATATGAGCTAGCAGAAACGGAGCAGCGTTGACAGGTTCATTTTTGAAGACGCAATGAAGAAAGAAGAGCTCTTTTGAGTTCACTTTGTGGTTGCTGTCTCTGGCGAAAATAGTGTTGCTCAACGCTCTGTGAAAGTACCAGATGGTTGGGTTATGGATATGAGTGGCATGCAGGGAGTCCCAACCATCGGCATTGATGCCGGTCAACTGATACCACAGCGTGAAAGCTTCGTGCTGGAACTGATCGGTGATGCGGCGGTGAGCGTTGTCGCCGCGAGGTGGCTGTAGGATGCTGGCAATCTGATTTTGGTTCACCTGATAGTTGGTGCCAAACATCCGGAAGCATGTGGCACTTGAGTGCTGGTTAAGTTCGCCGCTGCTGGTGACGTAAGTGAACGAACTCAAGAACTCAAGAGTGAGTTGTTCGTATGTTGGCAGTGGGTCGGTGCAGAGGTTCCAGATGCCTGCTCTTTGAAGCATCCAGGTTACGCCTTCAAGGAGTCCGAGCTCCGTAAGCGATGGAAGGTGCGGATAATGAGTCGGCTAGAGCGACCTCTGATGAAATGCGATGTAGTGTGCTCGTTGTCTTTCGCCTAAGTCTCCTTCACTGAAGATAATGTTGTTGATATCTGGGGTTTCTGCATTCCTTGCCATTGTTGGAAGATGGAGAGGTTTCTGAAGATTGGGGTTTTTCTGCAGAGTGGGAAGAACTGACAGAAGTGTGGTTTGGAAGTTGAGATTTAAGTTGAAATATATGGTTCAATGTGGGGAGGGCGAAAATTTGTAGTGGGGTAGAAGTTAGGATGATTGGAAGTGGTAATGGGGGTAGTGGAAGAGAACACGAACCCTGTTTTATCAGATATCAGTTTTTGCATTCGTGACGGTCGTCACGTAGGTGTGACGGTCGTCACCCGCGTGACGCTCGTCAGGGTCTGTGACGGTCGTCACAGCAGCAAAATCTGCAGAACGCAGAATTTTGCTCTGAGGGCGTTCTCGTAGTGACTTTAAGGCTTAGTAATGATACGGTGATGTGATATAACAGCCAACAAACAACGAATAATGCGAAAACAGAATAATTGAATAAAAACTAGAATTGGAATAACATAAAATTGAAATGATTGTATGTAATACATAAAGAAAACTAACAATGCGAAAAATCCAAATGATTAAATGAAACTAAACTAGGTTGAACTAAACTGAAACTACTGCTAAGAACTAGTAACTAATCTTTTCGTGTCTTCAACTCATCAAATTTCCGTGCGTAGTAGTCGAGTTGGTTGCAGACTAAATCCATGAAGCCTGCCAGTTCGCTGTGCATGCTTGCGATGTCAGCTTTTACATTAGTCAGAGCTGTATCAACGTCGTCCAATCTGAGTAAAACGGTATCCATTTTATCGGTGGTCTCCTCAGGGATAGGCTCAGGATAAGTGTTGTAGTGCAGAGGGGTCGTAGGGTCTACTTCAGCTTCGGATACAGCATCCTCATAGTACATATAGTCGTGTGCCTCAGAGATGTGGTCACTGTCATACATATAGTCATGTGGTGTCGACTGTGGTGAAGGAGGTCCCATAGGCTCATCCAATTCATAGAGCCAGTTATCCTTGTTGTGGATACTTGTCATCAGATGATCAGGCAGTGTGAATAGCTGTACTGGTTTTTCGTTAATGAGGTACTCGTACGGTCCAGGTCCCATAGTTCCTAAAATGCGCCTGTTAAAGCAGAATTGTATGTTCATGGGTCGGATGGTGCCAAAACGAGTGCTGGCATTTAAGTGGAATCTAAGGCCAAGCTCGTGGGAAATCATTGTCACGAGGCCTCCTATAAGAATAGGTGTCTGAGGTTCCTGAGTGAGGCGTCTGAAAGATCTCATCATGAAAGGCACTGCATTTACTGTACGTCCCTGAGAGGCACAGAACATGATGAATAACTCCTCTTTAGATACTGTAGTAATATTTTCTTCTTTTCCAAACAAGGTGTGAGCTAGTATCTTATGGAAGTATCTGAAGGTTGGGTTATGAATGTCATCATTGTACATTCTGTCTGGTTCAGGGTGATAGTCGCCTATAATTCTACCCCAGAATTGATCGAGTTGAAAATCAATATCGTCATCTTCTGCACTGATGAACACATGCCGTCCGCTAGGGAATCCTAGGAGGTTAGCTAGTGACATCTGGCTATGGGTTTGGTCCATTCCAAACAATCGGAAGGTAATCAGCTCTATGTTGGATCCAAAACCATAGTTGGGTATTGTTGCGGTGGAAATAGGATCACAAACTATTAATGAGTTTGAATCGCAATTCAATTCACAACCGCTCTTTGATTTATCCGAAGGAAAAGGTCAAAAGAGGGAAAACCTATTTTGCATCGTAAACACAATGCGGGGAGAGATCTAGGGTTCGGGGGTTGGTTAAATTTAGGGAAGGTATTAGCACCCTAAACTTCTGTAGTACTCTACAGGAACCTTTTGTTCAAATGTTTACTATTTGCTTTATTTATTTGCTTAAGGTATATGTACAAAAGATTAAAAGTGAGAAAAGAGACCTAAGGGGTTAATTCTAAGTTTACTCGGCAAGACATCGCATCTTGTGCCTACGTATCCTTACGGGAATGGAATCAGAGTAATCGTAGTTCCCCTCAAAAGGGAGGTTAGAGACTTCTTGACTGTGGTCAAGGTCTCAAGGGGAATAAACGCATCTTAAGGACACGCTTACGTGGAGTGTAGAAACTCCAATATGTACGTTGAAATGTTAAGTTGAAATTAGGGTTAAATTAGGAATTCCACGGCGGGAAACCCTAAAATGAGCGCGGCGGCTCTTTGACCTAATGCTAGGGGTAAAATTGTAATCTTGCCTGCGGCGAGGCATTTGTGAAAATTAGGGTTTGTAGTTTGTAGTTTTGAGGATTTGAAATTGAATGTGTGAAGTTTTACGGACTATTGGCGCGGCGGCCAAACAGTTAGACCTAACCTTCGGATGTGTGCAATGTGACAGAAATAATGGTAAACGCGTGAGATAATTGAATCATGCAAACAGAGAGATAATGTCATAATTTAAACCATGCAAGCAGAAATTTAAAGGCAGAATTTAAAGAGCGATTGTTAAGTTCGCGAGGTTAAATGAGAGGAGCAGATACAATATGATAATGAAATTTGAATTGAACAATAATAAAATAAAATAAATAACGGTTTAGTTATTATTTTAAAAAAAAAAGATTTTAGTTATTATTTTAAATTTATCTAAAAAAAAGTTTTTCTTAAAAATAATAGGTTTTCATATTAATTTGGAAAAGATGTTAATGTTATTTATTTTAAAAAACAGATTTTTATATTATAACAAGTTTTAATAAATTAATGATAACAATAATAATAATAATGGTAATAATAATGATAATAATGATAATAATAATAAATAATGATAATAATAATACTAATAATAATAATAATAATAATAATAATAATAATAATAATAATAATAATAATAATAATAATAATAATAAAGCAATAATGAATTTTAAATGTGCCAAATAACCCAACAATGTTGCTAACGCAGAAATGCGCTCATCGCAACCAGATCTAAATCGGACGAAACAAAATTTATCGCAAAGAAAAAGAAATTAAGCAAAAAAATAGTATTATTGCTCACACAAAAATGCGATCATCGCAACCAAATCGAACTAACACAAATGTCACGCGTCATGCACACAAATGTGCAAACATCGTATCGACATAATTCGATCAAAAATTAATCTTATATATATAAACTCTAACAATTTAAAAATTATATATATATATATATAAACGTAACAGTAATAGATAAAGAAAAAGAAATAACGGTAATAGATGAAGAAAAAGAAATAACGGTAAAAGATGAAGAAAAAGAAATAACGGTAAAAGATGAAGAAAAAGAAACAACAGTAATAGATGAAGGAAAAGAAATAACGGTAAACGATGAAGAAAAAGAAACAATAGTAATGGATGAAGAAGAAAACTAAATAACGGCAAACGACACTCACTCCTCTTAGGTTTTTTTCATTCTCCCCTCTTTTCCAACAAGGCAACACATGTATATATAGGGAACAAATTAGGGTTAACACTAAATTGTCAATAATGTCCCTAAAGCTCATTTTAAAGCCCAAACTAAATAATTAGTTAAGAAAAAATAAAATTTAAATAATTTAAAATAATTAAAATAAACTTAAAATAAAAACTAATAATCCTATTGATTCCTAAAATCAAAAATATTATAAAAAGAACAAAATTTTTTTCAATATTTTTTATTTTATGATTTTTTGGATATTTTTATGAATAATTTAGAAAAAAGTGAAAAAAATAATATTTTAAAAAATGATTTAATTAAAATACGAAAATAATAATTAAATAATAATAAAAAACTATTTTTGTTATTTTTTTAATGAAAGATAGAAAAATTTAGAGTAAAAATAATAAAAAACAAAAAAAGTGACAAAGGTGAGATTCGAACTCTCAACCTCTCACACTCATAACTCCTTACACATGTCCTCCTGCCAATTGTGCCATTTTTACTTTTTAGAAAAAAAATGCATGCCATATGATATTTACCTGCAAAAAGTCAAACGACTACACAAATTTGTTAGTAATTGATTAAATGCAATAAAAATGCAATGAAATGCGACGACAAATCTTAGGGCAAAATTTGGGGTATTACAGTTGCCCCTATTTAAATAACTTCACCGGGTGATTCGAGCAACAGAGACTCGAGAAATCATGGTGGAGGGATTTAAATACAGATAACCGAAAATTTTGCCTTTAGACGCAGTGTTATGCAATGATATGGACAAAGCGAGAACAGGTTAATGCAGATGATATGATGCGTATGCTGGAATGATGAATTGTGAAAATGCTGACGAATGCGACGACACAGGGACGGACGCTACGAGAAGAAACACACTGGGGAGAATGACGCGCTGGGACACAGTACAACCCTGGGGAATTCTAAAATGATGGTCAACTGGTGCGAACACGACCAATTGTCATTTTGGGAACGAGATTCTCAAATGGAGATGACACCTGTGAGACGGCCTCCACTGGGAATCTAAAAGTAAAACTGGATCAAGTACGATTGCAAGATCGATCACAGAATGCATGGAGCATTGAGGAAAGAATAACATCCAAGCTTCTGTAAACTATCTCTCGTGACAAGATCAAACGGACTGTTCGGGAATCCGTAGCAAATATACAGGGTAAAAACCGGCTGTACGCCAAAATAAATGGACTTTAGGAATAAGATCCTTAAATGGAGATGGCACCTATGAGACGACCTCCACTGGGGAATGTCTAATAATAAAATTGGATCTACACGGTTGCAAGATCGATTATAGAATGCTGGAGCATTGAGCAAAGAATAACATCCAAGCTTCTATAACCTATCCCTCGTGATGGGATCGGACGGACTTTTCAGAAATCCATATCACATATACAGGGTAAAGACCGGCTGTATGCCAAAATAAATGGACTTTGATGGGAACTGCCCTGATAAGCTTCTCGAGGGAGAACTGTCACTTATCGTTGGAAGGGACTTACATGCCAAAACGGATAAGCACTCAAATAAAGAGGCTGCTGCTTATCTGATATATAAATCTTCTCATATTTAAGGTTGGCGCCTGGAATACAATTCTGATTTTTCTCTTACTAAAGGATAAATGAACTTCTTCATACTTCAAGATCGTGCTCTCCTGAATACGAAAAGGGTAAACTGAACTTCCTCATACTTCAAGATCGTGCTCTCCTGAATATGATTCGGCTCCTTCTTTTACTAAAGGGTAAATGAACTTCTTCATACTTTAAGATCGTGCTCTCCTGAATACGAAAAGGGTAAACTGAACTTCCTCATACTTCAAGATCGTGCTCTCCTGAATATGATTCTGCTCCTTCTTTTACTAAAGGGTAAATGAACTTCTTCATACTTCAAGATCGTGCTCTCCTGAATATGATTCCGCTCCTTCTTTTACTAAAGGGTAAATGAACTTCTTCATACTTCAAGATCGTGCTCTCCTGAATATGATTCCGCTCCTTCTTTTACTAAAGGGTAAATGAACTTCTTCATACTTCAAGATCGTGCTCTCCTGAATATGATTCCGCTCAAACCTCCCCGTATTTCAAGATCGTGCTCTCCTGAATACGATTTGGTTCAAACCTCCATATACTTCAAGACGACAGGGAAAATGGAAGCCCAACTGCTCAATGGAGATGGCCATTTGCTGCGAGTCATAACGAAGATAGGATCGGCTTCTTAGGTGAGAAATGTCGCATACCGATGCTGTAAGATGTAGGATTGTAAAGTGTTGTACTGATAGATTTTCCAGGCGTGAACTGGCGTGTATCTGTAAAGGATTGTGATTGATTTTCTTGAAAGATAGTGCAAAATAAATGCACATCCGGGTACAGTGATAAGCTTCTCTGGCGAGAACAGTCGCATATCTACCAAGGTATGGTGAAAAATTTTAAACGGTGCAAAATAAATGCACGTCTGGTTGGGCTTGACGACCGACAAGACTGAGATTCAATCTAGGATCGAGCTAGAAAGAGGACTGGTAATCAAAACTCCATCGAGGGAATGAACTCGAAGGGTAAATATCTTATCCTGGTGAGGAAAGATAGCTGAAGTAACCGTCATCCACGAGGATCGAGCTCTGTGGGAAACTGGAAACAAGTAATTATTTTATGCTTATGGCTGACAATCTATTTGGAGAGAATGGACGAACCCAGTTACTCGGCGGTAACAACCAATGATGGTGAAACATAATGAACCTGTGAATGCTAACGCATATGTTGATGCATATGTTAATGTGAATGTATGTTAATGTCTATGTATGTTAATGTTTATGTATGCAAGATGTTATGAAATGAGTATGTAATGAGTATGTAATGAATATGTAATGAATATGTAATGAAATAGGCATGTGATGCTTATGCCCTTGCGTATGCTGACGAAACAGACTAGAGACGGGACGAGAGATGAAATAAACATCTCGACGGAGATACCCTGCGTTCTCTGCAACCAATACGTCAATCATGGGTGAGAAATATCAATGGTAGAACCAAATCTGGTTTCAAAGTTCTGAATTCTCTGGGGATAAGGCAATCTGCTTGGGTGCATAGTACCACGTCTTCGCATGGAGAGAAGAAAACCTGAGGGACACTTTCGAGTTACCCAAGAAAAAATTGTCAGCTTATAGTCTCTCTGGGGACTGTGATGAGGCAATAGTTTAGGAGTCTGTTGCAACACTGAGATTTACTGGGGAATGAAGGCCGCCGTGAGTAAGATCCATCGGGTGCATGAAGAAAACATGGTTTTTATCTTGAAGGACCTTCTAGTAGTCGCCATTTGCTTTCCTTTAAAAAACATGGTGCCCCAGGATACTTGTGTTGTGAGGTATGGTCATCTCAAGAGGATTTTATAGAGAACACCGAGTCTGGTTGCCCCATTGTTCTCAAACTCTTTGAGAGATTCGTCAAGTCTCGACGTAACTGGCACAAGTTAATCGTGTTACGACGGAATCTTTGAGAAATAGCTCTTAAGAACGTCAGCCTCGCGTTGGTAAGCAAACTGGGAAACTGCCTGCCCCTGTTTAGCAGGATCTTCAAGTTCCACTGGTTATGTTCATATGTAAATCTCTAAGATATCAAGCAAAGTTGTCATGCCTGAAATGCCTATCCTGAGCTTGTCAATGTACACATATATTTGTCCTGAATTTTTGTTTTGAAAAAAGATATCGCGATAACTTGTGACCGAAATCACTAGTCAGGATATAAGTTTTAATTATAATGCCAACATGAATTTTTTCTGAGCATAGCTCGTAGGAGTCAGGAAACGTGATCTTGTCAAGTATGCTTTCAACCGAAGTCCTGCTTCAATTAGGTCTTTTAAAGGTTGTATCGTGGCTCGGTTCACGGTTTAAGAAACAAAGGATATAGGCTCAAACGTTATATTTGTACCCACCCATTCTTCGTGATGTTCTCCAATCCTAATTCAGTTAATCGGATACGAACGCTCATATCTCAAGCAGATTTGCTATGGTCGAGAACTTATCAAGGCTTCGGACATGGCAGTCACTCACCTATTTCTAATGGCAATTGGTCACACGATTTTGTTCTTTACTAGGGATTATTTATTGTACCCTCTTGTTTTGCTTTTATTCCCTAACTTTTGCCTGGACAACGTCTTTTGATCTGACTTTGGAGTCCAGCGGGATGCCCCAGTTTTGCCTAAGTCTCCTTTATAGGTTTCGACTTAGCGGGCTCTTATTTTTTGCACAAGTCGTGTAAATCTTTTGAAAGGCTCGTGACTGCCCCACTCCTTAGGTAGCCGAGGGATAGTCATTGTATTGGACTTCTTAAGATGCTAAGGATAAATTCTCGAAGGTTTGCTCTTCCTTTTCAAGAGTCTAAGCGCTCGATCGGTTTAACTGAAACCTACCCTGCCCCAGGTTAGGATGAAGGTTCTTAAAAAGAAAGAAAAACTCCTACTTCAAGGCTCAAAGGGTTGACTAGGGATTAACATCCTTATATCTCCAGTGTTTGGGATTTGAAACAATGCCTTACATCATCAACGGGTTTCAATCGAAAGCATACGACAAGAAATCTGACGTTTTGGGTTCGTCATCCTCCCCCTAATTCTCCATCAGAACAAGAGATCGGGTAAAGTTGGCATTATGATTTATGAAAACGTTTTTTTTTTGAATGAGTGAAACGAATGGATTTATTCAAGACAAACATATGCGTTGCATTAATTAATCGAAGATAAACAAGTTCGTACATGCTAAATATGCTTAATCAAAGAGAAATACATATAAATGAACTGTCGGAAAAATCCTTCTAAATGTTTATGAAATCTTGCATTCAAACGTAACAGTTTCCTTTGGCGGAGCCTCAATGGAAAGGACGTCTGGTTCATGATCACTGTGAGTCGTCATGGCTTGCCCCAGTTACGCTGGTCACATCTTCAACAGTTTTCAGTCGTTGCTTCACAATAACTTTCCCAGATTCTTTGCTGATCCCGGTCATATCATCTTGAGGATTGCTGAAATGAAGCGAGCTAGGCCTTTGAATAATTACTGGATTCGGATGATTTGCTGAGAGGTCAACATACTTTGCAGAATTCGAACTCGACAAGTGAGGGACCCCGAGAGGAATCTCGATCTTCGGCTGAGCATTGCTAAAAGACAACTTCTTCGCTTCTAGAAAATTTCTGACAACTTTCTTAAGAGCATAGCAATTCTCTAGATCATGGCCGGGCGCACCCTCATGAAATAAACAATGAGCGGCCACGTTGTAACCTGCAGGCGGAGGACCCAAAGCACGGGTGGTAATCAGACCCTGTTGTACCAAATGGGGGTATAACTCAGTGAAAGTTATGGGAATTGGAGGACAAGGCTTATACTGCCTCTTACGGGGATAAGGAACCTGATTCTGTGATTGTTGGAGAACAGGAGCGTTGGGCACTCGTTGACTGTTGACAGGAACTTGCATGGGCGGATAACCAGAAGGTTGTTGATAAATCGGTGCTTGATATACCGGAGCTGACTGCACAGGCTGGTATGTAAGAAACTGCTGATCGAAAGGAGGTGCAACAGTAGCTACATAGGGTTGTTGGACATATGGAAACGGAGAACCTTGAACATAACTCTGCTGATGTTGCCAAGGTTGAGGAGTAGCCATTTTGCGGTCCCTCGAACGCGCAGGTCCTTTACCATGGTCGGAGTTAGGAGTCTTGCACTTTGGAGGGGTAGCTCGTCGAACTGGTTGAGCACTAGGAGGCACCAAACCGGATTGAAGACCGTGAGGAGGTACATTCTCGACAGTAACAGCTGATTGAGATTCCATAACGGTATTAGTAGTCTTAGCAACAACAGTAGACTGAGCATCCACCTTCACATTAAGAGCTCGTAACATCTCCACAATCTGCCCTACACTTCCTCGAAGATCTTCGAGTTCATGGCTGACACGGTTGATCTCTTGGTTTTGATCTTCCATCCTTTCGAAGGGTCGTATTGATGCAGAGAACTTAGGGTGACAAAACTGGAAGGTGAGAGAACCGAACATGAGAAAACGGAAGACACATGCAATGCAAAAGTATGATGCTAAAATGTGAATGCAAATGAAGATTTCATGGAATTCAGATATTTACGAATATTGCGGAATACCAAGGAAACTTTTAACTTATTGAAGACAAATTACAAATAATATTCTTGCAACCAAAATAGCTAAATAAAAGCCTAGAAAACCCTAGAGAAGCATCTTTCACAACTTCAGTGAGCAGACGGAGATCCGGAGGAAAATAAATATTCGTAGAGCCTTCTCTTCTTGTAGGATTGTATCTCATCATTCTTCGACTGAATCTGCTTTTGAAGTTCTTCGTACTCGCTGGCCATCACATGGTATTTGTTCTTCCATGATTCTGTTTCGCGTTGTGATCTCTTCAAAGTGATCTTCAAAGTCTCAGCTTCAGTCATGAAATACTGGACAGGTTCTTCTCTTAGAGGTAAAGGATCTTGGCGAGAGTAGGGCATCTTCAACTCAATAGCTCTTCCTCGGACCCATTGAAGGTATGGTTCCATAGACACACAATTAGGTCTGCCCAAACTTTCTTTGTCTTTCCTATGCAGATGATTCCAAGAGGATAGAATCTGATCTTGAAGCTTTTTGTCGTCTTTGAAAAAGATTTTCTCCACCTGAATACCTTTAGGCGGTTCCTTCAAGGGGTATCCCAACTGTCGGCGAGCTAGGACTGGATTGTAGCTAATTCCTCCATTGAAACTGAGCAAAGGCACATTGTTGAATTTTCCACAACTATCAATGATCGATATCCCATCGTACATGCGATTATACCAATCAATATCAGAGTGGGTTAAAGCCATAACTTTTTGCGACCAACGTTCTTGATTAGGTTTCCAGAACAGACCGGACTTGGGTAAGTGAGAAATAAACCACTTGTATAGTAATGGCACACAACATGTAATCATTCCTCCACCATGAAAGTTTCGGAGATGCACTGAATGATAAGTATTACCCAATAGTGTTGGAACTGGATTTCTTCTCATGAAGGTCTTGATTGCATTAAGGTCCACAAACCCCTCGAAACTAGGAAAAAGCAGCAACCCATAAATGAGCAAAGCAAATATTGTCTCAAAGGCAAACATGTCTTTATGATCGGCATAAAATTGGGCCCTCTTAATTAGGAAGTCCCTGAGAAAGCCGGAGGTCCCCCCTTTGGTGATCATATTGTTTTTGACATCGGATATCTTTAGACAAATGGCTTTAGCAATATCTCGTTCTTTAGGGTCTTCCTCCAAGAAAGGGAATGGAGACTTATCCAAGATAGGTAATCCCACCAACTGAGAGTACTCTTCTAAGGTAGGTAAAAGCTGATAATCTGGAAAGGTGAAGCAGTGATAATCTGGATCATAAAACTGTAGCAAAGTTGCAAGAAGTCCTTCGTTTACCTGAACCTTCAACAAAGACAATAGCCTTCCATATCTGTTTTGGAACTTTTCTTGATCTTGAACCAACTCCCTTAGCTTCTCTAGGACTTCCAAATTAAAACCCTTAAAAGTAAATTTTAAAGTATGCTTCCTAGAGTGATCCATGGTATCCTGCAATGTTCATAGATAGAGTTTGAATTCCATGAAGTCTTAATGTAATATGATGCTTTATGAATGCAATGCATGAAAACACATAAAGTCCTAGGTTAAAGGAACGTGAGCGGAGTTAAGGTCTACCCATCCCCAAAAGGAGTGTATTATAGGTTAGTTGTACCTGCCGAACAAGGTTCTAAAAAGTGCCCAAAGTCATCAGCCCATCTTTCGGATACTATCGACCTTCCGATTGACTCGGGGGTTAATAATATTCTCAAGAGAACCTCTTTTGAGTGTAGTATCGCGTAGCAACCAGTGTAGGACTACTCCCACATGGTTCCCGCACTACGTCCTAAATAAGGCCAAGGTGGTGTTAAGGTACTACGGTCCCCAATATCACAGACTCCAATCGACCATGGAAAAAGTTTTCGCGATTACTCGTTCAACCGAACCATTTTCGAAAAGGTCTCAACTGAGCGGTGATTCTCGAATCAGCTTGGTCGGGATTCAACTCCCTATAAGCCTCATCGAATATATCCCCATCCTATAATAATGTCACTAGTCCGGGCGTAGGACTTATCTCACAACACAAGGAACCATCCCAAAATCAGAGTACAATATATACATGTAAATGAATAGTAAAGCAAATAGTAATAAACATGAACAAATTAGGGGTAACCCTCAAAAGTTTAGATTCCCCAGTGAAGTCGCCATTTTCTGTTGCGGTGGAAATAGGATCACAAACTATTAATGAGTTTGAATCGCAATTCAATTCACAACCGCTCTTTGATTTATCCGAAGGAAAAGGTCAAAAGAGGGAAAACCTATTTTACATCGTAAACACAATGCGGGGAGAGATCTAGGGTTCGGGGGTTGGTTAAATTTAGGGAAGGTATTAGCACCCTAAACTTCTGTAGTACTCTACAGGAACCTTTTGTTCAAATGTTTACTATTTGCTTTATTTATTTGCTTAAGGTATATGTACAAAAGATTAAAAGTGAGAAAAGAGACCTAAGGGGTTAATTCTAAGTTTACTCGGCAAGACATCGCATCTTGTGCCTACGTATCCTTACGGGAATGGAATCAGAGTAATCGTAGTTCCCCTCAAAAGGGAGGTTAGAGACTTCTTGACTGTGGTCAAGGTCTCAAGGGGAATAAACGCATCTTAAGGACACGCTTACGTGGAGTGTAGAAACTCCAATATCTACGTTGAAATGTTAAGTTGAAATTAGGGTTAAATTAGGGATTCCACGGCGGGAAACCCTAAAATGAGCGCGGCGGCTCTTTGACCTAATGCTAGGGGTAAAATTGTAATCTTGCCTGCGGCGAGGCATTTGTGAAAATTAGGGTTTGTAGTTTGTAGTTTTGAGGATTTGAAATTGAATGTGTGAAGTTTTACGGACTATTGGCGCGGCGGCCAAACAGTTAGACCTAACCTTCGGATGTGTGCAATGTGACAGAAATAATGGTAAACGCGTGAGATAATTGAATCATGCAAACAGAGAGATAATGTCATAATTTAAACCATACAATCAGAAATTTAAAGGCAGAATTTAAAGAGCGATTGTTAAGTTCGCGAGGTTACATGAGAGGAGCAGATACAATATGATAATGAAATTTGAATTGAACAATAATAAAATAAAATAAATAACGGTTCTAGTTATTATTTAAAAAAAAAAGATTTTAGTTATTATTTTAAATTTATCTAAAAAAAAGTTTTTCTTAAAAATAATAGGTTTTCATATTAATTTGGAAAAGATGTTAATGTTATTTATTTTAAAAAACAGATTTTTATATTATAACAAGTTTTAATAAATTAATGATAACAATAATAATAATAATGGTAATAATAATGATAATAATGATAATAATAATAAATAATGATAATAATAATACTAATAATAATAATAATAATAATAATAATAATAATAATAATAATAATAATAATAATAAAGCAATAATGAATTTTAAATGTGCCAAATAACCCAACAATGTTGCTAACGCAAAAATGCCCTCATCGCAACCAGATCTAAATCGGACGAAACAAAATTTATCGCAAAGAAAAAGAAATTAAGCAAAAAAATAGTATTATTGCTCACACAAAAATGCGATCATCGCAACCAAATCGAACTAACACAAATGTCACGCGTCATGCACACAAATGTGCAAACATCGTATCGACATAATTCGATCAAAAATTAATCTTATATATATAAACTCTAACAATTTAAAAATTATATATATATATAAACGTAACAGTAATAGATAAAGAAAAAGAAATAACGGTAATAGATGAAGAAAAAGAAATAACGGTAAAAGATGAAGAAAAAGAAATAACGGTAAAAGATGAAGAAAAAGAAACAACAGTAATAGATGAAGGAAAAGAAATAACGGTAAACGATAAAGAAAAAGAAACAATAGTAATGGATGAAGAAGAAAACTAAATAACGGCAAACGGCACTCACTCCTCTTAGGTTTTTTTCATTCTCCCCTCTTTTCCAACAAGGCAACACATGTATATATAGGGAACAAATTAGGGTTAACACCAAATTGTCAATAATGTCCCTAAAGCCCATTTTAAAGCCCAAACTAAATAATTAGTTAAGAAAAAATAAAATTTAAATAATTTAAAATAATTAAAATAAACTTAAAATAAAAACTAATAATCCTATTGATTCCTAAAATCAAAAATATTATAAAAAGAACAAAATTTTTTTCAATATTTTTTATTTTTGATTTTTTGGATATTTTTATGAATAATTTAGAAAAAAGTGAAAAAAATAATATTTTAAAAAATGATTTAATTAAAATACGAAAATAATAATTAAATAATAATAAAAAACTATTTTTGTTATTTTTTTAATGAAAGATAGAAAAATTTAGAGTAAAAATAATAAAAAACAAAAAAAGTGACAAAGGTGAGATTCGAACTCTCAACCTCTCACACTCATAACTCCTTACACATGTCCTCCTGCCAATTGTGCCATTTTTACTTTTTAAAAAAAAAATGCATGCCATATGATATTTACCTGCAAAAAGTCAAACGACTACACAAATTTATTAGTAATTGATTAAATGCAATAAAAATGCAATGAAATGCGACGACAAATCTTAGGGCAAAATTTGGGGTATTACAGGTATGTATCTGAAAGAACTAAGGAATTCATAGGTAAGATCCTTATAGGTAGCAAAACGTGTTTTTAGAGCAGTGTTCTCCCAACCCAGTTGATTGAACAGGTATTGAATGCTATCCGTGATTCCTAGTTTATCCATAGTAGCCTTATCATAATACATCGTTAAGGCGAATTCTCTTTCGGTCAGTGCTGCAAATCTTGCCTTTTGAGCTAGTCCTCGGAAGTGAACCTTTGTGAAGTCGTATTCGGCCATACTCGCAGGTAATTCGGAGAAAACAGAAGGAATGTTTTGAAGACTTTTTAAAAATCCTGAAAAGTTTAAAACAGGAAATTGAAGTCAGGATTTTTAGAAACGAAAAGCGGTGGAAACAAAAGACAAAAGAGAAAAATAGAACAAAGATAAAAAAATATGAAAACAAACGAAAGTGGAAAGTAGTAGTAATTATAAGTTTAGAATTTTTGTTGGATTTTCAAAGTAAAATTTTAAAGAAAAAATGAAATACGATAACGAGGGAAATTGGGTTGCCTCCCAGTAAGCGCTGTTTTTAACGTCTAAAGCCTGACGATAGCTTGGTGAGAACCTATTCGGGTGTTTGAGCTGGAAGCTCAAGCAATGCTATACTGCTGACTTGAGGACTATTGTCGTTCTTATTATAATGTTTTAGACGTTGTCCGTTTACGATAAACGGTGCATTCATCCTATCGGTAATTTCAACAGCTCCACTCTGAAGTACTTTAGTCACTTCATAAGGTCCAGACCACCTAGATTTTAGTTTACCAGGGAAGAGTTTTAATCTTGAATTAAATAGCAATACGATGTCTCCCACACTGAATTGTTTCCTGATTGAACGTTTATCATGCCACTTTTTAGTTCGTTCTTTGTAGATACGGGCATTTTCGTAAGCGTCTAATCGAAGTTCTTCCAACTCGTGTAAGTTCAAGATTCGCTTTTCTCCTGCCTCAGTGTAGTTGAAGTTGAGTGTCTTAATGGCCCAGAAGGTCTTATGCTCTAATTCTACAGGGAGATGGAAGGATTTACCGTAAACTAATTTATAGGGGGTGGTACCTATTGGTGTCTTAAAAGCGGTCCTATAAGCCCATAAAGCTTCTTGTAGCTTTGACGACCAATCTTTCCTTGAGGTAGCGACAGTCTTTTCCAATATCTGTTTTATTTCTCTGTTCGAGACCTCTACTTGTCCACTAGTTTGCGGATGATAAGGTGTAGCTACTCGGTGTCGGACTCCATATTTAGAGAGAAGTTTATCTAATATTCGTGATATGAAGTGAGATCCGCCGTCACTAATGACGAGTCTTGGTACACCGAATCTAGGAAAGATTGTGTTTTTGAAGAGTTTGATTACTACTCGTGCGTCGTTCATTGGAGCGGTTATGGCTTATATCCATTTAGACACGTAATCGACAGCGACGAGTATGTAGTTATTACCAAAAGAAGGTGGGAATGGTCCCATGAAATCTATTCCCCAGACGTCAAAGATTTCTACCTCTAAGATTCCTTTCTGAGGCATTTCATCGCATCGTGAGATGTTGCCAGTTCGTTGGCATCGATCACATTTTAGCACAGCGATGTGAACGTCTTTCCAGAGATTAGGCCAGAATAAGTCGGCTTGGAGAATCTTAGCGCACGTATTGGATGTACTAGCATGACCACCATACGGTGCTGAATGGCATTGGGAAATAATATTTTCTATTTCTTCCTCTGGGACACAGCGATGATATATGTTGTCGGCCCCTCTCTTGAAGAGTAGAGGTTCGTCCCAATAATAGTGTTTCAGATCGTGGAAGAATTTCTTCTTTTGCTGATAAGTAAGATCCGGTGGAAGCACGCCCGCAGCGAGGTAATTAACGATGTCAGCATACCAAGGTAATGTGACTTGGGCATAGACGGCTTCTATGGCTTTTTCTAATTCTGGATCTTCCGAGATTGAGTTGGGTGTGTCACTTTCTAGTTTGGCTATCAGACGTTCGTACGGGAAATCGTCATTTATCGGTACTGGTTCGCGTTTGATGCCTTCTATTCGGGATAAGTGATTTGCAACAACGTTCTCGGTTCCTTTCTTATCTTTGATTTCTAAGTCAAACTCTTGTAATAACAGGATCCATCTCAATAGTCTTGGTTTGGCATCCTTTTTGCTTATTAGGTACCTTATGGCAGCGTGGTCTGTGTATATGATAATTTTTGCTCCTACTAAGTAAGAACGGAATTTGTCAAGCGCAAATATAATTGCTAGAAGTTCCTTTTCTGTAGTAGCGTAGTTCATTTGGGCAGGATCTAAGGTTCTACTGGCATAGTAGATGGCATGGAGTTTCTTATCCTTCCTTTGTCCTAGAACTGCGCCTACAGCATAATCACTCGCATCGTACATGATTTCGAACGGTAGTCGCCAATCGGGTGGTTGCATGATTGGTGTGGTGATAAGGGCTGATTTCAATGTTTCGAATGCTTTTAGACAGTCGTCGTCGAAGACGAACTCAGCATCTTTCATCAACAGGCCGGTCAGAGGTTTTGTGATTTTCGAAAAATCTTTTATAAATCTTCTGTAAAAACCGGCATGTCCTAGAAAACTCCGTATTTCTCGTACGGATTTTGGAGGTTGGAGATCTTTTATAATCTCTATTTTAGCTTTGTCTACCTCAATTCCTCTATCTGATATGACGTGTCCTAGAACTATTCCTTGTCGGACCATAAAATGGTGTTTTTCCCAATTTAGGACGAGGTTTACCTTTACACAACGTTCTAATACCATTTCTAAGTTTTGTAGGCATCCTTCGAAACTTTGTCCACATACCGAGAAATCGTCCATAAATACTTCCATGATGTTGTCTATGAAATCTGCGAAGATTGCCATCATGCATCTTTGGAAGGTTGCTGGAGCATTACAGAGTCTGAACGGCATTCGGCGGTAAGCAAAAGTACCATAAGGACAGGTGAATGTAGTCTTTTCTTGGTCATCAGGATGGATGGGAATTTGGAAGAATCCTGAGTAACCATCTAGATAGCAGAAATATGAATGTTTGGCTAATCTTTCCAACATTTGGTCTATGAAGGGTAACGGGAAGTGATCTTTGCGCGTAGCCTTGTTAAGCTTTCTATAGTCAATGCACATCCTGCTTCCAGTCACGACTCTTTTTGTTATTGATTCGCCTTTTTCGTTTTTAAGTACTGTGACTCCTCCTTTCTTCTTTACGACATGAACTGGGCTGACCCATTCACTATCGAAGATCGGATAGATGATTCCTGCATCTAGCAATTTCTTTACTTCATCTCTGACTACAGTGCTCAGGATGGGGTTCAGTCTCCTCTGATGCTCTCGAGAGGTTTTAGAGTCTTCCTCTATTGTAATTCGATGCATACAGATCGAAGGGCTTATACCTTTTAGATCGCTTATGTTATAGCTTAACGCGGTGGGGTACTTCTTTAGGACTTCTAATAGCTTTTCGGTTTCTGGTTGTCCTAAGTCGGCGTTGACTATCACTGGTCTTTTTAGTTCATTGTCTAGAAATTCATATCTAAGGTTTTTGGGTAGTGTTTTAAGTTCTAAAGATGGGTTCTTCGGACTTGGCATATGGTTCGGGGTCAGTGCTAAGCTTTCTCTTAGGCTGTCGTCTTTATACGGTTTACGCCAATTATCGTCTTCAGAAATATCGGGTATTTGAATCTTTATTATTTTTGAATACGTGGTCTCTTCATTTTCAAGTTCTCTTATGCATTCATCAATTTCGTCTACTAAATAGCAGGTATCGTCTATTGCTGGTGCTTGTAAGAACTTGGTGAGAATGAACTCTATCTTTTCTTCTCCTACTTCGAATGTTAGCCTTCCTTTCTTCACGTCTATAATAGCTCCGGCTGTAGCTAGGAACGGTCTTCCTAGGATAATTGGGGTTACAGTGTCCTCCTTGATGTCCATGATTATGAAGTCGGTTGGAATGTAGAATTGTCCTATGCGTACTGGAACGTTTTCCAGTATTCCGACGGGGTATTTTACTGATCGGTCAGCTAATTGTACGGACATTTTGGTTGGTCTGAGGTCTCCCATATTCAGCTTTTTGCATATAGATAAGGGCATAACACTGATACTGGCTCCTAAATCGCATAGAGTTTTATCTATTACGAACTTTCCTATGACGCAGGGTATGGAGAAACTACCTGGGTCTTTTAGTTTATGAGGCATGCGGTTTTGAATAATAGCGTTACACTCTGCAGTAAGTGTAACTGTTTCATTATCCTCGATCTTTCTCTTATTCGACAGGATTTCTTTGAGAAATTTAGCGTATGACGACATTTGAGTTATCGCTTCTGTAAAAGGAATAGTAATATTCAGCTGTTTAAGGAGCTCTACAAATTTCTTAAACTGTCCTGAAGTTTTGGAGTTTATTAGTCTTTGAGGGTAAGGAATAGGTGGTTTATATGGCGCTGGAGGTGCTTGAGTTTTTTCACTTGCGGTATCCTCCTTCTCGTTGTCTTCCTTCTTCTCTAACTCGGATTCCTTTTCTGCTTGTTCAGTTGGTTTTTGTTGCATGGCTGAGTTTTCGGTCCTCGGATTGATCGGTTCGTCCAATTCTTTTCCACTTCTTAGTATTACAGCATTTGCTTGGCCTTTTGGATTTTGTTCGGGTTGTCCAGGAAATGTGCCAGCGGGTGCGGCAGCAGAGGCTTGTTGTTGTGGGTGGCTAAAGCGTCTACTTTTCCTGTCAATTGTTTAATTTGCTCGCTAGTGTGTATGTTTTGATTCAGGAATTCTTTGTTTGTTTGAGCTTGAGTTGCTATAAACTTTTCCATCATCAATTCGAGGTTTGATTTCCTAGGTGCATTTTGAGCAGCTGGTTTCTGATATCCTGGCGGAGCAGTAGGCATTTGCAATGCGTTTTCTCTTTTTTAAGAAAAGTTTGGATGATTTCGCCAACCTGGGTTGTAGGTATTTGCGTAGGGATTTCCTTGAGCATAATTTACCTGGTCTGGTGGGATTCCGGCTAGCAATGGGCATTCGGGTGCATTATGAGTGGTGCTTCCGCATAACTCGCAATTTGGAGTTACTGCAGCGACAGTTGCAGCGGGGTTAACGGTCAGACTATCAATCTTTTGTGCTAGAGCATCTACTTTAGCGTTGAACTTTTCAAGGCTGCTGATTTCGTACATCCCACCTTTCGTTGTGGTTTTCTCAATTGGAGTGCGTTCACCTCCCCATTGGCAATGGTTTTGTGACATGTTTTCAATTAATTGATAGGCTTCATCGTATGGCTTATCCATAAGTGCACCACCCGCGGCAGCATCTATTGTCAATCTAGTATTGTATAGAAGCCCATTATAGAAAGTATGGATTGTCACCCAGTCTTTTAGACCGTGGTGAGGACATGTTCTCATCATATCTTTGAATCGTTCCCATGCTTCGTAAAGAGATTCAGTATCTTTCTGTCGAAATCCGTTGATTTGAGCTCTAAGCATAGCAGTTTTGCTTGGCGGAAAATATCTCACTAAGAAGACGTTCTTCAATTACTCCCACGTTGTAACGGAGTTGGATGGTAACGATTGTAACCATGTCCACGCTCTATCTCTAAGAGAGAATGGGAAAAGACGAAGTCTTATCGCGTCTGGAGTTACTCCATTTGCTTTCACTGTGTCTGCGTATTATACAAACTTCGTTAGATGTTCGTTCGGATCCTCAGTTGCGTTTCCTGAGAATTGGTTTTGTTGTACAGCTGACAGCAATGATGGTTTCAACTCAAAATCATTTCGGGTAATAGCTGGGGCAGCAATGCTACTTCTAGGCTCCACCTGAGAAGTTGTAGCGTATGCCTTCAGCGGTTTGTTTGGAGGTCCTTCAGCCATCTCTGGTTCTTCTTCTTCTGATTTGGGAATGGGAGTGAGAGGTTCGGGAGTGTTATGTTTGAGTTGTTTGAGTTGGTACTCAATGATTCTACTTCTTAAATGTAAGAAGCGTTCTAGTTCTGCGACTGATGGTTTTACGATATCGCCTTGAGGGCGATTACTTGGCCTACAATCGACAGAACTAGTAAAGGAAAAATGAAAATTGTTAACCTAGTCTATACGGCGTAACAGAAGGTTACACTATTGAATAAGCGGGTCCCCGGCAACGGCGCCAAAAACTTGATCGCGACTTTCTATGTCTAATACAACCTAACTGCAAGTGCACAGTCTATCGCGTAGTAATAATAGATATCGATCCCACAGGGACTCGTAATCAAACTAGTGTTCTCGGGAGTTACTATGTTTAGCTAGGTAGAATATGTTTAAGGGAATAAGATTGTTACTAAAAGGGAACTAAGAATGCTACTTAGATTATAAATGATTGAATCGATATGTAGTAATTGTGTTCTTCAGGGATTTGATAAGTTACTGGTGTATGAAATAATTTTCAAAGTTTATTTAAGCAGAAAATGGTGATTTGAAGACTCTCGCCTCACGATGGTTATTGACGCTAATCATAATCCTAAGGGCCAAACGTACACTTTCGTATCCTGTTCGGGGTTAAAATTATTTTTTGGAAATCTCTAAATTCTAATTCATTTTAAAGTGCTTTCGCTGTTATTAAAATGAATGACTAGTGTTTACTATCTGACCTTACCGCAACTTTTGCTTGTTGGTTCGTATCTTAATTAATTTCCCACTTTTGTGGCAAAACTACTTTTAAATAAGTTCTCTCTTTCGCGACGAAGTTTATTCAGTAAATCAATTTTAAACACTCAGACCATAAGTTACTTTTGAAAAGAAAGTTTTTCAACCAGTTGTTATCAAATCCCATTCGAATTATTACCACATATCGATTACTTAAGTTTAGCTAGACATGGATTTGGGAGAGATAAAACATAAATAAAAATAATAAATAATGATTTGCATTATAATAAAACTGGAATCGATTGAAATGAGAAACCTGTAAATATTCCAATTGGCCTTTGGGCAGATCCTCCACAGATGTTGGCAGGATTCTGATCTCTATGCCAATTTGATCGTACAATGAAAGTAGAAATTACAGAAGAATGAAAATGGAATACAGGAAAGGTAAAGAGAAACGAATAAAAATATAAAACTGGAAAATATGCTCTGGAAATAAATTTGGCAGCACTTCGTTATATGAATGCAGCCCACTTTCTGAAGTCCCCTGCTTCCCTTTTTATAGAAGTGGAATCCCAACGGTTATCATTGCAGATGATGGACTTTGAGGCAGATAATTTAGGGAGTAATGGTCCACTCTGTGGGAATTGGAACTGATTTTTTAACGTGTAATTGAAGTGGGGCGTTTTTGCCTGCATGACGGTCGTCACCCGTGTGACGCTCGTCATGTAGCTGTGACGGTCGTCACATCAGCAAAAACAACTTCCTGCGCTTTTCATTGTGTTTTCACTCCTTTTTCGTCCATATTTCATCTGAGATTGCTTCTTTTCTTCATGTTGCCTTGTTTAGACGTGATCGTTGAATACCTGCAAAACATCAGACAAATAACACGGAAATAACCCGAAATCGGATCGAAAACGGTTAAGCTTTAGTTGAATTATGCATCAAAATATATATACGATTTCGTGTTATCAGTACTTCACTTAGGCTTGACGCTAGAGAAAAATAAATTCTCTTTCGTCACATATTCACCAATCAAGCGACTTTCGAGCCACTCAATAAACTCATCCATGTCTTTTAGCTCCCTCTTCAATTCCGTCATCTCAGAATGAAGAGTACGGTACTTTCCCTCCCAAGTGTCCCTTTCAAGTTTGGTTCTCTCAAGGATCTCTTGGTATTCTTCCATATTTTTAATAGGGATGGCGGAAGATGATGTGATGACAAACTACATATTCTTTTCAGGAAGGTAGGGCATCTTGAGATCACGAGCTCTAGATTGAACCCACTGAGTGAATGGCTCAAAGGCTACATAATTCCTTTTTCTAAGTTCAGCTTTAGTTTTCTTCTGGATATTCTTCCAAGCATCAATCATACTATTCCTTAACCTCTCCTCTGCTTTGGCATTAAGGTAGAAGAAACCAGACAATAGGATGTTGCTAGGTTTATCCTTCATTGGGAATCCAAATTGACGTTTGGCCAAAGCGGGATTGTAGTTGATTCCCCCTTGTACTCACAGGAGTGGTACATTTCAAAAAGAACCACAAGTGTCAATGTAGACCCTTTGATCATAGGCGGGATTGTACCAGTGAATATCTGCTTGAGTTAGAGACATAATCCTTTGAGACCATCTCCAACCATTAGGATTTTCCTTGAGAGCGTCTATTCTTAGTACATTAATGACAAACCATTTGTACAACAAGGGTGCACAACAAAGAATAGTTCCTCTTCCATGAAGAGTCCTATGATGAATGGAATGATAAACATCACCTAGAAAAGTGGGTACCAGATTACCATTCAAGAACACGGTGATAGCAGTTGAATTGACAAATTCTTCTATCTCAGGGAACAACACCAACCCATATATCAATAGAGTTAAAATTGCTTCAAATGCGTTTATACTACCCTCCTTGGCAAGGTAAGTAACCTTCTCCAATAAGTAATCAGAATTAAAACCTTTAACCCCATTCTTTGAAGCATAATTAGCTTTGATCTCTAATACTTTTAGATGAAGTGCATCAGCAATCTCTTTCAGCGAGGGTAACTTCTCCAAACTGCTGAATGATTTCTTATTTGTCATAGGGATTCCAATGAATTAAGAGTATTCTTCCAGTATCGGCATCAATTGGTAATCTGAGAAGGTGAAACAGTGGTATAGTGGATCGTAGAACTGAACCAAAGTGCTAAGAACCCCTTCTTCCATTCTAGTCTTCACAATACTCATGAGTTTCCCATACATTTTCCTAAAATCGTCGGATACCAACATTCCTAGCTCTCTCAACTTCCTTATATCACATTTCTTGAAGTTGTATTTCTTAGTGTTTCTTTTCTCAAAATCCATTATATTTAGGGTTTCGCAAAAAGAAGAGAACTGAGTTTCACCAAACCAGTGCAACAAAATGAGATGCCATGATGATATGATGACATGATGCACACATAGCACATATACAAGTATACACAATGCACAAATGCATATGCTAACAAGAAAGGGTCCTAGGTTCGAGGTTATGAGCATGAAGCCAAGGTATACCCTCCCAAAAGACATGTACTAAGGTGTTCATTGTACCTGCAGAACGGGTTCTATCAAGAGTTCCCAGAGTCATAGATAAATCCTTCAGATATTATCAACATGACTACTCACGTGGGTCAAAAATATTCTCGAGATAAACTCGTCTGAGTGTAGTATCGCGTAAGAACTATTTCGGGACTACTCCCTCATAGTCACCGCACTATGTCCTAAAAAGGACAAGTGGGGTAAGTGGGTAACTAAAGGTCCTCAGCTTCACAGACTCTCAGGTTGAAACAACTAATGAAATGCATGACTACTCATACACCATTAATTATCTCAAGAAGGTCTCAACTGAGCGTGGTTACATCATATGTCAAACATATTAGGACTACTCCCAACAGTCAACTATTGAACACACCACATCCAATCACATGTGTACGCTCAAATCCGAGTTAGGACTTATCTCACCACTCAAGATATCATCCAAATGATCTAATTCAAACATACAATTATATATTCACAAATATACATGTATAGGCAAACATACAGAGATATAGCATACAAGCACACAAAGTGGGCTAAACCCTCAATCTTTATCCAGTGAACTCGCCATTTCTCCTGCGGTGACAATCAGATATCAAGCTATTGATTAACTTGAATCTTAATTCATTGAAATTCACCACAGAGCTTTGATTTATCCAAAGTAAAGGTTGAAGAAAGAAAAAAACCTTTTGCACGATGTAACAACAACGCTAGAGTTTCGGGGATCAGGGGTTGGTTATTTCTAGGGTAGTTATTCACATCCTAAACATCAGTAGTACTCTATGGGAACCTTTTGTATATGTGTATTCTAAGTTATCTAAGTTGTTTGATAGGGCCATGGGATCAAGGTTAAGGTTAAAGTTTGAGGTAAAGACCTAAGGATAATTCTAAGTTTGCTCGCGAAGATATCACATCTTATGCCTATGTATCCTTACTAGGATGGAATTAGAGCAACCGTAGTTCACCTTACTAAGGTTGAGGAATAATTGAATATGTTCAAGACTTCAAGGGGGAAAAAACATAACAATGTTTGTATAGAGTTTGAAAAAACTCTCTAGATCTAAGTTTAACACTCAAGGGGATTGACTTTGACAAAAGCCAAGAGGGGAGTAAGTAATCATGACAATGATCCTTACATAGAGTTGACAAAGTCTTTCTTAAAGTTCTAATTGAAGGATACTCCTAACAAGGGGTAGGTCTTTATACTTAAAGCAAAGTTTAATGGATATAGGTTCTAACTTAAATAAAATAAAGGACCAAATGACTTAACCAAGTCAAGGGAAGGGGTAATGAGTTATCTATGACAGTGAAGTTAATAGAGAGACTTTCCTTTGGAATAAGGGATAACAAGGAAACTGGATAAAAGCTAGCAAGCTACATCACTTGGGGAAACCTAAAAATTCTAAACACACATATGCATACATTCAAACATGATGAAGATATAAAGTCATGGTAACAACCAAGAAAGATAAGGGCAAGTCTGAAATATGTGTAACAACAACATTTTCATCAATGGTATTAAGACAAAACTAATTCAAACAAGTTAAAACTTGAATCAAACATGGGATATGAATTAGTTAAATACAAATGTAACACATTTAATCATATTCAAGACATACTGATGACAATCAATCATGGATAGGTAAGAAAAGTAACAACAGTTCAAGCATGGATTCAAACTTCACAAAGGAAAAGATAAACAAGATTCATGGTAACTTTCAAGGAAATAAAAATCCCTAAACATGTTATGATTATAACAAGACACATAAACAATTAATATGGGGGTGAAGGATCATGGATAGGCAAGAAAAGTAACAACAATTCAAGCATGGATTAAACTTCACATAGGGAAAGATAAACAAGATTCATGGTAACTTTCAAGGAAAGAAACAACCCTAAATATGTTATGGTTATAATAAGACACATAAACAAGTAAGATGGGGGTGAAGGATCATGTTCATGAGGTTACAAAATCAAGAAACATATCATGGTTCATAAAGAAGTTGCAAGGCATATTTTTCACATTCATGCATTCACAAAGGCAAGTATAATCATGGTAAAGCAAATAGACAAGTGTTTTCAAACATATAAACATGTTATACATTCAACAATGATTCATACAAGATCAATCTTACAATAAAAATCACGTACGATGTCAAGAAAGTTCATGAAAACCAAAGAAAACCCTAAAAAGTACTATGTCATTCAAGTGAACCAAAGTGTTTCAAAAATAGCAATTCTTGAATTATTTCTTCACACATTGAAACTAGACATACTAAGGAGCATAGTGAAAAAAGAGTGACATCAAAATGATGAAAATAAAACGAGTTATGCACATTTGAAAACTAGGCACAAAACTAGGCAACTAAGGCACAAAATCAAGGCAAGCAAAACCAAGGCAAGGCAGATTTGCAAGAAGGGTCATAACTCACTCAAAACTCAACCAAATTGGATGAAATAAAAAAGAAAATTGTGTATTTTTTTCACAAGGAATCCAATGGTGGTGGTGGTTTTCTCAAATCATGCACCATGTGAAAAACTCGATAGCATCATTGAAAAAGACATGTTATGTGCAAGAGCAATGTGACAGTATAATGTACATGTTTTAAGCAGTAAGTAATGATTCAAACACAACATATGAGACATATGGAGAGTTCTTACAAGCATCATACGTCAATAGACAAGCTAATTCGACAAATGGCATGTGTAGTGGCAAAAATAGCAAGCTTGTGCAAGAGCAAAGCAACAGACAAAAATGTAACAATTCAGCATTAACTAAATGATCAAACATATCACATATGACCTATAAATGATGTTTACATACACCAATCACCTATGCCTAACCAGAATCAACAAGTTCTATATTGAAATGGTACTTAAAGTAAGCTAACAAGCCAAACCAAAGGGACAATCATGAATACCCATGTTTATGAGCAAGATATGGTTCAAAAAGGGGATGATACAAATGAGGGAGTGGGAAGTTAAAATAGTTTGTGATGATATACTAATATTGTTGTTTCTAAAGCCCAATAAGGTTTCAGCACCCTTTCTAATCGAGACCCCTAGATGGCTTACTATCAGTTGCGTCACTTCATTCCCTCTCACGAGTTCTTCTTTTATGTGTTTGCGTTATCTTAGTAGGCCTTACAGTCGGTTATCACCTTGACTTCCTTACCTTTCACCACCTTCGCGATCTTCAGAGCTCTTGAGTTTCCTCTATAGTTGCAGTGTAGTAACCACATTGATTCCAAGTACCTTTCGCTTCTGTTTATCCTTCTTCATTCCTAAACATCGCACATGTTCCATTCATTATGGATAGCTATGTAACACATGGCAAGGCACGTGAGGAGCAAAGGCAATCAAGTGACGAGGCATTAGTGGGTAAGGAGAATCATAACAAATTCCCTAAAAATCAGGAGTTGGGACGTGGCAAGAGAGAGAAAAAGCCAAGTCTGAAGCTAACAGAATTAGGCAGTAGCTAGTTTAAATATTGTTGTTAGTGGAAAGTAGGGCATATGATGAATGACGTGTGAACCTTCTTCTCCTCTGATTATTCTCTCTCTGCTCTGATCTTTCTTTCTGTTTCTGCACTGTAGCTGTTTGTTAAAACTCCTCATTGAAATCAACTATTGTTCCATCTATAATATTCTATTTTCCCTAAGTCACTACTGTTATATTGCTTTTATACATTACATTTAGTGCTTTCATCACACCATGGCAGACAACACTCGTATGAAAGAGATGTACACCGATCTGAAGAGGAACGCGGATGCCATCGACTTGGTTAGTGCATCAATGACCTCACATATTGAGCGATTAGAAGTTGCTGGTCACGCTCAAATGACGAGAATGGAAGAGTTCCAGAGGGTTAACGAAGCACAATTCTCTCAGCTCAACACAACATTGGCTCACTTGCTGCAACGACTACAAGCGTCTCCCCATGGTGCTTCGAACTCATCAAACAAGGATCCACCGAGGAACCCGTTTCAGGTACGATCTGTCAAACTCGACTTCCCTCGATTTGATGGAAAAAATGTGATGGACTGGATTTTCAAGGCGGAACAATTTTTTGACTATTATGCTACACCAAATGCTGATAGATTAATTATTGCTTCCGTTCACTTAGATCATGAAGTGGTCCCTTGGTATCAAATGCTTCAGAAAACTGAACCATTCAACTCTTGGCAAACTTTTACTAGAGCCCTAGAATTAGATTTTGGACCATCGGCTTATGATTGCCCTCGTGCGACCCTTTTTAAATTGCATCAATCAGCAACCGTTAATGAATACTATATGCAGTTCACTGCCTTAGCTAATAGGGTAGATGGATTAAGTGCAGAAGCCATGTTGGATTGTTTTGTTAGTGGATTGCAGGAAGAAATTAGCAGGGATATTAGAGCCATGGAACCCAAAACCTTAACCAAAGCAGTGGCTTTAGCTAAACTATTTGAAGAAAAATACACTTCCTCACAAAAACCAAAAACATTTTCAAACCTAGCCAGAAATACTAGCCCAAACACTTCAACCGCACCAAAATATTCAACAAATTTCCAAAAATATGATAACCCCAAATCTACCTTACCTCCACTCTTACCTACACCACCACTCAAACCATTCAACAATAGAAACCAAAACATAAAAAAATTTCCCCTGCTGAGATTCAATTGAGGAGAGAAAAGAACCTATGCTATTTTTGTGATGAGAAATTTTCACCTTCACATAAATGTACTAACAGACAAGTGATGTTGTTACAACTGGATGGGGATGAGGAACACATTAAATAGGACAGTCAGGACACAGTGGAGGAGCATGCTGATACAGGTCAGGATACACATCATTTGTCATTAAATGCCTTGAGAGGATCACATGGGGTAGGCACCATAAGATTTACTGGACAAATTGGTAGCATCAGTGTCAAAATCTTAGTGGATGGTGGAAGTTCAAATAATTTCATCCAACCAAGGGTGGCTCAAATATTGAGATTAGCTGTGGAACCTGCACCCAACCTGAGAGTGCTAGTTGGGAATGGTCAGATATTAAACGCAGAAGGTTTTATTCAACACTTACCTATGCATATTCAAGGGCAAGAGCTAACAGTGCCTGTGTATTTGTTATAAATTTCAGGTGCAGATGTGATTTTAGGCTCTAATTGGTTAGCTACACTAGGTCCTCATGTGGCTGATTATGCATCCTTAACACTAAAGTTCCTTCAAAATGGTCGGTTTATTACTCTACAAGGTGAAAACAACACACAACCGACTGCAGCACAACTCCATCATTTTAGAAGATTGCATAATACTCATGCTATCGAGGAATGCTTTGCAATTAATTTGATTCAAAAAAATGCACCAGAAGATACAATGTTGGAATTGCCAACCAACATTGAACCGGAACTAGCCGTTTTACTGCACACATATGCGAAAGTGTTTGAAGTCCCCAACTCTCTGCCACCTCATAGAGAACAGGATCATGCAATTACACTAAAACAAGGCTCAGATCCAGTTAAGGTAAGGCCTTACAGGTATCCACATACACAGAAGGAACAAATAGAGAAAATGGTACAAGAAATGCTTCAGCAAGGCATAATCCAACCAAGTACCAGTCCATTTTCTTCCCCAATTATCCTTGTCAAAAAAAAGATGGAAGCTGGAGGTTCTGCACGGATTATAGAGCATTAAATACAATAACTGTGAAAGACAGTTTTCCGATGCCAACTACCGACGTGTTGCTGGATGAATTGTATGGAGCTAAATATTTCTCAAAATTGGATCTCAGGTCAGGTTACCACCAAATCCTTGTCCAACCGGATGATAGACACAAGACTGCTTTTAGAACACATCATGGACACTATGAATGGCTAGTAATGTTGTTTGGCCTTACAAATGCACCAGCTACATTTCAATGCTTAATGAACAAAATTTTTCAAGATGTTTTGAGGAAATTTGTCCTTGTGTTCTTTGATGATATTTTGGTATACAACCCTTCTTGGCTATCTCACATAGGGCATTTGGAAGTTGTGTTACAAGTTCTACAACAACACCAGTTGTATGCTAGACTGTCAAAGTGCTCATTTGGGGCCACAAAAGTCGAGTACTTGGGACATAAGATCTCGGGGAGTGGAGTGGCAATGGAAGTGACTAAAGTGCAAGCAGTGGTGGAGTGGCCTACACCAACCAATGTCAAGCAGTTGAGAGGATTTCTAGGCCTCACGGGATATTATAGACGATTTATAAAATCGTATGCTAATATTGCTGGCCCATTAACTGACCTTTTAAAGAAAGACATTTTTTCCTGGAGTCAGCATGCTGAAGCAGCTTTTGTGAAGCTTAAGAAAGCCATGACTGAAGCTCCTGTGCTAGCATTGCCGGATTTTTCGCAACCATTCATTCTCGAGACGGATGCATCAGGTATTGGAGTGGGAACAGTGCTGGGTCAGAATGGACACCCTATTGCTTATTTTTCAAAGAAGTTAGTTCCGAGAATGCAAAAGCAGTCTGCTTATATTCGAGAACTGCTAGCTATCACTGAAGCATTATCCAAATTTCAACATTATTTGTTGGGGAACAAATTCATTATCAGAACTAATCAGAGAAACTTGAAGAGTTTATTGGATCAATCGCTCCAAACACCAGAACAGCAGCCTTGGCTACATAAATTCCTGGGCTCCGATTTCAAAATTAAATATAAACCGGGCAAAGATAATCAAGCGGCGAATGCTCTTTCAAGAATGTTCATGTTAGCTTGGTCTGAACCTCATTCATTGTTCTTGGACGAATTGAGATCTAAATTGCAAGGGGATGCTCACTTGAAGCAACTGATGGAGGAACGACAAAACTCGTCTGAAGCACATCATTATACAGTGAGAGATGGGTTATTATTCTGGAAAGATAGGTTGGTCATACCTAGTGAAGATGGGACGATACAAATGATACTAAAGGAATTTCATAGCTCCCCCATTAGCAGTCATGCAGGGATCACAAGAACATTGGCAAGGGTGAAAGCTCAATTTTACTGGCAAAAAATGCAGGAACATGTCAAAGCATTTGTGAACAAATGCTTAATTTGTCAACAAGCTAAAGCAAATAACAGTTTACCAGCTGGGTTGCTTCAACCGTTACCGATACCGCAACAAGTTTGGGAAGATGTCGCAATGGACTTCATTACGGGCTTGCCAAATTCATTTGGGTTATCTGTGATTATGGTGGTGATAGATAGACTCACAAAATATGCTCATTTTGTGCCTTTAAAAGCTGATTATAATAGCAAGAATGTCGCTGAAGCATTCATGAACAACATAGTTAAGTTGCATGGAGTTCCAAGGTCCATTGTATCTGACAGGGACAAGGTCTTTACTAGTTCCTTTTGGCAACAATTGTTTAAGTTACAAGGCACTACCTTAGCCATGTCTTCAGCATATCACCCAAAATCGGATGGCCAGTCTAAAATATTGAACAAATGCTTAGAAATGTATCTCCGATGCTTCACTTACGAGAATCCTAAAAGTTGGGTCAAAGCTCTTCCTTGGTCAGAATTTTGGTACAATACTGCTTACCACATGAGCTTAGGCATGACTCCTTTTAAAGCTTTATATGGCAGAGAACCTCCTGCAATTGTCAGACTACCATGCTCCAATGAGGATCCAACAGAGGTTAGAGAACAATTAGCTAACAGAGATGCATTATTAGCTAAGCTTAAAAGCAACCTGCTAAGAGCTCAACAAGTAATGAAGAATCAAGCTGACAAGAAGCGAAGCAACGTGAATCTGAATGTTGGTGATGAAGTGTTGGTTAGGCTGCAACCATATAGACAATATTCAGCGGCCTTGCAGAAGAATCAAAAGTTATCTATGAGATACTTTGGACCATTTAAAGTTTTGGCCAAAATTGACAATGTTGCTTACAAATTGGAGCTTCCTCCAGCTGCAAGAATTCACCCGGTGTTTCATGTATCGCAGCTGAAACTTTTTAAGGGAGATACACAGGAACCGTATATGTTGTTACCGCTCACAGTTACAGAATTGGGACCAGTGATGCAACCCGCTCAGGTCTTAGCAACTAGAACTATCATTAGAGGCACTCATCAGGTGGGACAAATTCTGGTTCAGTGGGAAAATGGCTTGCAAGAGAATGCTACTTGGGAAGATCTTGATGATATCAAGGCTAGTTATCCTGACTTCAACCTTGTGGGCAAGGTTGATTTTAAAGGGGAAGGTAATGTAACACATGGCAAGGCACGTGAGGAGCAAAGGCAATCAAGTGACGAGGCATTAGTGGGTGAGGAGAATCATAACAAATTCCCTAAAAATCAGGAGTTGGGATGTGGCAAGAGAGAGAAAAAGCCAAGTCTGAAGCTAACAGAATTAGGCAGTAGCTAGTTTAAATATTATTGTTAGTGGAATGTAGGGCATATGATGAATGACGTGTGAACCTTCTTCTCCTCTGATTATTCTCTCTCTGCTCTGATCTTTCTTTTTGTTTCTGCACTGTAGCTGTTTGTTAAAATTCCTCATTGAAATCAACTATTGTTCCATCTATAATATTCTATTTTCCCTAAGTCACTACTGTTATATTGCTTTTATACATTACATGTTAACATAGATCGTTGTTTGTTTCCAGGTTTGGTTGGATTTTTCACTGATTTGAGTTTTTCTGTAAGGTCTTCACTCTGATGGATTCTCTTATGCATGTTCTCAATCTGGAAGTTGTGATCTTCATCATTGTGAATAGCTTTATCTTATTCGTGCTTAATCCTTCTTCCATTCAGGTTATCTCTCATGCTGTGTTGGGGAGCTTGCATGATACCTGCATTAACTCCCTTCATGTTAGGTTGGCCATCTTGTTGCTCATTACTTATAGTCTGAAATGCTTGCATGCAATCAGCGGTATCACCCTTCCTGTAAGTTTTATCCTCATTCTAATTGTTTCTTATGTTAGGATACGTGATCATAGTAGGCATATACGTGTGTTTGTCTATTATTATTCTGATTGCCGCCTTTTGGGCTTTCTTCTTAGCCTTCTCTTTGTTCATAAATTATTGGTCTTATGAGCTTCCATCTCATGATTTATGAAAATATGAAAATAGGTTTCACCAAAAATCACCAACAAAGTATAAACTTTAATTTCAAAGCCTAAACAAACAAAATAGCATAAGAACAAAACCAATAACTATGGCAAAAATTCAAGCATGCAGTGTAAAAGTTTTAGGATGTCTTTTAACTGGTGGTGTCCAAGATAATGGTGCAGAAAGTGAAAGAGATTGAAGTTTAAGATTGAGGAAATAAGTCCCACGTTGTTTTTCCAACACTTACCTTAAGTTTTTATGTAGCATTTACATACATAACATGGTTGCAATATGTAGACCTAAGAGAAAAGAGAAAGATTTGTGCCTTAGGTTTGAAAAAAATTCATTATATTAAAGTAAAAAATATTAAACAATTAATTATCCTAGTACATCATTAAAAAATTAATTTTATATTTCTAAAAAGTAAAAAATTAATTTTTAAAAGAGAGGACTAAAAATTAATAAATCAAATTAAGGGAACCGAAACTAAGATTCAAAAAGATGAAACACAATTATAAAAATAAGCATAAGCATAAGACATGTCAAAACTACACCTTAATTTTTTTTTACCAAACTAAATTTAAATTTCACAAAACCTTGATCTGGTTTATTGATACTTATTTACAAATATTCTTTCACAATGCAAATATCTTATGCCACCAACGTTTATTTCTATTTGTATCTATTAAATATAGACTCCCACATGAATATCGGGATACGACACAAACACCAACATTTCGACATTGATAATATAAAAATATAGGATTATGTATATGATAGTATTTGAGTTTATTTTTTTCAACTATTATTTAAAGAGTTAAAAATATATTAATCATAATTAACTTCTTTCATTTTGAGAGTTTCTTAATCCATCCATTGGTACTCTTAGGCACCTAATGAATTTTCTTTTATGCATCGTGCTTTCGGAGGTACACATTCAAACGCACTTTTTTTGGGCCAAAATTTGGATGTTTCCGGAGCTAAAACTACAAAATTATTTTCTACTGGTGTACGCTAGGAAAAACTTGAAAATAAATCAATTCAGGGAAACTTCCAGAGATGCACCTCCGAAACGTCTAAGCGCCAGAATGTTCCGTAGATACAGCTCCGGAAGTTACTGCTATATTTTAAACCCGCATGATCACTCTCCCATTGTTGTCTTTTCTTCTTCCACACTCACCTTCACCAACCTAAAAAACTTTACATTCTCAATATCATTTTCACTCTAAAGCTCCAATTTTTTTGTGCAACAAATCAAAAGAAGTAAGAGAAGATAGAATTTCAGGTAAAGATTGTACCTTGCCCACTATATTGCACACATTAATCATCAAAGTTTTGGAAAAAAAAAAGTAATGTTGCTTCCGGAGCTGTACATCTGGAACGTGTTGAAGATGAACACTTCTGGATGTACACCTCCTTTCACGGTGAGAATTGGATATCAAGCTATTAATTAACTTGAATCACAAATCATAATTCACCATCGGTCTTTAATTTTTCCAAAGGGAAGGGTAAAAGATCGAAATAACCCATGAGTATGCAATGACATGCAAAGCTAGAGAATTTAAGGTTCGGGGGTTGGTTATACCTAGGGAAGGTGCTAGCATCCTAAGTATCTGTAGTACTCTACAGGAACCTCTTGTTTTATTGTGTTAATTGTTAATTTGTTTACTAAAGGGTGAAAAAGTAAAAGGAGACCTAAGGTATTATTCCTAAGTATGTTTGCCAAGAAGTCACATCTTGTGCCTACGTATCCTAATGGGAGTGGAATCAGAGCATTCGTAGTTTCCCTAAAGGGATTGAGGAACCATTGACTATGGTCAAAGTTCCAAGAGGGAGAAGGTTTGTTGACCGATTCTCAGAGAAGGGACGAGTCGTCATCTTAGGGAGAATACTCGACTTAACCTCCACAAACGTATTTGTTGCGGTGAAAATTTGATATCAAGCTATTAATTAACTTGAACCTTATTTCTTTTTACAACCGGACTTTAATTAATCCAAAGGATAGGTCTAAAGAAAGAAAGAACCTTTTTCGCGATGTAACGACAACACTTTTAAGAGATTCGGGGATTCGGGGGTTGGTTATATCTAGGGAAGGTATTAGAACCCTAAATATATGTAGTACTCTACAGGAACCTTTTGTTTAATTAATTGCTAAGTTTGTGAATTGTGCACTATGGTTTTAAGATTGGTAATAAAATAAAAAAGGCTTAACTGGTTTTCTAAGTTTGCTCGCAAAGGCATCGCACCTTCTGCCTACGTATCCTAACTAGGATAGAATCAGAGCAATCGTAGTTCACCTCACAAGGGAAAAAAACACTTGATGACGATCAAGGTTCAATGGGGAACAAACATGACAATGTTTGTGTGGAGTTTGACAAAACTCCCTAAGCTAAGTTGCAGGGGAGGTAAGAAGTCATGACGATGATTCTTACACAGAGTTGACGAACTCTTTCCTAGGGTTCTAGTTGAAGAACACTCCTAGTATGGGTGGGTTTCTTAGACTTCAAGCAAAGTCTAAAGGTTTCTAAACTAGGGTTGAAGTGACTTAACAAAGTCAAAAGGGTTAAGATTTTGGTCCAAGACATTGACAGTCAAGTGGACAGACCTTCCTTTGGAGGGAGAGATAGTGGGCAACTGGATGAAAGCTAACAAGCTTCATCACTTGGGGATAAAATAAACATTATACTAAAGCATTCATGGTGACAACCAATGAAAAATATTTAATGATGAAAAAGCAATGGTGACAATCAAAGCAGATGATTAGTACGAAAACTGTGACGACAGATCGCACCTGGAGTACAATTAACAAACAGATGAGATAGGCATGATAATAATTCAAAGTAAAAATCCTAGCATGTTGACAAACATGTATAGGAATGAGAACAATCCATTTTCACAAAGAAAAACAAGTGGAACCCTTTAAACTTTCATCTGCAACAGCTAGGGTTAGTACTGTCAATATGACAAGTTGCACATAGTCAAACATGGTGAAAACTTAATCAAACATGGAAAATAAAATTATGACATGAAAGTACACATTAAAACAAACAAAATGAAAAAAGAATGGGTGAAAAAAGAATGGGTGAAAAATGATAAAAAATGAGAGAGTTATGATTTTTTGAAGTTTCATGTGAAAAATGAGAAAAAGTGGCAACAAAGGTTATCACCAAGGATCGAACCCATGCCAAGTACAATACGCGCGCAAGTTTCAACCGCTGGGGCGGCCATACGTCCATTAACAAATACACAAGGATAAATATATGATGTATGTCTTGATTTATGGCTGGGCAAAACATGGTTTCTATGGATTTGCAAAATGTCCATAACTTCTTCAATTTTTTGAGTTTTTGGACAAACCTTATATGCTTTTGGGGTAGAAAATCATGAGGAAGAGGATGGTGGTGTTGGTTCTTTGAAATCACTTTTCTATTACAAAACCCGATAGGGTGTTTGTTTATGCTTTGGAAATGCAAAATGTCATGTACAGCTTGATACAATCATGTTACATGCCAACTAAATTCACATACACATCCATTATATGGTATATAAGCAAATGAAAACATGTTCATGGCCAGGATAAGTTAATTATGAAAAGTCATATTCAAATTGCAAATGATCATAAGGTATAGATGCATGACAGTATGGATTTCAAGTTCAAAGGTAATAATGATCAAAGCAATCTTGCATACACCTTTAGGACATGATATTAAGTGTGTGTGTGTGTGTGTGTGTGTGTGTGTGTGTCTGATAAAATCAAAACTGGAATCATCATGTGAATACTTGACTTTCAAAACGCATTTTGGTGTGTGTTAGTGCATGAGATGGTGTAACTTAGTGCTCAGGTTATTTTCAAAGGTTTGATTCATTTGGACATGTCATATATGATCATACTAAGCTATTAGAACACAAAGATCTCAAAGAGACTCAACCATTCACAAACTGGTATGTAATGTGCAAACATGTAAAAGCAAAGAAGCATCTTGTGAGTGGTTTTGTGGTGTAGTGCTTGTGTACATCAAATCAGTGTTCTAACATGTTGCAAATGAGTAATGTGAGGTGTGTGATATGTTTTTTTAGTGAAAAACAAGTAGATGCCAAAAAACACATTTTGAGTGACTTGGTGTATTTTGAATTTTGGTGTCAACATGTGAATTCTTGGTATTAAACACACAACAGCAAGGCAAGCATATAGACATGTTTAAAATGCTCATAAAAACATGTTGAAATGAAGAAAACAAGTTTATCATGTTCTATGCAAAAAGTGATAATGTGAGTGGCTTGTGTGTGATTTGGAATGAGTTTCACAACTTATGCACCAACAGTTAAAAACAAATATCCACATAATGTTCAAATATACTTTAAAACATGTTCAAGAGATGAGAAAAGTGATCTTTCAATGTTTATGAAGAAAAGGATTTCCTACTTAAAAGGTCTTTTGTTGACAGCCAATGATAAACCAAATTCCAACATCAAACTACAAGCTAAAAGACTTGGATGCAGTCTTAGAGAAATAATCCACTGAATTCTGACTCACCTATGGATAGGTACTGAAACTCCTTTCTCATAACAGTGGCCAGTGCTCACCAACAAAAAACTAACAACAAGTTTAGTGCTAGATCCATAATGCCACTTCATCAATCTTGCAATACAGGAATTTAAACAACAATGCCTTACAACTTAGTTTAACACCTATCAATTCTAAGGTCAGTTGGTGGAAAGATGATAGACAGTGCAAACCAAACAAAGCTGTTAAATAAGTTAAAAAGTTTAAACTGCAACTGAGTATTACTCCCTTGAATTGGTCTGAGTTTAGTAGGCTCAGGTTCAAGAACAGGTCTAGGCACCAAAACATGTTATTAAATCATTAGCAGCAATTCACCCTCTCACAAACAGCTATGGTGACAGTCAACAAAATTGAACACTCACCCCCAATTCCTTGGTCCTCATCCTAGTTTTCACAATTTAACAACTGCAAACAGAAGCATGCAAGATCTATAGGTATGATCCACCTGTTGGTTTGCTAAACAAATAACCAGACCAAGACTTGGTACAATCCTTAAACAGCAGCAATGTTTAGATTTTTATTGGCAAACTGATGCAACATTACATAATGGACAAATATTCAAACATGGATTGGTAAGTTACTGCATGATACACCAGCAAGAAAACTAACAGAATTATACACACACCAAACAGAAAAGTAATACAGTTGTTGCCTATATGCAGACCATTTGATGAGCCAAAATGAAACACAATTCTTACCATAATGATTTAGCCTCCGAACATGTTAGATTCATTCATCAAGAATCAAGTATCTTGCCTTATAGTTCACAAGTATATCAATCACAAGCAATAGCATCCAAATCAAAAACACACATTGTAATCATACACCAAAGCATAAGCAACAAATGAGCAAAATGAGTTTTATGTCATAGTGATGAAAAGCAATGGTCTAGGTGTTACATACCTGTGATGATGCACTTGAGCAAGCCAAATAAGTTGAAAGAAAAACCAGAGATCTTGAATTCCACTCTTTGCTTTTGCACTTTGCTTCAAACTTAAGTAACAACCACTTATGATGTCAAAATGAAAACTATGAGTCTCCAATGGTCGCTAATGGTCTTGACAGTTGAGATATACTATTTTTGAGGTGTACAAATGATCACAACCTCAAGGAAAGGCTTGGAACACAATTTGGTGGTTTTTATGGCTTTTGGTCAAAGTATGCTACATGAACATTTGACTTTTTGATTTCTTGAGGTTTTTGATGGTTTGATGGATTTTACACCTTCTATATGTTATTTAGAAGATGTGTGGAGGGTGGTTGGGGTGTTAGAACTGAGGAAAATTGATATGGTAGCAAAAGTGTAAAGTGCAGAATTTTGACACTTAGAGAACTTTGAGTGATTTTGCAAATTGCAAGCAAGAATCAAAGATAGCAAGGATACTTGATTGCTCTGGTTTTTAGAGAGATATTGATGCCCTTAATGAGGGGTTTGAGGTCCCTATTTATAGCAAAAAGAAAGGAGGTGCTTGCTTGAGAACTTTGCTTAAACATGAAGTTATCTTTGATATTTTTCACCCACCATCCAACTTGCCTTGCTTTTCTGATCCTTTGGATGTTCTTTTCACTCAAAGGGGCAAGTTACATTGATGTTTTTACTGTTAAAATGCAGGCTAGAGGCTTGATAGAGTGGCTGGAGTAGATTTACTTTACACCTCATGCTTGGAAAAGTCAAAAATGGCAACTTTGGCAATGAACTTCACAACTTTAATTCCATGCTAATTCTATGCAATCTTTATGTTCTAACATGCTTGAGATGTTCAATATATCAGGTAACATGAGTTTGGCAAGTTAAAATTGGCCCACTTGGGTGGGAGAGGTGCTTTTGCAAAATTGGCCAATGTGGGACTAAAGTGACAAAACACCAACTTTGAACACATGTATCTCTCAGCTCATAAATCACCTTGAGATGTACTTGTACTTTTTAGAAAGCCCTCACATAGTAATAAAACTTTCATGTTGACTAGAAGTCTTGATTCTATTTGAAACTAGGTGAAAAATCCCCTTGAAGTTGGCTGATTTTAGGGTTCCTTAGTACAAAACACTTAGAATTTTCTAAGTCTTTTTCCTCCTCTTGTAATGTTTTCTTCTCTAACTCAAAAACTAAGCGTTTTCTGACCATGGACCACTATGACACTTTTGTAGAGTTTGTCAAGAGCTTTCAAATAAGACTAGAACCAACTCAATTGGATGTGTGGTTAAGGAGTTATGGTTTAGCCTTTTTCAAAACCCTAATTTCCCGATTTCTCGATTACTCTCTCATCCTTGATCCAATGATCATGAAAATTGATATGCAAGTCCATTATGACATAAGGAACAACTTTGATTCACAACTTGGATTCCAATTCTCAAAATTTGAGGAGTTGACTTTTTGGTCAACCGTACGATCGATCGGTGCCGATTGAGTCGCCTGTTGACATTCTGGACATCCTGAGACTTTGATACTTCTTGAATAGTCTTTAATAGTCTATATGAACTTCATGGACCTCAATCCCACCATTACAACACCTTCCAACATCAAAGTCAAACCACAGTTGACTTTTCACTAGTTAAAAACCCTAATCGGGGCCTCCTGACTGCACTGTTCTTGATTCTGAAATGATTTCTTCAAATTGACTTCTCATTTGACTTTGATATCATCTTTGATTTCATTCAATGATTAAATTGGCCCAAATCATTGGTTGATCATTCCTTGGTTGTTTAGAATTTGTCGGTGCGAGAACCCTGATTCATCTGTAACTTGACAATAATGAACTTGCACTGATTTAGGGTTAGATAATTCATGACCATGCTTCTAAAAATGATAATGAGAATCTAAGGGGTCAAAATTTGGGGTACAACAGTTGCCCCTATTTAAATATCTTCACTAGATGGGGAACGAGAGATGACAATCTTCGTTAAATCGCAGTGAAAGGTATTTAAATATAGATAACCGAAAATTTTGTCCCTTAGATCCGATGCCATGCTAAAGGACAAGTTATGATATGCCATGCACTCTAAATGATGCTTTATGATGCTTGAATGCAAACAACATAGACGCAACGATAATAATAAAAGAAACAGTAAAACAAACAATGACAAATACAAGGACTCGACACTGGGGACTCGTACTGAAAAACTAAATTAACAGTTCAGACATGACTGATAGCGTAAGAAGGAAAACTTCACATGGGGAATAGGAAAATCCAATAAAGATGACAATCTTTTGGAAAAGAAGTACTTCACCGGGGAGAAGAATAGACTTCTACATGGGAAAAAGATATACTTCTACTGGGGAAATGGAAAATTAATTCCATCGGGAAAAGAGAAGCAGACTTCACCGGGGAAGCGAAATACTGGATACAACCTCACTGGGGATGATCAGATGAGGAACTTCCTATAGTGAAGAGTTCAAACGGGATCTTCAGGAATGGACTAGAATCAAGACTAATCACACACGGAGGACACTAATGACGACTAGATCTCCAGGACTTGACTGGGAACATGGATTACTGGGGATACACCCTCAGTTTCTGCAAATAGTTCACACAATGCTGGTAATTAATAGACTTCCTGGGGAATTGGTAACGACCAGAATTCCAAGCGATGCCAGTGACGACTGGTCTTTTAATGGTGATTGGTGACGACCAAATCAGGGTATCAATGACAATTAGTTATGAAACAATGCCAGTTACGACTGGATTTTTAATGAAGATGGTGACGACCATGCTGGGGAATACCAATGACAATTGGTTATACAAAAATGCTAGTGATTACTAGATCTTCTAGCTGGGGATTGGTGACAACCAAACTGAAATAGGTTCCCAATAACGATTGGACTCTAGATGATGATACCAGTTACGACTGGGTTTCAAAGGGAAAAATTGGTTAAAACCTCAAGATACCAATGACGGTTGGATTTACGCAGTGCTAGTAACGACCGGACTTCATGGGGAGAGTTAGCAACAACTAACAAGATACCAATAATAATTGGAACAATACCAGTGACGACTGGATTCCCCGGGGAAAGGTTGGTAACAACCAAACCAAGAGGCGCCAATGACAATTGGACTTTTATTTAGTGCCAGTGACGACTGGACTTATACGTGATTTTGTTAGTGACGACTAACGAGATGCCAATGACGATTGGATTTAGACAATGCCAGTGACGACTGGGCTTTAAAAGGACATGGATGGTGACGACCAAATGAATACCAACGACAATTGGTTTGAACAAAATGCCAGTTACGACTGGACTTAATGAAGATGAAGCGAGTAATAACTTAGACTTTGCGGGGATTGATAGATGTCACCGATTCGGGGAACAAACGAATCACACTGATCCCATGATGAGGGGTGTACGTAGACTTGGGAAATAAACCCGAAGACCTACTAGGGAATAGAGCCTGTAGGTAGATTTTGCTGAGGTGAATTCAAACAGATGTCCAGAAATACTTCGCTGGGGAAAGAACCTTCATATCATCATAAGAAATCCTGAGAGATAATCTTCAATCTTTGATAACCATACAATGCCAAAGGACTCTTCGTCGCCCAACTTGCTAGCATTTCATTGGGGAATGTAAATTCTGACTGTGTATCAAGACTCCTGCTACCCTGAAGTTTCGGGGAAGTATGATTTTCCTCGAGTCTTTCCACAAGTTAAAACATTTTGTAAAATCCTTCAAAGTTATTTTTTTCAAAAATTTGGACTTTAATGCCTTCAAAAACAATCGTTGACTAACGAACGGTATTTTGCATAACAAAGAAAATAAGGAACTAATAATTTGCACAAGAAAGAAAGGCTCAAAAGGCTGATTTTATTTAAAGGATGAAATCTTGCCAATGACAATATTCCATGGAAATTTTTACAAGTAAAATGGCAAAAGCGGATAAGGTTACATTGAATCCTGTGACCTAACTATCCCTAAAGACTAGAATTCTCCAAGATCCTTGCTTCTGACGAGAGCTGTTGAGATGAATCTTTGTTGAGTCTGCGGTGTTGATGACTTCGTCTGATGCAGCGAAACGCCTTTGTCCCTAATTTTTGCCTGGATCGCCCTTTCAGGTTTTCAATTCACCGGGACGCTCATTTTTTCCTAAGCCGCCCTTTCGGGTTTTCAACTTAGAGAGCTTTTTTATTTCTTTTCTCTTTTTTTATTTTCTTCTCTTTTCTCTTTTTTACCCTAACTTTTGCATAAACCGTTCTTTTGGATTTTCTGGTTTATCGGGTACTTTTTAGGCGTAATATTTCCGAACTGCGTCAGAGTTTATCGCGTGTGTGAGTTGTTCTCCGTCCATGGTAGTAAGGATCAGTGAACCTCCGGAGAATACTGTCTTCACAATAAAGGGGCCATTGTAATTAGGCATCCACTTCCCTCTTGCGTCTTTGTGAACTGGTAAGATCTTCTTGAGCACAAGTTCTCCTTCGCGGAACTCTCTGATACGGACCTTTTTATCGAACGCTCTCTTGATTCTTTTTTGATACAACTGGTCGTGACACATCGCAGACATGCGCTTTTCATCGATGAGATTCAGCTGATCAAATCTTTCTTTAATCCATTCTGCCTCTTCTAACTTGGTTTCCATGATGACTCTGAGGGATGGTATCTCGACCTCTATGGGAAGAACTGCGTCCATTCCATATACCAGAGAAAAGGGAGTTTCCCCTGTGGAAGTGCGGACGGAGGTTCTGTATCCGTGCAGGGCAAATGGCAGCATTTCATGCCAATCTTTGTAGGTTTTAACCATTTTCTGCAAGATCTTCTTGATGTTTTTATTTGCAGCTTCCACATCTCCATTCATCTTTGGACGGTAAGGGGAAGAGTTGTGGTGTTCGATTTTGAAATCATCACATAATTCTTTCATGGCTTTGTTGTTCAGATTGGTGCCGTTGTCTGTTATAATTCTGCTTGGGATCCCGTAGCGACAGATGATCTCTTTTTTTAATGAAACGAGCCACCACTTGACGTGTAACATTGGTGTAAGATACAACTTCAACCCATTTTTTGAAATAGTCGATGGCAACTAGAATGAAACGGTGTCCATTTGAAGCTTTCGGTTCAATTGCCCCAATCATGTCGATGCCCCACATAGAGAAAGGCCATGGTGAAGACAGTACATTCAACAGTGTTGGAGGCACATGCATTTTGCCCGCGTAGATCTGACATTTGTGACATTTTCTGGCGTACTGAATGCAGTCGGTTTCTAAAGTTAACCAATAATAACCAGCTCTCAAGATCTTTTTGGACATGGCGTATCCGTTGGCGTGAGTACCAAACATTCCTTCATGAACATCTTTCATTAACAAGTCCGCTTCTCTTTTGTCAACACATCTGAGTAAGACCATATCATGATTTCTTTTATAAAGTACACCATTGCTGAGGAAGAATTTGGATGCTAATCGTCTCAGTGTTTTCTTGTCAAGTGCTGTAGCATCTGCGGGATATTCTTGTTTCAACAGATAATTCTTTATATCATGATACCAGGGTTTGCCATCGGTTTCTTCTTCGATCATTTAACAGTAAGCAGGCTCTGTCTTGCGTTCAATTTTGATAAATGTGCCATCATTGACATCTCTAGTTTTCCACATTGAGGCCAGCATGGCTAAGGCGTCGGCGATGTGATTCTCTGCTCTTGGAACATGTTTAAAGGTGATTTCGTCAAAATACTTGATCGTTTCAACAATATAAGTTCTGTAAGGGATCAGGTTTTCATGTCTTGTCTCCCATTCACCCGTGACTTGGTAGATAACCAAAGCTGAGTCTCCACTGACTTCGAGATTTTTGACTTGGAGATCAATGGTTGCTTCGAGACCAAGGATACATGCTTCGTATTCAGCAATGTTGTTTGTACAATCAAAGTCTAGTCTGGCTGTAAACGGAGTGTAACCACCTTCAGGATTCATTAAGACTGCACCTACACCATGTCCGCTATAATTGAAGGAACCGTCGAACATCATTTTCCACCAATTCTCTGTCTGTTGACCTTTGTCAGAACTTGTTTCTTCACAATCTTTTACTAACATGATATCTTCATCCGGAAAATCAAACTTCAGAGGTTCATAATCTTCGACAGGTTGATCTGCGAGATATTTTGATAACACACTGCCTTTGATAGATTTCTGAGCCACATATTGAATATCATATTCTGATAGTAGCATATGCCACCGGGCGAGTCTTCCGGTTTGTGCAGGTTTCTCAAAGATGTACTTTATTGGATCCATTTTCGAGATCAATAAAGTGGTGTGACAAATCATATACTGCCTCAAACGCTTAGCGGCCCATGCTAAAGCACAACAAGTCTTTTCTAGGAGTGAGTATCTGCTTTCACAATTAGTAAACTTCTTGCTCAGATAATAAATGGCATGCTCTTTCCGTCCGGATTCGTCTTGCTGGCCCAGAACGCAACCCATTGAATTTTCAAGTACTGTCAAATACATAAAGAGAGGCTTTCCCGGAACAGGTGGTATCAAAATTGGAGGTTCTTGGAGATAACCTTTGATTTTATCGAACGCTGTTTGACAATCAGAATTCCATACAACTGTTTGATCCTTTCGTAACAACTTGAAGATTGGTTCACAGGTAGGGGTCATATTGGAAATGAACCTGGATATGTAATTCAACCTTCTAAGGAAGCTTCTAACCTGATTTTCGGTCCACGGAGCTGGCATGTCTTGGATGGCACGGACTTTGTCTGGATCCACCTCAATCCCCTTGTGGCTGACAATAAAACCGAGTAATTTTCCTGATCTGACTCCGAAAGTGCACTTTGCGGGATTCAATCTCAACTGATATTTCCGGAGTCTTTTGAATAACTTCAACAAATGTTCTAGATGGTCTTCTTCATTTTGAGACTTGGCGATCATGTCATCCACATATACTTCTATTTCTTTGTGCATCATGTCGTGGAACAAAGCCACCATATCTCTTTGATAAGTTGCGCCTGCATTCTTTAAACCGAATGGCATAACCTTATAACAATAGGTGCCCCATGGAGTGATGAAGGTTGTTTTTTCCATGTCGTCAGGATCCATTTTGATTTGATTGTAACCAGAGAAACCGTCCATAAAGGAAAACACTGCAAACCGAGTTGTATTATCTACCAAAGTATCAATATGTGGTAGAGGGAAGTCGTCCTTTGGACTGGCTTTGTTTAAATCTCGATAATCCACACACATCCTTACCTTTCCATCTTTCTTTGGTACAGGAACAATGTTGGCTACCCATTCTGGATACTTGGCCACTGCAAGGAAGCCTGCATCAATCTGGTTTTTTACCTCATCTCTGATTTTGAGAGCCATGTCGGGTCTGGTTCTTCTGAGTTTCTGTTTAACCGGCGGGCATTCAGGTCGGAGTGGTAACTTGTGAACCACTATGTCTATATCCAAACCAGGCATATCCTGATAAGACCAAGCAAACACATCTACATATTCTCTTAAGAGTTCCTTTAACTGCTGTTTTACTTCTGCCCCTAGGGCTGCCCCAATTTTGACTTCTTTTTTGTCTCCTTCTGTGCCAAGATTAATGACCTCCAGATGTTCCTTGTGCGGCTGGAGCTCGGTGTACTCAGATTGTGCCCATCTTACCAGTTCCTCAGGGATTTCAAAATCTTCATCCTCGTCTTCGGCTTGGTATATTGGGGGAATCCACGTCTGGAAGGAATGCGAGGTTACAGGATTCAATGGGGTTATGGTCATCACTGCATGTTTGAAGGGTTTACTTTATTAAAACACTCAATCAACAAATGCAACACACACAGAGAAAGAGAAAATTGTTTTTGTTTTGGTTTTTTGTATTGCCATTTTTCTTTCAAAGTAAAAGCAAAAAGACGGTAAAGAAACAACACGAGGATTTTTAACAAAATAGTCCATTCTCATTGATATTTCTTTGAAAGCATGGGGCCCTTACAAAACATTCCTATAGCCTTGGGCACGGCTATGGAGATTTTAAAATAACAAAGAAAGAAAACAACAAATTACTTTAACTCGGGAAAAACTACAGGAACTTCGATAGCCTCCCAGTTGTTCAGAGTAGCTTCGTCATGATATACTAGTCGTCCTATGTCTTCACTTTCAAGATTTCCTTCCACGGCGTTGATTTGAAAACCGCCACTGATAAATATTTCTTGAATAGCCTTTGGCCGGCTGCTGTCATGCATCGGTTCTTCCCCTTGAGTTGGTTTGTAACCCAACCCCTGGCGGTTCATCTTCGGTTTTACCTCAATGACTTCTCCCCATCCTGCGGGAGTACCTTCTTCCAGCGTAGTTTTGGCGCCTTGAGCAGATGCGAAAGTTGGACCACTTTTTGCCACTGTCTCCTCTATCATCACTGCGTTTGCTATTTCTAGTGCTTGGAATGATGTCTCTAGCGCGTCCTCTTCTGCTTCAATGTACCGGAACGATGAAAGATTACTGACCATTAATTCCTCTTCACCATGAACAATTACTAGCTTATAATTTACCACAAACTTCATTCTTTGGTGCAGGGTAGAAGTTACTTCCCCTGCTTCATGGATCCAGGGACGTCCCAGTAGGCAGCTATAAGCTGGATTTATGTCCATCACCTGAAATACAATGTTAAATTCATGGGGTCCCACCAAATACGGTAATTCTACTTCTCCGATGACCGTTCTCCTCGAACCATCAAAAGCCTTCACAATTAATGAGGTTGGTTTCATCTCTGCCCCGACATAGGCTAGTCTGGACAGTGATCTTGCGGGTAGCACGTTTAACGAGGATCCTGTGTCGACCAGTACTCGCGCCAAAGTATCTTCCTGGCATTTGATGGATATGTGTAGTGCACGATTATGATCACGTTTTTCCTTTGGTAACTCGGCATCGCTGAAACTTAAAGTATTGCACGCCGTGATGTTAGCCACTACTGAATCAAACTGCCCAAGTGAAATATCCTTGGTTACATGTGCTTGTCTCAATACTTTCTGTAATGCTTCCCTGTGATCTGGAGAATTTATCAAGAGTGACAAGATTGATATTTTTGACGGCGTCTGATGAAGCTGATCTATCACCTTGTAATCACTTCTTCGGATAATCCTCAAAAATTCATCATTTTCTTCTTCTGTGCTTGGAGCTTCTTTTTCTTTGATCACCACAGCAGGAATGACTTCTTTTGGAATAGCTACTGATTCTTTCGGCTGATAGATCCGACCGCTGCGGGTCATCTTGCTAGTGCCGGCAATGTTGGTCACATCTTTCTGATTATCTGTCTGGACAACCTTTCTCGTTTCTTGGTCTACCACGGTCACATCGTACTTCCACGGAACAGCTTTTGTATTGTCATAATGGAACGGTCTTGGTTTTTGAACTATGATTGGTCGCGGTTGACCAATAGCAGCTCTGTTGAAAACTGGCCTTGCACCCCTGTTAAACACTGGAACTTTCTCTCTTTTTCTGGATAGGTTGAAAACTGGCTCTATTACAGAAACTTCTTCTTTCCTTTCCTTACCACACACTTGTAACATCCCCTTATTTATCAATCTTTGTATATCTTCCTGCATCACATTACATCCACTGGAACTAACAGTATATTTTTCACATTTGTTATGAACACTTCCCAACAACCCTGCTTCTGTCAGCTTATCATGCAATGTCTTCAATGGTGTTCTGATTTTTGACACATCATTAATTATCTCTTCATCTGACTTTTCAATGGCATTGACCCCTCCATGGTTTGGTAGTGGGTTACTTTTGACGTTAGGTGGTACATCATCAAAGGACAAGATTTTCTTCTCCATCAATTCTCTTACCAGATGTTTTAAGGCAAAACATCCTTCTAAGTCGTGGCCGGCAGCACCTTCATGGAAAGCACAATGGGCATTTGGGTTATAATGTGGAGATGTGGTATCCGGATTAAGCGGTCTTGTCGTGATCAACCCCTGATGGACCAAAGATGGATATAACTCAGTATACGTCATTGGTATCTGTGGGAGTGGAGGTTTTGTGGTTGGCCTCCGGTTCTGGTATTGTTGTCTGGGCTGTGGTACCCTCTGCTGCTGATTTTGTTGAAAGGGCGGAGCGTTGGGCGCTCGTTGATGCCCTTGCTGGTTTTGCTGATACATGGGCGCTGGTCGCCCTGGTTGATAGTTTGAAGTGGAATGGTTGAATGCTGGGGTCACAGCTGCCACATATTGCTGAGGGGCATACTGTACCGGGTACATGGGTCTTTGTTGATGAAACTGTTGAACATAGTTAGGCTGGATTGACTGGATGAAACTTTGTTGAGGCGGCTGATATTGCTGATATGAAGGTCTCACGGTACGATTTCTTCTTCCCATTACGGCATTTGTTTCACCTTCTTTCTTCTTGTGAAACCCACTGCTGACCTTCTTAATATTGCTGTTGTTAGAACTGCTGGAGCTGCTGGCTACCTTTCCACTTTTCATTCCCAATTCTACCCTCACTCCCACGGCCACAATGTCTGAAAAACTTGCAGACACACTGCTGATCATTTTCTCATAGAATTCTGGTTTCACTGTGTCAACAAACCAGTCTGTCAGTTCCTTCTCACTTAGGGGTGGCTCTACCTGGGACGCTGTTTCTCTCCACTGCTGAGCGTATTCTTTGAATGACTCTGTGCTTTTCTGGGACATGTTCAACAACTGCCTTCGGTCAGGTACCATATCCATATTATATTTGTAATGTTTCATGAAGGCATCAGCTAAATCTTGAAAACTGTGGATTCTTGACTGATCTAGACTTAGATACCATTTTGCTGGAGCTCCCTTCAGACTGTCTTGGAAGCAATGGATCATTAACTTGTCGTCTTCGATGTGTGCTACCATTCTTCTATAGTACATGATTAAGTGAGTTCATGGACAAGTAGCTCCTGAGTACTGATCGAAATTTGGGATTTTGAACTTTGGCGGTATTACTAGTCCAGATACCAAACACATTTCTCTGGCGTCAGTGCCAAAGGTATCGTTTCCTTCCATTGCTCGGATTTTTCTCCCTATAGTTTCAACACTTTCCCTTAACTTCTCATGTGATTCATTCTCCTCTTCATACCCCTCAAGACCTTCGTATACTGGTGGAGGATTGTGGAACACAGGGCGTTCCTGAATCTGTACAGCAGCTGGAGTATATGTAGGAATTGCCTGAGGAACTTCTCCCCCTAGGGAAACTGTCTGCTGAGTGACTCTTGGTGGAGGTACAAAGCCTGAAGGTAACCCATAGGTTGGCATATTTGCAATAGTAACAGATGTCGGGATTGGATCTGTAGTGATTTTAGAGACAACGGTGGCTCGAGTGTCCAACATTGCACGAATGACTTGTAAGTCTTCCTTGATCTGTCCCATGCCTCCTCGGAGCTCTCCGAGTTCATTGTCGATTCTGTCTACATCTAAGTTCTGTTCTTCCATCCTTAAGCGAGCTTGGGCTCGTGTGTTGTACTGATGACGAGGTTTCAGTGTGATTCTGTTGACAAGACAGAGGGATGAGACTCAACTCAGGAACATGCATATGCAATGTTTATGAAATGCAGACATGCAAAATGCAGATTTTAAACATTCAAGGGAATAAAAGCTTTATTTGCAAATATTATAACAATAAAACGGACAAATCTTCATTGATAGCATCTGGAGAGTTTACAACATCAAACGGGAAATGAAAATACAAGCTTCTACAAAACAACAATAGATTCTAGATTCTTCTGCTGGATGGTCCTTCATCTTCAGACTGATTCTTTCTTCCACTTTGACATACCAATTCTTGAAGTTCTTCTTTCTCTTGCATAGCCTTGAAATACTTATCTCTCCATGTTTTCCCTTCTTTCTCAGCTTTTGCCAAGGCAGCTTTCAACTCTTCTACGAGAGTAGGCTTGGGCGAGTCAGGCTCAAAGCGAGTATAGAACATCTTCATTGCCGCTTCTCTTACCCATGATAGGTAAGATTCTGAAACGGTAGCGTTGTGGGGGCATAGGGCAGTTACTCCCCTTGTGTGGACATATCGCCAAGCATACGCAATTCGAGCCCTATAAGCGGGATTCTTCCTTTCCTCCAAGTAAAATTTTCTCAAACAGTCTGGATCTGGTTCATCTTCCATGGGGTGCCCCAACTGTCGACGAGCCAAAATAGGATTATAGCTGATGCAACCATTGACGCTGATGAGCGGTACATTCGGGAAGTCTCCACAGCTTTGGATCATGGTAATTCCTCCATACATAGGATCATACCATTTAATGTCTGAGTGTTTGAGCAACAACAACTTTTCTGTCCATGAGAGTCCATTTTGCTTATCCCAAATGGCTGGAATTTCTGACAAGTGTGAAATAAACCACTTGTGAAGGAGAACGGTGCAACATTCAATTCGTCCAATCCCATAGCGGTTCCTTCGGTGGAGGGTAAAATAAGTGTCGGCCAGCAAGGTAGGTACAAGATTTTTGATCAAGAAGAGATTGATCGCATCTGCGTCCACAAAATCACTAGCAGTTGGGAACAGGAACAGTCCGTAAATAAGTAAAACCAGGATGGCTTCAAATGCTTCAGTATTTTGTGACAAGGCATAGCTCTAAGCTTTTTCATATAGGAACATAGCTGAAAATCCATACAATCCTCCCTTAGCACCCATATGAGATCGCACTTCGTCCAACTCCAAATACGCGGCCTCTGCAATTGCTCTTTCATTAGGAGTCCCCTCCCTTCCAGAAAATGGACTAGGAGTAACGCCTACTCCCATTAAGGCGGAATACTCTTCCAAAGTTGGTAGCAACTGATAATCTGGAAACGTGAAACAATGATAGGTTAAATCGTAGAATTGCACGAGTGCGGATAACATCTCTTCATACATTTGACCTTCCAGTAATGACAACATACTCCCATGTCTTTCTCTAAACGCCTCGGGGTCTTCTACCAAACTTACCAGTTTCTTCAAGTTCTCCAATCTTGGTCTTCGGAACACAACCTCTTCTTTCTTTCCAGAATCCATCCTATAATATCTGCAAAATAATCTTTTAGTTCCTTGAATGTTTAAATAACAAGAATGCAATTGTAAATGCAAAAGTTTTATGGAACTCAAATTTACCAAAATATCCTTTCATTTCATTGATTTTTCAAAGGGGTTTTACAAAAGATTTTAGTACGTCTTACAAAAGCCCTAACATTACAACTCAATATGCTCTAAAAGAAAATCCTCTCTCTTCTTGATTCTTCTGAGCTCTTCTTCCACCTGCGCTTTCTTAAGGATAAGTTTGTCTACCATAGCCTTCCAAGGAGTCGATTGATGGTTGGAATAAAATGCATCTTCATGTGCCTTTCTTTTCTTGCTTGCAACTGCTTCCTCTTCTTTCAACTGAAGTTGTTTGCGGAGTTCCTCGTTCTCTTCCATAGCCACCTGATATTTGTACTTCCAGGATACCTCAGTCTACTGTGACTTCCTCAGAGCAATCTTCAACTTCTCTTCCTCAGACATGAAAATCAACGACTGTTCTTCTATTAAGACCATAGGCTTTTGTAGAGGATAAGACATTTTTAACTGAATGGCCCTCTTTCGAACCCATTGGAGATAAGGTTCAAAAGAGATGCAGTTAGGTCTTCCCAAGTCCTCTTTTCCTTTCCTGTGTATATGCCCCCATGCTTTGAGAATTTCATTTTTTAATTCTGAAACTCCTATGAAGAAAATACCTTCTACGTGAGCACTGCAGGGTTTGTCTTTCAGCGGATAACCAAATTGTCGACGAGCAATCACAGGGTTATAGCTGATTCCCCCATTTGTACCAAGGAGAGGTATATTCCCGAAGCTTCCGCAACTATCAATGATTTTGATTCCATCGTAACTACGGCTCTACCATTCAATATCGGAGTGAGTAAGAGCCATAATTTTTTCAGACCACCATCCTTTGCTCCAAAAAGTATGGGCTTTGGGTAGATGAGAAACAAACCATTTATACAACAACGGAACACAACAGACGATCATTCCTCCTTTGTGAAGATTTCTTTGATGAACAGAGTGGTAAGCATCAGCTAGTAGAGTAGGTACTGGATTCTTTTTTAAGAATATTTTGATGGCATTGAGATCCATAAAGTTGTCAAAGCTCGGAAAAAGAAAGATCCCATAAATAAGAAAGGCTAGAATAGCCTCAAAAGCATCCATACTCAAGTGATCGACATAATACTGAGCCTTCCCAATCAAGAATTTTGCAGTCAACCCAAAGATACCTCCTTTAGTAACCATGTTCTTTTGAATGTCTACCAACTCGATACGTGTGGCTTTAGCAATCTCTTCCTCTTTAGGGTCCTTCTCCATGACGGGAAAAGGAGATGCATCAAGGATGGGCAACCCAATTAGACAGGAATACTCTTCAAGTGTCGGTACTAACTGATAGTCCGGAAATGTGAAGCAGTGATAAAGTGGGTCATAGAACTGGAGTAATGTGGAAAGGAGTCCCAAATCCATTTTCTTCCTCATTTTCAGTAGAGACAACAAATTCCCGTACCTGCTTTTGAACCCTTCTACATCTGTGATCAGAGTGCTCAACCTTTCAATCTCATCTATATTAGGGCTTTTGTAAGTGTACTTTATAGTTTTCTTTTTTCCGTTGTCCATGATGTTCCTGATATTTTATAAATAAACGACTCTGAGTTCCATAAAACTTTTATGACATGATGTTTATGGATGCATGAATGCACAAACACAGGTAATCACATATTCACAGATTTACACAAGTAAACAGACAAGGTTTTTGGTTTGGAGAATATGAGCAAGGAGTCAAGGTCTACCCTCCCCAAAGGTATGTACTAAGGTTCCCACAACTGCAGAACAAGGTTCTAAAAGAGTTCCTGGAGTCCTCGACCCATCTTTCGGATATTATCAATTTCCCAAATACTTGGTGGTCGATAATATTCTCAAGAGAGTCTCGTCCAAGTGTAGTATCGCGTATCAACTACTTTGGAATTACTTCCTTATAGTCACCGCACTACATCCTAAGAAAGCCATAGTGAGGGAAAAGGTATCTAAAGGTCCTCAGTGTCATGGGCACCTATGTAGAAAGTAGCATTGTTTTCACGAATACTCGATCAACAATACTAGCTCTCAAGAGGGCCTCCACTGAGCGGTGATTTTCTCAAGTCAGCTTGGTCGGGAATCTACTCACTATAAGCCTTCTTGAATATATCACCTTCCTATCATAAGTACGCTTGAGCACGGGGGTAGTGCTGTCTCACCATTTCAAGTTTCCCAAACCAACAGAGCACAAATATATACAAGTATTCACAGATAGCAATTAGTTAAACAAAATAGGTTGAACCCTCAAAATAAAAGCAAGAGCTAGTCCCCAGTGAAGTCGTCATTTCTGTTGCGGTGAAAATTTGATATCAAGCTATTAATTAACTTGAACCTTATTTCTTTTTACAACGGACTTTAATTTATCCAAAGGATAGGTCTAAAGAAAGAAAGAACCTTTTTCACGATGTAACGACAACTCTTTTAAGAGATTCGGGGATTCGGGGGTTGGTTATATCTAGGGAAGGTATTAGCACCCTAAATATCTGTAGTACTCTACAGGAACCTTTTGTTTAATTAATTGCTAAGTTTGTGAATTGTGCACTATGGTTTTAGGATTGGGAATAAAATAAAAAAGGCTTAAGTGGTTTTCTAAGTTTGCTCGCAAAGGCATCGCACCTTCTGCCTACGTATCCTGACTAGGATAGAATCAGAGCAATCGTAGTTCACCTCACAAGGGAAAAGAACACTTGATGACGATCAAGGTTCAATGGGGAACAAACATGACAATGTTTGTGTGGAGTTTGACAAAACTCCCTAAGCTAAGTTGCAGGAGAGGTAAGAAGTCATGACGATGATTCTTACACAGAGTTGACGAACTCTTTCCTAGGGTTCTAGTTGAAGAACACTCCTAGTATGGGTGGGTTTCTTAGACTTCAAGCAAAGTCTAAAGGTTTCTAAACTAGGGTTGAAGTGACTTAACAAAGTCAAAAGGGTTAAGATTTTGGTCCAAGACATTGACAGTCAAGTGGACAGACCTTCCTTTGGAGGGAGAGATAGTGGGCAACTGGATGAAAGCTAACAAGCTTCATCACTTGGGGATAAAATAAACATTATACTAAAGCATTCATGGTGACAACCAATGAAAAATATTTAAGGATAAAAAAGCAATGGTGACAATCAAAGCAGATGATTAGTACGAAAACTGTGACGACAGATCGCACCTGGAGTACAATTAACAAACAAATGAGATAGGCATGATAATAATTCAAAGTAAAAATCCTAGCATGTTGACAAACATGTATAGGGATGATAACAATCCATTTTCACAAAGAAAAACAAGTGGAACCCTTTAAACTTTCATCTGCAACAGCTAGGGTTAGTACTGTCAATATGACAAGTTGCACATAGTCAAACATGGTGAAAAATTAATCAAACATGGAAAATAAAATTATGACATGAAAGTACACATTAAAACAAACACAATGAAAAAAGAATGGGTGAAAAATGATAAAAAATGAGAGAGTTATGATTTTTTGAAGTTTCATGTGAAAAATGAGAAAAAGTGGCAACAAAGGTTATCACCAAGGATCAAACCCATGCCAAGTACAATACGCGCGCAAGTTTCAACCGCTGGGGCGGCCATACGTCCATTAACAAATGCACAAGGATAAATATATGATGTATGTCTTGATTTATGGCTGGGCAAAACATGGTTTCTATAAATTTGCAAAATGTCCATAACTTCTTCAATTTTTTGAGTTTTTGGACAAACCTTATATGCTTTTGGGGTAGAAAATCATGAGGAAGAGGATGGTGGTGTTGGTTCTTTGAAATCACTTTTCTATTGCAAAACCCGATAGGGTGTTTGTTTATGCTTTGGAAATGCAAAATGTCATGTACAGCTTGATACAATCATGTTACATGCCAACTAAATTCACATACACATCCATTATATGGTATATAAGCAAATGAAAACATGTTCATGGCCAGGATAAGTTAATTATGAAAAGTCATATTCAAATTGCAAATGATCATAAGGTATAGATGCATGACAGTATGGATTTCATGTTCAAAGGTAATAATGATCAAAGCAATCTTGCATACACCTTTAGGACATGATATTAAGTGTGTGTGTGTGTGTGTGATAAAATCAAAACTGGAATCATCATGTGAATACTTGACTTTCAAAATGCATTTTGGTGTGTGTTAGTGCATGAGATGGTGTAACTTAGTGCTCAGGTTATTTTCAAAGGTTTGATTCATTTGGACATGTCATATATGATCATACTAAGCTATTAGAACACAAAGATCTCAAAGAGACTCAACCATTCACAAACTGGTATGTAATGTGCAAACATGTAAAAGCAAAGAAGCATCTTGTGAGTGGTTTTGTGGTGTAGTGCTTGTGTACATCAAATCAGTGTTCTAACATGTTGCAAACGAGTAATGTGAGGTGTGTGATATGTTGTTTTATTGAAAAACAAGTAGATGCCAAAAAACACATTTTGAGTGACTTGGTGTATTTTGAATTTTGGTGTCAACATGTGAATTCTTGGTATTAAACACACAACAACAAGGCAAGCATATAGACATGTTTAAAATGCTCATAAAAACATGTTGAAATGAAGAAAACAAGTTTATCATGTTCTATGCAAAAAGTGATAATGTGAGTGGCTTGTGTGTGATTTGGAATGAGTTTCACAACTTATGCACCAGCAGTTAAAAACAAATATCCACACAATGTTCAAATATACTTTAAAACATGTTCAAGAGATGAGAAAAGTGATCTTTCAATGTTTATGAAGAAAAGGATTTCCTACTTAAAAGGTCTTTTGTTGACAGCCAATGATAAACCAAATTCCAACATCAAACTACAAGCTAAAAGACTTGGATGCAGTCTTAGAGAAATAATCCACTGAATTCTGACTCACCAATGGATAGGTACTGAAACTCCTTTCTCATAACAGTGGCCAGTGCTCACCAACAAAAAACTAACAACAAGTTTAGTGCTAGATCCATAATGCCACTTCATCAATCTTGCAATACAGGAATTTAAACAACAATGCCTTACAACTTAGTTTAACACCTATCAATTCTAAGGTCAGTTTGTGGAAAGATGACAGACAGTGCAAACCAAACAAAGTTGTTAAATAAGTTAAAAAGTTTAAACTGCAACTGAGTATTACTCCCTTGAATTGGTCTAAGTTTAGTAGGCTCAGGTTCAAGAACAGGTCTAGGCACCAAAACATGTTATTAAATCATTAGCAGCAATTCACCCTCTCACCAAATAGCTATGGTGACAGTCAATAAAATTGAACACTCACCCCCAATTCCTTGGTCCTCATCCTAGTTTTCACAATTTAACAACTGCAAACAGAAGCATGCAAGATCTATAGGTATGATCCACCTGTTGGTTTGCTAAACAAATAACCAGACCAAGACTTGGTACAATCCTTAAACAGCAGCAATGTTTAGATTTTTATTGGCAAACTGATGCAACATTACATAATGGACAAATATTCAAACATGGATTGGTAAGTTACTGCATGATACACCAGCAAGAAAACTAACAGAATTATACACACACCAAACAGAAAAGTAATATAGTTGTTGCCTATATGCAGACCATTTGATGAGCCAAAATGAAACACAATTCTTACCATAATGATTTAGCCTCCGAACATGTTAGATTCATTCATCAAGAATCAAGTATCTTGCCTTATAGTTCACAAGTATATCAATCACAAGCAATAGCATCCAAATCAAAAACACACATTGTAATCATACACCAAAGCATAAGCAACAAATGAGCAAAATGAGTTTTATGTCATAGTGATGAAAAGCAATGGTCTAGGTGTTACATACCTGTGATGATGCACTTGAGCAGGCCAAATAAGTTGAAAGAAAAACCAGAGATCTTGAATTCCACTCTTTGCTTTTGCACTTTGCTTCAAACTTAAGTAACAACCACTTATGATGTCAAAATGAAAACTATGAGTCTCCAATGGTCGCTAATGGTCTTGACAGTTGAGATATACTATTTTTGAGGTGTACAAATAATCACAACCTCAAGGAAAGGCTTGGAACACAATTTGGTGGTTTTTATGGCTTTTGGTCAAAGTATGCTACATGAACATTTGACTTTTTGATTTCTTGAGGTTTTTGATGGTTTGATGGATTTTACACCTTCTATATGTTATTTAGAAGATGTGTGGAGGGTGGTTGGGGTGTTATAACTGAGGAAAATTGATATGGTAGCAAAAGTGTAAAGTGCAGAATTTTGACACTTAGAGAACTTTGAGTGATTTTGCAAATTGCAAGCAAGAATCAGAGATAGCAAGGATACTTGATTGCTCTGGTTTTTAGAGAGATATTGATGCCCTTAATGAGGGGTTTGAGGTCCCTATTTATAGCAAAAAGCAAGGAGGTGCTTGCTTGAGAACTTTGCTTAAACATGAAGTTATCTTTGATATTTTTCACCCACCATCCAACTTGCCTTGCTTTTCTGATCCTTTGGCTGTTCTTTTCACTCAAAGGGGCAAGTTACATTGATGTTTTTACTGTTAAAATGAAGTCTAGAGGCTTGATAGAGTGGCTGGAGTAGATTTACTTTACACCTCATGCTTGGAAAAGTCAAAAATGGCAACTTTAGCAATGAACTTCACAACTTTAATTCCATGCTAATTCTATGCAATCTTTCTGTTCTAACATGCTTGAGATGTTCAATATATCAGGTAACATGAGTTTGGCAAGTTAAAATTGGCCCACTTGGGTGGGAGAGGTGCTTTTGCAAAATTGGCCAATGTGGGACTAAAGTGACAAAACACCAACTTTGAACACATGTATCTCTCAGCTCATAAATCACCTTGAGATGTACTTGTACTTTTTAGAAAGCCCTCACATATTACTAAAACTTTCATGTTGACTAGAAGTCTTGATTCTATTTGAAACTAGGTGAAAAATCCCCTTGAAGTTGGCTGATTTTAGGGTTCCTTAGTACAAAACACTTGGAATTTTCTAAGTCTTTTTCCTCCTCTTGTAATGTTTTCTTCTCTAACTCAAAAAATAAGCGTTTTCTGACCATGGACCACTAGGACACTTTTGTAGAGTTTTTCAAGAGATTTCAAATGAGACTAGAACCAACTCAATTGGATGTGTGGTTAAGGAGTTATGGTTTAGCCCTTTTCAAAACCCTAATTTCCCGATTTCTCGATTATTCTCTCATCCTTGATCCAATGATCATGAAAATTTATATGCAAGTCCATTATGACATAAGGAACAACTTTGATTCACAACTTGGATTCCAATTCTCAAAATTTGAGGAGTTGACTTTTTGGTCAACCGTACGATCGATCGGTGCCGATTGAGTCTCCTGTTGACATTCTGGACATCCTGAGACTTTGATACTTCTTGAATAGTCTTTAATAGTCTATATGAACTTCATGGACCTCAATCCCACCATTACAACACCTTCCAACATCAAAGTCAAACCACAATTGACTTTTCACTAGTTAAAAACCCTAATCGGGGCCTCCTGACTGCACTGTTCTTGATTCTGAAATGATTTCTTCAAATTGACTTCTCATTTGACTTTGATATCATCTTTGGTTTCATTCCATGATTAAATTGGCCCAAATCATTGGTTGATCATTCGTTGGTTGTTTTGAATTTGTCGGTGCGAGAACCCTGATTCATCTGTAACTTGACAATAATGAACTTGCACTGATTTAGGGTTAGATAATTCATGATCATGCTTCTAAAAATGATAATGAGAATCTAAGGGGTCAAAATTTGGGGTACAACAATATCGAAGACGGTTTTTGCGTCACATTGAGATAAGGGTTCCAATTCGGATTTTTATCGACGAATATGCCACATATCTCTCTCAAGCGGAAAAGATTCTACATCTTTCTCGATTATGTTATGGGTAGGAGAATCACATCTCGACTACACAGATGAATCACGTCTAATTATCTTGTGGGGGAGAATAGAGGATTTAATTTATAAGTTGTCTAAATTGAAGTTCTTAAAGGAGCCTATCTTAAGGTATAAGGGTGTCACCTAAGCTGATCGACCTGAAAAATCCGGGATCAAGCAGGAGAAAGAATGCAAATGAAAAAATGCAATGCGTATAACTTATAAAGTCACACACAAGTTCTTCCCTTGGACATAAAAAAAATAAATAATTACAAAATATAGATAAAAGTATCCGATATCGAAGGTAAAGTCATGATTGAATATGTAATGTACAAAACATGCAATATAATGTCCAGCCAATTTGATGAGGCGAAATAAAATGTCAAATCATGCACATGCGAAGGTTAAGGGGTGTTCCTATATTCCGAATAATTGATTACTAATTAATTAAGACTTATTGAGTTTTAACCAGGAATTAACGCAAGTTTTAATTAGTCATAATTGGTTAGTCATGAATTAAAAAAAGAAGAAAGGGAAAGAAAAAAAATTAAAAAGAAACGTTGGGCCAACACCAAAGCCCAAACAACCAAAACTACAATAAAAAAAGATAAAATAAAATGAATAAAAACAACAGAAAAAACCGGGTTGGGCTTTTCTTCTGAGCCCGCCCGAGCTGCCAACAACCACATGTTACTATCACAAAAGCAAATAATCAAAACGACATCTTCAAATGGTCTTTCTCTCTCAACTCGCCATTGCTCCTCGCACCGTCGTGTTCATCATCATTCTCGCAACCTAAACTCGCTCATCAAAAACTTTCATCACCGCGACATTCTCTTTCACCCTCTGCTTGTATGATTTTGACCCGTCATCTTCCTTCATCTTGCCGCCCTTCTGCTTGATTCAAGATCGTCGTCGCGAACATGGGAAGCCTCAAATCAGAAAGGGGTTAGAAGGTTTTGGCGATAGCAAGCATCAATCAAGTATTACCATGGTCATATAAGAGTAAAGATTCAACGACATTACCTGTCGGAGCTCGTCCGTCGCGTCTTCAACGGCGCAATCGACACGGTTGAATAAAAGGAGCCTTTCAGGTATGCTTCAAATGTTCACTTCCTCGTCTTCTGTATGATTAGAAATGTGAAGAAAGTAAGTAAAAGAATCGAGTTGCACCAGGCTCAACATTTGTCGAGTAATGTAAAGAGAAAGGTGTTAGATGCGGTCGATACCAATGTCGGCAATGTTTGGAACACATCCTTTCACTTCATTGATGTATATATAATGCTAAAAGATGTTACTGCTGTTTTGATTTGAGGGAGAACTTATTAGCAGTAACAATGAGGTTGTGTCCTGTGTTTTATTTGCAAAACAAGTTCTTATTGCCTTCCTTGTATTCTTGGTATGTTAGGTCTTGCATGACGTGGGAATTGGGACATTGTTGTTGATTCTTGAAATTTGGTTTCCTGTCATTGTTGTATTATGTCTAGGCGAGAATGAACGACAATGGTGATGATGTTTTCCCGTCTTGACAATGAGGGTGATGGTGGCTTGTTTTTTTTTGTTAATTGTAAATGGATGCACTGAACAGTAACCGTGTAGCTTGACATGAAGATAATAAATGGGACTTTGAACTTTTAGAAATAAGATGGAGTTTTCTTGCACTCGTTATACTTTGAGTAAAATAGCCTTTATAAAATGAATGGAAGTATAATATGAGATCATGATTTTCAATACCATACAAATATTCATGTACTTTTTCTTAACGTTACTAATATGTCTAAGCGTTCTATCCATTACCATGGTTTCCAAATCCAATTCGTATTGCTTTCTAGAATAAATGATCTTACTGAAGCACCATGAATATGACTTCTATGGTCAATCCCTGGTATTCAAACACCTTGAGTGATTGATGATACTCTTTGACAAAGATCAACGATTCTGGAAAACACCCAAACATTTTGTGATAAACAACAAAGTTTCCAACCTTGGATGAATGAGATATACGCCTTGAGAAATTTGATGACCAAAAAGACTATGCTTTGCAATCTTGACCCCATGAGATATACCTCCGGAACGTGTCTGTTCTTTTTTTTTTTTACAGCAGATTTGTAAGTATTGTTTATTTTTCTTATTGTTTACAAATAGATATGGTGCACTCCGATAATATCTCCAAAGAATTAGTTTTCACAAAGGATGTTTCTCCAAATGTTCAAGAAGTTGTCGCAAAGTCGGTAGATGTCGGCGTTGACTTTAATAACAAACAAGAGTTTGATGATCGTGATAGCATGCTCACATGGATTTGTAAGAATGCAACTAGATTTTGTTTTGGTGTGGTTATAGGCTTGGTAGATGAGAGGATAGTCATGTGCTTGTTTGTCATCAATTAATCCAAGAGTTGAAGACGCATAAAGAATCATACACACAGATGTATGGAAAGAAAGAAAAATTTGATGCGGTTTATGAATCTCTTGTTCTTTGCTTGAGTGGTCCGACACCGGTGTCAAAATGGATGACATTCCCTAATATGGGTCATCTTATTGCATGTGCATATGATAGGGTGCGCATTGACTTGACACGATACAGGTTTTCAGAAACCTTTTTTCCACTCCGCACCGCACCACCTCAAAATCCAAATGATCACATCATATGTATTAGATGGCTTGCAAAATCAAGACATTTTGTACAAGTTTACTTGAAACCGGGATGCCTCATACCACCTACATCACCGGAATGGACGACTCATTCAACCGCAAATGTTGAGACGTGGCCGAATCGTTTTGTTGTAAAGATGCAAGAATTTGAAAAGATTAAACAACATTGAAAAGAAATCGAATGTGAAAAGTCTAAAGGGGTACCACCAATAGATTTAGTCGACGACACTTGTTTTGATTTGTTTTAAATTCTTATATAATCGGACGACTAATTGTAAAATTTTTGAAGTGTAAAATAGTCATTTTTTATTCTTATGCGGATAATATCTCCAAAGAATTAGTTTCCACAAACGATGTTTCTCCGAATGTTCAAGGGGTTGTCGTAAAGTCGGTAGATGTCGGTGTTGACTTTAATAACAAGCAAGAGTTTGATGATCGTGATAGCATGCTCACATGGATTTGTAGGAATGCAACTAGATTTGGTTTTGGTGTGGTTATAGGCTTGGTAGAGGAGAGGATAGTCATGCGCTTAACCGTCATTAATTAATTCTAGAGTTGAAGACGCATAAAGAATCGTACACGCGAATGTATGGAAAGAAAGAAAATTTTGATGTAGTTTATGAATCTCTTGTTCCTTCCTTGAGTGGTCCGACACCAGTGTCAAAATGGATGACCTTCCCTGATATGGGTCATCTTATTATATGTGCATATGATAGGGTGTGCATTGACTTGACGCGATACAGGTTTTCAGAAATTGTTTTTCCACTCCGAACCGCACCACCTCAAAATCCAAATGATCGCATCATGTGTATTGGATGACTTGCAAAATCAAGACATTTTGTACAAGTTTACTTGAAACCGAGATGTCCCATACCACCTATATCACTAGAATGAACGACTCATTCAACCATAAATGTCGAGACGTGGCCGAATCGTTTTGTTGAAAGGATGCAAGAATTCGAAAGATTAAACAACATTGAAAAGGAATTGAATGCAGAAAGTCCAAAGGGGTACCACCAATAGATTTAGTCGGGGACACTTATTTTAATTCGTTTTGAATTCTTATATAACCAGACGACTAATTGTAAAATTTTTGAAGTGTAAAATAGTCACTTTTTATTCTTATGTCTTATTCATGCACTTATGTCGTTTATTTGTCTATTATGATGTGCTTCTATATTGAGCTATGATTTTAAAATGTAGCGGGGAAAGTTCCAGATATGCATCTACGAAAGGTTCTTAATTTTGTAGTATCAGGGAAAGTTCCAAAGATACACCTTCAGAAACAATAATTAAGGGTTTGTTTCGTGGATATATCTCCAGAAAAAGATTGACAAAATACGGTTGGTCCATATTTACCTAATTTTTCTATTAATAATGGGTTTCATTTGTTATCATTTACACAAATACAAAAATGTCTCAATTGTTTCAAATCAAGATTCGTCAGTATGTCGCAAGTGTCTCCTTTTCCGACGGCAAAACACCTAGGAGGACGTTCAAGCTTATGGATCTCACCCCCCTCACCGATATCATAGATGAGATCCAATATCGCCTACCTTACAATGACGAAAGGTTGTGAAGCTCGAGTATTGTTCACCTTCAGTTGACAACGAAGGAAACGTTGTTTACAGCAAGTTTGAGCTCAAGAATCAAGACGATGTTAAGCCGATATGAGGAACATATTTCAGTTTCGAAGAGAAAATTCAGCTCGAGTTGGAGGTAACGGTCCGAAGAACGGTCAATGATATCTTAGAGATGTGGAAGCGTCCATTGGGCTATTGAAACGTAGTATATAAATTTCTGTCGAAATTATCCATGTAACGCTGGTTTTATTTTGTAGATGTTGATTTTATCGTTACAATGTTGATTTTCTGGTTTACTGGTTCTAAGTTTCTTCTATATATACACATACAAAAATATTCCGTAGATGCATCTACAAAATTAATTAAAAAAACTGAAAAAATATGCGTTCGGAGATACATCTCCAAAAACAAATGACATTTTTGTTTGCGCGTAAGGTGTCTAAGAATTCCAAGGGATGAGTGCCATAAAAAGTTCTCTTAATTTTTCATTGATAACATTGCTTTAGTAAATGCTTAAGCTTTTTTGATCTGAGGAGATTTGTTCAAAAAATATATAAGGTGTGTTAGAATAAAGAAAAAAAACACTTTATTTTTATTATTAGACATGTGCTGTATGAATGTTATATAAGTGCCGAACACTGATTTAAAAATTACTGAAACGAAGAAAATAATAATTTTTTTGGAGGACATTTGTCTAACTTATCTGATATTTGTTGTATGAATATCATATGAGTGTTGGACATTGATTTAAGGAGGGTTGAATCAAAGAAAATAACAATTTTTTTAGAGGACACTTGTTTGATTTTTTTTGACACTTATTTAACTTTTAAAGTATATATCATATCATACGAATGTCATACAAGTGTCAGACACCGACGTGTATCAAACACCGCGATACTCCTATTTTTAGAGATGTTGGACTTCCTAAATTTGTATACTAGCAATTATTTATAGGTCACCATCAGTTAGACATTCAGGTAGACAACAAAAATCTATTTTTACACGCGTTCACTTTTATTTCTCAAGAGTCAATTGATTATAGAGCCAGTGTGATTAACTATATCAAATTATCAATCATCTAAGTGGAAATTGGGTCACCCTGTCTTTGAATTCCAACAAAAGGAAGGGAGTTTTATAAATATTTATTTTTAGTTTATTTTCCAATCATAAATCATAATTTGCCAATAATTCAATGAGCAAAAGAAAAACACTATGTAATTAATTTCTTCTCGTATTAAAACTTTGTTCTTTTATTCATAGTGCATACTCATCAGTCATCAGAGAGAGAAGATATATAGATAGTGACATAAGTTTACCATTATTTATAATACAAACATATCTTTAGTTTCTTGATTAAATAATGCAGGATTTGGGCATTATTTGATCTAACATCTCTTTCTCTTTAAAAGGGGATGATTATTTAATAGCAAATTTCTCAAAAATTAAATAATTGCTAAGGCATGCATGATTCACTTTAAAAAGGAAAGAGAGACCATACTAGTGTAGATGTGTCCCTTTTTTCTTCTTCTTCTACTTTTCATATTTCTCTATCTAAATAGTTTGGTAGTATTGATTTTAGTTAAAGAGTCCCATCTAATTAAAATTATTTTTGAGGCAAAAGAGATCTTTTTAATCTTATATACTACTGCATGAATTAGTGGTGACCAATTTCATATCCATGAAGAAAAAGTGCTTGCCTCAAACGTTTAGAAATACGAATCAATCATATAACAATATTGTGATTTTTTTGTTAATTATTTGAAAAACTTTATTTTTAAGACCTATTTATAATTAATTTTAATAAATTTTATCTTAATAGATCAAATACATCATTTAGTACTTTATGTTTTACTTTAATAACATCTTGGTATTTATTTATTTATTTTTTAAATCGGGTCTTTTAAATCATCAAACTTTAGGGTTTAATTATTATGCACTGATAGTGTAAAAATAGTCTACACTGTCATCCGATAGAAATATATCATTATGCTATGTCATATAATTAGTTTAAAATTTTCAGTATGATTTGACAGAATGGATGATCGTCATTGATTTACAGTGTAAAAAAAAATTTATACTGTCAGTGCGTCACCCTTTTTTTCCAAACTTTAATAGCGTTTTTGTCCAATGTTTAAAATTATTATTATTATTATTATTATTATTATTATTATTATTATTATTATTATTATTATTATTATTATTATATAATGTTATCATAAATTATTTGATATTATTATCGAAATATACATTATCATAAACGCAAAATGCATATTGTTGAATGTAATTCAACATTCAAGTTAATCTAGTTTTGACTTTCATTTACTTTTGAATTTGAATTTATAAGAAATGTGAATTTAAGTCGAATTTGGGTGGTTATAAAACTTTCATTTCTCTCTCTCTCTCTCTCTCTCTCTCTCTCTCTCTCTCTCTCTCTCTCTCTCTCTCTCCTAATTCTTCATCTTCATCTTCTTAAATTCTTTTGCATTGTTAATGGAGGTTCATTGTTGAACTCCAACAATTGGTATCCAGATCTCCGGTTTTGATTCAGGAACGGGAAACACGAGTATACGCGAGGTGTGTGATTGATTTCGTTTATGAAATTCACACTGAATTGAAATTTGAAATCGAAATTAATCATATTTCTTGATTCTGTGTGATTGGGAAACACAAGTGTTGTTGAGAATTGAGTGATTTGCACAAGAATGAAGATGAACGGAGGAAACGGTAGCTTAAACACAACTTCCAATATTTGATGGAAATAATTGGAATCGGTGGATGATTCAAATACGTGTGTTGTTTTGAGCTCAAGATGTTCTTGATGTTGTCAATGACGGTTACATGCCAGTTGCAGAAAATACAACAGAAGCGCAGAGAAATGTGCAATGTGAAACGAGAAAGAAGGATAAAAAGGCATTGCTATTTATCCATCAGTGTGTGAATATGACTGTGTTTGAAAAGATTGCTGACGTGATGAAGGATAAACTAGTGCAGTGTTATGGTGACGACGCCTCAGTGAAAAAGATGAAGTTGTAATCCTTGCGTAAGCAATATGAGAATCTCAGCATGAAGGACAATAAGAATGTACCTGAATACATTTCTAGAGTGATTGTGGTCATAAATGAGATGAAGGCTTATGGAGAAACGCTCTCTAAACAAGTTATTATTGAGAAGGTACTGAAATCACTTAGTCCTTAGTTTTATTACATAGTTGTACCTATTGAACATTCTAAAGACACCGGTACCATGATAATTGAAGAACTTTAGAGTAGTTTAGAGGCACAAAAGTTGCGTCTGACTAAGAGAAACTCTGAAAGGGAGTTTGAATAGGCTCTGAAAGCTTCTTTTCTCAAGACGAACAAAAAGCAAGCATGGTCTGAGAACAGAAGAAAGTATGATGGTGTTCAGAAGTCAGAATCCTCCAATCCAGATGAGAAGAAACATAAGAGTGTTCATAAAGGAAAGGATAATTTTGACAAGAGAAAGGTTCAATGCTACATTTGTAAAAATTTTGGCCATTTTGCTGCTGATTGTTGGCTAAACAAGGAAAGAAAGGGTGAAGAAGCCAATAAAGCCAAAGGTAGATTGGTGGTATATGGACATTGGCTGCTTAAATCACCTAATTGGAAATAAGAAATGGTTTGTTGATTTTGACTATGGTAAAAAGACCAAGATCAGATGCACTGATGATAAGTATTTGAGTGCTGAAGGAATGAGAAATGTCAAAGTAACTATGAATAATGGTAAAACTGCACTGATTGAGAATGTGTGGTATGTTCCTGGCATGAAAACCAATATGATGAGTGTAGGTCGGCTGATTCAAAAATGTTTTTCAGTAACCATGAAGGACAATCTCTTGAAGTTATATAACTGTAATCAAAAACTGAATATGAAGTTAGAACAGGGAAGGAAAATGACATTCAAGGTGAATGTAAAAATTGCAGACTCTCAATGCCTTAGTGTAACAAGTGTTGTAAAGGAAAGTGAGTTGTAGCACTAGAGATTGGAGCATCTGAATTACATAAGCTTAGGGCATATGAGTTCAAAGAATCTGGTACATGGAATTCCTATGATAGTGTCATCAGAGAAATCATGTGATGTATGCATGAGACGCAAACAATCAAGATTGTCATTCTCATCCGAAATTCCTCTGAGAGCAAAGCATGCTTTTGGTGTGGTGCATTCTGATGTATGTGGGCCATTTCTAGTACATTCACTTAGAGGAAACAATTAAATTGTGTCATTTATGGATGAGTTCACAAGAATGACATAGGTTGCACTCATTAAGTTCAAACATGAAGTGTTTGCTGAGTCCCAGAAGTTCAAAGTGAAGGCTAAAAATTAAAGTGGACAAAGGTTGAAGAACCTCACAATTAATGGTGGGGGTGAGTTCAACTCTACAGAGCTCAAGAAGTATTATGAGGAGAATATAATTGAGCACGAGGTTACTGCTCCATACACTCCTCAACACAATGGTCTTGCTGAAAGAAGAAGCAGAACTTTGCTTGATATGACAAGGAGCATGCTGAAAGAGAAGAATTTTCCTCATACATCATAGGATGAAGCTCTTGCCACTTTGGCATATGTGCTCAACAGATGTCCAACTAAGAAGTTAAAGGGAGTTGTTCCTATTGAGAAATGGAATGAAAGCAAGCAAAGTGTGAGCCATGGAGGTGTTTGGTTTTGTTTGTTACAAACATGTTCCCGAGGCTAAAAGAAGGAAGTTGGATGATAGATGCAGAGTCATGTTACTTATAGGTTACCACAATACATGTTCTTATAAGCTTTATTGTCCAGTCACCAACAAAGTTGGATTCAACAGAGATATTGTTGTGAAAGAATTAGAAGTGTGGGATATCATAAAGTATCAATCCAACTATGGTGCAGTAATAAAACGTGAGTTACATTCAGAAAGTATTTCTGCCTCTAAAGATGAAGATGAGTCAGAGTCTGCAGGTGACTCTGAGGCTGAAGTTGAATTTGAAGATGAGTCTAACTCTAAAGGTGAGTCTTGTCGCTACTCGAAAAAATGCAACGATGTCGAGGCGAAAGAGGAAAACAGAAAGTTGTCATCAAACTTTATTTATCTCAAAAGAGGAAGGGAAAACATCGAGAAAACCCCAAGAGAGAAAATGATAACATGGTCTCGCAACCAAATTATGGGTTCGGAAGCCGATTATGCAAAGGGAAGGTATTAGCACCCTCCACATCCATCATACTCGATGGTAACCATTCACTTGTGTTATGTGTAAGGATGTTTGCTAAAGGATTGCTTTCTAAAGAGTGTTCTAAGAGGGAGAGATAAGGGTTGGAAACAAAGATTGAAAGAGAAATGAGGAAAAAAGTAAAAGAAAAGGGTAGAAATAAAAAGGAGAATCTATAGGAATTCGCAGTCTTATGCCTACGTATTCCCTCGTGCAATGGGAAAGTCAGAGTCAATGTAGTTCGAAGGACTACGAATGAAGAAAATGGAAGGGTGCTCGCCAAGGATTTGAGTCATTGTGCCTACGTATCTTCACTTAAAAGAAGTGAAGACTCAGAGCGTCCGTAGTTCGAACTACGGTTTGTTGGTGTTTTTTATGGATGATGATATGTTCGCATTCTAGTAGTTAGGTGTTTTGCAGCTCGCTCGTGGAGTCTTATGCGTTACCTATTTGCGGTAGAATGGACGTAACATGCCCTTTTTGAAAAGGATAAGTTTTTGCCATCAAGGCAAGATGCCACATTTGATTTGTTGAAGTTTTATTTTAGGGGTGAGATAAGTCCTCAGATAGTAACCCCTTGCGGGTAGTACCAAATTCTTTACTTCAAGATATTTATTGTGAAAATGGTGTGGCGAATATAGTCACGTCTTCGTATTGAAAGATGAGTATCGAGATCACACACTCTAAAGTGAGCATCCAAATACTCGGAGAGGAAGAAGTTTTCATCCAATCCTCTCTCTTTAGTTCAATACAAAGAGAACCTTATTCTCTTATTTAAAGTGTTTTGATTTTGAATGGTAAGTGCTTTACGATAGTGAACCCTAAAGGTAATGTCAAGCACTCGGGATAAGAGAAGGCATTTGCCTAACCATTCCACAACCATATAAGTTTATTGAGAAAATAAGTTTGAAAAGGCACTTGGTACAAGACCAAGGTTTTTAGACTCAAAGAGACAAAAGAAAGAGAGAGAAAAAGCTTTGAAAAGAATGGGTGGTAAATAGAGCAAGGTAGGTTGATGGCGATGCGCAAGGCAATTGACTTACAAGGATGAAATACATACAAGGTTAGTGCGAGGTTTAATGGAGGAGATGAGAGATGAGAAAGAGAAGAGAAGAGAAGACCTAAGGTGATTCAAGTTAATAAGTTTGAAGAATGACTTGATGTTGGATCAAGCCTTATTTGTTCTTGATTTTGAAAAAGTGTTCTAACCTAGTTCATTTTATCTTTCTTAACAAGCAAGCAAAGCAAAAGAACTAAACTATTGCATTGTAATGGGGGAGAGGGATACATGATACCCACCAAGGGGGGAAATGAGATATAAAGTATAAATAATTTAAAGGGAATGTGTCAAGTATGGAAGAAAAGGATCATCAAGAGTCAATTTAAACAACAAAGACAAGAAGACTCAACCAAACCAACAAACATGGCAAACAACTATGCAAGATAAATCAAGCTTCCAACTTAAATCAAAGAAAACAAGAGTGTAATAACCTAAATTTTGAACCCTATATTCCATTACCATTCTAGGAGCATCAAGCATTTATCTCTAACCCTAACATTGTTTCAAGTTTACTTTTGTTGAGGTTCATCTGAATTAGGGTTTTGCACTTTTGGAATCAAGAGGATTATGGCTTAGTCAGTCAATGCTTTGGATTCATCATCATTAAATCAAGTTTCCATAACCTCAAGAGGCTTATATTCAACAATAATAAAATGAAAATCGGTCTCACTACAAGTTCATTGAAGCTCAGTTTCATCTGGCCCCAAACTAGGGTTTTATTAGGAAAAGTCAACTGTTCCTTTGACTTTTGATCCAAGCATGATCCCAAACCTTGGGAAATGATTCAACATGTTCATATAAATACTTGGAGCCTATCTATTATGATTTAAAAGTCCAAAGATGTAAGTTCATTGAAGATCACACAGTTGAATTCATATAATACAAATTTCATCTAATAAAGTCAACCCTTTGACTTTTAGGTTTTTTGGTCCAAATTGTGGCATTCAATATAAATTTCATCAAGACATGTTTAATCATTGAGTTTGATCATGAAAAATCAAGATTTGAGAGGTTTCTTGCAAAAGGGGTAAACTTGGATAAGTTGAATTTTTTCTAAGTATATGAAAAAAAACCTTAATTTTGGTGCTGACTTTGAAAGATCATAACTTTCAATCCACACATCCATTTTTTGAGTTCCAAAGATCAACTTGTAGATATCATCATGTACTATAAAATTTTCTGACCTATGAGAAAAATATACTTGAAGTTTGAGATATGGAGCTTCAAAGTTTGGAAGAATTTCAAAACACTTAGAATTTTTCAAGGCCAACCTTGTTCCTTCAATTTTCAACCAACTTCAAGGCCAGTTTTCATCGTGATCCCTTTTGATTCAATACTTTCATCAAAAATTAAAGTTTTAGGGCATGTTTAGGGATTTCTAAAAATTATAATAATTCATCCATACCATTTTTGAGCTAGGAGTTTCGAAGAGGGAAAGTTAGCCATCCATGTTTGAAGTTTTGACCATTTTCATGCCATGTACAAGTTGCAAGATCAAGCAAATATCCAAATCACTTGACTAATAACCTTGAACTCTTCAAACCATGCCATATCTTTATGTAAATTGAACATGAACTTGCTTGTTATGATGTATGTAATGTGTTTGAACCATTGCTAGTTGCTTATCATGCTTGAGTATTACTGTGCCATTGAAACTGCAAATGTGAGCTTTTGGAGGTTTTTCTATTGTGTTTTGAGTTACAGGCATATTTAGACCAAACCAAGTTCACCACTTATCTCCTTGTTAAAAAATATGCAATTTTGATTTTTACTTCATCAAGTTTCATTGAGTATTCAGAAAGTTAGATTGGATTTTGCAAATCAGTTTTGAGGATATTCAGCCATGGTGCATTTGGTTGAGTTCCCAGGTCATGACTTGGCTTATCTCTATTTTTATGGGGGGTGATACAATGGATGTATCACCACCCTAGTGGTTTAGCATGCGCGCTTTAGTACTCTCTTGCCTTTCCTAACCAGAGTTTGAGTCCTAGTCACCCCCATTTTTGCTACTTTGTGCAATTTTTGTTATATTCTCATCTCTGAAGCTGTTTTAAAATATATATTTTTGTTTCTATTATGATAAAAAAGCGCACCTTGGTTGGATTGGTTATGTTTTGAGACACAAGCTTAGTGGCCTGGGTTCAACACCCACCAAGGCCACTTTCTTATTTTTAACACCTATTTTTCATATTTTCTTCACAATTTGAAAACACCATAACTTTGTGATCCTAAAGGATTTTGGATCCATTCTTTTTGCATCATGCTCATGAGAATGTATATTTTTTTATCTATGTCAAGAAATTTCCAAAAATAATTATTTATTTTATACTTATTCATGTTCAAAGTATGTGACCTTTTTAGGTTTCTTTAGGGTTCCTCTTGTTTCTTTTGATTGATTCTTTAGCTTTCTTTGTGCATATTAACTTATATGGACCTTGTGCATCTTGTATAAACTTTAGATCATATAGTGAACTTGTAAATCCTTGTTGTTACTTTTTCAAACTTATATTCATATGTGAATACATGCTTAAAACTCCTTGAAACTTTGGTTGTTACCTTGCCCATAACATGTGATTCTCTTCCATGATCAAGTGATTTCAATACACAAGTGCTTTATGTTAACCATGCTATACTTTGAGTTTTATTAAATACTTGTTTGTTTTATTTTGAAAATATGATTAGTATACATGTTTGTATGAATCAATCCTTGTGATGTTTTTTCATCTTGCTCAAAGACCATATTGAACCCTAACTTACTTCTTGGTTGTTACCTACTTGTAATGAACATATCCTCCTTATTAAGCATGCTTGGTTGTTACTCTTTCCATGTCTTATTTGTATTCATGTTAAAAATTGTGACAATTTATGCATTTTTACTTTGATTTCTACCATGATAAGTAATGTATTGACTTATGCATGCTTTCCTTCATATGATTCATACTTGTCTTATATTCATGATTAATTAGTGCTAGAACTTCAAACTTATTTTCCATGATTGTATAGATGTTGTAACACCTATTGTTTGGATACCTTATCATTGGCTGTCACCATGATTTATAACTTCTTTGAGATGTATGCTTGGTTGTCACCTTGCTCTTTTTGACTTTGTCAAGCCTTTACCTTGAATGTTGTCACATCACTCTCACACTTTGGTTGTTACCATATATATCTTCTTCATGTGTGATTTGTTCTTGATATCACTGTTTGAATATCACCTTTGACCTTTGTTAAAATTCTCCTCAAGTGATGTAGCTTGTTAGCTCTCATCTTAAAGAGTTGCCTTTTGTTCCTTAGTCCAAAGGAAAGTATCTTTATTGACTTAATGTCATAGATATCTCATTTCTTCGCTTGAACTTGTTAGAGTCATTAGATCCTTCAACTTAGCCTTAAGTTAAAACCCACATCCCTTTGGCTTTGTTAAGTCAAGATCTTAGCACATCTTGTTAGGAGTCCTATAACATAGAACTTAGGATTAGAGTTTGTTAACTCTATGTATGTACCATTGTTATGTGTACTCACTTTCCCCTTTGACATTTGTTAAAATCATCCCCAGTTAGATCTTTTAACTTAGACTTAGAGAGTTTGTCAACTCTATGTAAGTATCATTATTATGAATACTTATTCCCCTTGTAACCTTGACCATAGTCAAAAGTTCTTTCACCCTAGTTAGGTGAACTACAGTTGCTCTGATTCCATCCTTGTTAGGATACGTAGGCACGATATGCAACATCTTGGCAAGCATACTTAGTGTATATACCTATGGGTCTTTACCTTTAGTACCCTTACTTTAGCAGATAACCATTAGCAAACAAACACTAGCAAAAACACAAATACCAAACAAGAGGTTCCTGTAGAGTACTACAAATATTTAGGAAGCTAACACCTTCCCTAGGTATAACCAACCCCCAAACCCCCGATCTGTTAGCTTTGTTGTTATAGAGCACACTTAAGGTTTTCTTCAATCTTTACCCTTTCCTTTGGATAAATCAAAGTTCGGTGGTGAACTTCAATGATTTCTGATTTAAGTTAATTAATAGCTTGATATCCGATTCTCACTGCAACAGAAATGGCGACTTCACTGGGGATATTCCAGAATATGGCTTAAGAGGGTTAAGCCCACCTTGTTTGTATTTGTGTTTTGTTTATGTTTGTTTACTTTATACATGTATATTTGTAAATATATGTATATTATACTTGTTATGTTGCATATGTGCATTGGGTTGACACCTTGAGAGGTGAGATAAAGTCTTAGCTCGGACTTGAGTGTATACTTATGATAGGATTGTGGTATGATCAAAAGTTGACTGTTGGGAGTAGTCTTAACATGATTGATATATGATGTAACCATGCTAAGTTGAGGCCCTTTTGGAATTACTGATGTCGTATGAGTAGTCATACGTTCATTACTTTTTTTTGACCTAGGAGTCCGTGAAACTGAGGACCTTTAGTTACCCACTCACCCCACTTGGCCTTTTTTAGGATGTAGTGCAACGACTATGAGGGAGTAGTCCCGAATAGTTGATACGCGATACTACACTCAGACGAGTTTATCTTGAGAATATTATTGACTCACATGAGTAGTCGTGTAAGTTGATAATATTCGAAAGATTTATCGATGACTATGGGAACTTTGTAGAACCTATTGTGCAAGTACAAACAACCCATAATACATATCTATTGATAAGGGTATACCATGGATCCATGCTTGTAACCTAAACCTAGGGCCTTTGCTCATGTGCATATGCATTGTATATATGTGAATACGTGAATACTTGTATATATGTTTCCTATGCATCATCTCATTGTCTCATCATAAGAATTCATGCGGTTGGTTTTGAAAAGCTCAGTGGTTTTCCTTATAGAAAAAACCTTAGGTCATAGATTTTGGAAAAAGAAACACTAGAAAGTACAACTTCAAGAAAACAGACTTGACAGAGCTAAAAAGATTGGTGGCCTTAGTGTCTTGTCCTGAAGACTTCAGAAAAAATATGGAAGATTGTTGGGACTTGTCAAGATCAAGATGAAATGAGTCATCAACACCCTCATGCAGTTCTATGACCCTCTCTGTCGTTGTTTCGCCTTTCCTGATTATTAACTCGTTCCAACCTTGGAAGAGTATTCATATCATATTGGTCTACCAGTGTTGGACAAGAAGTCGTTCATTCGTTTGGAGAAATTCCCTTCACCAAAAGACATTGCAGATGCCATCCACCTAGAAGCTTCCAAAGTCAAAGAAAATCTCACCACCAGGCATGGACTCAGAGGTCTACCTTCTAAAGTTTTGATAGGGAAAGCTGTTTTTCTTGCCAAGGATAACAATCTAGATTCTATTGAAGCAGTCCTTGCATTGCTTATCTATGGCTTGGTTTTATTCCCCGAAGAGGAAGGTTTCATTGACATCAATGATATCCAGATCTTTATGAATGGTAACCCCGTACCTATTATGCTTGGAGAGGCCTACCATTCTATTCACTATAGGACTTTAAAAGGATATGGGACTATCCTATGATGTGCTCCTCTATTATATAAGTGGTTTGTTGCACACTTACCGAGGAAAAATCTTTTTAGAGAAAATCCAAATGGATAGAGGTGGTCTTAGAGACTCATGGCTTTGACTCAGAATGATGTACATTGGTATGATCTCGCTTATGACAAAGGAGTGATCATTGACATTTGTGGTTCATTTCCTAACGTACCTTTTCTCAGTGTACAAGGGGGAATCAACTATAACATTTTCCTAGCAAGACATCAGTTTGGATTTCCCATGAAAGAAAAAACCAGCAATATCCTGTTGTCAGGTTTCTTCTATCTCAACGAAGAAGCTAGTATGAGGTTAAGAGACAGTGTTGCAGATGCTTGGAAGACTATTCACAAGAAGACCAAGGCTGATTTAGGAAGGAAGAATTGTGTAGCACTTGAGCCTTTCACACAGTGGGTCTGTTCTCGAGCTCGTGATCTCAGAATGCCTTATCTCCCAGAGAAACCTCTGCAGACTGTTTTTGCTTCTTCCTATGTCATCCCTGTTGAGCGCATGGAGGAATACCAAGAGACATTGGCTAGGATGAAACTTGAACGAGATACTTGGGAGGGCAAGTACCACGTCATTCATTCTGAGTAGTTGGAGATGAAGAGAAAATTGAAAGAGAAGGATGATTGGATTGAGTTGCTTGAGAGGAGGGTTGTTGACATATATGTGGCACAAGAGAATTTATTTTTCTCTAGTGTCTAGCCAATGCTTAGTACTCATGAATATTCTGACATCCCACCTACGTCTAGTGCTTGGAAGGGAATCGTTGACAAGCTAGTATTGGAGAATGCAGAGTTGAAGAGACAAAAAAGGACGCATGGATAGGACCTTTTTAGCTAGACTCTGTTGAGACGCTAGGGCCTAGTCTTTTCCTCTTGTATTTTAAATTTCTTGTATTGTACTTTGAAGTTGTAACTTTTTCCACTATTAATGAAGTAAGGTTTTTGCGCCAAAAGTGTGTCTTTTACAAATCTATCTCCTGAGTTTCTTAAAAACCAATTGCATTGCATCTCATTGTTTTTGCTAACATCCAAGGAGCCCAATCTCTTATTTTGCAAACATTGTAATGGACTCAAAAAAGATAATAACTCCAAGATGAACATTCAAAATCCCGAGATTGGAAAATCTGAGAATGCTATGAGGTCTAGTGAAAAATACTTTGTCATTTAGCAACAAATATGGAAGCCTTCTGCCATAATTGGAGCTCCAAATAGATGAGGAAATGTTGACGGCGCTCGTACAATTCTACGACCCCATTTACCATTTCTTCACATTTCTAGACTATCAATTGCTACCAACATTAGAATAGTATTCTGCCTTGATGGGGTTGCATGTCACTCCTCAACCATTTTCTAGGGGGCGGGGAGAGAAAAGACCAAATAGGAGAGTCTTGGTTGAAGCCTTACATCTAGAGCCATCTGATCTTCAGACTGATTTGGATGTCAAGGATGGATTCTCTGGTTTACAAGAAAGACCTTTGATGGAAAGAGCTGAAGCTCACGCTGATAAGAAAGACACAAAAATCTTTGAAGCCATCTTGGCCTTGCTGATTTATGGACTCCTTCTATTCTCAAGTGTTGACGAGTTCGTTGACTTGAACGTCATCAACCTGTTTCTGATCAGGAACCTCGTTCCCACCTTACTAGCTGATGCATACTTCTCTATCCATCTGAAGAACTCCCATGGAGAAGGACAAATTATTTTATGTACCGCTCTCCTTCACAAATTGTTTATTTCGCACTTGCCAAGGACCGCCTCTCTATGGAATCTAAAGGACAGTCCTGCATGGACATAAAAGCTTCTATCACTCAAAAACTATGACATTCGTTGGTATGATCCCATGTATGGAGGGGTTACCATGATTCACACCTGTGGGGACTTCCCTAATGTGTCTCTTCTTGGCACAAAAGGATGCATTAACTATAACCCTATCCTAGCTCGCCGTTAGCTAGGATATCCAGCAAAGGAAAAGCCTGATCCGGTTCTTTTAGAAAGATGTTTTCTTGAAGAAGGAAGAAACCCAAATCTCAAAGCACAAATTACGTACGCTTGGCGTCACCTCAATACCCAAGGGATGACCACTCTAGGGCATCCAGACTGTACCATCTTAGAGGCATATCTTCTTTGGTCTAAAGAGAAAGCTTTGAAGATGTTCTACACTCACTTCGAGCCAATTCCGACGAATCCGAATGAGCCTCTCTCTATGGGGGAATTAAGGAGTTCTTTAGTCAAAGCTGAAAAAGAGAAGAAGACGTGGGAGGATTAATACTTCATGGTTGCTCAAGAAAACGAAGAACTCTGGAAGCTGCTCCGTCAGAACCAGAAGGAAGAAATTGCAAGGACGATGAAGCTTCAAGAGGGGGAAGGACCTTCTCGTCATATGAACTAGGCCTTTTAGTTTCAATATTTTGTTGTTAATTTATGTCTGCACTCTGGCTTTTGATGTGTAAACTCTGTTTCTGTAAAACTTTCATTCGTTAATGAAAAGGTTACTTTGCTTTATGCTGGTTTCTCCATTATTAATGTTCGTAAACATAATTTGGGGTTCTTTGAATGTTATCTTTGCATTTACATTTAGCATTTCATGAGCATATGCATTTCCTGTTCGATGGCTTATCTTTGTTGTTTTACCTCCAGTCTGTCACACTGAGTCCTCCACATCCTTATAACACTAGAGCTCAAGCTTAAAGAAGAATGGCTAAGCAAGATCAAGAGTTTGATAGAGTCAACAACAAGTTGAATGACATATGAGGCAGTATGGGGAAAATTATGGAGATGTTAGAAGTAATTCGTGCAAAGATAGACACTCAGACGACTGTAGTTTCCGAGATCAATGCCACAACAATGGAGCCTACACTAGTTGTAACTGTCGCCACCAGTGATCCACCTTTTGGTCTATCATTTAACTTTGTACCACCACCAGTCACTGTGACGACTACTCTGCAAGTACCCCAGCAGACCATCCCTCTGAATGTTGATTTTCCTCACACTATTCCTACTTACACTCCAGCTGTTGTGCAAGCGCAAGCACATCCATACTTCAACAACCAACATCAGGTCTATGATATCCCTGACCAGTCTGAAGAAGGAGATGAACGCCATGAGAAAATGAGGGAAGATTTTGAAACCATGGAGAGAAAGGTAAAGGATATGGAAGGTAATAGCGTATTTGAGGCCGATGCAATGGATATGTGCTTGGTTTCTGATTGGTGATTCCACCAAAATTCAAAATACCAATTTTCAATAAATATGAAGGGGCTACTTATCCCAGAACCTTCCTGTCATGTACTATAGGATGATGGCAACCTATGTGGAAAATGATAAACTAATGATCCATTGCTTTCAAGATAGTCTCAAGAGTGCTTCAACTAAATGGTACTTGAGCTTAGACCAATCTAGAATTCATAATTTCCAAGACTTGTCTGATGCTTTCGTCAAGCATTACAAGTATAACATGGATTTGGCTCTGGACGAAAGACAATTGTTGAGCATGGCTCATAAAAGTTCTGAATCTTTCAAAGAATACGCCCAACGTTGGAGGTAACCCGCCTCACAAGTGAAACCCCCTCTGTCCGAAAAGGAATTAGCTGATTGGTTCGTCGATACGGTAAGGCCAGAATTCTATGAGAGAATGGTTAGTAGTGTGAGTGCTAACTTCTCTAACACTGTAGCTGTGGGAGTAAAAGTGGAATTGTGATTAAAGAATGGAAAGATGACAAGCATTGCTGGCAATTCAAGTGGAAGTGTCACGAAGACGACCTTTTGGAATGTTCATAAGAAGAAGTAAGGTGAGGCTAATGTCCTTTCTACATAAAGAAGAAGTCAAATTAGGAAGCCTTAACGTCAACAACAACCATTGTACCTTGTGCAATATACTCAACAACCCTACGTGGCGGTCATTACGCCCACGTTCTACAATCAAACTCCTATTTTTCAGCAAGTTCAACAACCGCCCACATATCAACAAGGCTATCAACAGGTGACCAATGCCTCAACCTATCAACAACAACAACAACCAAGGGCTCCAATCCCTAGAAAAAATGTACAAAACAGAATACCAGGGGGCAAGACCTCCTATCCCACCGATTCCAATGAGTTATACTGAGTTGTACCCCTACATGGTGCAACAAGGTTTGATCACCACCAGAAAGATGGGGCCACCGCCAGATCCTCTCCCACCATTCTATAATCCTAATGCCCACTGTATGTTACATGAAGGGGCTATCGAACATGATTTAGAAGGATGTCTCGCGTTGAAGCATATTGTTCAAGAACTGGTGGAGAAAAGGATTATGTCCTTTGGGGATCGTCAACCCAATGTAAAAAACAACCCATTGCCCAACCATGGGAGCGATAATGCAATAGAAGATGTGTCAGAAGCAGTAATTTTCGATGTAAATGCAATCAAGACTCTGTTACAAGCTCTTCACAAAAGATTAATCGAAGCTAGTATGATCAAGAGTACCCATTCAGAATGTGAAGAATATACTGAGAAATCCAAATGTTGCACTATAGTCCAAGAAGATATTCAGAGATTGATGAATGATGGTTTTTTGTAAGTTTGTAGTAAGATGAAGAAAGAGGAGGTGTCAGAGATTGAACCTATTCTTAATATTCCAAAAGAGACTGGAAAAGTGCCAATATTCAATATTCAAGACGTCAGTTTAACAGATCCAGTACCCGATACTATCAAGCCAGTGTTCAATGTTAAAAAGCCCGCTGCACCGATAGCTAGTCAGCCAAGATTGGTCAACACTCAAAAGCCCATGCCTTTCTGTTTCAAGAGTACCAAAGTGGTACCTTGGAAATAGGATATTGCATGGAAAGATTAGAGATCTAGAAAAGATGTACAAAATGAAAGTGTGAAGAGTAATCATGAAGACACCACGAACATTGTTGGTACAAGCAAGATGACCCGAAGCGGTCGAATTTACCAACCTAAGGTGATTGTGGTCCCTCTCAAAGAAACCATTACTGTGGAACCTGCAAAAAGTAAAGAAGCGTCAAATGAAGAGTTCTTGCGAATCATCAAAAGAAGTGACTACAAAATCATATATCAGCTACACCAAACTCCATCAAAAATTTCAATCATGTCTCTCCTTTTAAGTTCTCCCGCTCACAGATCCGCCTTACAAATACTGCTAGCACATGCCCATGTAACCAAGGACATAACATTTGGTCAATTTGACTTGGTGATTGCCAACATTACCGCATGTAATACCCTAAGCTTTAGCAATGATGAATTGCCTACAGAAGGTTATAAGCACAATCGTGCTTTGCATGTATCAGTAAAATGCCAAGAAGATACTCTAGCAAGAGTCTTGGTGGACACTAGTTCCTTTCTGAATGTATTACCCAAGAGGACGCTCACTAAACTAACATATAAGGGGCTGACATGAGACCTACCTCTTTGATTGTCAAAGCCTTTGATGGTTCCAAAAGAACAGTGATAAGAGAAGTGGATTTACCTGTTATGGTTAGGTCCCATGTATTTGACATTACTTTCCAAGTGATGGACATCAATCCAGCATACAACTGTTTATTGGGAAGGCCATTGATCCGTGCCACCGGTGCGGTGACCTCTACTCTTCACCAGAAGATGGAATTTGTAGTGGATGACAAATTAGTGGTCGTTCATGGAGAAGAAGATCTGATGGTGAGCAACCTGTCATCATTCAGATACATTGAAGCTGACGAAGATGCCTTGGAAACTTCTTCCCAAGCCTTGGAGATAGCCAATGTCGTGTTGATTGAGGAAGCTCTGGTTGAGGGTGGTCTATCTTTTGCATCTGTTCAAAGCATAAAATTTTCATTGAAAAATGGCATTCTTGCAGGATAGGGGAAGTCATTCAAGTATAAGCAAGAGCAAAGACGAATCGCCAAGGGTTGGGTTACAAACCAACTCAAGACAAGACTCAAGGGTTTTCCAAAGGACATTTATTAAAATCATCCCCAGTTAGATCTCTTAACTTATACTTAGAGAGTTTGTTAACTCTATGTAAGTATCATTGTTATGAATACTTATTCCCCTTGGAACCTTGACTATAGTCAAGAGTTCTTTTACCCTAGTTAGGTGAACTACGGTTGCTCTGATTCCATCCTTGTTAGGATACATAGGCACGAGATACAACGTCTTTGCAAGCATACTTAGTGTATATACCCATAGGTCTTTACCTTTAGTACCCTTACCTTAGCAGATAACCATTATAAAACAAACACTAGAAAAAACGCAAATACTAAATAAGAGGTTCCTGTAGAGTACTACAGATACTTAGGATGCTAACACCTTCCCTAGGTATAACCAACCCCCGATCTCTTAGCTTTGTTGTTACATAGCGCACTTAAGGTTTTCTTCGATCTTTACCCTTTCCTTTGGATAAATCAAAGTTCGATGGTGAACTTCAATGATTTGTGATTCAAGTTAATTAATAACTTGATATCCGATTCTCACCACAATAAAGAGGCATACAAGTGAATACTCATACACATTAAAACCATCTAAACATGCCCAATCACACAACAAACTCAAGCAATTAGGAAAAGACAAACCAATGGTGTACAAGCATACATGCCTTGAAAAGTTAACCACATGTTAATAATGGACAAACTAAAATAAAGAGAGTTAAGCAAGATGAAAAACAATCAAGGTGAGAAACTAAATCACCTCATGGTCAACACATTTTAAAGAGGAGAAAAGATTCACAAGAGCATTCATTAAGAATCAAAGTGAAGATTAGGCATATGTAAACATTTATCTCATGAAAACAAAACAACAATGGCTATGCTTATGTAATTAGAGCATGTGAATACGGGAGGTCAGAAGAAAATACAAGAATTTCAATTCATATTCAACACTAAGACATCAAAGAAGTTCCATATGAATCATCCTCAAAACACGAGCAAAGAACTAGGCATGCATAATTCCTTATCAACCTCAAAAAGATTCAAACATCCACATACAAGAAAAAGGGTTCAAAAGGCAAGCAATACACAATGAGTTAAAATAAATCAGAAGCTTAAACATATATTTTCAAGTCAATTAAGATTATCAAACATCAAATGGATTCATATAAGAACACAAGTTCAAGAACTAGGTCAAAATAGGCATGCTTCATCTCAAAACAACATCACAAAGACACATCAATCCAAAGCACTTAGACAATAAAAAAATATGGAAACAAGGCTCTATCTCATGCTAAGACATCTAGGAACATGTGAGACAAGGATCCTCAAAATAATTGAACAAGTTCATCATCAAATAAAATCAACAAGCTCAAGGATGTTCAACAATCGAGCATGAATCGAGGTTCAAATTAAATTACATGGAAAGTAATCAAATAAGTATCATCAAGGCACAACAAAACCACTTAAAAATCAAGAAATCATGTATCAAAATAAGGTGAAAAGCATGACTCAAGAATAGGTCTCAAAGGCATCAAAGCACAAACCCTAATCCAAGGGTAAACATGTAAAAGCAACTTCACAAATAAATTCAAATAAAATAGAAAAAGAAATGTAAAAATAAAATAAAAATAATGATAAAATTCTTAAGACATTAAAATACCTAAAACATATTTTTAAAGATTTTTATAAAGTTTGGAAAAAATAAAATTAAATCAAAATGAGAGAAGAAGAAAAAGAAAATAAAATAAAACTCAAGTGACAAAGGGGTGTAGTAGCAGAATCTAAAACGAACTGAAAATGGTGTTGAAGCGCATCTGGGCAAAAAGTGTGGGGGTTCTAGTATCAATTTGTTAGGCCCAGATTCATTTTAGAAGCAAAAAACCAACAAACACGCGTGGCATGCCTCATTAATCCTACAAGGCTCCAAGTCACTGCCACGCAGTGCCAACTTAGTCGGGTCAATGAGTTAACCTACAAAACACATCAGACGTTGGAGCTAGGGCTCCAGACGTCTTCTCCGGTGACTCTCACCAGAGCTCACTGAAAATCTCACCAAAACGAAAAAACCAAGACACTATCTTGCATGTTTTTTCATGTAGGTCACGAATCTGGCCTCAAAACTTAAAAATAAACCTCCTAAGGCCATGAAAATAGAGCACGAGAAAATGGTACACAAACTGAAACTTCAAAATAACAACACAACAACAACAAAAACACGTCCCTTATGTCCTCAAATCAACAACAACACACATCACAGATTAAGATACATGCTAGGAAAGTGGAAAAGAGAGAAAAGAAATTACCCACGGTGAACACTTGTATGTTGTGGTTTCACATGTATACCAGCTTCTAAACTCCTCATTTATCTCTTAGGAGGTTTATGAAAGAAAAGGAATGAAAGGAAAAGCTTTGAGGAGTGAAATTCGAAGAGAGAGGATTTGAGAGTGAAAGAGAGATTTTTTAGGTGGTCTGGCTGCAGAATGATCTCTCTGAAGCTTGCTAGGGTTTTATGACTTCAATAGTAGGGTTTTGGGTAAGTTAAAATGCTTGTTTATTGTGGTTAAGTGGTTTGGTTAATTTTTGTGAAAAAATTCAAAATGCGAAGTGTGAGAATGGTGGCGCGAATTCTATCATTTTGGGTTGTTGGTTGTCATCTTGGAGTGGTGTGAGAGAGAATAATCAGAGTGTGGTGAGGTAGTACATCAGGAAGAGTGGGATACTAAGTTTTTATAAGTTTTTGCAACATTTTGGAAGCTTGGCATTCATGGAAGGCTCAGAAGCAAATGATAGTAAGATCACTTGGACTCGTTCCTTAACCCATTGCGTGTAGGCTTCTTTTGCTATGCAGTTCTTTTTACTCATCTCTTCCTTCACGATGAATTTATACTCATGCAACACTAAACCTCTTTAGTAACCCCATGTCATCAACCCCTTCATGAAAGATGAATTCCTCCACTACCCCAGGATTTGGCTTGTCAAGCATATGATACCCCAATTGGCGGAAGGCAAGTCTTAGATTGTAATTAATTCCACCCTTTGTACCCAAGGGAAGTACATTGGAGAATTTACCACGATGAAGAATGATTCTGGTATCGTTGTAAGCTCGAGAGTACCAAAAGATGTCATCAGCAGTAAGAGACATGATCCTCTAAGACCATTTGAGATTTCCACTATTCTCAAAGAAAGAACCTTTTTACTGCAGATGAAACATGAACCATCGGTACATCATAGGAGCACAACAGACAATAGTTTCTTTCTTCTTTTTATTCCTCTAATGAGTCGAATAATAGGTATCAACAAGAAGTGTAGGAACAGGGTTCCTGGACAAGAAGATACTAATGGCAGCTTGATCTACGAAATCCTCCATGTTCGAAAACAAAACGATCCCATATATTAGTAAAGAAAACACGATGTTGAAAGCTTTCCAGTTTCCAACTTTAGCAAAAGAAATGGTGTTGTCTACCAGAAACTTCGAAGCAAACCCCCGAATACCCTTTCCTTTAGTCTTGAGATTGTCTTCCACATCCTTATTACTAATGTAAAGAGCTTCAGCAATAAGAGGAAACTTCGGACAACTACTGGTGTAAACGAAAGGAACCTGTGATCTAGACACAACAAGGTGGGCCCTAGAAAGGTCCCCAAAACCATATAACTCAAGTGAAAACCCCCCGCCGTAGCGAATTCTCGCAGGACGAAGGTATTCTCAAGTGAATCACGATCTAGGATGTGGCTCTCGTGACAACCCAACGTGCAAAATGCAGGCGTCACGACTATGCATGTTCTACCCTATGTGTATGCTCAAGCCTAGTGACAAAGCTTATCTCTCCAATAATATCTACCCATCCCAACAACAGCAGAATAAAACATATATCCAGAATATGCAACATAAGAGTATTTAAAGCAGTAAAGAAATGCAGTAAATAACATAAAGATATAGCAAGTAAATCATAAAGATAAACACCCAAATAAAACAAAAAAGTAAATAAAACTAGGCGAGACTTTAACTTGCAAGAGCAAGGACTTTCCAACAGAGTCGCCAGCTGAGGCTAGTGGGACTATACCTGAGTGAATCACATACTTAAAGATACAACAGAGTCGCCACCGAACTTTATTTAGTCCCAAAGGACAGGAAAAATATCGATCAAACCCAAAAGGGAATAAAAACAGGTAAGGGGTTCAGTGGTGCGAAAGGAAAGTACTAGTACCTTACGCATCTGTCGTACTCAACGATGACCATTTCGCTTGCTTCTAGGCTTGGATGGGTTATCTATCTAAAGGCTTTTAGATAAAAAGAGATAAGAGATAAGAGAAAAGAAAAAGAAAGAAAGAATGTGCTCGCGGAGGATTAGGGCCCTCGTGCCTACGTATCCTCATAGTGCAATGAGGAATTCAGAGCTCAGTAGTTCATGGAACCATGAAAGAGAGAAAAGGTGGAAGAAGGTGGCTCGCAAAGATTTCACAATCTCGCGCCTACGTATCCTCATAGTGCAATGAGAAATTCAGAGCTCCGTAGTTCATTGAACCAGGAAAGAGAGAAAAGGTGAAAGAAGGTGGCTCGCCAAGATTTCGCAATCTCGTGCATACGTATCCTCATAGTGCAATGAGGAAGTCAGAGCCTACATAGTTCATAGAACTAGAACATATAAAGAAAAGGAAATAGAGATGGTGTCAAAACCAAGATCTAAAGGAAGAAAGCAAAACCCTACTGGGGATGCAAAATAAGTGGTGTCAAAACCAAGAAAGAAAGGTAAAGGAAAATCTACTGAGGAAGGAAGAAGTGAACTGAAGACTCAACTAGGGAGAAAATAGAAGAATGGTGTCGAAACCAGGAGAATAAAGGAATAAAGGATAAGAAAAGGTAAGATTCACAGGTAACTCGGTGCACTAACTGGCATGCAGTGATAAACCGAAAGAAGATAAGAGGAAAACTCTATGGGGAGAGCAAAAGGTTGGTGTCAATAGACGGACTGTGATGAACCAGAAGAAAGAGAGTATTGAACCAAAGGAAAGTGTTGAACTCTCTGGAGAACTCGATGTGTTAACTGATAAACAATGGTTAACCGAAAGGACGGGTGTGGAACCAAGCAAAGGTTTTAACCTAAAGGACGGATGTGAAACCAAGCGAAGGTTGTGACCCAAAGGACGGGTGTGGAACCAAGCGAAGGTTGTGACCCAAAGGATGGTACATTGACTGAACAAGAAGTACTTGACCGAAGGAAAGGGTATTCTAACCAAAATAAGGTTACTAACCCAAAGGTGCGAGTGTTTGAACCAAATGAAAGGTTGCTAACTGCAGGAGATTCAGTGTTTAACATAAGGACTGTGATTAACCGAAAAGAATGATTGATTAACCAAGAGAAGGTGATTAACTCAAGAGAGATTGGTTTTAATAGGCGGGCTGTGATTGATCAAATGACGGGTGTTTAACCGGGAGAGGGTGATTAACCCAAAGAAAACTCAGTATGTTAACAGACATACTGTGGTTGACTGAGGAAATAGCAAACTGGTGTTTTAACTAACAGGCAGTGATTAACCAAATGAAAAGGACAAAGAACCAAGAGAAGGTTGCGAACTCCCCTAGGGACTCAATATTTAACAGGAAGTTTGTGTTTAACTGAAGCAAAAGGATTAACTTCGTTGGGGAAGAAAAGAATTGGCTTTAACCAAAGAACAGTTGATTAGCCAAAGAAAGGAGTGGTTACAAATCTTTTGGGGAATCAAAGAATATGATTGGACAAAAGAGAAAAGAGTTGAATTGAAAGGAGGAAGTTAAATCCAGGAGACAAATGATTATGTGCAAGTGATCAAGGATCGAGTCGGCTGAGAATCGAAAGACACTACAGTAAGACGATAGAGTGACTATTCCAGGCACATGGTCATTCATCCTCTACCCAAAATAATCAAAATGAGTGTAGGAATTCTCCACTTTCATTCCTTCTCTGGCACCAAAGTATAATGCGGGAATCGAAACCAACAACGTAACAACGCGAACTTGTACAGTGCTCCAACGTGTTATAAATCTTCAACTCCACGGAGGAATGAGAGAACAAGGCTCTAAAAGATCTAAAAGTGAAGAAAGGGGGAATATCAACTAATCGAAATAAGGTTTCGATCAATTAATCAAAAGGGAGTAAACAAGCCAACAATCTTTTAAGCGAGTCGAAAGATCGTTAAAGCAAACGTACGAATTATGGATTATACAAAATTAAGTTCATTCAATGAAGAACAAACTTAATACAATCAAGAAGAAATTGAAATGGCAGCAACAAACATCAATTAGCATGCAATACTAATCATGTTATCATGTGAACAAAAGTGGAAGAATGATCATGATCATACAAGTGTCACAAAATGCAAATAATCGAAAATCGAAAAATCGTGCATTGAAAGTTTGCATACATGCTCCCAACAGAAGTTAAACAACTCATAAAACATCCCTAAATATCAAGCATATCAAGCCATGGACGTTAAATGAGGAAAAAATAGCCAACAAGCTTGAAAAAACACAAAAATATCATTTTGTCACAGTGGTAATCGATTACCACATGTAGGTAATAGATTACTTGCTTAAAAGTTACAAAAACGTGAAAAACATATAGGGTAATCGATTACCCATATATATGTAACCGATTACCACTGTAGCAGTGGCAAAAACAACTTTTCAAAAAGCACTCCCAGCAACTAAAACACTTATCCAATCATCCACATGTTATGGTAAACATTTGTGTATGAAAATTAAGTTTAAAATTCATAAATTAGGCATTAATTAAATCAAATAACTAATCAAGAACAAGAATCAAACAATTGCATAATCACTTCGCGTACACAAAAATCATCAAATATACATCGGGAACAATATGAAAGTGATCAAAAATAGTAAATTGAGTGGGAAATTTCAACCTACAAGTCGGGGGATTTCCTTGGTGATTGTTGCACATGAATTGTGATGAAGATAATCAAAGAAAACCAGAGAAATTTGAATTTGTAACCGAATCGTAGCGAAACCGGGAAAAATGCGACGGCATCTCCAAAAACGAATTTGCACCAAAGAAACTCGAGATAATCACTTGATTTGAAGCAAAAGCCAATAAAACTCCAGAAAACCAAGTAGAATTGCAAGATGAAGGAGGTTAAGCTCAAGAGAAAATCACTTCCAATGTGGAAAATGGTGAATTTGAGCTCTAATGTGGTTTTGGGAAGAAGATGAAGATGAATGTGAAGAAGTTTTAGAAAATGCAAAGCGAATTGAGAGAAATGAGAGAGGGAAAAATGAAAACTGAGAGAGAATTGTGAAAATGGTCGAAGGTCCTTGTGAAATGGTGAAGATTTCTTTATTAGAGTGTTGGTTTGGAGTTGCTAGGTATGGAATGTGCTTTGGAGTTTGCTTTGGAACTAGCCTTGGAGCAATCCCAATGCAAGTTCAAATCAAAGGGTTCTCATGCTTGCAAATGAAGTTACATGGTAGTCTTGATTCAAATTGATGTATTGGAATAAATACCTTGGAATATCTTGAAAGGTCTTAAAGTGTCTAGAGATGTCTAGAATGTTCCACACAATGCTAGAACCAAGTAGACCCAAAACTAGTAGAGGAAAAGTTGTTGTCATAAAAAATGCAGCAAAATTTGTTCTTTTGCATAGGTTAATCGATTACCCTACTTTGCCTAGCAAAGTGGTAATCAATTACCATAGGCAAAACTTGCCCATTTTGTTTGAAAAATTATGTTATGGTGACGGCATCGATTTTCGACCTTTTGCTTTGATGAATAGGCATAGAAACCCTTATTTTGTGCTTGTAACGATGATGTGATGGCCTTATGAAGATGTGATTGACCGGTCTTCAAAAACTTGAATATTTATGCGACAAATGTAACGCCCCGATTCTGAATTTCCCATTTTTATTGAGTCCTTATTTGATTTATTTAAGTGATTATTTTATTTATGTGGATTTGTGTGATAATATGGTATGTTTACATATTGAGCTATTTATTGCCGACTTTGAGAATTCGGGTAAAAATAGGTTGGAGGGTATTTTGGGCATTAGTGATAATATTAAGTGGATATTTTGTGAGAATTAATTGATAAGTGTGTGGAAAGAATTTGGGAGGAAAGAAATAGAATATGAGTATATGAGAGAAAAGATAAAGATAGAAACATTAGGAAGAAAAACAAGAGAAAGAAAAGAGGAGGAGAGAAAAGAAGAAAAAGTGGAGCAAAACCTAGAATCATCAAGAATCAACCTTAACTTGCGATTAATCAGGTAAGGGTGAGAAGTTTTATCATCTTCATAATGTGTATGGTCATGTATGTGCTAGATTGGATTTGTTGGATTGTTTCTATGTTTCCATTTCTAGGTCGGAATTGATTTAATCGGTAGGAACTGAGTTTTATCGGTTAGAATTTGGAATAGGCGGTGTAGTATACTCGGGTGATGAGTGGGTTGTGCTACTGGAACTGATTTGGATTAAATCGGTCGGTTTGTAAGGTTTGGGCTTTTGGACAGCCATGGAAGTTCTGAGTTCGCAAGCTCGCTAGGCGAATGGCAGCAAAGCTTCGCCGGGCGAAGCCCAGCGAGCAGCAGACGAACCAAGTCAGAAGCATCCACCCTGTCTTCGCTGGCAAGTTCGCCAGGCGAAGGTTCTCCAGGCGAGTATGCTGACAAGTGCTAGCGAGTAATTCCAGAATAAATCCCAGTGGTCTTCGCTGGCAAGTTCGCCAGGCGAACGGGTAGCGAAGGTTCGCCAGGGGCTTCGCCAGGCGAAGGTTAGCGAACGCAGCAGCATATTTTCTTTTCTTGTGTTTTCCATTCGTGGATCGATTGTGTGGTTTGGTTGCGATCATTCCTTGTCTGTGATGACTGATTATATGTTGTTATATGTGTTGTGGGTAGCCGTATGGCGTGAATCCTAGTTTGTGAATTGTGAGGTGTGAATGTGGCCGTTTGACAATTTTGTGCATTATTTGAATTAAATAGAGATGCATGGCTAGATTGATTGTGAATGTGAACCATGTATGAAAATTGGTGTGAATGGATGATGAATATATATATGCTTGGTGATACATATATTTGAATGCATAATGAATGTATGCACCAAATGTGATGAATACATGAGTATGTTTGTAAACATGTATGCATTTCAAGAGTGTCATGAGTCATGTTGCATGTGAAGCATCATGGTATGCATTCTTGTGTCGATTGATCCCTCAGTGGATTTGCAGAACCTCGTGTGCCCTTGTGGGGTGTGACCGATGGTTATTTATTGATCCCTCAGTGGATTTGCAGAACCTCGTGTGCCCTTGTGGGGTGTGAGCGATTGTTATATTTGATTCCTCGGTGAATATGTAGAACCTCGTATGTTGCGATGGTTATATTGATTCCTCGGTGAATCTGCAGAACCTCGTGTGCCCATGTGAGGTGTGAGCGATGGTTATTTGGTTTTTCAACTGAACCTGCTGAAATGAGTCGGTACCGCATTTACATCTGCATAGAGTCGTGTGTCAGTCTCTGTGAGTTGCATGTAGGCATCTGTGCATGATGTATGGTGAATAAACATAAATTTAGATGTTTATGTAGATTGTTGATAATTGGCATGAATGGAAGGTTTGAATATACATGTATGTGTGAATATATGTGTATATGTATGCATGTTTATGAATTGATATAAACATTATTGATGCACATTGTATATGCTTGGTGCTCCATTTGTAAATAGTTAAGCGTGAATACATTGCGATGTACGGTGTAGTGAGAAGAGTTGCGGTGAGAATGCGGAGACGTTTTAGGACGTTATGTGTATATAAATATATATGTTTATGTGCATTATGTATTATGATATTGTTTCTCACCCTTCTGATATTTTATAATGCTCTATGAGGCATTGCAGATTAGATTGCTGGAGTCTTTGTGAAGCGAGTCTTCACTTCTTTTGGTCAGATGGCTCTGATATGTAACACTGGGTAGTTAGGAATTATTTTGATTCTTTTGTGGTACATCTGTGTATGCATCTGCTGATGAACATTTTGTAAACTCATCTGATGAATGGAATTAATATGAACAATGTATATGATGCTTATGTTAATGAAGTGATTTTTAACGTTTAGATGTTTCCGCTTTATTCTAAATGTCGATGTATGGGTTTTAAGCGCTATGCTTTATTTTTAGTTGAGATTTACCCCTTTTGTTACATATCTTCATGAGCTGGTATTATTTATGTTTCGTTTCGATGATAATGTGATGCGCCTCTTTTATACCATGTTATAATTATACTCTGATAGAATTCTTTTCATTAAGTGCCTAAATGATTTAATTGTTTATTTGGGGTATAGAAAGGGGGTGTTACATTAAGTGGTATCAGAGCCAGTGTTGAGTCAGTTGTGTCTGTCCTGTCGTTTTGTTGGTTGGAGGGTTGTTTAACCTTGTTGTTATTTTTGGGAATAATCAGAATATGGCTGGTCGTAATGACAATGTGATGGCTGCTGCATTGGAGGCAATGGCTAGGGCGGTGCAGGGTGCGCTAAATGTGAACGCTAATGATGAGTTTAGAAAGAATCAACCGTCGGTATTCAAGGGAAGGTTTGATCCGGACGGTGCTCAGATTTGGTTAAAGGAGATCGAGAGGATCTTTAGAGTTATGAATTATGCTGAAGGGAACAAGGTGAGAATTGGGACTCATATGCTGAGAGAAGAAGCCGATGACTGGTGGGTCGGTATGAGACAAGTTCTTGAAGTAGACGGTGAGGAAATCACTTGGAATTTATTTCGCACCGAATTTTTGAGAAAGTATTATCCTGAGAGTGTGAAGGGAAAGAAGGAGATGGAGTTCCTGGAATTGAAAAAAGGCAATATGTCTGTGATAGACTACACGGCTAAGTTCACAGAGTTAGTGAAGTTTCATCCTCACTATGATGCGGTGACGGCGGAATTATCCAAATGTGTTAAGTATGAGAACGACTTGCACCCTGAAATCAAGCAAGCGGTGGGTTATCAGAGGATTAGGAGATTTTCGGACTTGACCGAATGTTGTAGAATCTTTGAAGAAGATAGTAAAGCTCGTTCCACTCACTATAAGAGTTTGAATGAGAAGAGAGGAAAGCAACCAGTGAGGAGTGGACCTTATATGACGCTTGCTGATAAAGGCAAGCATAGGGAAAACTTTGTTAAGAGGTCCGGAAGTGGAAGTTCTGGTCCTATTAAGTGCTTTAGGTGCGGTGAAGTGGGGCATAAATCTTTTAAGTGTAAGAAGGATGTAGCGAAGTGTGCTAACTGTGGAGGTATTGGCCATGCTACAACTGATTGTAGAAGGAACGTGGTGAAGTGTTACAACTGTGGGGAAGTTGGTCATATTAGTACAAAGTATACTAAGCCAAAGCAAGCTCCAACAAGTGGGAAGGTATTTGCATTAGCCGGTGCCGACACTACTAATGCGGATAAGTTGATTAAAGGTACATGCTTTATTAATAATATGCCTTTAGTTGCTATTATTGATACCGGAGCGACTCATTCGTTCATTTCTTTTGAGTGCGCTAAGCGTTTGGATTTGTGTTTGTCTTCTTGTGGTGGTGATATGGTTATTGAGACACCCGCTTCGGGGTCGGTAACTACATCTTTAGTATGTTTAAGTTGTCCTTTGACCATATATGGTAAAGACTTCATTATGGACTTGGTGTGTTTGCCGTTAGAAGGATTAGATGTGATCTTGGGTATGAATTGGTTATGGTATAATAGAGTCCGTATTAATTGTTATCACAAGTTAGTAAGGTTTCCTTCCTTGGATGAGGATGAGGAAGAGAGTCCTCTATCTACTAAAGAGTTGAAGAAACTTTTGGCAGATGAGGCTCAAGTGTTCTGTTTGTTTACATCATTGTCGGAAGAGAGTAAGGTTGAACTGGATATGGTTCCAATGGTGTGCGACTTTCCAGAAGTATTTCCGGAGGACATTGCGGACGTACCGCCGGAAAGAAAAGTCGAGTTTTCGATTGATCTAATTTCGGGTGCTAGACCGATTTCGATGGCACCGTATCGCATGTCGGCATCAGAGTTGATGGAATTGAAGAAACAATTGAATGACTTATTGGAAAAAAGGTTTGTCAGGCCGAGTGTTTCTCTTTGGGGTGCACCGGTATTGTTAGTAAAGAAGAAAGATGGGAGTATGCGGTTGTGTATTGATTATCGACAGTTGAACAAGGTAACTATTAAGAACAAGTATCCGCTTCCTAGAATTGATGATTTGATGGACTAATTGGTTGGTGCCCGTGTTTTTAGTAAGATTGATTTGAAGTCAGGTTATCACCAGATTCGTGTTAAAGATGAGGATATTCAAAAGACGACTTTTAGGACACGGTATAGTCATTATGAATTTTCAGTGATGCCATTCAGAGTTTCTAATGCGCCAGGTGTGTTTATGGAATACATGAATCGTATTTTTCATGATCAATTGGATCGTTTTGTGGTTGTGTTCATCGACGACATTTTGGTTTACTCTAAGTCCCAAGAAGAGCACGTAGAGCATTTGGGAGTTGTGTTGCAGATCTTGAAAGAGAAGCAATTATATGCTAAGTTGTCGAAGTGTGAGTTTTGGTTATCGGAAGTGAGTTTTCTTGGACATGTTATTTCTGGTAATGGTATTAGTGTTGATCCGTCCAAGATTGATGCGGTAATGGAGTGGGAAGCTCCTAAGTCAGTTACAAAGATTCGAGGCTTTTTGGGATTAGCCGGTTATTATCGGAGGTTTATTGAAGGATTTTCGAAGTTAGCACTTCCGTTGACTCAATTGACTTGTAAGGGAAAGGCCTTTGTTTGGGATATTGAGTGTGAGAAGAGTTTTGTTGAGCTTAAGAGAAGGTTGACAACAGCGCCAGTTTTGATTTTGCCGAATCCGACAGAGTCGTTTATGGTTTATTGTGATGCTTCTTTATCCGGTTTAGGTGGTGTTTTAATGCAAGGGAAAGTTGTGGCTTATGCTTCGAGACAATTGAGAGTGCATGAGAAGAACTACCCTACGCATGATTTGGAGTTAGCGGCCGTGGTATTCGTTTTGAAAATTTGGAGGCATTATCTGTATGGTGCGAGATTTGAAGTTTTTAGTGATCACAAGAGTTTGAAATATTTGTTTGATCAAAAGGAATTGAACATGAGGCAGAGGAGATGGTTAGAATTTTTGAAGGATTATGATTTTGGTTTGAATTACCATCCGGGTTAGGCAAACATGGTAGCCGATGCTTTAAGTCGAAAGTTGGTTCATATGTCAACATTGATGGTAAAAGAATGGGAATTGTTGGAAAGTTTTAGAGATTTGAGTTTGGTTTGTGAGATAACGCCGAGTAGTGTGAAGCTTGGTATGTTGCATGTTACGAATGATTTTCTTGCTACCGTGTGCGAAAAGCAAAAGTTAGATTTAAAGTTTGTCGATTTGATGATGGATGAGAATGAGGACTTCAAGGTTGATAATTTTGGAGTTTTGAGATTTCGTGGTCGTATTTGTATTCCCGATGATGTAGAGTTGAAAAAGATGATATTGGAGGAAGGACACCGGAGTAACTTAAGTATTCACCCGGGAGCGAATAAGATGTATCAAGATTTGAAGAAAATCTTTTGGTGGTCCGGATTGAAGAGGGATGTAGCTCAGTTTGTGTATTCATGCTTGACTTGTTAGAAGTCTAAAGTGGAACAACATAAGCCTAGTGGTTTGATGCAACCGTTGGACATTCCAGAGTGGAAATGGGATAGTATATCGATGGAATTTGTTACGGGATTGCCTAATACGCAAAGAGGTCACAATGCTATTTGGGTGATTGTTGATAGGCTTACTAAATCTGCTCACTTTATTCCGATAGATATTAGTTATCCTTTGGAAAATTAGCCGAGATTTATGTTGGTGAGATTGTGAAGTTGCATGGGATTCCTAAGAGTATTGTGTCGGATAGGGATCCTAGATTTACTTCGAGATTTTGGGAAAGTTTGCAAAAGGCTTTGGGTTCTAAGTTGAGATTGAGTTAGGCTTATCATCCGCAGACGGATGGTCAAACCGAAAGGACGATTCAATCATTGGAAGATTTGTTGCGTGCTTGTGTGCTCGAGGAAGGTAGTGTTTGGGATGGTTATTTGGCATTGATTGAGTTCACCTACAACAATAGTTTTCACTCAAGTATTGGTATGGCACCATTTGAGGCTTTGTATGGTCGGAGATGTCGAACACCCTTGTGTTGGCATGAAACCGGAGAGAAGTCGGTAGTTGGACCGGAGATGGTACAACAAACGACGGAGAAGGTGAAGTTCATTCGGGAAAAGATGAGAGTTTCTCAGAGTAGGCAAAAGAGTTATCATGATAAGAGAAGAAAGAATCTTGAGTTTCAAGAAGGCGACCATGTGTTTTTGAGGGTTACACCGGTTACAGGTGTGGGTCGTGCTTTGAAGTCGAAGAAGTTGACTTCTCATTTCATTGGTCCGTATCAGATTACTACACGGGTTGGTGATGTGATTTATCGTGTGGCGTTGCCTCCGAAACTTTCGAATTTGCACGATGTGTTTCATGTTTCGCAACTTCGGAAGTATGTTCCGGATCCGTCACATGTGATTCCGATGGATGATGTGGAAGTGAGGGATAATCTTACAGTTGAGGTTCTACCGGTTAGGATTTTGGACCGTGAAGTTAAGAGGCTCAGAGGTAAGGATATCACACTTGTGAAGGTGGCTTGGGGAGGTGCTGCGGAAGGCAATATGACTTGGGAGTTGGAGAATAAGATGCGTGAGTCGCATCCAGAGCTGTTTGAATCAGGTAATATTTTTTAGAACGAAAATTTCTAAAGTGGGGGAGAGTTGTAACGCCCCGATTCTGAATTTCCCATTTTTATTGAGTCCTTATTTGATTTATTTAAGTGATTATTTTATTTATGTGGATTTGTGTGATAATATGTTATGTTTACATATTGAGCTATTTATTGACGACTTTGAGAGTTTCGGGTAAAAATAGGTTGGAGGGTATTTTGGGCATTAGTGATAATATTAAGTGGATATTTTGTGAGAATTAATTGATAAGTGTGTGGAAATAATTTGGGAGGAAAGAAATAGAATATGAGTATATGAGAGAAAAGAGAAAGATAGAAACATTAGGAAGAAAAACAAGAGAAAGAAAAGAGGAGGAGAGAAAAGAAGAGAAAGTGGAGAAAAACCTTGAATCATCAAGAATCAACCTTAGCTTGCGATTAATTAGGTAAGGGTGAGAAGTTTTATCATCTTCATAATGTGTATGATCATGTATGTGCTAGATTGGATTTGTTGGATTGTTTCTATGTTTCCATTTCTAGGTCGGAATTGATTTAATCGGTAGGAACTGAGTTTTATCGGTTAGAATTTGGAATAGGCGGTGTAGTATACTCGGGTGATGAGTGGGTTGTGCTATTGGAACTGATTTGGATTAAATTGGTCGGTTTGTGAGGTTTGGGCTTTTGGACAGCCATGGAAGTTCTGAGTTCGTAGGCTCGCTAGGCGAATGGCAGCGAAGCTTCGCCGGGTGAAGCCCAGCGAGCAGCAGGCGAACTAAGTCAGAAGCATCCACCCTGTCTTCGCTGGCAAGTTCGCCAGGCGAATGAGAGTGGCGAAGGTTCTCCAGACGAGTATGCTGGCGAGTGCTAGCGAGTAATTCCAGAATAAATCCCAGTGGTCTTCGCTGGCAAGTTCTCCAAGCGAATGAGAGTGGCGAAGGTTCTCCAGACGAGTATGCTGGCGAGTGCTAGCGAGTAATTCCAGAATAAATCCCAGTGGTCTTCGCTGGCAAGTTCGCCAGGCGAACGGGTAGCGAAGGTTCGCCAGGGGCTTCGTCGAGCGAAGGTTAGCGAACGCAGCATCATATTTTCTTTTCTTGTGTTTTCCTTTCGTGGATCGGTTGTGTGGTTTGGTTACGATTATTCCTTGTCTGGGATGACTGATTATATGTTGTTATATGTGTTGTGGGTAGCCGTATGACGTGAATCCTAGTTTGTGAATTGTGAGGTGTGAATGTGGCCGTTTGGCAATTTTGTGCATTATTTGAATTAAATGGAGCTGCATGGCTAGATTGATTGTGAATGTGAACCATGTATGAAAATTGGTGTGAATGGATGATGAATATATATATGTTTGGTGATACATATATTTGAATGCATAATGAATGTATGCGCCAAATGTGATGAATGCATGAGTATGTTTGTAAACATGTATGCATTTCAAGAGTGTCATGAGTCATGTTTCATGTGAAGCATCATGGTATGCATTCTTGTGTCGATTGATCCCTCGGTGGATTTGCAGAACCTCGTGTGCCCTTGTGGGGTGTGAGCGATGGTTATTTATTGATCCCTCGGTGGATTTGCAGAACCTCGTGTGCCCTTGTGGGGTGTGAGCGATGGTTATATTTGATTCCTCGGTGAATCTGCAGAACCTCGTATGTTGAGATGGTTATATTGATTCCTCGGTGAATCTGCAGAACCTCGTGTGCCCATGTGGAGTGTGAGCGATAGTTATTTGGTTCTTCAACTGAACCTGCTGAAATGAGTCGGTACCGCATTTGCATCTGCATAGAGTCGTGTGTCGGTCTCTGTGAGTTGCATGTAGGCATCTGTGCATGATGTATGGTGAATAAACATGAATGTAGATGTTTATGTAGATTGTTGATAATTGGCATGAATGGAAGGTTTGAATATACATGTATGTGTGAATATATGTGTATATGTATGCATGTTTATGAATTGATATAAACATTGTTGATGCACATTGTATATGCTTGGTGCTCTATTTGTAAATAGTTAAGCGTGAATACATTGCGATGTACGGTGTAGTGAGAAAAGTTGCGGTGAGAATGCGGAGACGTTTTAGGACGTTATGTGTATATAGATATATATGTTTATGTGCATTATGTATTATGATATTGTTTCTCACCCTTCTGCTGTTTTATAATGCTCTATGAGGCATTGCAGATTAGATTGCTGGAGTCTTTGTGAAGCGAGTCTTTACTTCTTTTGGTCAGATGGCTCTGATATGTAACACTGGGTAGTTAGGAACTATTTTGATTCTTTTGTGGTACATCTGTGTATGCATCTGCTGATGAACGTTTCGTAAACTCATCTGATGAATGGAATTAATCTGAACAATGTATATGATGGTTATGCTAATGAAGTGATTTTTAACGTTTAGATGTTTCCTCTTTATTCTAAATGTTGATGTGTGGGTTTTAAGCGCTATGCTTTGTTTTTAGTTGAGATTTACCCCTTTTGTTACATATCTTCATGAGCTGGTATTATTTATGTTTCGTTTCGATGATAATGTGATGCGCCTCTTTTATACCATGTTATAATTATACTCTGATAGAATTCTTTTCATTAAGTGCCTAAATGATTTAATTGTTTATTTGGGGTATAGAAAGGGGGTGTTACAACAAATCCCATAGAGAAAAAGTGTTAATGCGTATGCCAACGATGCGAATACACATGCTCATGCAAAAGGAAAAAGGGAAGGTCAAATTTTAGGTTACGACAATACTGAGCACACATGCACACACTAAATATAATGTTAAACTTAGATGTAATAAGATATAAAAGTGATCCGATCATACCTCTATACCTTTTTACATCAACATCCTTACCATTTTCATCTCTGTCCAAGTTTCTGTTAGTGGGAAAGTGAGTGTGGGTTGACTTTGCATCTACCACTTTGAAGCGTTTATGCAACTCTTTGCAGTATTTTGTTTGACACACAAATACCCCTTCTTTGAGCTGCTTGATTTGAAGTCTGAGAAAGTAAGTTAACTCGCCCATTAGACTCGTTTCAAATTTACCATGCATTAGCTTTAAGAACTATTTGACCAATTGAATGTTAGTGGGACCAAATATGATATCATCAATATAAATTTGAACTAGAAGAATATGTTTTCCTTGATATTTGATGAAAAGTGTTGTATCAACCGTTGCTCTAGAGTATCCTTGGTCAAGTAAGAAGTTATTAAGTCGCTGATACCAAGCCATAGGGGCTTGTTTGAGACCATACAAAGCTCGTTTTAGTTTAAAAACATGGTTAGGATACTCGTGATTTTCAAAACCGGGGGTTGTAAAACATACACTTCTTCACTTATATAACCATTAAGGAAAGCACTTTTCACTTCCATTTGAAATAATTTGAAATCTTCAGAGCATGTAAATGCTAGTAAAAGGCATATAGCCTCGAGGTAGGAAACCAGAGCAAACGTTTCCTCATTATTTACACCCTCCTCTTGGTTATATCCTTGAGCCACTAGTAAGGTCTTGTTCATTGTTATTACTACATTTTCGTCCAGTTTATTTCTAAAAACCCACTTAGTTCCTATATCTTGATGATCTCGCAGAGGTGGGACAAGGTCCCACACATCACTTCTTTTAAAATACATTTAAATCCTCTTGCATGTCGTTACATAAGTTAATGCTTATCAATTAAGGATTTTTTTTGTGTTTTTAGGTTCAACTTGTGACACGAATGCAAAGTGATAACAGAAGTTACTTATCTTAGAGCGTGTAGTTACACTTTTGGTGGTGTAGCTAAGAATGTTGACGATTGGGTGGTCCTTAGAAGTCCTCCAAGCCAAGGGAAGATCATCCACTTTAGCATGACTCCCATCCTTCTCTTTTTCAGGAACGTCATCTTCCTCCTTCTCACGTTTCTCCGTTTTAGGCTGATCAATTATTCCTTCGGTATCCTTCAGTATGTCTTTTAAAGATACACATACATCATGGAAAGAAATACCTTTCTCGACATTTATCGGATAAGATTCATCAAAACTGACATGCACAGACTCTTCAACAGTAAGTAATCTCTTATTATACACTCTATAGGATTTTCTTGACTAAAAGTATCCAAGAAAGATACCTTCATCAGATTTCGAATCAAATTTTCCAAGGTTGTCCATACCATTATTTAATACAAAACACTTGCAACTGAAGACATAAAGATGTGATAAATTTGGCTTTCTACCTTTGAGGAGTTCATAAGGTATTTTGTTTAAGATAGGATGAATAAGTATCCTATTTGTAACATAACACGCCTTACTAATTGCATCAACCTAAAACAATTTTGGCATACTATTCTCATTGATCATAGTTCTTGCCAACTCCTCAAAATTCTATTTTTTGCGCTTCACAACACCATTTCTTGTGGAGTTCTTGGAGCAGAAAAATCATGTTCAATACCATATTTATCATAATAATCCTCAAATAGGTGGTTTTCAAATTCAGATCCATGATCCCTTCGAATTGCAACTATGTTTGAACTCACTTTATTTTGGGACAACTTTGCAAACTTTGTGAAAGATGAAAAAGTATCATCTTTACTATGTAAAAAAATGGTCCAACAAAATCTAGAATAATCGTCTATAATTACAAAATCATAGTAGTTACCATCTAAGCTCTTTATCCTTGAAGGACCAAAAAGATCCATATGGATAAGCTCAAGATATCTAGAAGTTGAAACAACTTTTTTAGATTTAAAAAAGACTCTTATTTGCTTTCCTATTTGGCATGCATCGCATAAGTGACCTTTTAAAATTTTAATTTTAGAAAGACCAATAACTAGATCCTTTGAGACCATTTTTTTTAGTAAATAAAAGTTGACATGAGCTAAGCGTCTATGCAATAACCAAGAGTCTTCACTCATGGTTACTAAACACTTAGTACTTGTCAATGATACATCATTCAAGTTAAGCACGCACACACACACACACACACACACACACACACACACACACACACACACACACACACACACACACACACACACACACACACACACACACACACACACACACACACACACACACACACACATATATATATATATATATATATATATATATATATATATATATATATTCTCAAGCTCTTAAATAAGTGATCTTTCTTTTTATTATATTCAATCATGCAACAACTATTTGTGAAAGTTATTTTATAGCCTTTGTCGCATAGTTGGCTAATGTTAAACATATTATGTTTAAGACCTTCAACAAGTATAACATTTGAGATAATAGTAGAAGAGAGATTATATACACTACCTTTACCAAGTATAGCATCCTTATTATTGTCTTCGTAAGTTACACAACCCTTCTTATTTTCCGTGAAGTCAATGAATAGGGAAATGTCACCAGTCATATTCCTTGAGCATCCACTATCAAGAAACCACATTTTCTCCATGGAGTCAACACATTCATCCTACAAGATCAAACAAAGGTGGTAGGTGCCCAATTTTCATTGGGTCCTTGAGAGTGAGTGGAAACATTGTTACACTTGGGCAACCATTGAAATGCACCTTTAGGAACCAAGTATTTCCTAAATTTGCATTTGGCAATGGTGTGGCCTTTCATGCAACAATAGTGACAAGTCAACTGATGATGAGAGTGACTTTGTCTATTTGATTCCTTTTCAACAAAATTATACTTTTTGTAAGGTACATTTAAAGATCTTTTAAATTTTGTGGGATCAATAGCAAAGGTAACTTTTGGTTCTAAAGCCTTGTTTAATTTGGATATTAGAGTAATAACCTCTCTTTTTTTTTCAAATGTGACAAGTTTCACAACCAAACCATGAAGACTTCTCATTCTCAACATCAACTTTTGAAGTCTCATACATGGTTTGCTAAAGTGCTTCCATTTATTTTTCAGTTTCTAAAACTTTGGCTTCTGAGTATGAAAATTTTATTTTATTTAAAGCCAACCTTTTAATAGCTTCTACATCTTTACCATGTATATTTTTAAAAGCAATTTGTAACTCAGAGTAACACATTTTATCTGTAGGTTCATATTTAGAATGTCTTACATTTTTCTTCTTATTATGATGGGCCATGAGGCAAAAAAAAAGTTTCATCACTTTCACTTAAGGATTCACTATCACTTTCCCAAGCTATGTATGCTCTTCTAGACTTACTATACTTCTTGTGTTGACCTTTTCCTTTATCCTTCTTAAGCAATGAACAATTTGGCTTATAATGACCGACTTTTCCACATTTATAGCATGAACCTTTAGATTTTTCTTTCTTTTTCTCATCTTGCTTTGAGGAATTTGATTTCCTTCTATAGTTGATGAAGTTCTTTTTAGAGTGCTTCATTCCATTTCTCTTGATGTACTTATGGTACCTTTTAACAAGCAGCCCCATTTCTTCATCATCCGAACATTCATCATCACTAGTTTCACTATCATCTTGGTCTTTAGTAGAAGACTTAAAATTGGAAGTGATTAGAGCAATTGACTTATTGTCCACCTCCTTTTCTTTGTTCTTCTCCTTCTTAAGCTTCTTCTCATGCTTCTTCAAGCACATGAGCTCTTTCTCATGTTCTTTAAGCTTACCAAACAAAGTAGTAGTGTCTAATGTCAAGAGATTGTTAGCTTCCTTAATTATGGTGACCTTAGATTTTCGTTCCCTATTAAGACATCTCAAAAAACATTTAGTAGAAATTTCATTAGAAACGGGTTTACCGAGTGCATTAAAATGATTTAATAGATGAGTGAACCTCTTTTGCATATCGACAATGGTTTCAACATGCTTCATATGAAAGAGTTTAAAATCTTGGTTCAAAGTGTTAGAACACAGATTGGTTCTTAATAATATCTCTATGTTTTGATGATAACTATTATGAAATTTTGTAATTAAGAATTATATACTCTAAAATTTGCTTGAGAGTGTTTGCTGCAGATATTAAAGTAATTATCACTCCAGAAGCAAATCAGAACTGAACACAAGAAATATGATAGACTCTGAAGCGTCAGATGCATCCATTAGAAGATTCTGAATGTTGCCAACAGAAGATCCTGAGCGCTGTCTCCAGAAGAATCTGAAGCAGAAGCTCTAGAAGAATTTGAAGCAAGTCAGAAGCATCTGAACCAAAGAAGAATTCTGTTTGAAGAGTTTTCAAAGCATAGTTACTACAGAAGATTCTGAAAGTACTAAAGCTGCCAGTACTGAGGATCTGACTCAAATATGCTCTGAACTTATACACGCTGAAAGCACACCTGCTGCAAAGACTCTGATTCAGCAAAGCTCTGATCAACATCAGAAGGCTCTGATCAAATTAGACTCTGATAAATCTTGCTGAAAATTGAAGAAGAAGAATTCAAAGATTATGTCCGTTGGAATAATCCAAATGACTCTTTCCTTATTTATGCTAGACACAAGAACACAGACAAAAAGGATTTCTCTGTGCTTTCTTCTTCTAGGAAAGGTCACTTGATGTGAAGACAAAAAAAGGCTCAGACCTTTTGGGACACTCTTCTCAACGTGAAGTTCTCTTGGATCAAGCTGCCTATAAAAGCAAGTCTTCACCCATCTTCTTCAGTTGACGTTTTACCTGAAAAGAAATCAATATTCAAAGCTCTCATACTATTCACATTCTTTCTAGAATTAATTTCTTTGTTCTTAATATTAAGTGAAAAATCACAGTTGTGATAAAGCTTTTTAGAAGCAATTTAAACACTTGTATTTGTTATTACATTTGATTGTAAGAAAACCTTAAGAAGATCCAGTTAGGATCAGTAGTTCTTGAGAAGACTTTGAACAGTTGTTCTTAGTGCTTACTATTGTAATCAGTTGATTAAATAGTGGATTAAGTCCTTGATTGAGAAAGGCAAATCACTCTAGGAAGGGTGGACTGGAGTAGTTGAGTTCAACGAACCAGGATAAGAATACTTGAGCTTTTATTTCTAAGTTTTTATCTTCATACTTATTCAACCCCCCTTCTAAGTATTTTCTCACCTTCAGTTGGCATCAGAGCTCCGGTTCTGTGTGTGCTACCACTTCACAGTGACAGTAAAGATCCAGTGAGAAAAACTTTAATATATATTTGGTTGTTACTATGGCTGATAATACAATGTCTAACATTAACAACAAATATGAAGAAAGGGACAAAATCAACACCAAACCCCCTATGTTTGATAGGGAGAAATTTGATTATTGGAAAGACAGGATTGAAATTTTTTTCCTTGAATATGATGCTGATTTATGGGATCTGGTCATAAATGGATATGTTCATCCCACTAATGGGAATGGCAAGAAAGTAGACAGAAAATCTATGACAGATGCTCAGAAGAAGGAATTTAGAAATCACCACAAGGCCAGAAAAATATTGTTAAATGCAATATCTCACACTGAGTATGAAAAAATTACAAATAGGGAAACTGCATTTGACATGTTTGAGTCCTTAAAGATGACTCATGAGGGAAACTCTCAAGTCAAGGAAACAAAGGCTCTGGCTCTAATCCAGAAGTATGAAGCCTTCAAGATGGAAGACTCTGAATCTGTTGAAGCTATGTTCTCCAGATTTCAAATAGTTACAGCTGGACTAAAGGTTCTGGATAAAGGATACTCTACTGCTGATCATGTGAAAAAGATCATCAGAAGCTTACCTACCAGATGGAGACCTATGGTGACTGCGCTGAAAATGGCTAAAGATCTGAACAAGATCTCCTTGGAGGAACTAATCAGTTCACTAAGAAGTCATGAAATTGAACTTTAGGAAGATGAACCTCAAAACAAAGGTAAATCTGTTGCTTTAAAATCTAATAAATCTGCTAAAGCATTGCAGGTAATAGAGGAAAGCTCTGAAGAATCCTCATCTGAAGATGAAGATGAACTATCCATGTTGTCTAGAAGAATAAACAAACTCTGGAAGCATAAAGGAAAGAAGTTCAAAAACTTCAAGAAGCCTGACCAAAGAAAAGAATCTTCTGGACACAAAAGATCTGGCAAAAAAGAGGTTGTCTGTTCTGAATGTAACGGACCTGGACATTACAAAAATGAATGTCCAAAGGCGCTGAAAGACGAGCCTAAAAGAAAATCTGATAAGAAGAAAAAGGTTCTAATGGCCAGCTGGGATGATTCAGATACATCTGAATCTGAATCTGAGTCAAAAGAGGAATGTGCCAATGTAGCCTTGATGGCAGACATAGAAGATCAGGAGGAAGGAAGTTCAGGATCTGAATCTGACTCTGAATCTGACTCTGACGCTGAAGAGGTAATGGCTAAACTCACTAAAGAAGAACTTATCAAAGTGTTATCAGAAGTTCTGAAGAGCTATAACAATATTAAGCTCAAATACAAGAAGCGTCAAAGCAATCTTGTATCTGAGAATAATATTCTCAAATCAGAAGTAGCTGAGCTAAATGAAAAGAACTTAAAATTGAAAAATGATTCTGAATTAGCTCAACAAAACTCTGATTCTGAAACTGAATCTGAATGCAAAAATATTTTGGAAAAATATGATTATAGCTTTCAGAAGTTTCTTGCTAAAAGTATAGACAGAAGCAAAATGGCTTCTATGATCTATGGAGTTAGCAGAAATAACAGAAAAGGAATTGGATATGAATCTTCCTCTGGAAAGGATTTAAATCCAAAACCTGTTGATAAAATTATCATCAAAAAGACTCCTTTATATTCCCACTTTAAATTTGATCACTTGAATGATATTAAACAAACACGTTCTGAAAAGAATATTCATGTGTTTAAATCTAAGGCTAGTCAGAATAAACCTTATGTTGAAAAACAGAAGTTTAGACAAACCTTCAGAACAACTAACCCTAAAGGACCCAAGAAGATCTGGGTACCTAAAAGTAAAATAATTCCTGTTGCAGATGTTCTTAGTAGCAAGGTCAGGACGCCAATCATGGTACCTGGACTCTGGATGCTCGCGACACATGACAGGAGAAAGGTCTATGTTCCAAAGTCTGGAGCTTAGATCTGGAGGTGATGTGAAATTTGGAGGGAATCAGAAGGGCAAGATCATTGGATCTGGCACCATTGGAAATGGTAAACTTCCCTCTATTACTAATGTTTTACTTGTTGAAGGGTTAAAGCATAACTTATTGTCCATAAGTCAATTAAGTGACAATGGTTATGATATTACCTTTAATCAAAAATGTTGTAAAGCTATTAGTCAAAAGGATGGCTCTATCCTATTTAGTGGTAAGAGGAAAAACAATATTTATAAAATAAATCTATCAAAACTTAAGGTTCAGAATGTTAAATGCCTCTTGTATGTTAATGAAGAGCAATGGGTCTGGCACAGAAGATTGGGGCATATTAATATGAGACGTATATCTCAGATTAATAAACTTAATCTTGTCAGAGGACTTCCTAATCTGAAGTTCACCTCAGATGCTCTTTGTGAAGCATGCCAAAAAGGGAAGTTTTCAAAATCATCTTTTAAATCAAAAAATGTTGTTTCTACTTCCAGACCACTAGAATTACTTCATATTGATCTGTTTTGACCAGTGAAAACTGCATCCATTAGAGGCAAGAAGTATGGATTAGTCATTGTTGATGACTATAGTAGATGGACATGGGTAAAGTTCTTAAAACACAAGGATGAGTCACATTCTGTGTTCTTTGACTTCTGTAAACAAGTCCAGAATGAAAAAGATTTCAAAATTATAAAAGTCAGAAGTGATCATGGTGGTGAATTTGAAAATAAATATTTTGAAAAATATTTTAATGAAAATGGCATTGCTCATGATTTTTCCTGTCCTAGAACTCCACAACAAAATGGAGTTGTAGAGAGGAAAAACAGAACTCTGCAAGAAATGGCCAGAACCATGATCAATGAGACTAATCTGGCAAAACACTTTTGGGCAGAAGCAATCAACACAGCCTGTTACATTCAGAACAGAGTGTCTGTAAGACCTCTTCTGGAGAAGACTCCATATGAACTGTGGAAGAACAGAAAGCCCAACATTTCATATTTTCATCCTTTTGGATGTATTTGCTATATGTTAAATACTAAAGAAAATCTGAACAAGTTTGATTCCAAAGCACAGAAGTGTTTCATGCTTGGATATTCTGAACACTCTAAAGGCTACAGAGTATACAACACTGAGACACAAATTGTGGAAGAATCTATTCATGTTAGATTTGATGATAAGCTTGGCAGTAAAAAGCCAAAGCAGTCTGAAAACTCTGCAGATAGAGAAGTAGTCTTCACAGACTCTGAAGGCTCAGAGGCAGACAAAGCTCAAGTGAAGGAACCAGAAGCAACGCCAGATGCAATTCCTTTAACTTCTCAGATGAACAATTTAAACATTTTTGAAGAATCAACTGTTAGAGGATCATCTTCCAGAATCAAAGCTTCTCATCTAGAGAATGTTATTATTGGAAAGAAGGATGATCCTATCAGAACAAGATCCTTTCTTAGATCATCTAAAGCATCATTATTTGGACTGGTGTTAGTAATTGAACCAACTTCTGTAGATGAAGCTCTGCAAGACAATGATTGGATTATTGCCATGCAAGAAGAGTTAAATCAATTCACCAGAAATGATGTGTGGAATTTAGTTCAAAGACCAAAAGGATTCAATATAATTGGAACTAAATGGGTCTTCAGAAATAAGGTTAATGAGAAAGGAGAAGTTGAAAGAAATAAGGCAAGGCTTGTTGCTCAAGGGTACAGTCAACAATAAGGTATTGATTATACTGAAACTTATGCTCCAGTGGCAAGGTTAGAATCTATACGCCTTCTTATTTCATTTGCTGCACAAAATAACATCACTCTGTATCAAATGGATGTTAAAAGTGCCTTTCTAAATAGTATTATAGAAGAAGAAGTTTATGTCCACCAACCTCCTGGTTTTGAGAGTGAAAAATTTCCAGATCATGTTTTCAAACTAAAGAAATCTCTGTATGGTTTAAAACAAGCTCCCAGAGCTTGGTATGAGAGATTGAGCAATTTTCTTCTAGAGAAAAATTTCATCAGAGGCAAAGTGGACACAACACTCTTTTGTAAATAATTTAAGAAAGATCTTCTAATTTGTCAAATATATGTGGATGATATCATTTTTGGATCTACCAATACTATGCTGGGAAAGGAGTTTGCTCAATATATGTAGGCAGAATTTGAAATGAGCATGATGGGAGAACTGAGATTCTTTCTGGGAATTCAAGTCAACCAAACTCCAGAGTGCACTTACATACATCAGACCAAATATGTTAAAGAACTTCTGAAGAAATTTAACATGACTGATAGTAAACTGGCAAAGACTCCCATGCATCCAACTAGCTCACTAGGCAAGGAAGAGGTAAGTAAGAAAGTAGATCAGAAACTCTACAGAGGTATGATAGGATCTCTTCTTTACTTAACTGCTTCTAGACCTGACATATTGTTCAGTGTATGCTTGTGTGCTAGATTCCAATCAGATCCTAGAGAATCACACTTGACAGCTGTCAAGAGGATTCTAAGGTATTTGAAAGGTACTTCTAATGTGGGTTTGTGTTACAGAAAATCTGATGATTTCAAATTAGTTGGATTCTGTGATGCTGACTACGCTGGAGACAGAGTGGAAAGGAAAAGTACTTCTGGAAGTTGTCAATTTCTAGGAAGAAATCTAATCTCTTGGTACAACAAGAAGCAACCTACAATTGCACTATCAACCACAGAGGCGGAATATATTGCTGCTGCTGGATGTAGCACGCAGATGCTCTGGATGAAAAGTCAGCTAGAAGACTATCAGATATTTGAAAGTAACATTTCTATATTCTGTGATAATACTTCTGCTATATGTTTGTCTAAAACCCTATTTTACATTTTAAGGCAAAACATATAGAAATTAAGCATCATTTCATCAGAGACTATGTTCAGAAGGAAATTATAAATTTAGCCTTTGTTGATACAGATCATCAATGGGCAGATATTTTCACAAAACCCCTTGTTGAAGATAGATTCAAATTTATTCTGAAAAATATTGGTATGGATTTTTGTCCAGAATAATATTTGTCAGAAGCAAATTTTACAGATGCAAAAATGCTTAATGCTCTGAAGTATTTCTTCTGATTACTTTTTCATTTCCTTTAATTATCCTTTTTGTGTGAAACTCTAAACTAACAATACTCAGAGGATCTGAACGTTGGTTAACGTTTCATTTCTCAAGAGAATTCAGAAGCACATGCAAGCAAACACGTGTCACTCTGAATCTGCAAAGGTGGCGTGTACACTACTGAAGAGACGTTTGAGGTGAAGTTTGAATAGTGAAAATCTTGATTTTCCCCCCAAATTGTCAGAATCAATAAATGCTTGAAATGATTTTTATTCCTTTTCATTAAATGCTTTGTGTGAACGTGCTTTTATCTGACTGTTTGTATGCCTAAGTGTTTAGTATAAATATCACACTTCTTACCACTTTCACACTTTTCTCATCTCAATCGTTTATGCATTTCTGTCTTCTTTTCTCTCTTCACAAAAACCCTAAGCGTTTGACAAACTCATCTTCAATGGCAACTTCATCATCCACTGCTGCTCAGTTTCAATCAACCATGGCCGCAGTTACTTCTACAAATATGGGTGTGACTCCATATACGACACCAAAGAGAACCTTGTTAACACCTGTTGACAAACTGGAAGTTCTCTGTGAATCAATGGTGGAATTTGATTCACTGGCTGAGAATGGGTTTGAGTTTCGCTCCATAATAGATGCTCAAGGATGGGTGAAATATTTTGACAGACTTTTTGGACCAGTTTACCCCCTTCTAGTGAAAGAATTCTGGATCCATGCTGCTGTATACCCTAAGTTCATTTTATTTCTATTCTGGGTAAAGAGATAATCATCATAGAAGATCTGATCAGGAAACTCATTGGATATGAGGAGACAGATGGAGTATCTCATCTGCCAGCTGGGCGTGTAGATATGGATGAAGTATATGAGGAAGTGATGACTGCTGGACAGGCCTCTAATAAATTCAAAGATCTGAAGCCTGACTACAAGATCTGGGCTAAGATTTTCATGGGATGCATTCATTACAGAAAGTCTACAAACTCTCTAGACTATGTAAACAATGAACAGCTCTACTTTATGTATTGCTTAAGTCAGAGCACCAAGGTAGATCTTCCCTACATTCTGTTTATGCACTTATGGAATCACATAAATGCCTCCAGAGAATCTGTGAAAGAAAAGGGTTAGAAGATCAGAACTTGGATCCCCTTTGGAAGGCTAATCTCAGATTTTCTGACAGAAAATGGATTGGTGACTGCTCTATATGCTGCTGGCATCACAGATGAACTTGAATTTATTCTTGGAAAACCTCTAAATGCAAAGAGTCTTTAGAGACTAAAAATAGTAGAAGAACTCACAACAGCACCCAAGAAGCTGAACATCATTGAACTCAGTCAGAAGAGAATCCCAGTAGATGACTATCCTCTGTTCTTTACTGAAGAACCAAGAGAAATTATAGTGAGTTATATTGATGCTTGCAAGGCAGATGGAACACCCATTCCTGCAGATATTCTGAAGAGAGCAAGGGAACCATTGCCTGTTGTAGAAGAAGAGATCCCAAGAAAAAGAAGTCAATTAGAAGCAGAAACTGCACCTGTTCAGAAGAAGCCCAAGGTTGCTGAGAAGCCTCAGAAGCAGATCAAGAGGAAAGCATCTGGAGACACTCCTTCTGTTCCTGCAAAACGTATCAAAATTAAAGGTACCAAATCTTCTGTATCTTCTGCAAATAATACTGTTATAAATGATTCAACACTTAAGTCTATCCCTAAACCACCTTCTACTCAGAAAAAATCTGTTACTGCTCCACCTCATACATCTGTTCCATCCCCACAAAAATCATCTAATCCTGCTTCCATCTCACCTATCAAACCCTCTACTACAAAACCATCTAAACCACAACAACAACCACAAGAAAAATAATCTGTATCACTACAAACACAACAACCAGAAACACAATCTGAACCACAAACACAACAACAAGAAAAACAACCACAACCAGAAAAACCACCATCATCTGAACCTATTGCATTTGTACCAGTTACTTCTGAACCTATCAAAGTTACATCTGATCCACCCACATCAGAACCACCTACATCTGAACCCCCATCAACACCTTCTGAAAATCCTTCAGAATCAACCAACCCATCTGGAACCAATATCCCTGAGACAAAGGTTCTAAATGTTACACCTCTCAAAACTGTCTTTCAAGTGTCCTCTACCTCTTGCACACCAACCACATCATCCAATTCCTCAGAATCTGATATACACCCAGATTTTCTGGTATCCCCCTCTCACAGAGATTTTGAAGTCAACCAACCTGAACCTCCTGTCTCTTCTGAAGTTCTTATTCTAGATCCTATTCCAACACCTAAACCATCTTCTGAAATCACCATTCCCTATCCTACACCCAAGTCAAGCACATCTGAGTGTGTACCTTCTGCTTCTCTTAAACTGTTTTCATCACATCTTCACAAACTTCCCCATGGTTTAAAAATAAAAATTTCTATGACAGATTTGAACCATCTGAAACCATCACTTCTCTCAAACCCAAACTTACCATCATTCTACCATCTGTGCTTCAAACATATATCAAAACCATGTCAGCAGTACCTTCATCAGATCCAAAACCATACTCTGCTATATCTGCTAAAGTTGATATACCTGCTTCATCTGATAAACCTGCTAATTCTGATAAACCTGCTACTTCTGATAAACCTGCTAAATCTTCTTTCCAACCTTACTCTAATAAACCCTTTGATGTGGTTTCCTATCACACAAAAGCAAAACCCAATCTGTTGAATGCCTTAAACAGATCAAAACCTGACAAATCCTCTGAAATTCCATTCATACCCTACTACCCTCCTCCTCTGATCTCCATTCATAAATCCATATTTCCACCTACTCCCCAACCCAAACCAATAACCTTAGAAACTCTGTTACACCCCAGACCTAGACTAAATGTTGATCATTTATTTACATGTTTTTTGCAAGAAATACAGATGTATTTAGGTTATGTACAGAGGAAATGTTCAGCAACAATGGATGCAAAGGAATCTGATGTCATTTGGAATGGCTTCATAAACAGATTCAACACTGTAGCATCAAATCTGAAGAACGTATGTTCTGATGATACGAAGCTCAGATTTGCTAAAGCTGCTAGAAGTCTGTTCTGGACTGTTAAGAGATCTGGACCACTGCTTCTTACAGATGCTCCTTCATCATCAGAAGAGAATACTGAATCTGCATCTGAAGACAACCCTCTGGCCATGACTATGATAGAACATCCTTCTGGATCTAATGCTCCTTCCTCCAAAGCCCCTATGGAAATTGACTTTGTTCAAGCTTCAGAAACTGTTCCACCTTCTTAATCTGAGATCAAGAAAGAACATCCAGATCTTGAGGATAAGATTGCATTTCTAGAAGCTGGTCAATCAGAAATCAAGTCATGGATGGCTAAACAAGATAAGAAGTCTGAAGACATGACTCAGTGGATGTCCCAACAGGATCAGAAGAATGAAATAATGGCTAAGTAGATGTCAAAACAAGAACAGTCTTCTTCTGAGATCACGGATCTGTTGAAGATGCTTTTGTCAAAACACTCTTAGTTTATTTTTTTCCTCTGTTGTTTGCATCTGATGTTTGCTTACGTATTTTGAATATCTTCTGATGTGTGTACTCTTGCTCTGAATTGAATGAATGAATGTTTCAAAGTTTTCTCCACATGATTTCTCTCATTTACTGTTTCCTTTTATTACTTTTTGCTTATGACAAAAAAGGGGGAGAAAATATAGATCTGAACTGTTTAATTAAACTTCACCAGAATGAAACTTCAGACATATCAATTTTATCTGACATTAAATCTGAGTATTTCAAAACATTTGATAAGTACACTCTGTAAAAGAAACTCTGAGACTCTCAGATCATTTGACAATTATCAGACTCTGACTCTGAAATATGCAAGACACTCTGACTCTCAAATGTTAAAGAACAATCAAGCTCTAACTCTAAAAAATATTCAAGACAAAAGGGAAATTTCTATTCCTTACTTATATTTAATTCAGGGGGAGATTCATTATCTCAGAGGGAGTTATAATTATTCTATTTTCAATTAAACAAAATTTCTGATGTTTTTGTCATCATCAAAAAGGGGGAGATTGTTAGAACACATATTGATTCTTAATAATATCTCTATGTTTTGATGATAACTATTATGAAATTTTGTAATTAAGAATTATATACTCTAAAATTTGCTTGAGAGTGTTTGCTGCAGATATTAAAGTAATTATCACTCCAGAAGCAAATCAGAACTGAACACAAGAAATATGATAGACTCTGAAGCGTCCGATGCATCCATTAGAAGATTCTGAATGCTGCCAACAGAAGATCCTGAGCGCTGTCTCCAAAAGAATCTGAAGCAGAAGCTCCAGAAGAATCTGAAGCAAGTCAGAAGCATCTGAACCAAAGAAGAATTCTGTTTGAAGAGTTTTCAAAGCATAGTTACTACAGAAGATTCTGAAAGTACTAAAGCTTCCAGTACTGAGGATCTGACTCAAATATGCTATGAACTTATACACGCTGAAAGCACACCTGCTGCAAAGACTCTGATTCAGCAAAGCTCTGATCAACATCAGAAGGCTCTGATCAAATTAGACTCTGATGAATCTTGCTGAAAATTGAAGAAGAAGAATTCAAAGATTATGTCCGTTGGAATAATCCAAACGACTCTTTCCTTTTTTTATGCTAGACACAAGAACACAGACAAAAAGGATTTCTCTGTGCTTTCTTCTTCTAGGAAAGGTCACTTGATGTGAAGACAAAAAAAAGGCTCAGACCTTTTGGGACACTCTTCTCAACGTGAAGTTCTCTTGGATCAAGCTGCCTATAAAAGCAAGTCTTCACCCATCTTCTTCAGTTGACGTTTTACCTGAAAATAAATCAATATTCAAAGCTCTCATACTATTCACATTCTTTCTAGAATTAATTTCTTTGTTCTTAATATTAAGTGAAAAATCACAGTTGTGATAAAGCTTTTTAGAAGCAATTTAAACACTTGTATTTGTTATTACATTTGATTGTAAGAAAACCTTAAGAAGATCCAGTTAGGATCAGTAGTTCTTGAGAAGACTTTGAACAATTGTTCTTAGTGCTTACTATTGTAATCAGTTGATTAAATAGTGGATTAAGTCCTTGATTGAGAAAGGCAAATCACTCTAGGAAGGGTGGACTGGAGTAGTTGAGTTCAACGAACCAGGATAAAAATACTTGAGCTTTTATTTCTAAGTTTTTATCTTCATACTTATTCAACCCCCCTTCTAAGTATTTTCTCACCTTCACAAAGTATTGATTTTAGCTTGTTTAACTTCATTTTTGCCCTCATGGGCAAGTTGTAATGAGTCCCACATAGATTTAGTAGTTGTGCAATTAGAAACACAATAATATTTGTCAACCCCTAAAATGAGTATTAGAATATTCCTTTCTTTCCAATCACATGACAAGTTATTCTCATCATTTGCATTCCACTCTACTTCCGGTTTAGGTACTTCAACACCAACTGCATTGGTCATAGTAATTTCAAATGGACCTTTTTGGATGGGGTTCGATACATTTCTATTAATAGAATTGATATGGACACACATTCAATTGATCAGTGGTTTTTATTGCTTTCATTTACCATTAATTTAGCATAATCTTTTCATGTTTTTATTTGCATTTTATTTCTGTTTACCACATTTTATGCCTGGTGGTGTTGTTTAAATGTTTTCAGGGTTAAATAAGTATTCAAGAAGGATGTCGGCAGAAAACTAGAAGAATCGCGAAGAATTGGGAAAGAAAACCCAAGGAACAGTGGCCTGCTATGGCCATCCGTAATGTGCTACGGGCCGTAACAGAGGTGCAGCAAAAAATCTAGTTTTTAGATGAGAAAGACATGGAGACTGTGGTCTTCTATAGCCACCCGTAGCACGTGTTACTGGCCGTAGTAGCCAGAACCCCTAAACCCTTCAATGTGCAAACCAACTCCAGTGGTCTGCTACGGGTACCCGTAGTGCATGTTACTAGCCGTAGTAGACACTATGGCCACCCGTAGCACAAGCTATTGGTCGTGTCAGACAGGCTAGGAGATTTTGATTCTTTCCTTTTTCGGCAAGATTTGGCACTTATTGTTGATTTGGCTATTGTTAGACATGATTTTATTGGGAAATTAAGTTTAGGTCATTAAGGGAATAGAAAATAAGGGGATATATTTTCTATTTAAGCAATTTATGGATTTTATTTGGAGACTTCTTCTTGGAATGGTAAAAGATTTATGGAGAAAAATTTGAGAACACATAAGCTTTGGTGAAGGGTAGATTTTCATGATCGGAAGCGATTGAAGATCCTCTTTCATCCTAGTAAATGTAATGTCTATATCTTGTATTTTCTTTTTATCAAACATTATGAGTAGCTAAACCCCCCAATGTTAGGGGGTATCCCTGATTTGGATACGTAACGACTATGATATTATTATTGAAATAATAATCTCTTTTTACATAATTGATTTAATCTTTTGTTGTTCTTAATGCTTGCCTTGTCAGACAAATGAGTTTGATTTATGATATACAATTAGGCTTGACTGTCGTTGTTAATGTTTTGCTTTAGATTATTCGATAGTAGATATCACCTAGGACTAGGGATACCCTATATAAACCGAAATATTCTTGATATTAGAATGTTTAATTTCATCTTTAATTCTCTATAGACATAGGAATTAGGTTGGACGATTAAAGCTTTTCTCACTAAGGACTTAGGAGTATACACCCTAAAGAACCGGTGATTAATAAGTTAAAATAAGTTGTTGCAGTGGTAGTTCAGAGTTGTTGATGAATCCAATCACACATCTTCCCTAGCATGTTCACTCATGATCACTTTTAACCTTTCTCTTGCTTTATTTACTTTTTATTGTATTTTAATTTCTATTTTGCAAAATCCAATCCAAAACCCCAAAGCTTTTGTTTAACTAAAGTAAAACCTGAACTCTATTTTGTCAAGCAGTCATTGAGATCGACATTCAGAGAAATTCCGTTTTATTACTACATTAGCAGATTATTACACTTGCTAATTTACCAATTAAGTTTTTGGCGCTGTTGCCGGGGACTGCCAAAGATTATAAAGTTTATGGTTTTATTTTAGTTCAAATTTTGTTGCTTTGCAATAAAGTTTTAGTTTTAATTTGAATTTTATTTTGTTATTAAAAAAAGGAAAAAAAGTAGGATTATTGTTGCTTCATGAATTCTTCTAAATTTTGCGACTAATAAAGTGTTTGAGTTTTGTAGTCATGAGTTATTTTTATACATTGGCACCTGTATCTCCTACATGATGGTCGCCTGATTTGGGAATCACTTTGGAAGAGATGACTAAAAATTTTAAAGCATATAAGAAGGAGGTAAGAATTCTCATGAATGAATGTGAGGAAGCTAACTTTTATCCATATAGGTTTATTTGGCGAAAGTTAAGGTTGGAAGAAGAATGTGTGGAAGAATAAGAAAAAGACATGACGTCAGATGAAGAAGATGCATTAGAAATAGAAGAATGGATAAACAAGAAATACGGGGAAGGTGAAAAAAGGAAACTTGAAGATGGTCTAGTTTTGGACATAAATACAAATTTAACAATTTGTGAAGATGTAGACATCCAACAAGAAAATCTTCAAGAAAAGGGTATCCCTAAAAGCTATTTTAACAAGGCAGCTGAAAGAAAAGAAATTGACAAAGTATTAGATGTCATTTATGCCTTGTTTGCTAAAATCAAACTGAAAAATATTTGGAAACAACACCATCAATATCTCAAGTTCATGAGATTGCTACCAAACAAAAAAAGAAAAAAGATGATGTGTTCTTTGTTTCATATATGCCACCTTAACATAGAATGAGTCGCCGAGTCATGCGATGTTAAACAAAGTGCTATGTGGGAGGCAACCCACGCTTTTTATTACTAAGCCATCTTTTTTTGTTGTTTTTTTTATTTTGAGTCAGGTCAGACACAGGTTCTTACATAGGCAAGGAGTAATAATAGAGAATGTGCAAGCGATGATGTAACAAATGATGTTGCATTACCCTCCGCCACCTCTGTGAGTCTCCTCTCTCTCACTTCTTCTAAAACATTGAGGCCAATGTTTAGTTCAAGTTTGGGGGAGGATTTACTGCTTTTAGTTTTTCCTTTTAGTACCTTTTATTTTTGTTTTGTGTGTTTTTGGTTAAAACCTATTTGAATTTCTCCCAAAATGAGGACCGTAGAAAAATTTCTTGGGAATATTGTGATTTTTAGGTAGTTTAGAAAGTAAATAGAGTTCGAGGGAGGAGAAGCTAGAACTAGGGATATTGGGAAAGTTTGAAAACTTAGGTATGACCCAAACACCCGAGATTCCCCGGAGTAAGGAAGCGAGTCCAACGTGTAGATTTATGCCATAGTACTTGGATTTGAGAAGTATTCCCCAATTAGTTGTTATTGATAATCCGACATTATTAAAGATATTTACATGTATAGGGTTGATTGAGAAAATGACTTAAGGCACCAAAAAAAATTGAATAATAGTAATAAAGGCAACTAGTCCTTCTAAGTTAGGTAACCCTCACCCGGTTACTTAACCTAACAGCGGTTGAGTCTCAATTATCGTCCTAAAGTGGACTAATAAACGCCAATATGCATGGGGAAAAAATTTCCTTGAAAAAGTCTTGATCAATCTTGTACATGTGAGGAAACACGATCGTGAATGCCTTAATCCGATTATTCGAAGGAAAAGAGGAGAAAATCAAAGAACATACTTAAGCCCAAAGCATAGTTTGAGAGGTGACCGAAAGGGAGATTTAGCTCCGTGGTTTACCGCGGTATATGCTCTTGTAATACCTTCACTAACGAATGATTACCGAGAGAACTAGTACAAACCGATCGGAACAACGGCTCACGTATGAGTATCAACGCACTTTATCTTCACAAGTTTTTTAGTTGAAGTGCACCGTTTAAAAAACAAATTGTTATGCAAGCTTGTTGCTTGAAGTCAAGCAATGGCTAAGTTTGGGAAGTTTTATTGGTGGTTTTTATTGCTTTCATTTACTTTTAATTTAGCATAATCGTGTCATGTTTTTATTCGCATTTTATTTCTGTTCACTATATTTTATCCTTAGTTGTGTTGCTTTAATGTTTTTAGAATTAAATAAGTATTCAAGAAGGATGTCAGCAGAAAACTAGAAGAATAACGAAGACTCAGGAAGGAAAACCCAAGGAACAGTGGCCTGCTATGGCCACCCGTAGTTTGTGCTACGGGCCATAGTAGAGGTGCATTCAAAACCCTAGTTTTTATATGAAAAAGACATGGAGACATTGGTCTTTTACGGCCACCCGTAGCACGTGCTATTGGCCGTAGCATCCAGAACCTCCAACCCCTTCAATGTAAAAACCAACTCCAATGGTCTGCTACGGGCACCCGTAGTGCATGCTACTGGCCATAGCAGACACTACAACCACCTCTATCACATGCTACTAGCTGTGTGAGATAGGCAAGGAGATTTTATTTCTTTCCTTTTTCGGAAGGATTTGGCACTGATTGTTGGTTTGGCTATTGTTAGACATGATTTTATTGGGAAATTAAATCCGAGTCATTAGGGGAATAGAAAATAATGGGAGATATTTTCTATTTAAGTGGTTTTAGGATTTTATTTGGAGACTTCTTCTTGGAACGATAAAAGATTTACCGAGAAAAATTGGAGAACACGAAAGCTTTGGTGAAAGGCAGATTTTCATGATCGGAAGCAATTAAAGATCCACTTTCATCCTAGTAACTGTAATGTCTACATCTTGTATTTTCTTTTTATCAAACATTATGAGTAGCTAAACCCCCCAATGCTAAGGGGTGTCCCTGATTAGGATCTGTAATGACTCTGATATTATTATTGCAATAACAATCTCTTTTTCCATAATTGATTTAATTTTTTGTTGTTCTTAATACTTTCCTTGTCGGAAAAATGAGTTTGATTTATGATTAACGATTAGGCTTGACCGTCATTGTTAATGCTTTGCTTTAGATTATTCGATAGTGTTGCACCCTAATTTTTGACTCTAAGATTCCACATCTTTTTGCATCATCTGTATAATTTATCATCTCTTACATTTTTTCATAATACCCAATTTATCAGCTGAAATAAACTTTTTGGACAGTTTAAGCCGTTTTAGCGGGTAAAATTTATTTCAAAATTTGAAAAAGCGCCGTATTTTTTTGAATGGTATATTTTACGCTGATCATTTTGGTGTATTCATTTTATTTTTTTGAGCACTACGATACCAATCCAATTATTCGTTTTTTTACCGTTTTTATTTATACTTTTAAATAATATATTTTTTAATTAATCAATATTTTTTAGTTAATATCTTTTCTTATTTTATACTTAATTTTAAAATTTTGATTTTTAATTTTAATTTTTAATTTTAATTACTTTTTAGAAACTTTTCAAATGAGTCTCATAAATTATTTACTTTTTTTGAAACTTGTCAAATAAGTCTCATAAATTATTTACTTTTTTGAAACTTGTCAAACAAGTCTCATAAATTATTTACTTTTTAGAAACTTGTCAAATAAGTCTCATAAATTATTTACTTTTTTGAAACTTGTCAAATAAGTCTCATAAATTATTTACTTTTTAGAAACTTGTCAAATAAGTCTCATAAATTATTTATTTTTTGAAACTTGTCAAATAAGCCTCATACACTCTTTTTTCTTTTTCGACCTATATAAAGGAAGCAATCACACCACAAAATCTCACACTTCATGCTCTTTTCCTAATCACACTTCCACATAAACTAAAAATTCACTATCCACCATATTCTATTATCACTCCTTCATACACAATATCTTCCATGATATGAATAACTCACCTTCATTTTCCCACAAATAATACTTTTTTTTTTCATGTTACCTCTAACCTCACATAAAATATCATCCTCCATCTAGACACAATACTCCCTCATCTAATCTTTATCAGATTTTTTTTTCTTTTACTTTATTTATTTAGTTTATTTTAATTTGTATATTATTTGGAAAGACAAAAAAAAAGTATTTGTAATTACTTATCTTTTAGTCAATTGTTAAATATTTAAAAATGCAAAAATATATGTTGTAATTATTAATTAATTTAAATATTTGTATTTAATTTGATTAATTAAATTATTAGTTAATCTTGTTAAATATTTATATTTAAATTGATTAATAATTTTGTTGGTTGCCTGATTCTATTTGTGACTAATTTTCTTCCATGTCATATTTAGCCTAACCTTATAAGGTCCTTACCCTTTATCCTAACCATAGGACTTGGAGTCACCGTGCTCTATTTAGTTGTCCCGCCGTGGACATTCCCTTCCTTGCTAACTTAACCTTAGTTTAGAGTCGCCGCACTCTATGTAGGTGTCTCTCGTAGACATTTACTTTCCCTTTGGAACCTTGACCACAGTCAAGAGTTCCTCACCCCTTTTGAGGAGAACTAAGAACGCTCTGATTTCTCGATGAGAATACGTAGGCACAAGATGCAACGTCTTGGCGAGCCAACTTCACACTTATCCAATTGACCCATTAACCAACTAACAATCAACCTTTTCTTTCTCCCTCACTAATAACTAACTTCCTGTTACCTTTCTCAATTTAGGATCTGAGTCTCCGTACTCACATTTAGCGTCCCGCCGTGGACATCTTTTACCCTTTTATCCTAACCTTAGGATCTGAGTCGTCGTACTCATGTTCAGTGTCCCGCCGTGGACATTCTCTACCATAACAATCTCAATGTAGATTCAGGAGTCGCTGCACTCCATGTAAGTACTTCCATATGAATGCTTACATCCCTCCGGAACCTTGACCACAGTCAATGGTTCCTCACCCCCTAACCAGGGGAACTACGGTTGCTCTGATTCCATTCGCGTCAGGATACATAGGCACGAGATGCGATGTCTTCGCGAACATACTTTACCAAATTTTATACATACTTTATACTTTATATCTTTACCCTTAGCACATTTCCCTTTAGCAAGCAAACTTTAGCAAACACAAATATTAACAAGAGGTTCCTGTAGAGTACTACAGATGTTTAGGATGTGAAATACCTACCCTAGGCATAACCAACCCCCGAACCTTTAGATCTCTCTTTGCTTAGCTTTAAGCCTTGCCTTTTGCTTTGCATTTTAATAGGTTTTTCTTTCTTTAAACCTTTCCTTTTTGGATAAATTAAAGTCCGGTTGTGAATTTAAGAATTAAGATTCAAGTTAGTCAATAGCTTGGTATCGCGATTCTCACCGCAACAGATAGTAGATATCACCTAGAACTAGGGATACCCTATAGAAACCGAAATATTCTTGATATTGGAGTGCTTAATTTCATCTTTAATTCTCTATGAACATAGGAATTCGGTTGGACGATTAAAGCTTTTCTCACTAAGGACTTAGGATTATACACCCTAAAGAACCGATAATTAATAATTTAAAATAAGTTGTTGTAATGGTAGTTCATAGTTGTTGATGAATCCAATCACACGCCTTCCCTAGCATGTTCACTCATAATCACTTTTAACCTTTCACTTGCTTTATTTACTTTTTATTGTATTTTAATTTCCACTTTGCAAAACCCAAGCCAAAACCCCAAAGATTTTTTTTAACTAAAGTAAAACTCAAAATCTATATTGTCAAGCAGTCTTTGAGATCGACATTCAGAGAAATTCCCTTTTATTACTACATTGACAGATTAGCACACTTGCTAATTTACCGACCAACAATCCTTCCAATAACCATAGTTATCTTCATTGAAAACAGGTGCTCTATTGCACGCCCCTTTAAGTTTGAAAGCCATAACCTAATAAGCAATTTTGAAGCTCGTGATACCACTTGTTAGACGAGGGCAACGGTCTTGAGAGGGATGGGGTGGGGGGGGGGGTGAGTAGATCACTAATAAAATTTTCCTTGATTAAAAAACTATTTTAAATATTATTTACTATGGCAATAGAAAGAAATTCGGGATCGACACCCGTCTATCCTGAACCATTATCAGAAGAATCAGATATGCATATTAAACCGTAACAAAACATATTACAATGATGAGAAAGCAAATCAATATTTTTTTTAAAATAACATTTGAACTATGTCACTCTATGATAACCAATTTCTAATGAAATGCGAAAAAATTGACTAAGACAATTTATCAAACACTTGGTGTGCAATAAACACCAAGTCGATTTTTCTTTGTGTTGATGATATGAAACCCAACTGGAATTGTTTAAATTGTAATTATCTTACAAAACAGTTTGAAATACTTCAACAAAAATAGAATTATCAGTATATGAAATTGCACACTAAATGACTTATCAAATTATAAAGCGAGTGAGTGAATGAGTGTATGTGTGTGTGCGCGTGTGTATGAGAGAGAGAGAGCACAGTTCCCCAATTGTATTCACTATATGTATGTCTGCACCTAATTACATATGAAACTAAGATATTCAATTAACCTTTGTAAATGTTGTATATAAGAGAAAAAGCATAACTCCAAACCCCCAAACCCTAGGTTTGGTATTGATCATGTCTTCTTCTCTTCCCTTGATCTTAAGCAAGATCAATTGACCAAAGATTTCCAAGTCGATCCTTTGGTTACCGCTACTTATTTGACAGAACCTCATTCTTTAAAGCTTTCACTTAGCTGAATCCTCATTGCGAAATCTTGTGCAAAAACCCCAAATCAACCTTGATATTTGAAGGAAAACCCAAACTGGTACTATCAATGAAACCCCCAAAGAATTCTCAACCCAATTTGATTATAACAATACTAAATTGGACATTATCAATCTTGTATCTAGATGGCAACCAACAAAAATGGTTATGTGTAATTGTTGTGTGTATGCATAGAAAAAGATTAAAGATGATGAAAACTTCTTTTTGATGTTCTTGGTTTCAATTCTTTAAAATGATGCACGACTGCATATATATATATATATATATATATATATATATATATATATATATATATATATATATATATATATATATATATATATATATATATATATATATATATATATATATATATATATATATATATATATATATATATATATATATATATATATATATATATATATATATATATATATATATATATATATATATATATATATATATATATATATATATATATATATATATATATATATATATATATATATATATATATATATATATATATATATATATATATATATATATATATATATATATATATATATATATATATATATATATATATATATATATATATATGAGTGTGTGTAAGAAGGAAAAAAACAGAAAATCGACATCTTGACATAGAGACTAAGATCCAGTATACACAAATACTAAGTGTACTAGTTTTGACATCATTCAAAATATTTTCTAAAAGGATAGTGCACTCACAATACCACACACCCTCTTCTTGTCAACTCTTTGATTCATTAGTAATTTGATCACATGGTTGAGGTTGAGTCAACCTTGCTGACTCCCTCGCTTGATGAATGTACCCAAACGCGCAATTGGGCCTCCTTGGGCTTGATTGCTTCAGGCCCTCCTTTTTGGTCCAGTTTAGTTTATGCATTCCTTTCTTTTATTATTTATTTTCTTTTAATCATTATTTGGGCCTTCGGAGATTGTGTTTTACAAATTCCATAATCCTTTATTGTCCATATGTACCTGTTGTACCCCAAATTTTGACCCCTAGATCACATTATCATTCTAGGGCATCAACATTGTTTATCTAACCTTAACTTCTTTCAAGTTTGATCTTTGTCAAGAGATGCAGGTGAACTAGGGTTTCACATAGCCGGGAATCGGGGTTTCTATAGTTTGATCAGTCAAGGTTTTGGGTTGATTATCCATGTAGGTATTCTCTATATCATCAAGGATATCACATTGGATCAAGTATGAACTCAATTTGAGGTTGTCACCCAAGAACCCAAATTAGGGTTTCTGATTGGAAAAGTCAATTGTAGTTTGACTTTTGACTTAAAGAGGTCTCCAATGGTGAAACCATGGTCCATAAGGCTCATATGACCAAAAGAAGTCTACACACGAAGTTTCAAGGCCTCAGGGAACCCATAACACTAACAGTCGATTTAGAGGTTTTCGATCGTTCGGTTCGTCTGACTGAAAAGTCAACCCATTGACCAACAAGGTTTAGACCCAAAATTGAAGCCAATTATGTCCCCAATGTTATGTTATATCTAATCAGTCTGTTTCCAATGTCATGCAGTCAGATACTGCCAGACTTGATCCAAGGCGGATTGATAATACCAAAGGAGTTGAAACCGGTGATTCCTCCTTACCCTTTAGGCTTTGATACCAACTCCATATGCGGCTATCATGCTGGGGCACTGGGGCATTCAACTGAAGACTGTAAAGTACTCAGAAACAAGGTTAAAGATTTTCCGACTCCAAAATGATCTCTTTAACGCCTCAAGGTGTTCAAGTCAACAAAACTTCACCATCTCTCATGTCTCCTCCACAGCAAGAATGTGCACTCGGAGAAATTTCAAACAAGTCAATATCTGACCAAGCAGCCAAATATCAAACAATTACTAGAAAAGTCTCTCACCACTCAGTGTTTGTTCCTCCTCAAGGTTCTCAAAGCCAGAGCTTAAACAAGAAGAATCATGTCAGGAAAAATAAGACTTGCGGTAAACCAATTCTAGAACCGCTAAGAAAACTTTACCCGCTATTAATTCAGAACTCCCTAGTGACTCCGTGACTATTCAATCATGTGTCAGGGCCATGTCATAATGCGAACCTGGCTTGTGAATTTCATAAAGGAGCCGAGGGACACAACTTAGATGCATGTATGGCATTACGTTTTCTTGTGTGAGAGATGATCAATGACAAAGACTTGATCCTCGAAGAAGATCGCCCAGAAGTTGAATGCGAATACCGTATTGGGACAACAGGGCACCTAGTTGAAGATTGTAAAGGTTTTAAACTGAGACTACAAGAGTTGCTGAAACCTCAGGAGGATAAATCAAATGACAGTGCCGCGATTCCTGAATCCAAAGGCAAAGGACCCGCGAGACCTCTCATAATTCTATACCAAAAAGAGCAAGTGGTTAATGAAGGTGTTTCCCCGTCTGGGCCTGAAATCTGAAGTCTGTCAAAGTTTAAATCCCCTAAGGCTGGCAGCTGTAAACCGTTTCAGCATTTTGTTGTATTTTCTTTGCACTTGTATTGCTTGTAAGTTGTTGTTCATTTTGAATTGGCAAGATTAATGAAATGTTTGTGTATCTTTTGATTAAGTCCATTCGTTTCACTCTTTCTCTTTCCTTTCATTGTTATAAGAAAACGAAAAATGCAAAATTTCTTTTCTTTACGAAGCTATTGTTTAAAGCAAAGATTAGGGAGGATGATGAAAACTATGTCTATAACTGCTGTTGATATGCTTCCAATCCCTAAACACTATAGTAATAAGGAAGATAATCCCTCGTTAACCCCTTCGAGCCCAGAAGTAAGAGTTTTCTTTCTTTAAAAAAAATCTTAAATCTTAAACCTGGGGCAGGGTAGTTCTCAGTTTAACTTGGGTATACGTTCGAACGCAAGAACTTCACCAAGACACCTGTCAGCTCCCTTAAATCCATTCAATAAATGTTGTACAAGTTGTTCCAAAAGTAATATCTAAGGAAGGACTGTTAAGAAATCCCTACTTGAAGAATGAGTCGAGTCCCTTTTAAGGCAAAAGCCAAGAAAGATGGGAAGCTCGTAACTCGGCCTTATACAAAAATGCTTGTATGATAATCAAAAGTGGAATTCATAAATCTTTCAATCTGAAAGTCCTGAATAGCAAAAAGCTATCAAATACTATAAGGGAGTAGTGACTACTTTAGGTTTGTGTACCATCGCCAGCTTATCACTAGTTCAATTCCTAAGCCTGTAAGAACCTGAATGTGTAGTTTGAGTTAACTGAACGTAGGATTGGAGTTCATCGTGGAGAGTAGGTGGGAACAAATAACTTTGATCCTTTATCCTTTCTTTCATGAACCGTGAACTGAGCCACGTTACAACCCTTAAAAGACCTAATTGAGGTAAGGTTGTTTTGAAAGCATATTACAACAAGGTTAGATAACCTGACTCCTAATGACCTTTGATAATTGTGTGTGTTAATCACTTTATCCATCACTTGTAAAATGATTAGATCCCATTCACTTTGATCACTTGATCACTCCACTGTGTGTGTTTCATCAAAAAAATTGTTTTCAAAAGTTTGCATTGAAAATTGCCAATTTTTAATGAACAACATTGTGTGCAAGACGATCCAATATCAAAGGAATCCCAACAAATGTTGCCAGCTAAGGAATTTAACTTGGTAAAGGAAGCTCATCCCGAGGAAACCAATTTAAAGGATTTGTTAATCATTTGTCACAATGTTCAGCTAATCAGAAGCGATCAGGTCAAGATCAGATGAATCTCTCAAAGAACAATTTAGTTTGGGGCAACTCTGTTCCAGTTACCAGCTAGCAGGGGCAAGTTTATTCTCCATTTGTTATTTCCATAGTCTGAGGACTTTGTTGTGCAAATACAGTTAAACTGGGGCATTCACGTCGAGATTTGTGAATCTCTCTAAGAGTTTTAAGACATTGAAGCATCTTTATGCCAATTCTTTTGTAAAATCCTCTTGATGGCTTCTTCTCACAGACCACGTAATCTGGGGCAGAAAAGGTTTGAAGACTGTTTGTCGCAAGAGTCGTTACTCACTTGAAGATGATTATTATACTATCGAGGGGCATAAATGTTTTGTTCTTATGATACCTTTTTCCAGCTCCCCAATTAAGTTGTTACTTCGGTTGATCTGGGCATTTTCCTGTGTGATTTTCCTCCTCCAATAAAGAATTCAAACTCATGATGGCAATTTGAGTGAAGTCATAATGTTGTGTCCTAAGTAGATTACTCTCTACCAGAGAAAGTTGTAACCTTGAGGTGGAACTGCTGTTCTTCATGATCATCCCCATTGATGTCCAATTTAGTGAATTTGGCCGGGTATCCCTGTTGAGATGTTTATTTCATCTCCAGTTTTTGTTTTGTCAGTATAAACATAAGCATACGCATAACATCTGTGCGTTTTTGCTATCTTTGGTTATTGCCTGTTTTGATTCACTTTGGTGTTTTCCCCAAGTGACTGGGTATGTCGTCTCTCTCTGATAGAGTTGTCATCCTTTAAGCATAAAATGTCCATCCTTTCTCAATTCCCCACAGAGTTTAACCCTCGTGGATGATGGTTGTTTCAGTTATCTTTTTCCATGTTTGGATAAGATGCATCCCCATTCGAGTTCATTCCTCAAAGGTTGGAGTCTTTTTTTGACCGTTTCTTTCTAGCTTGTTCCTAGATCGAACTTTGGTCCCCGGGCGGTTGCTGAACCCAATTTGAATGTGCATTTATTTTGCACCATGTCTTGTAAGAAGAACTTATCTGCAATTCCCCAAAGAAAATAAATGGAAGTCTCGTTTGAGAACCTTATCTTAGGGACGTTAAGGTCCGGATGTTACCAGCATTGGTTGAAAAGCCCAGTGGTGACTGGTATTGGTTAAAAGTCCAGTGGTTGCTGGAATCGGTTGGAAAATCCAGTGGTTACTGGAATTGTTAATTTGGTGGTTACCAATCATTGGTTGAAAGTACAACGGTTGCTGGCATCGGTTGGAAAATCCAGTGGTTACTGGTATTATTAATTTGGTGGTTACCCATCATTGGTTGAAAGTCCAGTGGTTGCTGGCATCGGTTGGAAAATCCAGTGGTTACTGGTATTGTTAATTTGGTGGTTACCAATCATGGTGGAGAGTCCAGTGGTTACTGGCATCGCTTGAGAAATCCGGTGGTTACTAGTACTGTGGATTTGGTCGTTACCAAGCATGGTGGAAGATCCAGTGGGTACTAGCAGTGATTAAAATTCTAGTGGTTACTGGCATCATTAGATCTAATGGTTATTGGTAATTTCATCCAGCACTATTGTGTTTTTGATTGTTGGTGGTTACCAACATCCCTGATAATGTCGAATTGTTTGGCATACAATAGAGTTTAATTACCCTGTATCTTTCCTGATGTATCCTGAAGATCCCGTTTGATCTCTTAATTTTAGAAATTTCCAGAGGCTTGGATGTTTATCCTTGCTTGGAGATCCAGTGGTGACTGGTACTGGTGAACTGGTGGTGACCAATCATATTTAATGTAAGGCCCGTTGGTAATTAGCGTTGAGGAAATCCAGTGGTAACTGGTACTAATAGATTGGTGATGACCAATCATATTCCATGTAAGGCTAGTTGGTAATTGAAGTTGGGGAAATCTAGTGGTGACTGGTACTGATGGATTGGTGGTGACCAATCATATTCCATGTAAGGCCAGTTGGTAATTGGCATTGAGGAAATCCACTGGTGACTGGTACTGATAGATTGGTGGAGACCAATCATATTTCATGTAAGGCCAATTGGTAATTAGCGTTGAGGAAATCTAGTGGTGACTGGTACTGATGGATTGGTGGTGACCAATCATATTCCATGTAAGGTCAGTTGGTAATTGGTGTTGAGAAAATCCATTGGTGACAGGTACTGACGATTTGGTTGTTTATCATTCCAAATGAAGTCATATTTGTTTCCATCCCAAGATCAGGTTTTATACCTTTGGAGATGTATGCTTTGAATCCCGAGTTCAGGAATTTCCAGAGACTCGAATGTTTGTATCTGCATGAAGACTCCATCTATCTGTATGATCCTAATGTTTTGAGGGTCTTTGTCCAATCCTAATGTATTGAGGGTTGTGTCTCTACTATATCCTAATGTTTTGAGGATATTAGTTTTTGATCCTAATTTTTTGAGGGTCTTCGTCCAATCCTAATGTATTGAGGGTTGTGTCTCTACTATATCCTAATATTTTGAGGATATTAGTCTTTGATCCTAAAGTTTTGAGGGTCTCCGTCCAATCCTAATGTATTGAGGGTTGTGTCTCTACTATATCCTAATGTTTTGAGGATATTAGTTTTTGATCCTAATGTTTTGAGGGTCTTCGTCAAATCCTAATGTATTGAGTGTTGTGTCTCTACTATATCCTAATGTTTTGAGGATATTAGTCTTTGATTCTAAAGTTTTGAGGGTCTTCGTCCAATCCTAATGTATTGAGGATTGTGTCTTTACTTAATCCTAATGTTTTGAGGATATTAGTTTTTGATCCTAATGTTTTGAGGGTCTTCGTCCAATCCCAATGTATTGAGGGTTGTGTCTCTACTATATCCTAATGTTTTAATGATATTAGTCTTCGATCCTAAACTTTTGAGGGTCTTCGTCCAACCCTAATGTATTGAGGGTTGTGTCTCTACTATATCCTAATGTTTTGAGGATTTTAGTTTTTGATCCTAATGTTTTAAGGGTCTTTGTCTAATCCTAATGTATTGAGGGTTGTATCTCTATTATATCCTAATTTTTTAAGGATATTAGTCTTTGATCCTAATGTTTTAAGGGTCTTTGTCCAATCTTAATGTATTTAGGGTTGTGTCTCTACTATATCCTAATGTTTTGAGGATATTAGTTTTTGATCCTAAAGTTTTGAGGGTCTTCGTCCAATCCTAATGTAATAAGGGTTGTGTCTCTACTATATCCTAACTTTTTGAGGATATTAGTTTTTGATCCTAATGTTTTAAGGGTTTTCATCCAATCCTAATGTGTTAAGGGTTTATTCTCTGCTATATCCTAATGCTTTGAGGATATTAGCTTTTGTTCCTAAGGTTTTGATGGATATATTTGTGCTTCCTGTTTTATGATTCGGTGGTTACTGGTATTATAAGTTTTTGGTTGTTAGCAATCCCCGTAGAAGTCTAATGGTTACTGTCGTTGATTGATAAAACCAATGGGTATTGGTATGTGGTTTGATTGTTACCGACTTCCCCAGTTGAAGCCCAGTAGTTACTGGCATTTTTTAAAATTTCAATTATTATTGGTACTTTGATTTGGTTGTCACCAATCTTTCTGATATAAGTCCAGTAGTTACTGGCGTTGCTTGAAGTCCAATCATTATTGGTATCACTGTTTTTGTACGTTTTCACCACATCCTATTAAAAGTCTAGACTTTACTAGCATTCCCTAGGAAGTCCAGTAGTTACTGGCATTGTTCAAAAATCCAATTGTTATTAGTGCGATACCTGGTTGTCACTAACCTATTTTTCTAAGTCTAGTCGTTACTAGTCTGTGGTTATCAAGAATGCTCACCTATCTCTAAACTCAGGATGCTTGGTTGTTACTAGTTTTCCCAGCGAAGTCTTGGATATTCCTAGTAAGTCCCAAGGAACTAATGGTTACTAGCATCCCCGACGAGTCTGGTCTTGTTTCTAGTCTTTTCTTGAAGATCTTGTTTGAACTCTTCATTACAAGGAAAGTCCCCGTTGGTTTGTCCCCCAATAAGGACCGTGTCTCTAGTCTTTTTGCTCCTCCGGTCGGAGTCTGAGTCTATTGACTTTTGTCCCTCTGCGTGACTTCTCCCTCGATGCATTTCTCCAGTGGAGATTTGCATTTCCCCAGTGGAGACTTAAATTTTCCCCAGTGAAGATTTTTCTTCCCCGGTGGAGTTTGTGTCCCCTGTGTGGAGGATCTCCTGGAAGTACCATCATTAGTCATGTATGAACTATTGATTTTTATGCCTTGGATCTTTCCCTAGTGTGTCGGGTCCCTAATGAATAGTTACTCGTTGTGCTGTTCTTTTCTTTTGTCTTTTTGCATCGTTTAGAATGCATTGCATTTTCGCAGTCTTTTTGCATACCATCGTATCTAAGGGAAAAATTTTTGGTTTGCTATATTTAAATACCTTTCACCATGATTTTATGGAGATTGTTATCTCTCATTTCCATCGAGTGAAGATATTTAAATAGGGGCAACTGTTGTACCCCAGATTTTGACCCCTAGATCACATTATCATTCTAGGGCATCAACATTGTTTATCTAACCTTAACTTCTTTCAAGTTTGATCTTTGTCAAGAGATGCAGGTGAATTAGGGTTTCACATAGTTGGGAACCGGGGTTTCTATGGTTTGACCAGTTAAGGTTTTAGGTTGATTATCCATGTAGGAATTCTCTATATCATCAAGGATATCACATTGGATCAAGTATGAACCCAATTTGAGGTTGTCACCCAAGGAAGAAGAACAATGCAGTCCAAGAACCCAGATTAGGGTTTCTAATTAGAAAAGTCAACTGTAGTTTGACTTTTGACTTAAAGAGGTCTCCAATGGTGGAACCATGGTCCATAAGGATCATATGACCAAAAGAAGTCTACACACGAAGTTTCAAGGCCTCAGGGAACCCAGAACACTAACAGTCGATTCAGAGGATTTCGATCGTTCGACTCGTCTGACTGAAAAGTCAACCCATTGACCAACAGGTTTTTGACCCAAGATTGAAGGTAATGATGTTCCCATTGTTATGTTATATCTAACCTTGAAGTTTGATGACCATTGGATCAAAAACTGAGAAGTAATCGAAAAGTCGGGAAATTAGGATTTTGAAAGGGGTTAAGCCATAACTTCTTAACCACATGTCCAAATGGAGTGGTTCAAAGCTTGTTGGAAAGGTCTTGAGGGGCCCTAAAAAAGTTCCACAGTGACCTATGATCAAAAAATGAATGGATTTTGAGTTATGGGCAAAGACAAGGCAAGAGGGGAAAAACACTTAGAAAACATTCATGTTTTTTATGCTTGTAAGTCAATTATTCAGCCAACTTCAAGGGAATTTTTGACACAGTTCCCTTTGGAATTTGAACTTGTGTAAAACATGAAAGTTGTAGATCATATTTGGGGCTTTCGAAAAAGTATAAGAGCATTTTCTCAGCCCTCATGGTTAGAGAGAATCGAAGGAGACAAGTTGGAGATTTGTCATGTCACCAAACCAAGTCTAACTCATGCCAAAGGGTGCATAAACCAGCGAGTTGGTTTCTAACCACTTAGTTAGCCTTTGATTTGATGCTTAGAGGTACATTTGATGATAATACAATAGGTATCCACAAGCAAAACCAGAATTCTGGTTAAAGGATTTGTTTAATCAAAAGAAAGTGCAAATAAGTACACCATGAAAGAGAAATTTTTGAGCAAAATCTACTGCAGCCTAGCTACCACGCTCTTTCCTTCCTTCTCTTCACCTTATACCACTTGTTTATAGGCTGTTCTAGTGCTAAGATGCATTGGAAAATCACACAACCATCAGAATCAAGATCAAGAGGAAGATTTGCTCCCATTTCCCTCCAAAAAGCAAGATTTGTGCAAAAGTTTCAATCTGCCCATGCCACTTGATCCCTCACTTTTCCTATAAATAGAACTTCACTCTCACATAAAAAACACACCATTGACATGCTTGAAACCAGCTAAAACTCCCTCCTTCCCACAATTTCAAAGTTCTTACAAAATCTCACTAAATTTCTAAAACAACAAAAAAACTGTTTTGCACTTTCACCCCTAAAACCTTTTCCAAACACTTTCAAACTCAAAAATGATGTGTTAGAACTGTCCAAACCCTCACATTGGCCACAAAACTCATCCAATCCAAAAGTCAACCCTCAAAAGCTCATTTTGTTGACATTTTGCATTTTAAAGGACAACCACTAGTCCCTTGCCTTTCCTTTAGCTTTAAGACCTCTAACACTTCATATTTGACATATAAACGCTATCCATAACCAATCCAAACTTCTGTAACAAGGATTGAAGGAGTTGTCTTTGAAAATCATTGGATTTTAGAGGTTTTTCTTCACTTGCAAGCCATTCTGCCCATCAACTTGCTTGAGCTTGATTTGGAGCATCTTCTCATCATCCTAGGAGCATTTGTATACCTTGGAGGAGCACTCAAAGTTTCTGGTTTTCTTATTGTGCAAGCTTGCTTCAAGAGGTAAGCTTAAAACACAAGAAAACATGAAATTTTCACTTGCATTTCACATGCTACCATGACTTTTAGCTATGATTTGGTGTTGCACATTGTTTGAGCATGTCTTATGTATGTTATGTGTCATGTATGAACCATTTTTTGCATTAAAACATGTAGTTTTTGAACTGTCAAATTTTGGTCACAAGCTAGGTCACAAACTAGGCCCAACCTAGTCACTTTTTACATTTTGCATCCAATATGCCAAACCATGTGTGTATATTTGGATTTATTTTATGCTAACATCTTAATATGATGTATATGTGATGTTTGTACACTTTTTTCACCAAACACGCCACTACACATGATTGTTCACATGTTCATGCTTTTGGTTGTCACCAGACTTGCCCTAAACTTGAGGCTATCGATTTTTTTTGTGGGTGCATATTATGAAAAAAATGGTACCATTGAATTCCTTGTTCAAAAATACACAATTTTCACATTTGTTTCACTCAATTTTTTAAAGAATTGACTGAGTTCCAATCCTTCATGCAAATGACCCTTAGGTTGTAACCTTGTCTTGCCCTAGTTTTTGCCCTCTTGGTGCACCAACTTGCAATGATCATAACTTGCTCAATTTTTGTGATATTGATGCCATTGTTTTTGAAAAATACTCCTTATCATGTCTATTTTCATTTAGTAAGAAAATAATTCAAGTATTGTTATCCTATAAAGACTTTGATCCACTTGAAAAACATGTGTTTTTAGGGTTTTTACCTTGGTGTTCTTGAACTTTTTCAAACTTATAATTTGATTTTTATTGTGAGATTGATATTGTATGATTAATATATGTTTGTTAACATGTTTAAATTCTCAAATATGTTTGATTAATTGCCTTACCATGTTCATACTTGCTTTTGTGAATGCATATATGTGAAAATGGCCTGTTGCACTTCATCTGTGAGCATTGTCATGATTCTTGATGTTGTAACCTCTTGAATATGTTCACTATGCCTCATTTTACTTTTTTATGTATCTTTTTATAACCATAACATGTTTAGGGTTTGTTCTTGCCTTTGTAAAATGCTTGAATATGCATGGTATGCCTTGAACTTCATATGTGAACTTTGACATGATTCTTGATGTTGTGACCTCTTGAAAATGTTTATCATGCTCCATTATAATTGTTTATGTGTCTTGTAAGAACCATAACATGTTAGGGTTTGATTGTTGTCTTGGTTGTTACCATGAAACTTGTTTACTTCTCCCTATGAAATCATGAATTCATACTTGAACTGTTGTAACATTTCTTGTATTCTTGCTTATTTAATTGTCATCAACCCATGTCTAGTTGGTCTTATGTTATTACATTTTATCACTTTTGATCCTTATAACATGCTTGCTTCAAGTTGTAACTTGTTTTCATCAATTTCATATGAATTTTATAGATGAACTTGTTGTTGTTACACATGTTCTTTGCTTACATTGTTGGTTATTACCTCTCTATATTTTGATCTTTGTTAAGATGTTAAATGTTGATCTTGATTGTTATCATGATTCTTTACATGCTCTTACTTTATTTCTTCAACTTTGTCAAGTTATTCCCCAATGATGGAACTTATTAGTTCTTATTAAGTTGTCTGTATCCCATGTGCCCAAAGGAAAGTCTCTCTATTGACATATGGGTCATAGATAAATCATTACCCTTATAGGCCTTGATAAAGCCATTTACCCTTTAGAACTTAGGGTTAGAGTTCTTCTTCTTTAGTCATGTCTGAACTACGGACGCTCTGATTTCTCATTTATCGACGAGAATACGTAGGCACAAGATACAATGTCTTGACAAGCTCAGTAACAACTAACTTCCTGTTAACATTTGCAACTTAGGATTGGAGTCGCTGTGCTCCAGGTAGTTGTCCCACCGTGGATATTTCTCATGTTTACCTTTTCCATAGGACTTGGAGTCGCTGTGCTCTATTTAGTCGTCCTGCCATGGACATTCTCTTCCTTGCTAACTTAACCTTAGTTTAGAGTCGCCGCACTCTACGTAGGTGTCTCATTACAAACATTTACTTGTCCCCTGGAACCTCGACCACAGTCAAAAGTTCCTCATCCCGATTTAGGTGAGCTACGGTTGCTCTGGTTCTATCCTAGTTAGGATACGTAGGCAAAAGATACGATATCTTGATGAACACACCCCTGACGCGATCAGAGTCAATGCTTTTAGGCCTTGATAGATCCTCCTCCCTCCTTTTGGTATGGATAGAACTAATTGGTCTTACAACGTAAAATTAGGTAGAGTTGGTTAACTCTATGTAAGAATCATGGTGATGATTACTTACTCCCCATTCGTGAGTGTTCAATATAGATCTAGAGAGTTTAGTTAAACTCTACACAAGCATTGTTATGTTTGTTCCTCTAGAGTCTTGACCATAGTAAAGTACTTTTTAATCCTCGGTGAGGTGAACTACGATTGCTCTGATTCTATCCTAGTTAGGATACGTAGGAAGAAGATGCGATATCTTTGCGAGCAAACTTAGAAACTATCCTTAGGTCTTTACCCAAACTTATACCCTAATCCTAAACCATAGCAAACCATTAGCAAGCTTAGCATACAAACATACAAAAGGTTCCTGTAGAGTACTACAGATGTTTAGGATGTGAAATACTTATCCTAGGCATAACCAACCCCCGATCCCCGAATCTCTTAGCATTGTTGTTACATCGCGCAAAAGATCTTTCTTTCTTTAACCTTTCCTTTGGATAAATCAAAGTCCGGTTGTGAATTTAATGAACTAAGATTCAAGTTAATCAATAGCTTGGTATCACAATTCTCACTGCAACAATACCCTTCATCATTTTTTTATTTATTTTATTTTTATTTTTTATTTTCTTAACTGTTGAGATTAATTAAATAAAGGAATGATAATTAAAGTTAAATTTTTTTGATATTTAAAAACCCTTGATCCAACGTCAAGTGATATTTTACAAAAATCGCCTGTCTTCAATTAATTTTAAATTAATGTGAATCAAACCTCGATTCATATCAAGCATATTTCTTAAATCAAAATTAAAATACCTAATTTCCTACTTTCATAATAAATCGGCAACAATGGGTTTAATCGGGTTAGACCTTGTTATTCATCTAGTATTTAGACACTGGCTATAGAGCTCAGTGTTTAAAGACTTGTCATCCATTTTAAAACACAATAATCAAATAAATTTAGTTCATTCTCATATTGAAGAAAAAAGATTGATTGGGTGTAGACCTTGTCCTTCCCCGATTATTTAGACATTGGTTGTAGAGCTTGTAGAAGCATGCTTCATCTCAAGGTTTTGATGACGTCAACAATAAGACTCAAGCTCATTTCATCTGTGCAAAAAGTCAAAAGCTTTCAAAAGATCAAGATCAAAGTATTATGGAAGTGATCAACATTCAAGCTTCATGTACATTTGCTCGATCATCTTTCAAGACTTGGACACAAGCTATGGTATATCAAAATTCTCTAATTTAATTGATATACAAGTGTTCAAATAATTTATCATTTGATCATAGTGCATGAACATGTTTTTGAAACAATTGGAATTGGTATAACATTGTTTTATTAAGTATTTTTCTGAAAAATAACAGTGTTAACCGATTAACCATATAGGTTAACCGGTTAACCATTTCAAAACTTCAATTTTCTGGCCTAACGTTCCAGTGTTAACTGATTAACCATATAGGTTAACCGATTAACACTGAACGTTTTCTGAAAAATTGCTTTGTTTTGAATTCAAATGTTGTGTGATTGTTATACCATTTCATCTTTTGAATTACACATAATTATACCTTTTTGAATGGGTATTTTTACCAATAAATTCTGAAAATTTCTTTTGAAAACACATCTCCAACAATTTTCAAAAACAATCATTGAATCATATTCACTACTTTTTCAAATAATTTCAAATACATTCAAAAGTGTTCATACTTGCATAACCTTTCACATCCATTTGTTTGAACACTTGTATTGAGATTAAGTTGTGAATTCTGATTAAAGGAGAAGATCAATCTTTGTATTGATATTACTATTGTACTCTCAAATTATAAAAAATTACAGAATAGTCTGTTGTGACTTGTGATCCAGGATTGTTGGACACAAGGGTTAGTGTTTTGCAAGAGGATTATTCTTGCACACTAGTTTGTTTTGTTGTTAGATTGTAGCCCTCACCGGTTGATGGTGTGATAGGTTGTACTTTCTAAAACAATAGTGAAAACTCTCTTTCGTGTGGAAAGGGGAGTGGAGTACCTTCGGATTGTGAAGGGAACCACTATAAATCACCGTGTCATCTTCTTACTTTCTGCCATTACTGCTTTCCTTTTTAAGATCATTAACCAGCAAAATTCAAGAAAGTATAAAAACCGGAAAAAGTTTTTAAAAGGCCTAATTCACCTCCCCTCTTAGGCATACTCTGAACTTACAATTGGCATCAGAGCAGGTTAAGGTAACCTGTTCCTAGCGATTCAGTATGGCTTCTGCAAGTACCAACCCGATTTTCAAAGATGGTGGAAGTAGTAACAAGCCACCACTCTTTTCTAGAGAATATTTCGATTTTTGGAAAATCCGTATGAAGGCACATCTTGAGGCTCAAGGAGACGGTATATGGGAAACCGTAGAAACTGGTCCACATGTTCCTACAAGTGTGGTAAATGGTGTTGGAACTCCAAAGATAAAATCCTCATATGATGAAGATGACAAGAAGAGAAATTTGAATGAGAAGAAAGCAATCAACATACTTCAAAGCGCTCTCAGTATGGACGAATTCTTCCGTATATCACAGTGTAAATCGGCAAAGGAGATTTGGGACACCTTGGTAGAAACGCATGAAGGGACAGCCGAAGTAAAAAGATCAAGACTTAATACTTTAAGTCAAGAATATGAAATGTTCTGTATGCAGCCTGGTGAATCCATTGTTTCCTTACAAAAGAGATTCGTTCATCTAACAAATCATTTGATTGCTCTCGGGAAGACCTTCACCAATGATGATCTCAACTTGAAAGTCCTAAGATCCTTAACAAGAGAATGGCAACCGAAAGTGACCACTATTTCGGAAAAGAAGAGTCTTTCAACGATGACATCCGCTTCCTTATTTGGCAAACTTCAAGAGCATGAACTGGAACTTGGAAGGCTTGAGAAGCATGAAAGTCAAGACAAGAAGTCCAAAGGAATTTCCTTGAAGATTGACAAAGGATGACAAAAATGACGAATCTTCCAAAGACGAAAATTTCATGCTTCTAGTAAAGAAGCTTGGTAAGTTTTTTAATAATAATAAAAATTCCTCTTTTTCTAAAAAGAATAGACATTTCAGGAAAAAGGAGATATCCACATCAAATCAAGAAGTTACATGTTACGAATGTGGGAAACAAGGTCACATAAAGCCGGATTGCCCGAAACTCGCAAATAAAGGAAAATTCAAAGGCAAAAAGGATTTCAAGAACAAAAAGGCTTATGTTGCATGGGACGATAACGAGATAAGTTCCTCATCGGAGTCGGAAAGTGATGAATATGCTAATATGACTCTTATGGCGTCACATCATTCCGATGAAGAAATTGATGAGGTTAGTAACGATTTTTCTATTTATGATAATGATGCACAAGAAGTCATAGATGAACTTCTAAAGGAATGCAAGACTTTGTATAAAAGCATTTCATCCCAAAAGAAAAGAATTTCATTTTTAGAAGAACAAAATACTGTTTTCATGAAAAATATTGAAAATGAAAAACAAAAATTGGTGGATGAAAAACAAAGTCTTGTATGCAAAAATTGTGAATCCTTATCTTTCCAAATCGTTCAACTTAAACGAGTTTTAGAAAGATACGAAAAAGGTCAAATTGGCTTGGAGGAAATTCTTAGGCATCAAAGATATCCTAATGATAAAAGTGGACTAGGATATTCTAAGTTTTCCAAACCAAGCACAAATGAAATCATTTTTGTAAAAGCAAGTGAACAAGTTATGAAAGAAAAGACCAGCACTTCTAAAATTCAGCATCAAAGTCATAAAAAGAAAATAATTATTGAGAAAAAGAATTATGTTCCTAGATATAAAAGTCATTTTCAACCTACTTGTTTTTATTGTGGAATCAAAGGCCATACACCTAATGCTTGCTATGCGCGCAACATTGGTATTGCTAAAGGGCATTATGTGTGGGTTGAAAAAGGTACTAACTATCAAGGACCCAAAGCAATTTGGGTACCTAACGCTACTTGATTTTGTATTGTAGGTATGCTTGAAGACAACTTCTAATCAATGGTATCTTGATAGCAGTTGTTATAAGCATATGACGGGAGACGTAAACAAATTTTCAAGTCTATCATTAAAGGCCAAAGGATACGTTACTTACGGTGATGATAATAAAGGAAAAATTCTTGGAGTTGGAACCATTGGTGCACCTCCATGTACAATCATCAAAGACGTTCTTTATGTGGAAGGCCTTAAACACAACCTTCTTAGCATAAGTCAATTGTGTGACAAAGGATTCCGAATCAATTTCACAAAGGATGAATGTCTGATAAAACATGAAGTCACTCATGACATCTTGGCTAAAGGTAAAAGATTTAATAATATTTTTATGATCTCTTTTGATGATTCTTCATTGAAGGTAAAGTGTCTCTTGGCGAACAACAACGAGACATGGCTTTGGCACAAAAGATTTGCTCACATTCACATGGAATATTTAAACAAATTGATAAAACATGATCTAGTTGTTGGTCTCCCAAAAATAAAATTCATCAAGGATAAATTATGCGATGCATGTCAAAAGGAAAAACAGACCAAGACAACTTTCAAATCCAAGCAAGTGGTTTCTACATCAAGGCCACTTCAATTGTTGCATATGGATCTTTTTGGTCCATCAAGAACAAAAAGCTTCGGAGGTAACTTTTATGCTTTAGTTATTGTTGATGATTTCTCTCGATACACATGGACATTGTTTTTAGTGCAGAAAAATGATGCTTTCAAAGCATTCAAGAAGTATGCGAAGCAAATTCAGAATGAGAAATCACTCACCATAGCCTCTATAAGAAGCGATCACGGTGGAGAATTCCAAAATTCAGACTTTGAAGATTTTTGCGAAGAGCATGGAATTTCTCATAATTTTTCAGCACCAAGGACGCCTCAACAAAACAGTTTCGTAGAACGGAAGAATAGATCACTGGTGGAGCTTGCAAGGACAATGCTTAGCGACGCAAATCTTCCTAAATATTGTTGGGCAGGTGCAGTTAGTACAGCATGCTTCGTAAGCAACCGTGTCAATATTCGACCACTTCTCAAAAAGACTCCGTATGAGTTGTTCAAGGGTAGAAAACCAAATATAGCATTCTTCCACATATTCGGATGCAAATGTTTTATTCTCAACAACAATAAGGATAATCTCGTTACTCAACAAGAGGAGATTTCAAGGAATCTAGAAATACCCCAAAAAGATATCACGCAAATCATTGAAGAACATCAAGATCTTCCGAAAGAATGGAGAACACATAGAGATCACCCAATAGACAAAGTTATTGGTGATATTAGCCAAGGCGTTGCAACTCGACTTAATCTAAAGGATGCTTGTCTCAACATGGCTTTTGTGTCTCAAATTGAACCATCCAAGATTGATGAAGCTTTAGGCGACGACCAATGGATTGTAGAGATGCAAGAAGAACTCAATCAATTCAAAAGGAATCAAGTTTGGAGTCTTGTACCAAGACCAGACCATAAGCACATCATAGGAACAAGATGGGTGTTCAAGAACAAACTTGACGAGAATGGGATCATAGTTCGTAACAAAGCAAGATTGGTCGCACAAGGCTACAACCAGGAGGAAGGAATTGATTTTGATGAAACGTTCGCTCCGGTAGCAAGGTTAGAAGCAATTAGATTATTACTTGCTTACGCTTGTTCTATGAATTTTCAGTTGTTCCAGATGGATGTCAAAAGCGCTTTCCTGAATGGCTACATCAATGAAGAAGTCTAAGTCAAACAACCTCCGGGTTTTGAAGACTTCAAGAATCCCTCGCATGTTTACAAATTGAAAAAGGCACTCTACGGACTAAAACAAGCACCAAGAGCATGGTATGACCGCCTTAGCAATTTCTTATGTGAGAAGGGATTTACAAAAGGAAAGGTTGACAAGACATTGTTCATAAAGAAGATCAAAGGAAACACCTTATTGGTTCAAGTCTATGTCGACGACATTATCTTCGGATCAACAAACAAAGAGCTTTGCGAAGAATTTTCACTTATGATGCAAGGAGAATTCGAGATGTCCATGATGGGAAAATTGAATTATTTTCTTGGACTACAAATCAAGCAAACAAAGGATGGCATCTTCCTCAACCAATCCAAGTATTGCAAGGAATTGTTGAAGAAATTCGATATGGATAGTTGCAAGGTGATGTCCACTCCTATGGGATCCGGAACGTACATTGATCAAGATGAATCCGGTACTCCAATTGATATAACAAAATATCGAGGTATGATCGGTTCATTACTATATTTGACGGCAAGCCGTCCTGACATTATGTTTAGCGTTTGTTTGTGTGCATGCTTTCAAGCAAGTCCAAAGGAATCGCATCTCACAATCGTAAAGAGAATCATAAAGTATCTCAAAGGGACAATGAACGTCGGATTATGGTATCCTAAAGGTAGTACTTGTTCTTTATTTGGTTACTCTGACGCTGACTATGCAGGATGTAAGACCGATAGAAAAAGCACAAGTGGTACGTGTCACATTCTCGGGAATGCACTAGTGTCATGGGCCTGCAAGAAGCAAGCATGTGTGGCTCTCAGTATAGCCGAAGCGGAATATATTGCAGTAGGAAGTTGCTGTGCTCAAATTATGTGGCTCAAGCAACAACTCCTCGATTATGGTGTAGATCTCGGTTGCATCCCTCTTCGATGTGATAACACAAGTGCCATTAACATCACGAAGAATCCGGTCATGCATTCGAGGACAAAGCATATAGATATCCGGCATCACTTCCTTCGATATCACGTATTGAATGGAGATGTAGATGTTACTTTTGTCGACACGCACAATCAACTCGCCGACATCTTTACCAAACCATTGGCGAAAGAACCATTCTACAAAATTCGGCGAGAACTTGGGATTCTTGATGAAGGTGACATCTGACCTTTTGCTATTTTATGTATGCATGATATTATGTATGTTTTCAATATGTTTTCAATTATGTTTGTATTCTGTTTTTCACAATTTTTCCAAAATTCTCATGTGTTAACCGATTAACCTATATGGTTAACCGATTAAAACTGTTAAATTTTCAATTCTGACTCAATTTTTTAATGTGTTAACCGATTAACCTATATGGTTAACCGATTAACCTATATGGTTAACCGATTAACACTGTTCAAATTTCTAAAAATCAGAAACAAAAATTAATTAGAATTTTTGAAACATTGTATGTGTTAAATGCATTTTTATATGGTCAATATTCTCTTAGGTGTCCAAATTCATATCCTTGGAACTCTTCCTCTTCTTTGACTCATTAGTGGATATTAGACTTCCAACCCTAAAACTTTAAAACCCCACTCTCATCTCTCTCATATATATTGCCACACCTTTACCACTCTCTCCTCACAACTTCAAACCCTAAAAATTCAGCAAACTGTAATCTCTCAACACCTCTCAAACTTTCATCCATGGCATCCTCACACAAGGGCAAGGGAAAAATTCTTGAATATGCTTCTGCCTCTGAAGACGACAACATTCCCATGGAGACTACCAAGAAGAGGCGAATGGATTTCAAGGTTCGTGTCCGACAACTTCTGTCGGTAAAGTATGTGAATCTTAAAGCATTTCCAGCATCTTCATTTGATTTCCCTGCACTGCTTGAGTATCAGCACATAGATAAGTTTGTTTCAGATTCTGGTATCATTTATCCAGACTTGGTTAAAGCTTTTATGAATAAATTGGCTGTATATCTGGATATTAATGAAAATCATATGATCAGTTCTGTGGTTAGAGAAAATGAGTTTTCTGAGAAACTGTCCACCATTGCTAGACACCTCAAAATACCTTCAAGGGGCTGTTTCTTAAGGAAGGGTGTCAACCATGTTGATGGACTATGGGAAAACTATGACAAAATGGAGTATTATTATCAAATCTGCCGGTTCCCCAAAGAGACGGTCATAGCAAACTCTCGGACCGCCAGCATGCTGTGTTATGCGAAAAACCTGACGGTTTCTGATAGAATGCTGCACTATGTGATCTGTTATGTTCTGATACCTAAGGATTCAAATCATTCCAAAATTAATGACTTGGAGATGCAACTTATGTATGCAATCAAGAACAGAATTAGGGTGAACTGGATTTTGACTATCATGTACCATCTTCAGCAACAACTTCACTGCATAACAAGGCTGCCGTATGCACGGTTGATTTCAAGGATTCTGGAGTTGACATAATTGGACCTCAATAGAGAACCGTCTACCAAGATGAAACCTACCACAAATGAAATCAACGAGATCACCATTGTTAAGAATACGGGTATCATCAAGGAAGCTAACGGAACATACCGATATGCAGATGACGGTCCTGCTAATCAAGCCTATCCTACTCCCGAAGGAGGTCTAACCAATGAATTTCTCTATACTACCATTATGAACCAGCATAGGGAATCCATGAATATGCACCACGAAACCTCCCGAGCCATTGCCTCTCTCCGCAACCTCATCCTTAATCCTCAACATTCAACCACCAGGGTCATGGAAGATGAGATTGAAGAAGCGGATGATAATGAAGAAGAGGGAGAAGACGATGAGGATATGGCTGATGAGGACATTTAGAGAATATACTGTTGTTGCTGTCTTTTATTGCTTTCTAGTCATTAAGTTCTAAGTTTATGTTTTTAACTTTGTTTCATTTGCATTGTACTCATACTCTATTTTTGTTGCACTTTGCTGCATGTTTAATTTTATTTCAGTATGTTTTGCTTACCTACTTGATTATTCTTTTGATTGCTTTCATAACTGTCGATATTTTCTAGTTGTGTTTGAAAGTTCCTTCCTTTTTGCTAATGACAAAGGGGGAGAAGAGCTTTGGCTTTCTAATGTCTATGTATGCAGAATTTTTGCCTCTGTTTTAGATAGGGGGAGTTCATGGACATAGGGGGAGAAACAAGACCAGGACCAAACATCGTCAAAGTATTGCATAAGACTCAATTGGTTGTCATCATCAAAAAGGGGGAGATTGTAGAAGCATGCTTCATCTCAAGGTTTTGATGATGTCAACAACAAGACTCAAGCTCATTTCATCTATGCAAAAAGTCAAAAGCTTTCAAAAGACCAAGATCAAAGTATTATGGAAGTGATCAACATTCAAGCTTCATGTACATTTGCTGGATCATCTTTCAAGACTTGGACACAAGCTATGGTATATCAAAATTCTCTAATTTAATTGATATACAAGTGTTCAAATAATCTATCATTTGATCATAGTGCATGAACATGTTTTTGAAACAATTGGAATTGGTATAACATTATTTTATTAAGTATTTTTCTGAAAAATAACAGTGTTAACCGATTAACCATATAGGTTAACCAGTTAACCATTTCAAAACTTCAATTTTCTGGCCTAACGTTCCAGTGTTAACTGATTAACCATATAGGTTAACCGATTAACACTGAACGTTTTCTGAAAAATTGCTTTGTTTTGAATTCAAATGTTGTGTGATTGTTATACCATTTCATCTTTTGAATTACACATAATTATACCTTTTTGAATGGGTATTTTTACCAATATAAATTCTGAAAATTTCTTTTGAAAACACATCTCCAACAATTTTCAAAAACAATCATTGAATCATATTCACTACTTTTTCAAATAATTTCAAATACATTCAAAAGTGTTCATACTTGCATAACCTTTCACATCCATTTGTTTGAACACTTGTATTGAGATTAAGTTGTGAATTCTGATTAAAGGAGAAGATCAATCTTTGTATTGATATTACTATTGTACTCTCAAATTATAAAAAATTACAGAATAGTCTGTTGTGACTTGTGATCCAGGATTGTTGGACACAAGGGTTAGTGTTTTGCAAGAGGATTGTTCTTGCACACTAGTTTGTTTTGTTGTTAGATTGTAGGCCTCACCGGTTGATGGTGTGATAGGTTGTACTTTCTAAAACAATAGTGAAAACTCTCTTTCGTGTGGAAAGGGGAGTGGAGTACCTTCGGATTGTGAAGGAAACCACTATAAATCACCGTGTCATCTTCTTACTTTCTGCCATTACTGCTTTCCTTTTTAAGAAAGTATAAAAACCGGAAAAAGTTTTTAAAAGGCCTAATTCACCCCCCCCCCTCTTAGGCATACTCTGAACTTACAGAGCTCGGCGTGCGAATATTCATCTTCTGTTAAAGAATTTTGACTTAATTCGCCACACTTGTTTCACAATAAATTTGGATGAAAAATGATTAGTTGGGTTTAAACCTCTTTTATTGTCGAGTATTCATACACTAATTATACAACGCACTGTATGGATACTCGTCTTCCACTTAAAAAATACTCAACCAATCAGACTTAGATTTTCTCACCCTTGCGCGATCAAAAACCTTTTTAGAAATAACATTGTTTAGTCCGTTCTACCGTGACACAAAAAACGCTTTAAGCCTCCAATTGCGAGCACATGCATCATTTAACTGCTAGAACATGATCTAAAAATTTGTTCAATAAAATCAACCAGCAAATATGTAATTTTCTATAAAGAACTACATTGCTTTGAAATCCTAATCGCACTTGAGGATACGTATGAGCGAGGCCCACAATCTCGTTAGGTACCCTAATAAAAACCTTTTTGCGACCCATTTTACTCTCCTTTTCAATATTTTAATAACTCAAAGAAAATAATAAGTGAAAGCTAACATTCCAATCACAAATCTAACTAAAAGGTTCTCGTTGAGTACAACAGATGTGAGGGGTGATAATACCTTCCCATTGCATAATCGTCTCCCCTGAATTTGGTTGCGATGACCATTTTATTTTTCTTTTTATGGTTTTATCGATATTTTCCATTTCCATTTTGGAATAAGTAAAGTTTGGTGGCGAATCTAAATCAATCCGCGAGCGTGCGATGCACCCGTAGGTCATATTTTTCCCAATGCGATACAAACCAATTTATGCCTTGAGGTTTTTTATTGAAGGACTTATGACTTTCTGACTTTCCTTAGTAAATTGTTTGAACTAATTCAATATATCCTCCATTCTGGATGTATTGTCTTGTTGAGGAGGATTCTGGTATGGTTGTTGTTTGTTGACTGGTTCTGCATATTGTCCATAACTTGAGATTTTGTTGCTTTGAAATTGCCATGTTCTTTGTTGGTTGTTCAAAATATTTATTACTTCATATAGTGAAGGGCAATATTGTATGGGATGGTTTCCAGTGCAAAGTTCACAACAATAAAGTTCAAGTGTGTAGGAACCTTCTGCATTTCTTTGGGAAATTGTGACTAGTGTTTTATTAGTTTAGATAATTACAAATATGCAAAAATATGAACATTTTTACAAAAAACAAAATTAAAATGATAAAAGAAAATATCGTAATGTCTTTAAAAACTAACGTTAATCCCCAAAAGTAAGTGTATTTGTATTGTCTTCATAGGGACTGATTGTGTTTCAAAGGTCATTCAATAGTTCTATAATTTTAGGGATTATTTGTCAAAGTTTGTTCATTTGAGAACATTAAAATAATAGAAAATAAATTGATCTATGGTATTAACAGTTGAGAAAACTTATCTGGGTTAGATTTCATCCACTTATCCTTATGCATTATCATTGATCAGTAATACACAATTATAATAAACTATTAATATTACCACCCATCTCTCTATATTATAGCTCATGTCTAATTCAACAACATGAGATCAATCGTATTACCTAATAGGTTATTTCTTAGTCTATTAACCAATACAAGCATTAAACTTTGATAGCTCATGCACATACTAAACCTAAATCTATCAATCTATCACTAGAGTTTATCATCTAGTAGGTCAAAAACTTGGATCTATTAATGACAAGTACCTTTCAAATTTCGAGTTAAACCATTAAAATATGTTTTAGGTAGCTAATTCAAAACAACAAGCATAAGAATAATTACATAGAACACCATGATAGTGATAAACACACGAGTATATGGAGCACTACATCTAACCCTAACAAAAGATAAATTAGCTACTCTTACTCATCGTAGCTTTACAATTAAGCCTTACCAGAAAGAAGTTGAATAACATATGTGATGATTCCTAGAATAGTGCTTCCACCCTTAATCTTTCTCTCTTGTTTTTATTTTGGTATCATATGTTTTTCTTGTTGAACTACCAAGAATCCACCATAATGTTTCTCATTGAACAGACCGAAACCCATATTTATAGGGTTTTGATATGGCTTTCTCGCAAAGCAAGGCCTGTAGCCTGCTTAGCGCACCTACATTATTCTCCCCTAAGTTAATCCAGCTCAAATTCAAGTTGTATTTGTCGCCATACCTCGCTTAGCGCACTACCCATCTTCGCTTAGCGAGAAAACCCTTCATTGCCTCTGAATTAACTTAGTCAATAAGTAATCAACCGCCAAAATTTTCTTAACCAGTTTGACACCTCACTTAGTGAGTTCCGTTGCATAAACTTGAAGTTTCTTGGCTCTAAAGTCTTCATTTACCGCCATTGTTTGCTTAGCGAGACCTTGTTCTTGGCCTAGCAAGCATATCTTCTTGGAGTTTGATTTGGTTGTTTGTTTTTTTTTTGTTTTCATTGTCCTTTTTCAATGTATTTAATGAATACACAATTAAAAAGTATATACATACGTTTTATCTTGTTTTCATGATAAATTGAAGTTTTTTTATTGATTACTTGCGAAGTAAGATAATAAGTGCTTATGTTTTTTACGTATTTTTTCCACTTATCAAGCTTAAGAGAAATTTGGTGTCAATAATAATTTTTTATAATTTAGGCTATTGCACTAGATTGAACAAGGGATGTTTAAAATTTTGCATGGTGTATGGATTGTGGTTAAAGGGCCTAAAATATGGGGTTATATATTATAGATGGTTTCAGTGTTATTGGTCATGCACAATTATCTAGTGAATACTTTCATAACAAGAACTTACAAATACCTAGAGGTTATTTAGAGAAGTTTAATGATTTTTTAAAATAAAATAATGTATAATCAGACATATAACCATTTTTACATGTTTCTAGGAGTTGGGTTGCCAAAGAGTTTATACGGTAAGGCTAGTGAGAAAGCATCTTACCTGATTGACAAATGTTCATTCATAAGAATATACTTCACGACACCTATAGAGGTTTGGAGTACAAATCATAGACTAATATAATTTTTAGTTATAAAGAGATTTGTTATTTGTGCATATCAAGCTTAACTGGCTTGATAGTATGATTATGAAATGTGTCTTTTGGTTATTCAGTAGGTGGAAAAAGTTATAAGTTATGTGAAGTGGAACTTAGAGGATCACAATTCATCATTAGTGGGTATGCTACTTTCGGTGAGATTCGTAAGGGGACAAAAAGTAAATATCTGAAGCTGAAAGAATAGGAAACTATGGTGAATAAGACTTTATTTGAGGTGGATGTTCCTGCTATGGAGACTAGGGATGACAAAGAAGTTAAGACTCGTGATTCTAGTTCTAATGAGGGAAATTTACAATGGCTTTTGATTATCCTTTGACTCAGGACAGGGTAAGGATGGAAATTATACCACCTTGTGGTGACCTTATTTGTTATAATTTGAATGTGATTGAAGAATTGCAATACTCATAACCAATGATTTCTAGGAGACATTGAAAAGCAAAAAAAAAATAATAGAAAAAAAGGTTGAAGGCGGTGAATGGTCAAAGACATTCACTAGTGAAGAGATATACTTATGGACTTGTAAGTCTAAAGAAGAAATGGTGGTTGAATGCAAGTGCCTAGATCAAGGTTCTAGTAATGCTTGGACTTGATCAAACCCGTTGAATAATGATTCAAGGTTTAGGGAGAGCAACAAGACGATTGATTGTTAAATTGACATCGTCATCGATTTTAAAGTTAATATGGAGAATTATGATAATTGACTTAAAATCTAATTTGGAATTTCACGAAAACACATTTCTTTTAGCATAAATGCATTCCAAAAACGCAATTCACCCTTGAGGAATGTAATGACACCTATAAAAGGCTCTTTTCATTTATTTTATGAGTAGAAGAGAAGAGTTGTAAAATCTTAGTAAGAGAAATTTAGAGATTAAGAATTGTAGAACCTTATTTTAAAGGATTAAGAAACATTTCTAAACACAATAATTATGTGATTTATATATTGAGAATTTAAAAAATTGAAAAACACTTAAGAAGAAAATAAGAGAGGTTCTTGAAAACTTGAATGACTTTTTTTATAACTCTTTTATAATATCTTATTGCAACTATTAAAATATACTAAATAAGATATGTTTTAATAATTTGGAAGACTATTTTCTAAACTCTTTTATAATTTTTTGTTACAACTTTTAAAGTAGTGAATCAAAGAACTACTCTTACTATAAAAAGTAGTTTGGATTTATCAAATTAGATGAACACATTGTATGTACTCGTCACATTATTTTATTTTATTTGTTATTATTCATTTATTCTCTGACTGTGTCTCATCAAATAATCAAATATTACTGTATTTGACAACAAAAATTATAAATAAATCAAATATATCTCCTTTGCAAAAGTAAAGTACAAATTGCAAATCCAAAAAGGAATATCCATGTCAAGTGCTGTCTTCCTTTTTGTCCCTAAAGTTGGGTTGTCAAAATTCTGCAAGATCTTGCAGCATATTTTGTGCATTTTGTAAACCAAAAAATAAAATAAAAAAGTAGCATAATAATTTTTTGTTTTGTTTTGAATATAACATTATTAGTTGCTTAATGTTAAAAGACACACTCTCCAGCTTTTGGTAAGTAGAAAGCATGTGGTTTCTGTACAATGGAATCCCAGATCTAAAATCTGTTCTACTCTTGGGCAATAATTCCAATTTTATTTTTGACAAATTGAACTAATATCAATGTGATCATTAAGCAAAATTAAAGCTACTTGTTTAAATTTTGATTATTAATTGGAATTTAAAATATTATCATTATAATGCGAGCTTATTAATACTTATTCTCAAGTTGCTATTGTTTAGAATTTAAACATATTCATGTAATATTTTTACAGCAATTTTATAGAAATCAAGTGCACAGAATTCACAACATTCACTCACATCATGATCAATCATTTGGTTAGACTCATTTATACGTAGAAATCAAATTGTATATACTTAGGAGAAATATTTAAGACTCTTTCTAAACACAATTAAAGTAATAAGTTGCAAATAATGTGTACTAGAACGTCTTGTACAACCTCACAAAGGATCATGTATATGATTATGAAATAAATTTGCCAAAAGAAACAATAAAGCAGCTTTTAATGGATGTTAGCCCTATATCGGGTGAAAATCCACCACAATTTATAGAGAATTTATATTAATTTTTAATAAGATTATTATCGATACACAATAATAATAAATAAATAATTGTAAAAGAAAGAAAATTAAGGTTTGAAAAAATATAAAAGAAGATGGTGATTTCTACGGAGTAACTCTCTGTCCACAAACTGTAGAAATCTTATTCACTTTACAACTGTAAAATTCTGTGAGTTCAAGTTGTTACAAGAATAAGGGTTACTCCCTCTATTGATAGCTTTATGTTAACTTGCTCCCTAAGGCAAAGTCCAAAATTACAAAAGCTTAAAATTTCTATTCTTTGGTCTAAGTCGAAATTCTGTGTCAAACAACCTGCTTCGACACTTTGACATCTAACACAACTCGACACACACACACTAGGCTAATTTTGACACATCCTTATTTCTGTCGAACTACCCTTGCTTCGACACAAGAAATTACATTCTCAACACACCACATAATTCATTGTGTCTAAGCTACTATATTCATCATAGACCTTAGCTTCTTGAAGACTTCGACTTGCACTCCTTTTGTCATGATATCTTCAATTTGATTCTCAGTTCTGTAGTGTTCTAAGTTCATCTTCCCATCTGCTACCTACTCTCAAAGATAGTGGAACCTCATTTCGATGTGCTTGCTCCGTCCATGTGTAATCGGATTCTTCTCCAGGTTGATAGTTGACATGCTGTCGATCTTCATGGTAATTGCTCCATGACTCTTCTTTGTAATCTCTTCGACCAGGTTCATCATCCACGTTGCTTGACATGCACAAAGAGAATCAGTTATGTATTCTGCTTCGCACGAAGACAATGCCACTACTAGCTCCTTTTTCGAACTCCAAGTAACTGGTGTACCACCTGGTATGAGCACATAGCCAGCTGTAGATTTTCTATCCTCAACATCACTACACTAACTTGAGTCGGTGTATCCCACTAACTTGCATTCCTTTCCTTCATCAGTTGTAGGAAACAAAATACCGTAGACGAGAGTTCTTTTCAGATACCTTAGTATCCTCTTCGTCGCTGCTAAGTGTGATACCTTTGGTTTTTGTATGAATTTACTCACCATACCTACATTTTATGCTAGATCAGGCCTTGTATGACAAAGGTATCTTAGTGACCCAATAAATCTTCTGTATTAAGTTGGGTCGACATCATCTTCATCTGATTCTTTCGACATTTGCAATATGGGCTTAGGTGGATTCGAGGTTGGGTTGCAATCTTGCATCTCAAATCTCTTGACTATTTTGCCTGTATATTTTCTTTGGTGCATCATTAAACCTCTACCACTCTTGTAGAACTCGATGCCAAGGAAATATGAGAGATTTCCCAAGTCTGACATTTTAAATTCTTCACTTAGATCATATTTAAAATCTTCGATCTCCTTCTTGCAACTACCTATTATCAACAAGTCATCGACATAGAGACATAATATAAGCAATTCACTATTGCTTCTTCTTACATATACTCCGTGCTCAGTTGTGCACTTCATAATTTCTTTCTCCCTTAGAAATCTATCTATCTTCTTATTCTAAGCTCTTGGAGCTTGCTTAAGTCCATACAAGGCTTTATGCAGCCTGTATACCTTGCATTCTTCGTCTTGTTTCACAAATTCAACTAGTTGTGCGACATAAAGTTCTTCATCTAAGGGGCCATTTAAGAATGCACATTTCACATCCATTTGACATACCTTCCAGTTGTTCATGTTTGCTAGACCAACAACCAACCTAATTGTTTCAATCCTAGCAACAGGTGCAAAAACTTCGTCGAAGTTGATTCCTTATTTCTGAAGAAATCCTCTTGCCACAAGTCTCGTCTTGTGTCAAATTACTTCTTATTTAGGATTCAAATTCACCTTGTATACCCACTTCACATCAATTGCCTTCTTGTCTTGAGGCAATTCGACAAGTGACCAAGTGTTGTTGACTTCGATGGACTCTAGTTCCTCATTCATTGCTTTCACCCACTTCGAATCTTTCAATGCCTCAACTGCATTGATTGGTTCGACATCTGCATAGAAAGCATATAATACAAGCTCACCTTCTTCATTGACCACATCATCTGATGTAATCACACATTCTTGAAACCTTGCAGTCATGTGTCCTGTTTGTTGAGTTACTCTGCTTTGGCCTGCTTCACCTTTGACTTCTTCTTGTCGAACTTCTCTTTCGACTTCACTAGATGGTTCTTCATATAAGATTCTCACTGAATCCTTCTTAACATTCTCAGTCCAATCTCATTCCTTAAGCTCATCTATGATCACGTCCATGTTAATCACAACTTACTTGTTCACTAAGTCGAACAACTTGTATCCTCCAGTCAAGTGATGTCCTATTACGATCATTTGACTCGACTTATTATCAAGCTTTCTTTTCAATTGATATGGCACATGTCTATATACTATAGATCCAAACACATTCAAATGACTTGGGCTAGGCTTGACACTAGACCAACATTCTTCTGGCATGATTCTTTCTAACTTCTTCGTCGGACATCTACTCGAGATTTATTTTACAGTCGACACAACTTATCCCCATAATTCTTTGGGTAGATGCTTGCCTTTCAACATACTTCTCACCATATTCATGATGGTTCTATTCTTCTTTTCTGCAGTTCCATTTTGCTGCGGAGTGTAGGGTGGCACCACCTCATGCACAATCCCTTCTTTCTCACATAATGCATCAAAATCTTTTGACACATACTCTTCACCTCCATCAGTCCTCAGAATCTTTAGTTTTCGACCACTTTGTCTTTCAACCATCAACTTAAATTTGGAAAATACCTCGATCACTTCAGTTTTCTTCTTAATTGGGTAAGTCCATAGTTTTTAACTAAAATCATATATGAAAGTGACAAATTATCTTTTATCTCTGATCAAATCTACCTAGATAAGACCACATACATCATAGTATATGACTTCAAGAATTGCCTTCAAATTCCTTCTTGCATCCTTGTTGAAGTTGTTCTTGTGTTGCTTTGTCTACACACATTCTTCACATACTTCATTTGGGATGTTGATTTATGGTAATCCTGAAACCATATTTCTTCTCTTCAAATCTATGATGTCTTTGGAATTGAGATGGATAAGTCTATAATGACATATCCATTCATCTTTGTTGGCTGCAGTTACAAGGCACTTATGCTCCATCACATTAAGCTCAATCTTGAGGGTTCTATTATGAGACATTGGAGCCTTGAAGATCAACCTCCCATTTGAGTCTAGAACTCTCGTCATCTTGTCTTCAATCAACACCTTGTAGTTCTTTTCGACCAACTTCCCTATACTTATCAAGTTACTCTTCATGCCTGGTATGTACAATACATTGGAAATTACTGACCTTTTTCCATCTTTCCTCATAATCAGAACATCACCAATACCTTCAGCTGCTAGAGTATTTTCATTTGCAAATTTCATCATGTTCTTCATTGAGGGTTTTGTGTTTACAAACCAATCCTTCCTACTATTCATGTGTGATGAGCATCCCGAGTCCAAGTACCATTGGTCCTGGAATCTTTCTTCATGTCTTTTTGTGACCATCAACAACATCTATTCTTCTTCATGTTTCTCCAGTTTTGCATCAGTTTCTTAATTCTTCTTCTTTTTTGGAAAATCACTAAAATAGTGACCATATTTCTGACAATTATAGCACTGAATGTGACTTTTTTCATGTTTTCGACCACCACGTCTTCCTCTTCCTGCAGCATCACCTTTTTGGTTGCCTTGGTTCTAAGGTTTTCTCTGATTCGACAAATTTTCTTCTTACTGATTTCGACTAGTCGAATTATTGTAGCCTTCTCTACCTTTGTTGCCATTCCAACTTCCTTTACCTTTCTTTTCTTTTGATGATTGCGCCTGTAAAGCCATATCATCTTCGACTTTTCTGCAGCTCTTTCAGCCATCCTTTGTTCATGAGATTTAAGAGTCCCTTGATGCTCTTCCTTTTTCAATGTTGACAAATCTTTCGACTCTTCTATGACTACTACTATGTGGTCAAACATTGGAGCCAATGACCTCAAGATCTTTGCAACAACTGATCTATATGTTAACACTTCTCCACATACCTTGATTTTCTTTACCAATTTATTAACCCTAGTGAAGAAATCACTCATGCTTTCACTTTCTTCCATCTGAAGCAATTCATATGTCATTTTAGGAGTTTGTAACCTCACCTATTTCACCTTTTCTGCGCCTCCAAACGACTTCTCCAAAATTTCCTATGCTTTTTTTGTTGATTCTACATCACTAGCCATTTCAAAATTATTTGGATCAACACATTGATGAATCATAAAGAGAGCTTTATAATATTTCTTCTTCAATTCTTTGTATGTAGCCTTTTCTTGATCTGTCGCGTTTTCTGCAAGCGGTGTTATTCTTCCTTCACAAGATCCCAAAGATCTTGATAACAAAAAACCAGCTTCATCTGCTTGCACCAATTCTCATGATTATGAACCTTCAGAATTAAGAGACTCTCTGAAAAATGTCATTTGAATGATTAACTGCCATCCTGGTTTTCTTCCCACGAATCGCTCAGCCAGTGCTCTAGATACCAGATGTTGAAAATCCACCACAACCTATGGAGAATTTCTATTAATCTTGATAAACAAGATTATTATTGATACACAATAAAAATGAAAAGAAAGAAAAATTGTAGAAGAAATAAAATTAGGGTTTGATAAAATATAGAAGAAGATGGTGATTTCTACAGAGTAATTCTCTGCCCATAAACTATGGAAATCTTATTCACTTTGCAACTGCAAAATTCTGTGTATTCAAGTTGTTACAAGAATAAGGGTTACTCCCTCTATTTATAGTTTTAGGTTAGATTTCTCCCTAAGCCAAAGCCCAAAATTACAAAAGTCCAAAATTTCTATTTTTCGGTCTAAGTCGAAATCCTGTGTCAAGCAACCTGCTTCCACATGTAACACAACTCAACACACACACTAGGCCAATTTCGACACATCCTTGTTTTTGTCGAGCTACACTTGCTTCGACACAATGAATTACATTCTCAACACTATCCTATATCCACCTATTAAAATGTTTTTAATTTTTAAAGTTTAAAAATAATAAAATCTGAGATTGAAAAGTGTTGGGAATATGAGATTAAAAAAATAAGGATCGTGCAACATTGAAAATATGTTTATGCTTATGCTCAACAACCCCATTTTTTTGAGGGAATTCAACACATGTTTGCAAGATGCCTTGTGATTTGTAAAAAACATGCATTAAAAACTCAAGGCCATTATCAGTGCGAATCCATTTCAGTTTGACAGAAAATTGAGTAGAAATGTAGGAAAGAAAATAGAATAAATGTTTTATAGTTTCACTCTTATGGGTTATAAAGATAACCCTTGTGAAACGAGTATAATCATCAACTAACGTAAGAAAGTATCGATGATTAGTGACATAGGGGGTCTAGTAAGGACCCCGGATATTAACATGTAAAAGATCGAAGGCATGAAAAGTAAAGCTAGTGCTATCAGTATAAGACAATCTTTTGTGCATGGCTAAGTGACATAAGTGGCAAGGAAATTTTTTATTGAAGCTATATTGAATAACAGGAAACATAGATGATAGTGTTTTGTGAACATAGTGAGAAGGTGGTCTAATCTCCTATGCCAATTATTAGAAGAAACAGTAAGCCTAGAATTACAAGTAAAGAGGGGAAGGGTGTTAGGTAAAAAGGCATGAGCTGCAAGGACATAAAGATTTTCATGTCTATCTGCTAAACCAATCAGAATCCTTGAATTTCTATGCAAAATGAAACATTTTTCGTTAGTGAAGATGAGATGACAAAAAGAAGAGTAAATAAGCTTGGAAACAGAAATTAAGTTAACATTGAAAATAGGAAAATAGTAAACATCAGTTAAAGTTAGGTTTTTAGACAAGCAAACAGTCTCTGCAATGTTAGTGGAGATAGTGTTACCATTAGGTAGCTTCATGTTGATAGGGGAAACATAAGAGTATGAAAGAAAATCATTTAAAGTAGGAGTGATATGATGAGTAGCACCTGTATCGATTACCCAGTATACATGTGGCTTATCATCAAGAGAAGTAGAAACAAAATTTATATGAGGTAAGGCAGCTCTAAGTGTGTTAGAAGACGTAGTATAAGGTTGTTGTTGAAGAGTTTGATTATATTGTGCCTCAATTATGGTCAAGGAGTATGGAGATTTATGGGAGTCAGACAATGTTTAAGCAAGGGTGAAAAAGTGGTATTATTGATGGAAGGCTTTGGAGTTTTGTAGTTACATCTAAGAGGATATCCACGTTTGATAAATCATGTATCGATATTATGATTAGTGAGGCCACAATGGGTGCATACGCGACCTGAAGAAGAACCACAACCTAAGTTGGAATGACCGCGACCCCGATATGAACTAAAGCCACAAGCTCCCCCAGGAGTAGTCGAAGGTTGAAAATTCATTGTCATTGCAGGAGATTCGAAAGGAGAGGGTGTGCTTATACATTTTTCTTGACCAAGTACCATGGAGAAAGTCTTTTCTAAGTAGGGAAAGGGATCAAGAAACAAAACCTAGGAGAGAACACTAGAAAAAGATTCAGTGAGACCTTTTAGAAACTTAATAATGTAATCCTGATCCTTGTATTTGTGGAGATCAGAAGCAGCACCATAAGTGCAAGGGATAACACAGGTGCAGTCACAAGTAGGGTGAAAAGAATCAATTTGTTCCCAAAGAGAAGTCAAATTTGTGAAGTATGTGGAGACGTCCAAAGAACCTTGATAAAGGTGGGTGAGTTCATCTTGCAAATCTGAAATCTTGAATACTTCTCCTTGAGAAAATCAGTTTTCTAAATTTTTCCAAACCGCATAGGCATTATCAATCCAGAGAATAGATTGAATAATATTCTCGAAAATTGAGCACTGAACCCACCAAAGAACCATGTTATTGCAGTGAAGCCAGGCATCAGAAAGAGCATGGGCGGTAGCATGAGGAAGAAAAGTACCATCAATAAATCACAATTTGTTCTTGGAGATCAAAGCGAACTTCATAGCCCGAGATCATAAGTTGTAATTTGTGTGATCAAGAATGATAGTGACAAGTATAAATGAAGGATTTTCATTAGGATGAAGGTAATAGGGGTTTGACGTGTTTGTGGTGAAATCAAGATATGATGGAGCCGCCATTGAAGGGCGAAGATGAAGATTAGGGTTAGGAATAAGAAATAGAGGTGGAGGAGAAAAATAATGGCGAAAGGTCTGGAAAAGGAATGAGTTTATGGGTTTTGGTTTGAGGAACAAGAAGGGCGCGATGAAGAGGTAGTTTTTGAAGATTCTGGGTTGGTTAGTGAAGGAAGTTGATAGCGATTTTGGAGTGAGAAAAGGCAGGAGAGAGAAATAATGAGTGTTATGGTGATCTGAAGAGAATTGAGGAAAGCTAATGGAAAGGAGGCACAACAAGATTTGTTGAAAAAAGATAAGAGGAATCTTGGGGGTGCATGAAGAAATTAAAGATCATGTGTGGAGAAGGAGGAAGAACAAAGGAGGTGTTTAATTGTGATAGTGTCGCACCTCGAAAATTCATTCGAACATACGACCCTCGCGCAAAAGGCGCGGAAATGCGGTTCGACAGAGTCGCCACCGAACTTTATTTTTCCCGAATAAACGGGAGAGGAAAATATCGAGAAAACCTCTTAAAAACGAAAGGATAGGAACAGGGCTGTCGCAACCAAGTTCCGGGTTCGGGAGTCGGTTATGTGAGGGGAAGGTATTAGCACCCCTCACGTCCTTCGTACTCGATGGGAACCACTTAAGGTAATTGTGGGGAGTGTTGTTTAGGTTTACTTGTTTCTTCTCGTTGTTAAAGGTAGAATCCGTAGGTAAAAGGTTTAAGACGCGAAGGAGGGATGGGTGATTAGAAGATAGGGTGCTCGCCAAGGATTGGGGCCCTTGTGCCTACGTATGCTCATTCGGACGAGAATGAGAAATCAGAGCGTCGTAGTTCGACTACGGGAAAAGGATGGGGGAAATGGAAGATGGAGGGGATTGTGCTCGCCAAGATCATCGCAATCTTGTGCCTACGTATCTTATATTCAAGAATGAATAAAGAATCAGAGCGTCCGTAGTTCGACTACGGGAAAAGGATGGGGGAAATGGAAGATGGAGGGGAGGTAGCTCGCCAAGATCATCGCAATCTTGTGCCTACGTATCTTACATTCAAACGAGAATGAAGAATCAGAGCAGTCGTAGTTCGTGGTAACAACCACGAAAGATGAGGTTGAATAGATTGGAAGTTTGAGAAAAAGACGAAAGGGTGACTGACAAGCAACCCAAGAGCGCGCCTCAAGAGCTTGTCACTCAAGAATTCAAGCAATGCGAGATTCCAAGAACTCAATTCTTTCGGGAATTGACTGAATAAATTGAAGATAAAGGGTTGGATGTTTTGAATTCGAAAGAATGAATTAATAACAAATCAAGGGCGCGCCTCGAGAGTTACTCATTCGAATATTCAAAGAATGCTTGATTCTGAGAATATCCCTCTTTCGTAAGTTTTTAAAAAAAGTTTGTGAAAGGATCGAATCGAAGAATGGCATGCGAGGCCGAAAGGAAGTCGTTTTGAACTGGCTCGACGACGTGTCGAAGATTCGATCGAGGATGGAACCGACTTGACGACGTGTCAAGGGTTAAGGTTGTGAGAAACGATATTAGTCCCTGAGGGTGCTCCTAATATCGATACCACAAGGAATTGTGAATGAAATGGGTTGCGAATGCGGACGAGCATTCGACTTAGGAGAACGATTGGAAAAAGATTGAGTTCGAAAGGTTGAGTGAATAATAACTCAAAGGGCGTGCTTCGAGAATTATTTACTCGAAGACACAAGGAATGCTAGACTCCAAGTGCCTCTTTCTTTCGGGGTTTTGATCAAAAAAAACGTTGAGAATATACTTGAGAAAACCAAAAGATTGAATGAACAACAACTCAAGAGCGAGTCTCGAGAGTTGCTCATTCGAAGATCCAAGAAATGCTAGATTTCAAGAATCTCCCTCTTTTGGAGTTTTTTTCGAGAAAAATGTTTAAAAGATAATTTGAAGGGCAAGTGAAATAGTCTCGACTAAAATTATCATCTATCAATAATTTTGACCGATAATAATTTAAAAATTGTCATTGACCAAAATAAGCAAGAAATCGATAAAAAGCGAAAATGAAAGAAGTTAAAAAGAAAACGGTCTCGGGTTTGTCATTACTCGTCAATAATTTGACAAAGTTATAACTTGGGGTATCGTCATCGACCAAAAAAAGATAAAATGCCCAATAATAAGGAAAAGAATCTAACTTCTAAGAAAATTTACTCTACAAAAAAACTTAAACTAGAGAAAATATTTAGAAAGATATATATAAAATACTCTAAAAAAAAAGAGGTTAGAAAAATTATAAAAATAGAAAACTAACTTATAGAATAAATATATTTCTTATTTACAGTTTAGAAACTATTATAATAAATATTTACAAAACCTCTGTTAAATCTAATTAACAAAATAAATATACGTATTTTTTTTTAAAGACAGGGGTATTAAAACAGATTGTGTGGTTAGGACATCATGTGGGCTTGAAAGCCCATTATCCCTACCAAAAATGAGCGGTGGAAATAGGGACTATGGTGGGTTATGGATATTGCAAGAAGAAAAAGACGGTGAACAACTTACACAAAACGAAATAGAGTGACAGTATCAACGATTCTGAAGGGACGAGTCACGACGAACAAAACGGTCGACCCAAACCTTCTAACAACATTCGATTTTTCTCCGTTTCGGCCAGGTTTGATTTCGAGTCCTCTCTCTTTCAATTTGTTTTCGATTTGGATTGGCCAGTTTCTTTCTCAACAAATCTCTCTGTTCATCTCTTTCCGGTTTATTGATTTGTTTGGGGTTTAGTTGAAGTTGATAGAGAAGATTTCATGTTTGAACAGGTTTTGGTGTTTTCTGTGGAGCGAAGAATTTTTGTGAAGATTGAATATTACAGATTGAGGAAGGAGCTTGACTTTGTTGGTTGAAAGTTGTGGTTGAGTCCGAAGAAGCGATTTTAGGGTGAGTTTCGGAGGAACTTGGGGATCATTGATGTTGGTTCGGAGGTTTTTTGTGAAGGGGAAGATCTCAGTCCGCTTTAAAAATTCTCTGTCATGGTTTTCTATGTTGACTTTTGTTAATGAAGGTGAACTGGTTTGAAGAAAGTCAGAGGGATTTGAATAGTTGTAGGTTGAAGGTTTCAGTTGTATATTTGTGTATGGTTTTTGGTTGTTGAACAAAGATGAAGGAGTTGGTTTTAAGATCTGTAACAGTGGGTTGATGATTGATGAGGAATTTTTAGTGATGAGTTGAAAGGTTTGTGGACTTAGAGCAGGTTGAACATAAAAGGATTTCTTTAGGGTTGGAAGGATTTTAGTGTGGTTTTAATAAATTGAGGGTTATATGCTTTTGGGCCCAGTTGAATAGGACCAGGTTGAAGAAGGGGTCTGTTTGCAATAAGAACATGTGGTTTTTATGAGGTATCAATTTTGTAGTGGTGAAGAGCTGTTGAAATGAAGTTGAAGAAGGGGAGGGTTGTGGGAGATTTGAAGCTTCATTCAAGCTGCAGGGTTAGGTTGCCTTGAGGTTGAAGCTTAGGTTTGCTGAAGGTTAAAGATGAAAAGAAAAACTGAAGGTCGATTGTATTTCGGTTTTGGTTCCAAAGAGGTGACTGAAGGTTGTAGAGTATTTGTTGAGAACTGAAAAAAAGTTTGAGGTTGGAATTGGATTTTTACAGCATCAACTTGGCTCCCCCCTTCAATGAGTATGGGTTCTCATTTATAACGTGAGTGAAGGCATAACAGGATTTGTCTCTGAAATTATTGTAGTTTTTTTTTTTTGCTGATTTTGTGGCTTTCGTACCATTCGGTGCTGCTACAACTTGTGCATTTTATAACCGTGGTGTGTGTGTTTTCTGGTGTGGAATGGACAAGCCTAGTAATTGCAGGTCGCTGGTTTTATGGAGAGGTTATATGGCTTGGAGGTACTGATTTTTGGGATTGCAGGTCATGAAATCGTGGCTGGTACTGTCCTCTCTCTTTTTTTAATTTTTTACAACAGGTCATTATTACAACATTGCTTGTGGTATTGCAGGTGGTATGGTTTTGCAAATCACAAAGTTTGTTCTTATTCAATTTGTCTGTTATAGGTATAGGGAGTGGTGACTGGCTGCTCGCGCGTTGCTTTATTTGCAATGTCAGATTGTGGCTTGGTGTGAAACAAATCCTGATGTGTACCTTCTTGTATGGGAGTCGAGGTTTTTTTTTTACGTAAGGTGTGAAGTAAGGTATGTAATGCAATTTGGTTGTACGTCCTTTTCTTTTGCAATTTTGTGTGCGGTTTTAGCAATTGGTGAGCGAAGTCCTATGTGCTGTAAAATGTTGATCCCTCTTTCTTTTAATCCATCTTCTATGATTCTGTGTTGCAGGGTATGTAATGCGATTTGGGCTCACTACAATCTTTGAGATGGGCCATGGATAGGCTTGCTGAAGATTTAGGAAGAAGTTTTACCATCATATGTTGTGATGCTGCTTTTTGGAGATGGTGGGTTCCAAGCAAATCATTTGTGGCGAGTTGCTACAGCGCTTTGGATGGCGCACTGTCGTACGTCAAAGCTTGGTTTGCAACGTTCTTTTTCTTTGTCTGTTATGGATTAAAGATGCTTTTTGGTCATTACCAACTAGAGGCTGTCACATTGATGCATATAACCTTTGGCATTTGCTGTGAGAAGTTATTATTATGTGGTGCACGTACAATTTTATGGGAGGTATAGCAGCTGACATGACTGGTTGTGCTGCAGGTACATTGGGAAGGCAGCTTTTTGTTGGTTAGTGAAAGAAAAAACTAGTTGGTGTATAGTGGCTCTAGGTGATATCTCGCTGCGGGCTGAAGGAGTGGCCTTTGTACAAGTGGGTGTATGGTTGCCTTGAGGGACCCATCCTGGAAAGTGATATTGGCAATGGATGGACCCTTTGTTGATGGATTTCCATGGGTTCTTATTTTGCTCTTTGATAATAAATATGTGACCCACGTGACACATACAATCATGTAATAATACATTTCATTTCATTTTTCCTTTATAATATTGTAATTGAATGAAATGATAATGGCCTTGTCACTTGCAATTGGTCATTCCTGTAATTGGGCCAGCTTTATGGGATCTTTAAAATTTGGATTTAGATAAATCTTGAATTGATAACAAACTTTAACATATAACTCTTGCACCCTTAAATTCAATTCAAACAATGTTTGGTTTCAAATACCATTTTGACAACAAATTTGGAACCTTGATTAAAACCAATATGAGCAACAAAATGTCCGCATTGAATACCTTGCCAATTGACTTTTTCCTAAACGACTTGAACTTGTTTTGACGATGACGTTATAACTCTCTTTGAAGCACCCCAATTGCCATTACACACATACACTTTTTACATAGTGCAACCATAATCCTAATTTTGAAGTAGACTTTTGCTAAAGCGAAGTCAGGTTGTCACCAGATGGATTGCACACATACTAAAAACATAACTGCCTTGATAACCTTACCTGAATCCTGACTCATTCTCACCAGCACTTGCAACTACACATTATTTTTTGAATTTTTCTAGATATAGTTACTGAGCAAATGTACAGATGCAGGTTATATACAGGTAGGACAAATTAGGGGTATGACAGATAGGCTGATTCCATATTGATGATTTGGAAATGCAGAAAATCATTCATCTTATTAAATAATCAAAAAAACTAGTGAACAATATAAAGGGAGGGTATATTTATACACCTAGAGTCCAAAAAAGAATTCCCTATATATTAGGAAATAATAATAATAATGAAAAATAATATCTGAATAATATTATTTATCCACTAATACCAATAAGGCATTATAGTTGTATAGAGATTAGATACAAAAAAATGCTTATGAAGTAACTTGGGTTTTTCTAGGGCTCGTTTTGAGTGAAAGATTGAACTTTGTATGTGCAGGTGGATTGAGCTTTTAGGTATAGTCCAACACAAACTAAATTAACGGAAAAAAGTTGGTTTATTAGGTTTTAATATAATTGATATAATAAAAAATTTAAAATTTTTAAATAGTATAATTGTTTTTATACTATTAAAATATGTACATAAACTAAAATAAACATTATAATATTTAGAGTAAAATAAAATCCTCTGCTTCGAGAGATATTCTTCTTTCCCTCGTGTATTAAAATATACACTCCTCTCCCTTCTTATGTAAAATATATTATATTCTCTTCACTTGATAGATACTCATATGATATTACCCTCCCATTTTATGTTAAAATACACACTTACATCACCTCTTATGTAAAGTATGTTACATTTCCCTCTTCTGAGAGATGTTTATCTTACATTATCTTCCCTCATTTATTTGGTCTAATAGTCTAGTTTTCATAATTTTACCAACCTTAAGGATGAATAAGTAGGATGTCGCGGGGTTGAACTCGCACTCTTTCAATAACATGCCTCTTAAAGGTGAAAAAATTATACATTCATATCTCTTCTTAGACAAAACTTAATAGAAAAAAATACACTCTCCTCCTTTAAAATATGAATAAATTATATTATCCATCCTTCTTAGATAAAAATCTATATTTACATTATTATTTTATGAGCTATGCTTTAATTTTTTGTTAAGTATTTTAGTCTAATTGAATATATAATTTTTTTATAAGGGAACCCTCCTAAAACTACCCCAGTCATGGCTAGCATGTTTTGTTCATGTATAATCTCGTTTAGTTTATCACTTCTAATATTTTTCTCCTCTACACCCCATGGGCCTTTCTCAATGTTGATAGGGAGTTTCTCCCATAATTATTTTGGTTTTTTTCTCAATGTTCATTAATGTTATTATTCTTTCTTATTAGCCGAATTTCTTCCCGGCGACGGTGTATACAACTAGTATTTTTTTTTCATCTCCATGGTCAGAATGTCTCTATTTTTTTAGCCACATTGACTATTTTACTCCTTCTCTTTTGCGGGCTTTCGTTTTCTAGCCTATTTTCCTTATATATGATTTTGTCTGATTAAATATTTGATAACATCCTCCAATTATACACGTTTTTTGTGTTATGGACGTTACACATGTGGAAAATACAATATCGATATTTGTCCACTCTTGAACGTTCTCGAAGTAATTTTGTTGTTTTAACTTATTCTTCTCTAAACTTTGTGTTCATGCATCCTTGAAAGATACACTCTCTTGATACGTTCAATGAAATGTTTTGTGAAAAACTAGTAGAATAACTCAAAGAAATTAAGAAGAATTATTCAAAGTTCAAACACACTAAGAAATTTGATGTGTGGGGACAAAAAACAATGACAACCAAAATAGTTGGACTAAAGCAACACAATAACCTGTCAAAAGTCATTAATACAAATAATATATTCTATAGCAACGATTTCATCTCACTTAACGAAAGCCCGAAGTATAATACCTGTATGCGCCATGTTTTATTTTTCTTTCTAAAATAACAAGCTATTATGTCGATTTTATAATAAATCGGGGGGTAAACTAGTTCAACGTACATGCTTCGAATCCCGACAACATATTTTATTTTTACTTCTTTAATGGTGGCATATTTCTTTTTTATTTTAGTTTTTTTAATTATTAAATAATATATTCCATCGATTTTCTTAGTAACCGAGAGGTATGTTATCCATATTTAACTATAAAATGATTCTTTCGTTATGTTTTCGCCTAAACATAACTCATACATACTTGTAAACATCATTCTTTGGGACGAATGTCAGGACAAAAATTTATTGTTGATGTGTTGTTGTTCATCTAACACCCACCTTTAGCAAATTATTTTTTATCTATTGCTATTCATCTCACATAATGTTGTTGTTGTTGTTGTGCTACCTCTTGCCAATGTTTAATTTGTAAAAGGAAACATTGTTATACATTATTATATTATAGATATATTTCATATTTTATTAATACATAAATTTACATATATTACCTCAGTTTATTTGGTAACCGAGGGGATAGGTTCTTATTTTAGTTTATTTTCTATTTAAAAAGAAATAATATTATACCTCAGTTTATTATAAAACCCGAGGGACAAAATAATTCAGTATTTTCTCAATATATCTTTGTCGTTCATTTATAAAGTAATATCAATCCACAAGAAACCTTCTATATCCAATCAGAATGTGAACACCACCCATGTATATATAGGGTGCTACGTTGTGAAACCTAAACATTGTTGTGAAACCCAAACTTTGTTAAGAAAACCTCTACATCCAATCAGAGCACCATGAGATTTTACATAAGTAAAACTATCACTATGATAGATTGCAAGAGTAGAAAAAATAGGTTTATTTAATAAGTGGTTGGTGAGAGTGTATTTACTTTGGCAAAGATATTTGTGATGGATTGCAAGAGCAGTACAAAAATCTAGTTCAAAGTTGGGTTTTTAACATAATCTCTAATCATATAACTACAAATTTATTTTATTTATCTAATCTATTTTTATATCAGAAACAAATGCATGATATATCCAATATTTGTTCTTCCACAAGTTTCAAATGGAGTGGTATACCAGTATTTTTCACCCCAAATCTTTGTGATGAAGATGATTCGAATTTATAATTTGTCAAACATTTGCACTTGTAGATTGAAACGATAAAAAATGTAAAATAAGTAGCTTTGTATATTGATAAAATATGAAATATATGTTTCTTTCATATATTAACAATACATATTTCTTTCAAGTTTTTCAACAATGTAAAATAAGAAACTTTGTTTATTAATAATGCATATTCCTTTCCGTTTTTTCAACAATATGCAAAATAAGAAACATATTTCTTTCATATATGTTTCTTTCATATATTAACATTACATATTTCTTTCAATTTTTTCAACACACACACACACGCACACACGCACACACACACACACACACACACACACACACACACACACACACACATACACACACACACACACACACACACACACACACACACAAACACACACACACACACACACACACACATACACACACACACACACACACACACACATATATATATATCCCTTCGGTTATAGAAATAATAAAGAGGTAAAGTGATATTTCAAAAAAAAGAATATGCAGTTGCTAGGGACCAAACCTATTACAAGTTAAACGCTTTCCCTGGTTATTTCATAACCGAGGGGTAAAGTGGAACCTTTTCATGTCGCCCTTTATCATCTCGTTTGGGTAATTGAGGTACAATCTATTTTGCGTTTGAGGTAAGATATGCTCTATGTTGTAGTGAGTGAAAGCAAAACCACCATAAGTCAGAAGAAGATAAATGTTAAGAACATAATAACTTATTTACACAGTTCATCAAATAATCTACTCTAAGTGAGAGATTAGCTCTCTAATTCACTTTACTTCAAAAATTTGTTTGACAAGATTACAAATGAGTTACGAGAAAAAAAAGCCTTTGAAGTTCCCACAAACCAAACCATATTTCTACTCAAGTATTTCCCAATCTCCTTAACTATAAATATATGAATCTCATATGCATAAGATGCTTAGAAGTGTTTCCAATCCCCTAGATACCTCAAAAGGTTTCCTAAATTCCAAAATCTCCAAAGAATTTCAACCTTTCCTCTTTAATTTTACCAAGGATTTCTAACCCCCATCTCTGTCTTTAACTAATAAAGGTCTAAAGATTTTGAAGACAAAAAAGGATAGAGACACATACTTATAGCTACAGAAATCCAATGAATTCTTAATGGGTCCAAAATATAACCCATTAACTATAAGAATAAAAATATTCTAAACATCTTATAATATATTTAAATTTATTTAGAATGTTACTATGGTATTTTGGATCAAACTCTAGTGTCGACAAGGGTAGGTTGATATTTCGACAGGAGTTGTGCATGCTGTAGTCGAAGATTGTCCAAACATGTTGTCAAAATTTATTAACTTGTAAAAAATGATACCTTGAAACAAAGTATAAACATTTTTTTATGATCAAGAAACACACAAGGGTTAGGGTTAGTAAAAAAAACAATAAGAAGAGCAACAAGGTTTGGTTATAACTGTTATTCTTTACTTTCTCTATAAATAAATTACAAGTACTCAAGAATAACAAATAACCCTCTCACCCTAATTAGGATTTTCCACACTTAAGATGAAAGACTAGTATGCAATTTATAATAAACCCAACATACTAAAATAATGGGTTTTTTAACAATTACTTATTACAAGCTAACTTAGGTTACAAGCTAACTTAAACAATTGGATTCTTAACACAAGGCCCAATTTGACATCTACATACTAGAACACATTTCGACTATAGCATGTAGGTCTTCGACAACAGCATGTGAGCAAACTTTGACGACATGCCAAACTAGAGTTCGATCCAATATCTCACAAATCTTCACCTTGGATCTAACTCTATAACATCAAGAAAAACTTGTATCATATTAGTGGAAAAACTTGCAACTGGGCAACGTCTTGTTGATCCTATCAGCAGCATTATGATACTTCAAAACCTTCAGCACTTGGACTTTTCAACGCTCGATTAACCTCTAACGAAATGAAGCCTCACATCAATGTGCTTGGTTCACTCATGATAGGCTGAATTATTCGATAGGTGTATTGAACTTTGACTATCAAATTTAACAGTGATAACTCGACCTTGAAGTTTCAGCTCCTTTGCAAAACCTACAAGCCACAATGCTTCCTTCACAGCTTCAGTTAGAGTGATATATTCTGCTTCAATGGTTGATAAAACAACAACCTTCTAAAGTGTTGCTTTCCAACTAATTGTTGTGCCAAACATAGTGGACACATATCCAGAAATAGATTTTCTAGAATCCATACAACCTACATAATCAGAGTCGACATATCCTTCGATTATTACTTTACTTTCTTCACCCAAGGCTCCACCATAAATTAGGACTTTGTTCAGAGACTCATTTATGTACCTTAGAATCCACTTCAATGCTTGCCAGTAAGCCTTTCCAGGATTCGCCATGTACCTACTTGCAAGACTTATTGTATATGTTATGTTAGGTCTAGTACAGACCATAACATACATAAAAAACCCATTATATTAGCATATGGAATGCTATTCATATAAGCTCGTTCGACATCAGTACTAAAACACTGATCTATACTCAGCTTGAATTGAGGGTTTGTCAGAGTCACGACATGCTTTGAGGGTATGCCTCTTGAGATAAGCATAATTTTGACTGCTTTCTATCTCTTCGTATGTCAATCCCGAGAATCCTGGATGCAGCTCCCAAATCCTTCATTTTGAAATCCTTACTAAGTTCAGCCTTCACCCTCATTACATCTTATACATTGTTGCTTGCTATTAGAATATTATCCACATAAAGAAACAAAATAACAAATAAATTACCCGGTCGAAATCTGAAGTAAACATAATGGTCGATCTGACTTGTAATGAAACTTATGCATGCCATGAACTTATCGAATCTCTTATTACATTGTCAAGGAGATTATTTCAGTCCATATAAATATCTCTTCAGCTTGCACACATACTCTTCCTTCCCTCTTTCAACATACCCTTCAGGTTTCCTCATTAGAATTATTTCATCTAGATCACCATACAAGAATGCAATATTCACATCCATTTGTTCTAGTTCAAGGTCGAACTGTGCCACCGGGGCAAGCAACATTCGAGTGGACCTATGCTTCACAATAGGAGAGAACACATCATTAAAGTCGACACCTTCTTTCTGAGTGAAACCTCTACAACCAATCTTGCCTTGTATCTCTTCAACGTCACTCCTTCGATTTATTCCTTAACTTTGAAAATCCATTTACAACTGAATAACCCGGCTCCAACAGGTTTCTTGATCAGTTCCCAGGTGTTTTTATCATGAAGAGATTTCATCTCATCATTCATGGCCTTCAATCATTCAATCTTATTTCGATTCCTCATAACTTCCTTGTAGTCTCTAGGTTCTTCGTCTAGAACCTCACTTGCATATATTAAGGCATAAGCTATCTTTGACAACATCTTCTAGCAGGTAGTCATTCTCAGTCTCCTCATCTTCGACTGTCCTCGACCTAGAGGTGGCTTGATGACTCTCCTCGACCTGTCTCTTGCTAGCAGGTAGTCATTCTCAGTCTCTTCATCTTCGAAAACATCTTCTTCTTCTTCTTCGACTTCATTTGGGATACACAATTCAACATCAACATGCTCCACATCAACAGGAATCTTTCCCTGTTCCAGCCTTTGTCAGCATCATCAGTTTTCTTTAAAGCCATCTCAGCTTCATTGGAAACTACATCTCGACTAGTAATACACCTTTTGTGACATGGCTCTAGGTACCATAACCTATAAGCTTTGACTCCTTCAGGGTATCCCATGAACATGTATTTCAAAGCTCTAGGTTCGACCTTGTCTTGCCTAATGTAAGCATAGGCCATGCAGCCAAATACTCTTAGTCTTTCGAGACTAGGTGGATGCCCCGACCAGACTTCTTCAGGTGTCTTCATATCTAACACAATCGAAGGACATTGATTTATCATATATGTTACTGTCGAAATAGCCTCAGCCCAAAACACCTTCTTTAATCTAGCACTAGTCATAATGCATTTAACTCTTTCCAAATTATTTTGACTAAACCTTTCTGCGAAACCATTTTGTTGTGATGTACCTGCAGTAGTTTTGTGCCTTGTAATACATGAGGCATCACAAAAACTGTCGAACGCCTCATTGCAAAATTCAAGGCCATTAATGGTTCTCAACCTCTTGACCTTTCTGCCAGTCTGATTTTCGACCAGAGTCTTCCAACCTTTGAAATTCTCAAAAGTTACATCCTTAGTCTTCTGGATGAATACTCATAACTTTCTGGAATAACCATCGACTATGGATAGAAAATAACTTGCTCTTGAATGTGATGGACACCTTGTAGGCCCCCAAATATCAGCATGGATGTAATTAAGGGATCCATGTGTTCTTTGTTTGCCTTTGTTGAACTTCACTCTGCAAGATTTTCCAAGAACACAGAGTTCACAAAATTTCAGCTTTTCGACTTTGTCTCCACCAAGAGAATTTTGATTTCTTAATTCGATCAGACCTCTTTCACTGACATGGCCCAATCTCATGTGCCAAATTTATGTCTTTGACAAAGGTTTCGTGGATGCAATATTTGTCAAACCACTTACAACTTCAACCTCAAGGGTATACAAGCCTTTTTTATTCACTCCTTTTAAGACTTCCTTTGACCCCTTCATGACTCTTAGGATACTTTTCTCTCCTTGAAAAACATATCCCTTCTTGTTGAATTCACCAAGAGAAATCAAATGTTTCTTTAAATCAGGTACATACCTGATGTCCGTCAATAACCTTATTGACTCATCATGGAGCCTGAATCTCACATATAATATTCCTACAATTTTGCAAGCTTTATTGCTTCCAAGCAACACTTGTCCACCATCTTGATCACATAGCTCCTCAAACAATTCTCTGTTTGGAGTCTTGTTCCAAGTGCAACCTGAATCTATAATCCACTCCTTTCTTGAGTCGCTGCTTGAAACCACAAGCACATCAGATGAGTCGAAGTTATCTTGAACAATGGTTGTGTTGCCATTATCCTTACCTCCATGATCTTTCAGGTGTTCAGGGCACACCTTTCTTGTGTGACCCTCCTTATTACAGTGATATCATTGAATACCAAATGCCTCGCCACTATAATACTTATGTTGACTTTTACCTTTCTTCTTATCGAACTTACCATCCTTTTCTAAGAATTTTCCCTTAACGGTTAAACCTTCACCAAATGTTGAAGGTTTATGCTCCTTTCATTTGTTTAAGTCCTTAGAGTACAAGACTGATTGAACTTCTTCAAAGCTCAGGTACTCCCTTCCATACATGAGAGTTTCTTTGAAGTGAGCATGTGATCTGGGCAAAGCGCATAACAACAGTAGGGCTTGATCTTCATCGTCGATCTTCATATCACTATTTTCAAGATCAAGAATCACCTTATTGAACATATTCAACTGCTCAGCCAACATCTTGTCTTCACTCATCTTGAATGAATATAAAGCTTGCTTTAGGTAGAGTCGATTCATCAGAGATTTGGTCATGTACAAACTTCCAAATTTCAAACACAACCCCGATGTTGTAGTCTCCTTTCATATTCGTTGGAGAAACTTATCACCAAGACTCAATAATATTGCATTGTGGGCTTTCTCTATCAACGCTTCTAAACAACTCTGATGAACTAGTAGGGCTTTCATCTTCAACCGCCACAGACCAAAGTTGTTCACTCTGTTGAACTTTTCAATCTCATACTGTGTTGAAGGCATCTCCTCCACGCTCACCGCACCAATTTATTGTGAAAAATGATACCATAAAACAAAGTATAAGGAATTTATTTATGATCAAGAAACATACAAGGGTTAGGGTTAATAGGAAAAACAAGAAGAAGAACAATAAGGATTAGTTTAAATGTTATTCTTTATTGTTTTGTAAGTTAGCTAGTTAGTCTATAAATAAGCTAGATCACTCAGGTTATTGAGTGAAGCCAATTGTGTTATTCATTTGTAATTATTTGTAAACCCTACATGAGAAAGTGAATATTAAACAGTTTTCCCTAGAATCCTTCTTCCTTCTTTCTTCTTTATCCTCTTTTTTCTCTCTTTGTTCTAACTGTTTTTCATTGTTCACCCAAGAACTCCATTTTTCAATCTTTATTTATTGAAAAGTATCATTTGTGATCATAACAAATTGGTGTAGTGAGCATGGAGAACATGTCGTCAACAAAGTTCGAAGTTGAGAAGTTCACTAGAGTTAATGACTTCGGTTTATGGCGTTTGAAGATGCGAGCCCTTCTTGTTCAACAGGGTTTGGTAGAAGCGTTGAAGGAAGAGGATGCCATGGATACTGCATTGATAGAGAATGAAAAAACAACAATAATTGAGAAAGCCCACGGTGCAATTATTCTGAGTCTTGGTGATAAGGTTCTCAGGAAGTTTTCAAAGGAGACGATAACATCTGGTGTTTGGCTGAAAGTAGAAGGGTTGTATATGACACAGTCCTTGGTGAATCATTTATACTTGAAGCAAGCTTTGTATTCATTCAAGATGAATAAAGAAAAAGCATTGACGGAGCAGCTGAATACGTTCATCAAGCTTATTCTTGATCTTGAAAATATTGATGTTACCATTAATGATGAAGATCAAGCGTTGTTATTGTTGTGTCCTTTACCTATGTCACATGCTCACTTCAAAGAAACCCTCTTGTATGGAAGAGAGACCATGATCTTTGAAGAATTTCAAGCAGCCTTGTATTCGAAGGATTTGAACAAAAGAAAGGAGCAGAAACCATCATCATCAGTTGGCGAAGTGTTGTCCGTAAAAGGGAAATTATTGAAGAGAGATGGTAGGTTTGAGAAGAAGAAAGGTAAAACTCAACAGAAGTCTTATGGTGGTGATATTCATGGGATTAAGTGTTATCACTGTAATAAGGAGGGTCACACAAGAAAGATGTTCCCTAAGCGCCTGAATAATCATGGCAGTAAGGACAATGGCAATGTAGATATTGTGCAATATGATTATGAATCATCTGATGTCCTTGTGGTGTCGAGCAAAATTCTTGTAAAAAAAGGATTATGGATTCTGGATGTACTTGGCATATGACTCCAAACAAGAATGTGTTTGAAGAATTATGTGATCAAGATGGTGGACCAATGCTGTTAGGAAACAATAAAGCCTGCAAGATTGCAGGTATTGGATCTGTAAGATTCAAGCTCCATGATAAGTCAATAAGGCTATTGACTGTGCTTAGGTATGTACATGACCTTAAGAAGAATTTGATTTCTCTTGATGAATTCAACAAGAAAGCATATGTCTTCAAAGGAGAGCAAGGTATCTTGAAAGTCATGAAGGGGTCGAAGGAAGTCTTGAGAGGCGCAAAGAAACAAGGCTTGTAGACCCTTTAGACTGAGGTTGTAAGTGGTTCGAAAAATGTTACATCCATGAAACCTGTGTCGACAACAGAATTATGGAACATGAGATTGGGCCATGCCAGGGAAAGAGGCCTGGTCGAACTAGAGAAACAGAACCTGCTAGGAGGTGACAAAGTCGAGAAGTTGGAATTTTGTGAACCTTATGTATTTGGTAAATCCTGTAGGGCGAAGTTTAACAAAGGTAAATAAAGAACACATGGATCCCTTGATTACATTCATGCTGGTCTTTGGGGGCCTGCAAGGAATCCTTCACATTCAGGTTCAATGTATTTCTATCCATAGTTGATGATTATTCCAGGAAATTATGGGTATTCATTCAGAAGACTATGGATGAAACTTTTGATAATTTCAAAAGTTAGAAGGTTCTGGTTGAAACTTAAACTGGAAGAAAGGTTAAGAGGGTGAGAACTGATAATGGCCTTTAGTTATGCAATGAAGCTTTCGATAGTAACTGTGTTGAGTCTGGGATTGCAAGGCATAAGATTGTAGCAGGTACTCCTCAACAAAATGGCTTAGCTGAGAGATTCAATTGAACAATCCTTGAAATGGTTAGATGCATGTTGGTTAGTGCTGGATAGAAGAAGGTGTTTTGGGTAGAGGCTGTTTCAACAACATCTTATCTGATAAATAGATGTCCTTCTAATGGCTTGGGAATGAAGACACCTGAAGAAGTTTGGGCGAGTCAACCACCAGATCTCGATAAATTGAGAGTATTTTGCTGTTTAGCCTATGCTCACATTAGGCAAGACAAAGTCGAACTTAGAGCTCTAAGATGCATGTTCCTTGGATATCCTAAGGGAGTCAAAGGTTATAGGATGTGGTGCATAGAACCAGGTCATAGAAGATTTATCACAAGTCTTGATGTAGTTTTTAATAAAGTCGATATGACATTTAAGAAAACTGGTGATGCTGGTCGAAGTGCATAAATCTCTCAAGAGGAGCTGGAACAGGTAGAGATTCCTGTTAAGGTGGTGCATGGTGATGCTAAAGGCATAACCCAGATGAAGTCGAATAACAAGAGCAAGATGTTGAAGAGGCTGAGGAAACTGTCGATGACTACCTACTAGCAAGAGATAGGTCGAGAAGAGTCATTAAGCCATCTCAGAGACTTGGGTATGCAAATCTTATAGCTTTTCCTTTAATCTCTGCAAGTGACGTACTTGATGAAGAACCTAGATATTACATGGAAACTATGAGGAGTCGAAATAAGACTGAATGGTGAAGAGCCATGGATGACCAGATGAAATATCTTCATGATAATAACACTTGGGAGCTGATTGAGAAACCTGCAGGGGCCAGGTCAGTTAGTTGTAAGTGAATTTTCAAGGTCAAGGAAGCAATCAAATGAGTGATTTCGAAGCGCTTTAAGGTAAGGTTGGTTGCTAAGAGGTTCACTCAGAAAGAAGGTGTCGACTTCAATGTTGTGTTCTCACCTATTGTAAACATAGATCCATTCGAATATTGTTAGCCATGGTGGAAAATTTTGACTTGGAACTTGAGAAGATGGATGTGAAGATAGTATTTCTGTATGGTGATCTTGATGAAATGATCCTGATACGTCAACCTGAAGGGTATGCAGAAAAGGATAAGGAATATTATGTGTGCAAGTTTAATAGGTCTTTGTATGGCTTGAAATAATCTCCTCGACAGTGGAACAGAATATTCGACAAGTTCATGGCATACATTGGTGTTGTACCCGAAAATTTGACCAACCATTTCTTGTACTTGGCTTATGTTTCATTTCATTTCGCATTTGCATCTATATATCATTTAGGTCGCATATTGTGCATGTTATCAGCTGGAGTGGATTATCGGGATTACAGCCGCTTTGCTCGCGTTTCAGGCGATTCAAACAAGTTCAGATGAGGCGATTTATTTCGGAATCGAGCGGAGGTTGTTCTCTTTCTGGTGGTTCAGTCTGTGCTGATAATTTTGTTGTGTTTCGGTGTTCGCCCCCCTTTTTTTGCATTCGTTTTTATTTTCGTGGCTTTTTGTGATTTATTGTTGCTTTAATTTGTTTAGAATTTATTTAGATATAGGTTTAGAATTTTGATTTTATTTAGATTTTAGAAAATAGAATCTTAATTTGGATTATTTTCATTTAGCTATTAGAATTTTAGTTTTAGAATTTTAAATAGATTTAACTAGAATAGAGTTTTATTTAGAAATTAGATGTTTATTAGTTTAGAAATAGTTTTTATAGAATAGAGCTTAGAACTTACTTATAGATTTAATTAGAGTTAGATTTAGAGTTTTTTAGAAATTAGAATTAATTATTAGAAAAAATAGATTTTAGAATTTAGCATGAAAATAGAATTATTAGAATTAATTTAGATTAGTTTTAATTAGAATTAGAATTAGAGTCTTAGAATTTTAATTAATTAGATTATTGATAAGCTGGATTAGTTAGAATAGTTAATTATTAATTAGATTAGAAAATTTACGTTAAACCTAGATTTTAGAGTTAGTTAACTATTAGTTAGGATAATTATTAGTTAAATATTAGATTAATTAGATTAATAGTCAGAATTTATTCATTTAACAAATTAGGACAACCGTGCCATGTGTCTGCTGTATATAAGCCTTGTTCCTATTCACTTTCTTCAACAATCAGGAAACCCTAATCCGCCGCCAGCCGTTACCATTTACCATTTCTCTTCATCATCCCTCATCTTCAAGCAACCATTTTCCAGACTCCTTCAACCATGTGAATAACAAGAAAACCACCATTAATGTTCATCAACATTCATCAACTTCACCAAATCACAAACTCAATGCATTTTCAAACCCAGAATCATCGTCAATCCAACCATACACAATCTTCAAACTTAATCCAACCTCTCCAAGCAAACTACACCAAACTTCCACTCCAACAACAACAAAACCTCTTCATCCATTCATCTCTTCGTCACAGTACACGACCCACGTTTCTTTCAACAACACAACCACACAAAAATTTCCATAATCTTCCACTAAAAAACCTCATTCTTCCTCTGTACAACAAAACATGAAGCACCATTTTTTAAAATAACAAACACTCCTTAACCACCACGATTAAGTCGTGCTCGAAACACCACTTCATCCCTTTCCACTTCCTCGTCTACCTTTAACCCATTTCACCGAAATCATTTTCGAACCACCCTCCTCTATTTTGAAACACCGCCGCAACCCCCATTTCGAAGCCACAACTTCATTGCCACGGTTAAAACCTTCGACAAGTCTCAGCCGCCAAACACCATAAACAACCAACAACCAACAATCAACAACAAGCTTCGTATAAACCCATTCACCTACAACCTCCATAACCAAATGCAAAAGAACTCCAACATCACCATTTCCTTCTACTTCGTTCAAACTCGCAAACACAACCCATCCTTGATTCACAAACGACACCTAGAAAACCCATTCACCAACTTCTAACCCTCCGTCGTCACCTTCGTGACCCACTTTCCGTCATCTCCTTCAACCACCGCAAAACCCAATTGAAGCCCTCCACTTCATCTTCTTCAACCTTCATAAACCCAGATTCGATTCACTTAACACAAACCCTCAAACATCCATCTCTGAAACCCAAATATCTCGACCCTCTCCTTCCAAACTTTTGTCTTCAATCTCACAACCTCCATCAGTTTTCTCTTCTCTCGAACTTCAACTCAAACAAGACCAAAGCGCAAACGGAAGAATGATGATGATGAAGATGTTAGATATAATATGCGACCGCGTGTGTGTTCTTTTTGGAGAAGAAGCGCTTGTTTTATGTTTGGATTTCATTCTAAAAAAATAATAATAACATCTGTTGCTGATGTGCTTAACTGTGTTGGGTTGGCCGTGGGCTTTGTCCCCTATTTTCCTTGCTGTTACGGCCTACCGCGGAAGGTGATGGGCCCTCAAGGCCCAAATGATCCTTGCTTATCTCGGACACCCCTCCCCCTCGGTTTCTGGACCCCTTTTTCTTTTTTATTTTATGTATATGTGTTTATATTTTAATTATATGTAAATATTATGTATATTGTTTTTTTAAAAGGGGGGCTGTTATTATGTTATATATTATATTTTGGCTTTAATTTTCTTTTTTGTAAATAAGTTATATACATTTTATATATTAATTTCTTTTTATATTTTTTAGAATATATTACATATTAGCTTTTATAATTTTTTTTTATATTTTTTAGAATATATTACATATTAGCTTTTATAATTTCTTTTAGAATTTTATATTATACTTCTTAGAAGTTTTATTATTTTCTTTTTGATTCATTTTTTTAGAAGTTAGATTTTGTTTCTCTTTTATTATTGGGCATTTTGTCCCATTTTCATTTGTTTTAGGTCGATGACGAGATATCCAAGTTGTTATACGTCTATTGATGGAAATGACAATCCCGAGACCACTTTCTTTCTCGTTTTCATTTTCGACCGTTTATTTCATCTTTGTTCATTTTTCACCGTTTAGGTCGATGAAGAAATTTCCGTAATCCGTTATTGGTCAATTTATTGATAAGCAATGTTGGATCCCAGACCGACTTTTTCTCTTCTTTCTTATTTTTGACTTTATTTCATTTCATTTGTTTTTGGGTCGATGACGACATTTCCGTCATTACCAGTCAAATTATTGATGAATAATGTTGGATCCGAGACCACTTCTTTCTCTCCTCATTTCTCTTCATCTTTCAATTTTATTTTGACTTTTGGTGATCGATGAAGTCTTGCCTCCGTAAGACAAGATTCCATTCTGTTTATGGTCAGTACGACACGGTTAAATTGGAGAATGATCCTTAATATCATTTCTCTATCTTGTCCATAGCACGGATATCAATACACAACCTCCTATAGCTCGACTTCCATTCATAAGTCGAGTTACGACGGTTCAGCGTCACATTGGTCCCGATTCGAAACATCATCATCAGGGATCAAAGAGGAGAAGCTTGGAAAGGAAGCTCGCACGCAATTTCAAGGGTCAACGGAACCATTTCGTTTGGTAACATTATTTTAATTTCATCTTTTAATTACCGTCGAGTGTTGTGAGCTATTAGTGTTAGACGCGTGGGAAATGATGAGTGGGAGGCCTCCTCTCTCTCGTCTAGAGTGTTTAGCGTATGTCCTTTGGATAATATGCGATGCATTCGCTCCCACGTCTTAGGTTTTAGCTTGTGCGTCCCGATCCGATCCTTTTGTCTCGCATCCTTGCGATTGAGACTCCTTTTCTCTCACCCCCATGCAATTAAGATCTCTCTTTTCTCTCGCCCCCGTGCGATCGAGACCCGTTTTCCCTTAGTTAGCTGAGCTACAGCTACTCTGATCTCTCATATCTGTTGAGAGTACGTAGGCATAGGATTGCGATAATCCTAGCGAGCACTTTTCCCTCTTTTCTGTAGTTGGTTGAACTACAGCTGCTCTGATTTCTCATACCAGATGAGAATATGTAGGCACAAGACACGACGTCTTGGCGAGCACATTAACAACTAACTTCCCTTTTCTCTCGCCTCTGTGCGATCAAGACTTTCCCGCTAACGACTAACTCTCCCTTTTTCTTGCCCCCGCGCAATCGAGACTATCCTATTGTTCTAAACCTTTAGTCAACCATACCTTTTAATCCAGGACATGCTACGTCCTTTCTACCGCAAACACGTAACGCCTAAGTCTCCAATGGTCGAGTAGCAATACACCTAACTGCTAAAATGCGTACACTAGTATCGTCTACCTTTTCTCTCGCTCCCCGTGCGATCGAGAACACCCTGTTTATCCGCAGTTAGCCTGAACTACGTTTTGCTCTGATTTCTCATACCAAATGAGAATATGTATGCACAAGATGCGATGTCTTGCCGAGCAATCCCCCCCGTAGTTTCCCGAACTACATTTTCTCTAATTTCTCTTACCAGATGAGGATACGTAGGTACAAGACGGCGATGTCTTGGCGAGCAACCTTCCCCACCTTCACCTGTAGTTTTCTGAACTACGTTGACTCTGACTTTCCCATTGCACGAGGGAATACGTAGACATAGAGCGGCGATGCTCTATCGAGTCCCTTTTCTTTTCTTTTTTCCTCGTAAGCTAGTAGCTTAGATAGTGTAACACCCTTTTAGATGGACAACTAGCATGGATCCCGTTGAGTACAACGGATGTGAGGGGTGCTCATACCTTCCCCATGCGTAACCGATTCCCGAACCTGAGATATGGTTGCGATGACCTGTCTTATTCCCTTTTCGTAGGTTTTCTCTGATCGTTTCCTTTCCCTCTCGTTGGGATAAATAATGAACGGTGGCTACTCTTCTGTCTTCCGCTGCCATTTTCGCAGCGATGCGACAACTGGCGACTCTACTGGGGATCTTTCCCATCCCCTACGCGAGTCAATCCTAGCGTTTGTTTGCTTGTCTTTGGGTGTGTATATTTGTGTGTTGTATTTTGTATATTGTTGTATTTACATTTTCCGCACTTTATTGTTACTGTTGTTGTGGTGTTGTTGGGTGGTTGATTCCATTGTGTGATAAGCAAAAACCCGGGCTTGAGAATAACCATTGAATTAGAGCAGAAAGTAGTGAGGATCTACACGCTAGGCATGCAATAATCCTCATGAAATCTGTGTTCAGACGAGGTTTCCTTTTGAAGACATCCTATCTCGTATATTGGTCGGGAAAGGATGTTGGATCTGGAAACTGTCGACTCTAAAGACCGATCATTTGGGAGTCAGCCAAGTGAGGCCACTTCGTTAGACTATGATGCCAAACCAGAAATGGTGAACGTATCATCGTTTCTCGAAAGTCTGTGACGCTGACGACCGCATAGGATGCTGAACCTTATTAGAGATAGGTCCATACCTGTGAGTGGGAGGGTTTTTGCAGGAAACTTGACCTTCAACCTACCCAATTTTCTTATCAAAGCGGAGCTTTGATACTGTGGGTTCCTATATCTTGGTATGTTGATGTTCTAGTATTTGGACTCATCCGGTCAGCAGCGTAGCAGTCGTTCAACGTTTTGTGGTGGCTGTGATCTCGTGTTCCTTGCATTTGCATAAGCATCTTTGCATCATTTTTCATATCTTTCTCCAGCTGGCCAGAGCTCTTATCCAGCCTTTGTTTTGATTCAGAAGGTGATTCCCCGGTGCCCGTTCTGAGCATGTGGTGATTGTTGGAAGCGACCAAATGGTTGAAGCAGAATTAAGCATTGTCAAGAAATGAAGTCAAGTTGAGAATTTTTGGAAGCTATCTCAGGGAACAACCTCCAAAATGTTGATACCTTGTTAGGTTTTACTATGATGACCAATCCTCTGTATGGTTCTCTGCCTGATGAAGATTCTCCGCAAGTGAACAACCTTACTGAAGCTCAGCCTGTGCAGCCCTCTGTTGAGAACCAAGATCTACATGAGCAGTTTGTTGTCTGAAGTGAACGTTCTTCTTCTACTGATACCAAAGATCGTCATGATGATGCTTTCTCTGTGCTGAATTCCAAAAGAGAGGTTCCAGTAATGAAGACTAAGGACCCGAGAGCTCTTGAGTACGCTAAAAGGTTTTAGGTGTTGGATGAAAAACTCAAGGCCTTGGAAGTTAATGATACTTTTGGTCTCAACGCTTCAGATATGTGCCTGGTTCCCGGCCTAGTGTTACCTCCGAATTTCAAAGCGCCGAGGTTTGAGAAATACAAAGGAGATAGCTGCCCGAGGCAACATTTGGTGATGTTCTGCAGAAGAATGACTTCGTTTGTGCACAACGACAAGTTGAAGATTCACTGTTTTTAGGATAGTCTGGTTGGGGCATCTTTGAGTTGGTATATGCAGTTAGAGAGTAATCATATCCGATCATGGGTGAATTTATCCAAGGCTTTTCTGAAACAGTACAAATATAATTTTGACATGGCTCCCAGTCTCATGCAAATGCAAATCTTGTCTCAAGAGAACAATTAACCCTTTAGAAGGTATGCTCAGAGATGGAGAGAATTTGCTTCCAAAGTGCAACCACCGCTCCTAGACCAAGAGTTGGCAAACATGTTCATGAACTCCTTGCAAAGCCCATACTTTGAAAGGATGGTTGGGCTTACACCAAATTTCTCTGAATTGGTAATAGCAGGAAAACGCATTGAGAATGGCATAAAGATGGGAAAAATTCAAGATGTCTCAAGCAATAAGGCCAATGAAACTGAATCCTTCAATAGCTCTCAAGAGGAAAAGGAAAGTGTGATCAATGCAGTCATGGCAGATGTTGGTTATTCTTAGGGTGAATCAGTGAAATATGTTGGTTCTTCTTCTTCTCAGCGGTCATTATCTTCTGTGTCACGTCATTCTGGACAGACAACTGTGTCTAGGGTACCACATCAGAAACCTTGGGTCACTCCTCATGCAAATCAACGAGCCCATGGCCGAGGTTATCCGAATCAGCGCCAGAATCAGAATAGGCCTCGCAACAACTTGGAAAGAAGGACTGCTCCTTTTCATCCAGTTCCTGTGTCGTACAACCAGCTTCTGCCACATCTGATCCATAACTCTTTGGTGGAGCCTGAGACTCTTAAGCATGTTCCAGAGCCTTACCCTCCTGGGTACAATCCCCATGCTCAGTATGGATATCATGGCGGATCCATGGGGCACTCAACCGAAGATTGCAAAGACTTTTAAGCCAAAGTGCAGTAGTTGATTGACAAAGGGTGTATTTCCTTTCCAGAAGGAGTTTTGGTTGTTCATGTCAACCTCTCAGTTGTCTAAGCTCGTAGATTCCAAGAGTCATTTCCAGAAGCCAGTGGTCCAGACAAGCAGACATCCTCAACATTGGCAGTCCTAGACATTTTTATCATTTGCATTTGTAGTTTCTTTCCTGTTAGTTGCTATTTGCTTTTAAACATTGTTGTTCTGAATGCTAATGTTAATCAAGTGATTATGCACTTTTTCTAAATTAACTATGTCGCATTCGCTCATTGTTGCACAACACAGACACATGCACCTTTTATCCACTCCATTTTATCACTATTGTTTAGCAAAGATTGGAGGGAGGATGACGGAAACTGAATACTCATAACTGATGGTCGTATGCTCTCAGATGAAATCCTGCTGATGACGTGCAGGCATTGTTTCAAATCCCCTAAATACCGGAGATATAAGGAGTTAGCCCCTAGTTAACCACTTCGAGCCTAGAAGCAGAAATTTCGTTCGAATTTTCAAACCCTCGCATCTTAACCTGGGGCAAGGTAGTTGTCAGTTAATTTGACCGAGCGTTCAAATTTTATAGAGGAGTGTCCCCATTAGAGGACCAATCACATCTTATATCTCTTAAGAGGTCATCCCTCATCAACCACAGTGGTTAAACCTCACCAATCAGGAGTGAGACAGTTACAACCCTTTTGGAGAAATCAAGACAGCCAGTGTCACACGACTTGTTTCAAAGGAAAAAAAAAGAGAAAAAAAAGCCCGCTAAGTTGAAAAGCTGGAAAGCAAAAACTTAGGAAAAATTGGGGCATCCCGCTGGACTTCAAAATCAGAAAACTCAAGAAAGAGTCAGTGATGACGCGAAATCGTATCGTTTATTTGGCTTGATTTACATGCATTTATTTACGACTACTATTAATTTATCTGGATTTATGTTCCATCATACGGTTAACTTACTGTGTTTTTCAGATTGTGGAGAATTTGGATTAAAGAAAGATAAGAAGAAGAAATGGAAGGAAAAGAGAGAAGAAAAACAGAAAATAACAGAGAAACGGATTTTGTGCGTGTGACGCTCGTCACAACTTCCTCACGGTCGTCACAGACCCTCACGGTCGTCACGTGCAACACGGTCGTCACAAGAGTGTCACGACCATCACGACCCCAAGTTCAGTAACGTGCAAAAACAGAAGTGACCACGAGCACGTTCAACTTAATTTCCTCCTACGCTTTCCCCTTTTTTTTCCTACACTTTCTCCACCAACTGCCCACTACTGGAAGTTACTCCCATTTTCCCCATAACTCTTGCATGATCTCTGGAAGTTGAGAAATGAAATATCTCTTATAAATAGGCCTGAGATTCACAGCATTAGGGGGGAGGCTTTGATGTATCGAAGTGCTGCCAAAATTTATACCGAAGCTATTTTTATTTCTTTTATTTCCTTTCTGTTTTCCCTTTAGTTCAGAGCATTATATTTCTGCAATTTTATTTCGCCAAAGTAGAATCCTGCTGACATTGTGGAGGACTACTCTTCAATTTCAGTACTACTTTCCAGGTTCTTATTAATTGAATTATTACTTTATTTTCTGTCATAATGTATGTTTTATCATTTTGTTGTTTATGTTTATTTCCGTTTTCATTAATTACCATGTCTAGCTAAACCGCATAAGTCGGTATGTAATAAATTAGTAGGACAATTCAATAGTAACCGGTGCCATCCTTTTTACAAACACTTGTCTGGCTGTTAGTTTTTAATCTAATCTTTCTAAATAAACCTTCGGCGCGAAAGCGAGAAATTATTTACAGTAGTTTCACTACGACAGTGGGAAATTCATTAAGGCACGAACCGACACGCGAAAGCTGGGGTTCGAACCGGATAGTAAAAACTAGGCATTGATTTTAAACACAGCGAAAGCGCTTTAAAAGAAATCAGAATTTATTTGTTTTCAAAAAGTAGTTTTAACCCCGAATAGGACTGCGAGAGCGTATATTATGCCTTAGAATTATGACCCGAGTCAACAACCATCGTGAGGCAAAGGTCTTTAAACGAGTATCTTCTCCTGAAAAGTGTTTGCAAAGACTAAAAAGTACCAGCGACCTGTCGAATCCCCGAAAACTAAAACATTACATACTGATATCCCTTTACCGCTGTTTCTAAAACCAAAAATCTTTATTTCCTTCGCATTTAACCTTCCTAATTCCATTAGCCTTAGCTTTACGCTGCGACAATAGATAACGGTAGGTTGACATTAGTCGTTGTGGGTTCGACAAATCTTTTATATTACTTCGATATTTCCGTGCACTTGCGGACGCATCAGTCAGTCCAGGCAAAAAATTTGGGAATGAAATAATAAAAAGAAAGGATCTCAAAAGAGAAATCCTCAAACAAGGACAATGTCGTGTGGCTACAGACACAGAAGACAAAAGGGGTGACTATCACTCCAATAACCTTGTGAGTTCCTTAACCATCACTCATACCATTCAACAAACCTTTTGAGAGGTGAATGCTTGTGTCGAGTTAGCTGAACGTAGGATTGAAGATCATCACGGAGGAGGGGTGGGTACAAATCATACTTTGAGCCTAATATCCTTTGTTTCAGTAACCGTGAACCAGACTGCGATTCAACCCTCGTAAGACCTAATTGAGGCGGGGTTTATTCTGAATGCATACTACAATGAGGTTGAGTAACCTGACTCTTACATGATTTTCTAATCATATTCTTGTTGTATCTTTCACCAATCAAATCAGCACAATGTTTGGACTAAATGGTCCATTCGTTTCACTATCATGACACTTAATAAGTGACATTTCTTTCAAAATCCGCATGAGCACCGCATTAAAATTACCATTTGTGAACCAACAATTTTAATTACAGGTCAGTAGTTGACATGGAGGAAATTCCAACAGGGAACAATCAAACAGGGCCGAATCATTCAGCAGTCTGGATCAGAATTAAGTATACTTGGAAACCATGTGGATCTGGGGCATTGACATCTAACGAGTTTGGAATCAGTCAGTCTGAGACAAGTCCCGAAGAATCGGTTGATTATGGGGCAGATCATTCAAGAAGTAGTTGATCGGAAGTGAATCATCTCTAGACTACCAATCAGGGGCAGTTCACCTAGAGATTATATTGTTGGAGGGTAGATCCCTCCCATATTCAGTCAGGACAAGTTAAGTCGCTTCAACGCTCATTCAGGGACAAGCTACTTCAAGAGTACATTGAAGCCCACCACTCAGAGAGCTGTGTAATTAAGGATGAATCTTTTCCATGGTACAAATTCTGGGGCAAGCCATCTCGAGGTCGTCTCATGGCAAGCTACTTTCTTTTCAAGGTGAACTTTCCCGAAGATCAGACTGGGGCAAGTTGAATTACACTGGGGAGGTTACCCAAGCGGTTTCATTCTCGTCAGCAAGAGTTGAGTGTCGGGGAATCGTGTCATCACCCCTCACCAAATAACCTTAACCTTTTAAAAAGGCCTTGTTGTCATTAGATCGTCATCCCATAACCTGAACCTGTTACTTGTCAGAACCTTGTAACCTAAATCATTTCCAAAGCCTAGTTCTCACCTGGCAAACCTCCAAAGCCCAGTTCTCACCTGGCAAACCATCAAATTTCCAAAGCCCAGTTCTCGTCTGGCAAACCTTCAAACCAGTTCTCGCCTGGTCAACCCTTCACTAAACACCAGTTCCCGTCTGGTACATGTCAGCTTTTTAAACCAGTTCCTGTCTAGTCACCTGTTCTTTAGCCCGCTGTTTAACCAGTTCTCGTCTAGAAAACACAGTTTCAAAGTCCAGTTCTCGTTTGGCAAACTAGAAATCAGTTCCCGTCTGATACCCAAAACTAGAAATCAGTTCTCGTTTGACAACTTAACCTTTTGTCACCAGTTCTCGTCTGGTAGTCCACCCTCGAATATTAGTTCTCGTCTAGTAATCCCGCTTTAAAATCCAATTTCATTGGTAACCAGAAAAAAATCCCTATCACCATAAACCTGGTCCTATCCCTAAACCAAAAGCCTAACTGTACTTGGTACAAATCATTCCCAGTGGCTCGCATGCTATCACATTCCCCGACACGAGGCTCGATAGATTTCACTTCCCCATGGTTGAGATTTTGTATCCCCACAGGGCATTATTGTCAAATCAAGAATATTTCCACAGCAGGCAGAGACTAGTTTCTCTCCGGCAGATTATGACTAGTTTCTCCCCAACAGGCCGAGGTTGTTTCTCCCCAACAGTTTAAGATTGCAGCAGGTTGAAGTTGCATTTATCCCCTATCAGGATGTGAACAAGGTTATCCTCAGCAGGTCGAGATTGGTATCCCCAGCAGAGTAGGGCCATTCCCAGCAGCTGGATTATGTACGACCATCCCCAGTGGTTTGAGATTGAACTTGTCCCTAACAAGCAGATTTGGGTTTATTTCCCCAGCAGTGGGACGAGTGCAGTGTTATTTCCCCACAGAACCTAAATCTTTGACTCCTTTCCCCTCAAAGTTCAAGTCAGGGACTCAATTCCCTAAGCAGAGGTTTGTTTGTTGCTCATTTCCCCAAGCAGAGGTGGGTGCTTATTCCCTTATTGGGTGATCCCCACCGGAGTTGTGGTTCATAGCAGAATCTAGTGGGTCATCAGAGTGAGTTTCCTTCGGGATATATCCAGTTAATTCATCCCCTGTAGATCCCTAGAAAAGTTAGTGGAATGTTTTCTTCCCCGTAGATTGGGATTGACTCGGAGAATTGTTATTCTCCATCCTCAGCAGAAAGAGTTTGGGATGTTTCCCCAGTTAATATGCTTCATTATCCCTAGCAGAGTGGATTCAAATTTTCAGTAGAGCGGAATCTCCGACGGAGTGGAGTAAGTCCCCGCAGTTTTCTCTATTTCCCCAGTAGAGTCATATTCTGAAAGGCCATCCAGGGGTGATTTCCCCAGTAGAGTGGATCTGTTTTCCCCAGCCAAGCTGTTTGTTCCCTAGAAGAGTTGTATTCTGGTAGGCCATCCAGGGCGTTTTCCTCACTAGAGTTTGATTTTATTCCCAGCGGAGTGGATTTGTTCTTAGCAAAGCAGTTTTACCCAGAAGCGTTCTTGGAAGCCATCCGGGGCTCGTTTTCCCCAGCATGGGTCCGTCTGTACTAGGCGTGCCTAGTCTTTCCCCACCGGAGTTGGTTCCTTCTCTTCAGCATTTATTCTGCTGGAGTGATTCCTTTGCATTTGCATCGTGCATAACATCCTCTCAAACGCGTAGCATTTCCATTTCGTATGGAGCATTACGCCATACTCAAACATGTGCATTTGAAACATAAGCCAGGTTGTTACCTATTTGTTTCTAGTGCTATCTCCAGCAGACAATGGTTTGTTTTCATTAACCCGTGTGGTATCTAGACCCTGGTTAGTGATGTTTTCTTGAGCTCGTGTGGTATCCAGACCCTAGCTCGCACCGGTTTGTTTTCATTAACCCGTGTGGTATCCAGACCCCGGTTAGTGATGTTTTCTTGAGTCCGTGTGGTATCCAGACCCCGGCTCGCATCGGTTTGTTTTCATTAACCCATGTGGTATCCAGACCCCAGTTAGTGATGTTTTCTTGAGCCCGTGTGGTATCTAGACCCCGACTCACACCAGTTTGTTTTCATTAACCCGTGTGGTATCCAGACCCTGGTTAGTGATGTTTTTTGAGCCTGTGTGGCATCCAGACCCCGGATTCCTCCGGTTCATTTCAGTTAGCATGTGCGATATCCAGACCCCGGCTTCTTCCATTCCATTCCAGCAAGCCTGTGTGGTATTTAGACCCCGACTCATACTCTTTTGTTCAACCAACTGGTGCGGTATCCAGACCCCAGTTGATGTTTGTTTCAGCAAGCCCGTGTGGTATCAAGACCCCGACTCCCATCGATGTATCTTTTCTCCCGTGCGGTATCCAGACCCTGGCAATTTATGATGTTCTCCTTAGCCCATGCGGTATCCAGACCCCGTCTTTCACCGGTTTTATTGGCTCAAGCCCGTGTGGTATCTAGACCCCGACTTCCACCGGTTTATCTTCTGAGCCTATGCGGTATTCAGACCCCGACCAGTGATTTATTTTGCCTGTGTGGTATCCAGACCCCGACAAACCATGATGTTTCCTTTAACCCGTGTGGTATCCAGACCCCGGTTAACATCATTTTATTCCTTTAAGCTCAAGCGGTATCCAGACCCTAGCTTACGCTATTTGTTTCCTAAGCATGTGTGTTATCCAGACCGTGGCTGATGGTTTATCTTGCCTACATGGTATCCAGACCCTGGCAGATTATAATTTTCTCCCGCCCGTGTGATATCCGGACCCCGGCAGATTGTGATCTTTGATGGATGCGTTCATCTTATCTTTAACTCTCCCCAACAGTGTTTACAGACCTTATTCAGTTATTGTTTCCTTTTTGCGGTTGGCAAATTTTCGAGTTCTTTGGTATTCAACCGTCTCTTACCTTGAATGTTTGAAAGTTGTTCGTTTGAATAGGGGCAGTTGTTGTACCCCAAAATTTGACCAACCATTTCTTGTACTTGGCTTATGTTTCATTTCATTTCGCATTTGCATCTGCATATCATTTAGGTCGCATACTGTGCATGTTATCAATTGGAGTGGATTATTAGGATTACAACCGCTTTGCTCGCGTTTCAGGCGATTCAAACCAGTTCAGATGAGGAGATTTATTTCGGAATCAAGCGGAGGTTGTTCTATTTCTGTTGGTTCAATCTGTGCTGATAATTTTGTTGTGTTTCGGTGTTCGCCCCCCTTTTTTGCATTCGTTTTTATTTTCGTGGCTTTTTGTGATTTATTGTTGCTTTAATTTGTTTAGAATTTATTTATATAGGTTTAGAATTTTGATTTTATTTAGATTTTAGAAAATAGAATTTTAATTTAGATTATTTTTATTTAGCTATTAGAATTTTAGTTTTAGAATTTTAAATAGATTTAACTAGTATAGAGTTTTATTTAGAAATTAGATTTTTATTAGTTTAGAAATAGTTTTTATAGAATAGAGCTTAGAATTTAGTTATAGATTTAATTAGAGTTAGATTAAGAGTTTTTTAGAAATTAGTTAATTATTTAAAAAAATAGATTTTAGAATTTAGGATTAAAATAGAATTATTAGAATTAATTTAGATTAGTTTTAATTAGGATTAGAATTAGAGTCTTAGAATTTTAACTAATTAGATTACTGATTAGCTAGATTAGTTATAATAGTCAATTATTGATTAGATTAGAACATTACGTTAAACCTAGATTTTAGAGTTAGTTAACCATTACATAGATTAATTATTAGTTAAATATTAGATTAATTAGATTAATAATTAGAATTTATTCATTTAACAAATTAGGACAACCGTGCCATGTGTCTGCTGAATATAAGCCCTGTTCCTATTCACTTTCTTCAACAATCAGGAAACCCTAATCCGCCGCCAGCCGTTACCATTCACCATTTCTCTTCATCATCCCTCATCTTCAAGCAACCACTTTCCAGACTCCTTCAACCATGTGAATAACAAGAAAGCCACCATTAATGTTCATCAACTTCACCAAATCACAAACTCAATGCATTTTCAAACCCAGAGTCATCGTCAATCCAACCATACACAATCTTCAAACTTCATCCAACCTCTCCAAGCAAACTACACCAAACTTCCACTCCAACAACATCAAAACCTCTTCATCCATTCATCTCTTTGTCACAGTGCACGACCCATGTTTCTTTCAACAACACAACCACACAAAAAGTTCCATAATCTTCCACTAAAAAATCTCCTTCTTCCTCTGTACAACAAAACATGAAGCACCAATTTTTAAAATAACAAACATGCCTTAACCACCACGATTAAGTTGTGTTCGAACACACCACTTCATCCCTTTCCACTTCTAAATCTACCTTTAACCCATTTCACCGAAATCGTTTTCGAACCACCCTCCTCTGTTTTAATACACCGCCGCAACCCCCATTTCGAAGCCACAACCTCATCGCCACGGTTAAAACCTTCAACAAGTCTCAGCCGCCAAACACCATAAACAACCAACAACCAACAACAAGCTTCGTATAAACCCATTCACCTACAACCTCCATAACTAAATGCAATAGAACTCCAACATCACCATTTCCTTCTCCGTCGTTCAAACTCGCAAACACAACCCATCTGTGATTCACAAACGAAACCCAGAAAACCCATTCACCAACTTCTAACCCTCCGTCGTCACCTTTGCGACCCACTTTCTGTCATCTCCTTCAACCACCCGCAAAACCCAGTTGAAACCCTCCACTTCATCATCTTCAACCTTCATGAACCCAGATTCGATTCACTTAACCCAAACCCTAAAATATCCATCTCCGAAACCCAAATCTCTCGACCCTCTCCTTCCAAACTTTCGTCTTCAATCTCACAACCTCCATCAGTTTTCTCTTCTCTCAAACTTCAACTCAAACAAGACCAAAGCGCAAACGGAAGAATGATGATGATGAAGATGTTGGATATAATATGTGACCGTGTATGTGTTCTTTTTGGAGAAGAAGCGCTTGTTTTCTGTTTGAATTTCATTCTAAAAAAAAAAAGAATAACATCTGTTGCTGATGTGCTTAACTGTGTTGGGTTGGCTGTGGGCTTTGTCCCCTCTTTTCCTTGCTACTACGGCCTACCGTGGAAGGTGATGGGCCCTCAAGGCCCAAATGATCCTTTCTTATCTCGGACACCCTTCCCCCTCTGTTTCTAGACCCCTTTTTCTTTTTTATTTTATGTGTATGTGTTTATATATTAATTTTATGTAAATATTATGTATACTGTTTTTTTTTAAAAGGGGGACTGTTATTATGTTATATATTATATTTTGGCTTTAATTTTCTTTTTTTAAATAAGGTATATACATTTTATATATTAATTTCTTTTTATATTTTTTAGAATATATTACATATTAGCTTTTAGAATTTCTTTTAGAATTTTATATTATACTTCTTAGAAGTTTTATTATTTTCTTGTTGATTTATTTTTTTAGAAGTTAGATTTTGTTTCTCTTTTGTTATTGGGCATTTTGTCCCATTTTCATTTGTTTTAGCTCGATGACGAGACCTCCAAGTTGTTATACGTCAAATTATTGATGGAAACGACAATCCCGAGACCACTTTCTTTCTCGTTTTCATTTTCGACCATTTATTTCATCTTTGTTCATTTTTCACCGTTTAGGTCGATGAAGAAATTTCCGTAATCCGTTATTGGTCAATTTATTGATAAGTAATGTTGGATTCGAGACCGACTTTTTCTCTTCTTTCTTATTTTCGACTTTATTTCATTTCATCTGTTTTTGGGTCGATGACGACATTTCCTTAATTCTTTACCAGTCAAATTATTAATGAATAATGTTGGATCCGAGACCATTTCTTTATCTCCTCATTTCTCTTCATCTTTCGATTTTATTTTGACTTTTGGTGATCGATGAAGTCTTGTATCCGTAAGACAAGATCCCATTATGTTTATGGTCCGTGCGACACGATTAAATTAGAGAATGATCCTCAATATCATTTCTCTATCTTGTCCATAGCACGGATATCAAGACGCAACCTCCTATAGCTCGACTTCCAGTCTTAAGTCGAGTTACGACGGGTCAACGGAACCACTCCGTTTGGTAACATTGTTTTAATTTCATCTTTTAATTACCGTCGAGTGTTGTGAGCTGTTAGCGTTAGCCGCGTGAGAAATGATGAGTGGGAGGCCTCTTCTCTCTCGTCTAGAGTGTTTAGCGTATGTCCTTTGGAGAATATGCGACGCATTCGCTCCCACGTCTTAGGTTTTACCGTGTGCGTCCTGATCTGATCCTTTTCTCTCGCATCCTTGCGATTGAGACTCCTTTTCTCTCACCCCCGTGCAATTGAGATCTCTCTTTTCTCTTGCCCCCGTGCGATCGAGACCCGTTTTCCCGTAGTTAGCCGAACTACGGCTGCTCTGATCTCTCATATCTGTTGAGAGTATGTAGGCATAGGATTGTGATAATCCTAGCGAGCACTTTTCCCTCTTTTCTGTAGTTGGCTGAACTACAGTTGCTCTGATTTCTTATACCAGATGAGAATATGTAGGTACAAGACGCGACGTCTTGGCGAGCACATTAACAACTAACTTCCCTTTTCTCTCGCCTCCATGCGATGGAGACTTTCCCGCTAACGACTAACTCTCCCTTTCTCTTGCCCCCGCACAATCGAGACTAGCCTGTTGTTATAAACCTTTAGTCGACCATACCTTTTGATCCAGGACATGCTACGTCCGTTTTACCGCAAACAGGTAATGCCTAAGTCTCCAATGGTCGAGCAACAATACACCTAACTGCTAGAATATGTATGCTAGTATTGTAACGCCCCGATTCTAAATTTCCCAATTTGTTTGAGTCCTTTTTGATTTATTTAGATGAATGTTATTTTAATTATGGAATTTATGTGTCGATACGTTTAATTGCTTTTTGTGCTATTTTACCGATTCGGAGAGTTTTCGGGGAAAATAGATTAAAGGGTATTTTAGACATCTAGTATTTTATATTAAGTGGGGTATTTTGTGAGAAAATATTTTAAGAGGTATTTTGAGGAGAAATAGAATAGAATAGAAAGAGGTATAAGTGAGAATTAAAGAGAAAAGAAATGAGATAGAAAGAAAAAGGAAGGAAAGAAGAAAAGAGAAGAGAAAGAGGAGAAATGGAGAAAAACCTAGAAATTCATCAAGAAACAACTTCCGAGCTTCAATCAATCGGGTAAGGGTGTGAAACCTTATTATTATATCAATGTGTATAATCATGTATGATTTTTGTTGGATTGTTTTGGATTGATTGGTAGTTTTCTACACTTTCCATTTTAGGTCGAAATTGGTTTAATCGATAGAAATTGTTGTCTAACGGTTAGAGTCGTGATTAGATGACGTAGATTAGTCGATATATGTTAGACTAAGGCTACTGGATATGATTTGGAGTTCATCGGGTGATTTTATCGGTGGTTTTGGATTCTGAACAGTGGGGAGAAGTGGAAATCGCAGACGCTCGCTAGCAGCTCGCTAGGCGAGCAGGTCGCGAGTGTTCGCTGGCAGTTCGCTAGGAGAGTGCGCAGCGAACGGTCCCAGACTTGGGACATAATGGTTTTGATGTCCTTCGCTTGCAGCGAAGGGAGTAGCGAGGAGCTCGCTGGATGTTCGCTGTGGCGAACGAGGTAGCGAACAAAGTCTGGAGCTTCTGTTTGTGCTCGCTAGCAGTTCGCTAGGCGAGCAAGTTGCGAACGCTCGCTAGCAGCTCGTTAGGCGAGCGTGTAGAGAACATAGCAGGATGGGTTTTCCCTGCTGCTGTGTGCTGTTGTGGCTTGGGGTTTTGATGGCGATCGACCCTTCTTTGGTTTAATAGCTTGTGTGCTGATTTGTGATGTGTTGTAGGTAGCCGTATGGCGTGAATCCTAGTTTATGGTTGTGAAGCATAAGTGTGGCCGGTTGGAAATTTCGTGCATTTGCTTAGTTTGAATAGAAATGCATGAGGAATTGATTGTGAATGTGAGCCATGTTTAAATGGTGTGAATGAATGATGAATATATATGTTTTGTGATACATATATTTTGAATGCATAAATGAATATATACGATAAATGTGAACAATGCATGAGTGTGTTTGTAAACATGTGTGCATTTCATGAGTGTCATGAGTCATGTCGCATGTGAAACATCGTGTGCCCATGTGGGGTGTGAGCGATGGTTATTTCTTGATTTCATAGTGAATCTACAGAACGATTGTGTGCCCGTGTGGGGTGTGAGCAATCGGATTGTGTGCCCGTGTGGGGTGTGAGCAATCAGATTGTGTGCCCGTGTGGGGTGTGAGCAATCCTGAAACATCGTGTGCCCATGTGGGGTGTGAGCGATGGGTGAACATCGTAGGCCCGGCGGGGAGTTACTTCGGTAACGAGCGATGATTCCATTTGTTTCTTCAATTGAACCTGTTGAAATGAGTCGGTACCGCATTTGCATCTGCATAGAGTCGTGAGTCTGTCTCTATGAGTTGCATGTTGACATCTTGCATGACGTATGGTGAATGAACATAAGTGTAAATGTTTATGTGAATTGTGGATGATTGGAATGATTGGTATGCTTGAAGATATATATGTATATGTGAATGTATGTATATGTATGTTTTGTGAGTTTATGAATCAATATAAACATGGTTGACGCATATTGGATATGCTTGGTGTTATATTGTAAATGTTATGTGGAAATAATGTGTATGTGTAGAAGTATGATTGGCGAATATGCCCAGTTATGAATTGTGCATTGAGGTTTATATAATGAATCGTGGTGAGAATGTGAAGTATGTGTAATTTGTATAATATATAATTTTATGCATTGACTGTTATGATATTGTTTCTCACCCTTCTGCTGTTCTATAATGCTCTATGAGGCATTGCAGAGTAGGTTGCTGGAGGTCCTTTTTGTGAAGCGAGTCTTCATTGTTTTTGGTCATTGGCTCTGATATGTAACGTCTGGGTAGTTAGGAAGCCTTTGGCTCTTTTTGGAGATACAAGTGTTTTGATTCTTTTGTGATACATCTGTGTATGTATCTGCTTATGGATGATTTGTAAACATGAATTAACTGAATGATGTATATATGTTTATATGAATGAATTGATTCATTGTTTAGATGTTTCCGCTTTTATTCTAAATGTTGAGATGTGGGTTTTAGGACTAAGATTTCTTTGTTATGACTTGCCCATTGTTGCATATCTACTTGAGCAGGTGTTGTATGCGTTTAATTTCATGATAATGTGATACACCTCTTTTATACCATGTTTAAAATAAACTCTGATGAAATTTATATTGAGTGCCTAAATGATTTATTCAATTATTTGGGGGTATAGGAAGGGGGTGTTACATTAAGTGGTATCAGAGCCAGTGTTGAGTCAGTTGTGTCTGTCTTTTCGTTGTGTTGGTTGAACAGTTGCTTAACCTTGTTGATATTTTTCGTAATAGTTAGAATGGATGGTCGTAACAGCGATGCGGTGGCGGATGCTTTGGAAGAAATGGTTAGGACGGTGCGAGATGCGCCGATTGTGAATGCGACTGATGAGTTCAGGAAGAAGGAGATGGAGTTCCTTGAGCTGAAACAAGGTAGTATGTCTGTGGTGGACTATACTGCTAAGTTTGTGGAATTGGTTCAATTTCATCCTCACTATGATGCGGCTACGGCTGAGTTCGCAAAGTGTATTAACTATAAGAATGGCTTGCGTCCTGAGATTAGGCAAGTGATGGGATATCAGGGGATAAGAAGGTTTTCGGATTTGACGGAGTGTTGTAGAATCTTCGAGGAAGATAGCAAGGTTCGTTCCGCTCATTACAAAAGTTTGAATGATAAGAGAGGAAAGCAACCGGTAAGGAGTGGGCCTTATGTGACGCTTGCTGATAAAGGCAAGCATAGGGAACACTTTGTTAAGAAGTCCGGAGGTGGATGTTCAGGTCCCATTAAGTGCTACAAGTGTGGCGAGATGGGTCACAAGTCTTTTATGTGTAGGAAGCCCAAAGTTAAGTGCTCTAGCTGTGGAGTTCTTGGATATGATGCTACGGATTGTAGAATGGGTGTAGTGAAGTGCTACAATTGTGGAGAAGTAGGACACATCAGTGCTAAGTGTCCTAAACCTAAGCAAGCTCCAACGAGTGGGAAGGTATTTGCATTAGCAAGCTCCGACGCTACTAATACAGACCGTTTGATTAAAGGTACATGCTTTATTAATAATATGCTTTTAGTTGCTATTATTGATACCGGAGCGACTCATTCGTTCATTTCTTTTGAGTGCGCTAAGCGATTGGATTTGTGTATATTTACTTCTGATGATAATATGGTTATTGAGACGCCCGCTTCGGGGTCGGTAACTACTTCTTTGATATGCATAAGTCGTCCTTCGACCATGTGTGGTAAGGACTTCGTTATGGATTTAGTGTGTTTACCGTTGGACGGTTTGGACGCGATCTTCGGTATGAATCGGTTGCAATCTAATAGAGTTCATTTAGATTGTTGTCACAAGTTGGTAGTGTTTCCTTCTTTGGAAGATGATAGAAGTGAGAGTTTTCTATCCACTAAAGAGTTGAAGAATTTTTAGCGGACGAAGCTCAGTTGTTTGACTTGTTTGCATCGTTGTCGGTTGGGAGCAAGGTGGAAATTGATGTGTTTCCCGTGGTGTGTGATTAAGCGTTATTATAATCTGGTAAAGATGGTTTATACTCCATCATGATTTTCGGTTGTCTATTGACAAATTGAGGAACTGATCACCCTTAATCTCTTGTTGATAGTAGCTGGGATTGTGTCGGATGGGATAGACGTGTCTTACGAGCTTAGATGGTGCGTGTAGTGAATTGTTTGGAGTGAAGCCAAGTGCTTAAGGATTGTTCTGAGGAGTCGACACAGGGCAGTGTTGAGATGTTGAATTTTGATGAGATTTGAAGTGCTAATGAAAGTGGGGGGTTGGCAGTTTCCGACTAGTTATGGTTGTCTGGAAGTTATCCTAACAAGATAAGTGATATAGAGCCAGGATGTTAAGTGGGGTTATGAAGGACGCAATTTTGGGAACTGGTCCGGGATTGAGAACCCTATGTTATAGGTGTGATTGGATGGTCAAGGTGTTAAATTAATTGAGTGGTTGAGACTCGCGTTTGGTGTTGGCGCTACGGCAACAGACTCCGAGGTTAAGCATATAAAGAGTGGATGGTGACTTCTGGTAATTACTAAAGGGAGTAAGATGTAGGATACAAGATTAGTATGGGTAAACCTTCAACCATTTCGAGAAGTTGAAGACGATTTGAATGGCCTTCTAAGTGCAGAATGTTGTTTCCAAATTTTGTAGTAACGGGAGAACCGTGATTCGGAATGACGCAAAGTTAGGAGCGTTGGAAGTTATTTTAGTGCTCTACGCGACGAGGAGGTAGTGACATGGAATCGAGTCTTTATTGATGAAATATGTTTGGGTGTTGTGGTAAGTGCGATTCGTTTTTTTGCCATAGGTCCACAACTGCGTGTCCGTTTGGAATGGGATTTTCCACACTTGAGTGAGTGAGTCAAGGGTTGTGTAACCAATGGTGTTTCAATGTGTTAGAAGGATGTAGAGAATCAGGTTGTACATTGCAGAATTGAGTTATCAGTGTTAAAGAGGAAGTAGTATTATGTTACTATGAAGAAAGTTCAAAGAATTTTGGAAAAGTTGTCAACAGATTGTGTGTTGGTTTTGTCGAATCCAACAAGACTGTTTGTTGTGCTTTGTGATGCCTTGGTGATATGATCGGGAGATACGTTAAATGAAACACCAGCAATGTTTGAATTATGCTTTAAGGCAGTTAAAAGTACAAGAGGAATTATCTAATGAGTGACTTAGAGTTGGTTGCTGTTGTGTGTTTGTACTGGAGTTTGGGGAGCTTCAATGGCTTAGTTGAACTTTGAGGTGGTTAATGATCTTAAGAACTTGAGGTATTTGTTTGGTTTGAGAAAAATTGCATATGATGAAGAGGAAATAATAGGGACTTCGTATGGAGTTGATCTTTGTGTAGTGAGACTGATTATTGGTGTTCTCGATGAGATTCGAGAAGGTTGAAATTCTAATTGGAGTTAATAGATTGATGGAGTTTAAGGAATTGAAGTCGAAGGGCTGATTTTTGGATTTATGGGAAGGATGACATGAGATGTTGTGATAGAGTCTATGTGTCCGAGTAGTGTGGATTGGATATGAGTACTTTGAAAGAATTGTTTCGGTGGTCACGGATGGAGAGTGTATGAGTGCGAGAAGATTTGACTGTTGAGACAACCTTGAGGAAAAGGGGTCGTCTTGGTAAAGGTAATCAGGCGGAATCAACTAGAGGGAGTTGGATATGGAAGGTTAGGTTGCGAGAGTCACATCCCGAGTCGGTTGAATCGGTTAACATTTTCGAGGACGAAAATTTCTGAAGTGGGGGAGAGTTGTAACGCCCCGATTCTGAATTTCCCAATTTGTTTGAGTCCTTTTTGATTTATTTGGATGAATGTTATTTTAATTATGGAATTTATGTGTCGATACGTTTAATTGCTTTTTGTGTTATTTTACCGATTCGGAGAGTTTTCAGGGAAAATAGATTAAAGGGTATTTTAGACATCTAGTATTTTATATTAAGTGGGGTATTTTGTGAGAAAATATTTTAAGAGGTATTTTGAGGAGAAATAGAATAGAATAGAAAGAGGTATAAGTGAGAATTAGAGAGAAAAGAAATGAGATAGAAAGAAAAAGGAAGGAAAGAAGAAAAGAGAAGAGAAAGAGGAGAAATGGAGAAAAACCTAGAAATTCATCAAGAAACAACTTCCAAGCTTCAATTAATCGGGTAAGGGTGTGAAACCTTATTATTATATCAATGTGTATAATCATGTATGATTTTTGTTGGATTGTTTTGGATTGATTGGTAGTTTTCTACACTTTCCATTTTAGGTCGAAATTGGTTTAATCGATAGAAATCGTTGTCTAACGGTTAGAATCGTGATTAGATGACGTAGATTAGTCGATATATGTTAGACTAAGGCTACTGGATATGAGTTGGAGTTCATCGGGTGATTTTATCGGTGGTTTTGGATTCTGAACAGTGGGGAGAAGTGGAAATCGCAGACGCTCGCTAGCAGCTCGCTAGGCGAGCAGGTCGCGAGTGTTCGCTGGCAGTTCGCTAGGAGAGTGCGCAGCGAACGGTCCCAGACTTGGGACAGAATGGTTTTGATGTCCTTCGCTTACAGCGAAGGGAGTAGCGAGGAGCTCGCTGGAGGTTCGCTGTGGCGAACGAGGTAGCGAACAAAGTCTGGAGCTTCTGTTTGTGCTTGCTAGTAGTTCACTAGGCGAGCAAGTGGCGAACGCTCGCTAGCAGCTCGCTAGGCGAGCGTGTAGCGAACATAGCAGGATGGGTTTTCCCTGCTGCTGTGTGCTATTGTGGCTTGGGGTTTTGGTGGCGATCGACCCTTCTTTGGTTTAGTAGCTTGTGTGCTGATTTGTGATGTGTTGTAGGCAGCCGTATGGCGTGAATCCTAGTTTATGGTTGTGAAGCATAAGTGTGGCCGGTTGGCAATTTTGTGCATTGCTTAGTTTGAATAGAAATGCATGAGGAATTGATTGTGAATGTGAGCCATGTTTAAATGGTGTGAATGAATGATGAATATATATGTTTTGTGATACATATATTTTGAATGCATAAATGAATATATACGATAAATGTGAAGAATGCATGAGTGTGTTTGTAAACATGTGTGCATTTCATGAGTGTCATGAGTCATGTCGCATGTGAAACATCGTGTGCCAATGTGGGGTGTGAGCGATGGTTATTTCTTGATTCCGTAGTGAATCTACAGAATGATTGTGTGCCCGTGTGGGGTGTGAGCAATCGGATTGTGTGCCCGTGTGGGGTGTGAGCAATCGGATTGTGTGCCCGTGTGGGGTGTGAGCAATCCTGAAACATCGTGTGCCCATGTGGGGTGTGAGCGATTGGTGAACATCGTAGGCCCGATGGGGAGTTACTTCGGTAACGAGCGATGATTCCATTTGGTTCTTCAATTGAACCTGTTGAAATGAGTCGGTACCGCATTTGCATCTGCATAGAGTCGTGAGTCTGTCTCTATGAGTTGCATGTTGACATCTTGCATGATGTATGGTGAATGAACATAAGTGTAAATGTTTATGTGAATTGTGGATGATTGGAATGATTGGTATGCTTGAAGATATATATGTATATGTGAATGTATGTATATGTATGTTTTGTGAGTTTATGAATTAATATAAACATGGTTGACGCATATTGGATATGCTTGGTGTTATATTGTAAATGTTATGTGGAAATAATGTGTATGTGTAGAAGTATGATTGGCGAATATGCCCAGTTATGAAATGTGCATTGAGGTTTATATAATGAATCGTGGTGAGAATGTGAAGTATGTGTAATTTGTATAATATATAATTTTATGCATTGACTGTTATGATATTGTTTCTCACCCTTCTGTTGTTCTATAATGCTCTATGAGGCATTGCAGAGTAGGTTGCTGGAGGTCCTTTTTGTGAAGCGAGTCTTCATTGTTTTTGGTCGTTGGCTCTGATATGTAACGTCTGGTAGTTAGGAAGCCTTTGGCTCTTTTTGGAGATACAAGTGTTTTGATTCTTTTGTGATACATCTGTGTATGTATCTGCTTATGGATGATTTGTAAACATGAATTAACTGAATGATGTATATATGTTTATATGAATGAATTGATTCAATGTTTAGATGTTTCCGCTTTTATTCTAAATGTTGAGATGTGGGTTTTAGGACTAAGATTTCCTTGTTATGACTTGCCCATTGTTGCATATCTACTTGAGCAAGTGTTGTATGCGTTTAATTTCATGATAATGCGATGCACCTCTTTTATACCATGTTTAAAATAAACTCTGATGAAATTTATATTGAGTGCCTAAATGATTTATTCAATTATTTGGGGGTATAGGAAGGGGGTGTTACATTAAGTGGTATCAGAGCCAGTGTTGAGTCAGTTGTGTCTGTCTTTTCGTTGTGTTGGTTGAACAGTTGCTTAACCTTGTTGATATTTTTCGTAATAGTTAGAATGGATGGTCGTAACAGCGATGCGGTGGCGGATGCTTTGGAAGAAATGGTTAGGACGGTGCGAGATGCGCCGATTGTGAATGCGACTGATGAGTTCAGGAAGAAGGAGATGGAGTTCCTTGAGCTGAAACAAGGTAGTATGTCTGTGGTGGACTATACTGCTAAGTTTGTGGAATTGGTTCAATTTCATCCTCACTATGATGCGGCTACGGCTGAGTTCGCAAAGTGTATTAACTATAAGAATGGCTTGCGTCCTGAGATTAGGCAAGCGATGGGATATCAGGGGATAAGAAGGTTTTCGGATTTGACGGAGTGTTGTAGAATCTTCGAGGAAGATAGCAAGGTTCGTTCCGCTCATTACAAAAGTTTGAATGATAAGAGAGGAAAGCAACCGGTAAGGAGTGGGCCTTATGTGACGCTTGCTGATAAAGGCAAGCATAGGGAACACTTTGTTAAGAAGTCCGGAGGTGGATGTTCAGGTCCCATTAAGTGCTACAAGTGTGGCGAGATGGGTCACAAGTCTTTTATGTGTAGGAAGCCCAAAGTTAAGTGCTCTATGTAATACCCCAAATTTTGCCCTAAAATTTGTCGTCGCATTTCATTGCATTTTTATTGCATTTAATCAATTACTAACAAATTTGTGTAGTCGTTTGACTTTTTGCAGGTAAATATCATATGGCATGTATTTTTTTCTAAAAAGTAAAAATGGCACAATTGGCAAGAGGACATGTGTAAGGAGTTGTGAGTGTGAGAGGGGGTCAGAAGGTTTTCTTCAGAAAAGAGGAGAGAGAAAGGGAGAAACAAAGGAGATCCCCAGAGAAGAAAGGTGGTCGTTCCCACAACTCGTCAGAAGGATTGGAGCTCTCCAGTGTTCCCTTATTCAATCCTTTTTCACATTTACCGAAGCAAACCTCCGCTTCGTAGGTTAAATTACTAAACCTTTTGCCTTTTCATGTTTATATGCATATTTTGCCATGTTAATGTGTTTAGGTCCGTTAAATTACTAAACCTTTTGCTTTTTCATATTTATGTGCATATTTTGTCATGTTAATCTCCATGTGTATTTAGGTCCGTAGATTTTAATATCAAAACCCTTTTTTAACAAAACCTTTTTTTAAAAATCAAAACCCTTTTTTTATTTATTATTAAAACCTTTTTTTTAGTAAGACCTTTTTTTAAAAACTGAAAAACCTTTTTGTTCCGAAGAAAAAAAAAACCTTTTTGTTCCCAAAAACCTTTTCCCAAAAAACTGAAAAGCCTTTTCCCAAAAAACTGAAAAGCCTTTTTTTGGGATGAAAAACCTTTTTTGTTCTAAAAAAACTGAAAAGACTCTTCCCCCAAAAACTTTTTTTTTATAATTTAAACTTAATTTTTTTTTTATAATTTTAACTTAAATATTTTTATTAAAAAATTAAAACCTTTTTTTTATAATTAAAATATTAAAAAATTAAAACCTTTTCGTAAGGAACTCCTGATGTTTGATGTTTGTCGTGTCATTTTATGTACCCTTTTATTACTTTTCTTTCTTTTGGCATTTCATGTGCATGCTCGAGGTTGAGATGTGCTTGTGGTGGCCACAGCCCCACACTATTTTCCTCCCTCACTTCATTCTAAGTGTCATTACATATTTTCATATTCTTCATGTTTTCAGAAATGTTTCTTTGTTTCTTTATACCCTCTGCCTTTATTACTTTTCTTATTTTTGTACCTTAATTATTCCTCCATATAATGATTTGTCATATTTTCACATTTTTTACAGTTTTATCCTTCCGAAGGATTAGGTCCAGCCTTTTGGCTGCCGAGTCAATAGCCTTACCCCTTTAATGGATCAAACTCTGTTTAGCCTAGGTGTCCCGCCGTGGGCAAAATTGCTTTTATCCTAGTGTTAGGCCAAAAGAGTCGCCGTACTCTGTTTTAAGGTTTTCCGCCGTGGAATCCCTAATTTAACCCTATTTTAATTTTAATTAACATTTTTTTAACATAGAGATTGAAGTCTCTGAACAAACCTTGGCCACAGTCAAGACGTTTCTAACCTCCCTTTTGAGGGGAACTACAGTTACTCTGATTCCATTCCCGTAAGGATATGTAGGCACAAGATGCGATGTCTTGCCGAGTAAACTTAGAATTAACCCCTAGGTCTTTTTTAATTTTCAATCCTTTGTATATACCCTAAAGCAAAATAATTAATGAAATAAATAAAAAAAAATATAAACAAAAGGTTCCCGTAGAGTACTACGGAAGTTTAGGGTGCTAATACCTTCCCTAAATTTAACCAACCCCCGAACCTTAGATCTCTCCCTTTTAGGTTTTTCCTTTCTTTAACCTTTCCTTCGGATAAATCAAAGACCGGTTGTAAATGAATTAAGATTCAAGTTAATCAATAGCTTGACATCCAAATTTCACCGCAACAGAAAATGGCGACTTCACTGGGGAGTCCTAACTATTGAGGGTTATCCCTATTTTGTTTATTTTTCTTTATATATTTGTTCTATTATATATTTTGCTCACTTGTATGTATATATTGGGGTACCTTACTTGGAGTTACTGTGTTGTGAGATAAGTCCTACACCCGGACTTGAGCGACCTTATGATAGGATGGCTGATATATTCGACGAGGCTTATAGGGAGTGAGTCCCGACTAAGCTAAATCGAGAATCACCGCTAAGTTGAGACACTTTCGAAAATGGTTCGGTTGATCGAGTGTAGTCGTGAAAACTTTTACCGTTATCGATTGGAGTCTGTGATACTGGGAACCGTAGTACCTTTACACCATCTTGGCCTTATATAGGACGTAGTGCGAGAACTATGTGGGAGTAGTCCTACAATGGTTGCTACGCGATGCTACACTCAAAATAGGTTCTCTTGAGAATATTATCGACCCTTGAGTCAGTCGAGAAGGTGATAATATCCAAAAGATGGGCTGATGACTTTGGGCACGTTTTAGAACCCTTGTTCTGCAGGTACAATTAATCTATAGTACACACCACTTTGGGAAGGGTAGACCTTGACTCCATTCATTGTTCCTCTAAAATTAGGACCTTTGTTTGCTTATGTGCGTTTGTGCTTTGCATCCATAAAGCATCATATCATTTCTAGTTTCAAGGAATTCAAAAGTCCTTTGCAAATTCAAGAAGTCCTACATTTTAAAGTCTAACAGCTTTTCTCGCTTTCCTAAAAGGGAATGTTTGCAATCGACCGTTGAAATTCTTGAGACCATTGCATGGCATTAGCATCACATTTTTGAATTGCATTTATCCCCCAGTTTCTCCTTCTTGGTCCTATCGTCTTCTAGTGTACCTTTGAGTCGTCAAGCTGATTCCTCGACACAGATATCAGACCAGAAACGAAACAGGAGTCACTTTGATCCTATTCTCATTACTTACACAGAGCTATATCCTGACTTAGTCCGGCAAGGACTGATTACTACAAAGGCTTTACCACCTCCTCTTAATCCTCCGGCTGGATTTAGGGATGATCTCCATTGTGCTTCCCATGAGGGTGCCCCAGGCCATGACTTGGAGCATTGTTTTGCATTGAAGGCTAGAGTATGTGAATTGGTTAAAACTGGAATACTTGATTTTACAGACAGTCATCCGGATGTTCAGAAAAATCCCTTGCCAGTACATCAGAAATGAAGTTTTGTCACTAGGCCTTTTGTTTCTCGTTGTTTGCACTTTCCTTATTTTGTTTAAGTTGTTTGCTTTTAATTATGTTTGTACTTTCATTAATGAAATAAGCATTGCGACTTTTGATTCAATTCATTTCCGTCCATTTATTTGCATCTTTATGCTTTATTTTTCAAATGTTTACTTCTTGTCCAAAATTTTGATATGCTAAGATCGGAGGGAGGATGACGAAAATGTTATACCCATAACTGCTGTCAGTATGCTTTCAATTAAACCTTGTTGACGATGTAAGGCATTGTTTCAATTCCCAAACACTGGAGAAATAAGGAAGTTAATCCCTCGTCACCCCCTTCGGGCCTAGAAGTTGGAGTTTCTTTCGTTACAAAAAACCCACAATTTTAACCTTGGGATGGGTAGTTCTCAGTTAACTTGGTTGTGTGTTCATACGATACACCTTTCATTAACAAATTTTCCTTCACACACGTCAAATAAGTGTCGAAGATGTTTTCTAATCAAAAGGTCGATGATGGTTCACCGTAATCATTAAAATCAAACAGTCACTTTCCTTCACACAAAAAAAATAATATAAAAAAATCAAAAGAAGCCCGCTAAGTCAAAACCTATGAAGGAAACTTAGGCAAAACTGGGGCATCCCGCTGACTGTAAACTCTAAAATAAACAGTTCAGGCAAAATTTAGGGATAATACAAAGAGATTTTTAAATCCTTATCTTGAAAATCCTCAATGTCAAAACAATCAAATGTTATAGGGGAGTAGTGGCTGCCTTTTCATAGGTCCCTTTGACTTCTGAATCATCACTGCGACGATCAATGAAATCCCTAACTTATGGGAACCTGAATGCATAGTATGAGTTAACTGAGCATAGGATTGAAGATCATCACGTAGATTGGGTGGGTACAAATAACTTTTGAGCCTTTATCTTTTGTTTCATAAACTATGAACCAGGCCACGTTACAACCCTCAAAAGACCTAACTGAAACAGGGTTATTTTGAAAGTATACTACAACAAGGTTGTGTAACCTGACTCCAAAAGATCCTTGCAATCATTTATTTTGGCAATACACTTTTATTTTAAACTTTGAGTGTCTTGAACCGCCTTGTTCTGACTAACGACTCATGTATTTTCCATCTTTCAAAAATAATTTTTCAAAAATCGCATGAACTTTGCATTACCATGTTTGTATGAGTATTTTTGTTTGCAAACTGGCTTTCCTCTAAGGAATTTTCAAACAATGAGAAACTTGGTCAAGTGATCTTATTAGGGGCAAGTTCCTTTTACATCCTGTCAAAGAATCAGTTCAAGATTTGTTCAAGGCAATATCTTCTCAGATTTGGTTTATCCAGAGAATTGTTCAAGACTCAGACTGGGGCAAGCCCTCCGAGGATACAGCAAAACAGTCGATTCCACGAATCAGATAGCTGAAGCAACTATCAGTTTATTTGACCTGGGGCAGTTTACTCGCATAATCCCTAAGCAGTTATTCATCATTCCTACAGTGACTATCAACTTGATACAGTTTAACAGAATGACAGTGATCTCCGTGTTGAGGAATCAGTCCTCCAGTTTTGTCATCTCACAGAAAGAGTCGAGTCTTGTCGTCGACGTCTGCATTTGCATTTGATCATATGTCATAGCATAATTCCTATACATGTGCACATCTTGGGTGCTTTACTCCCCATTTACATTTCTAGCTTGGGTGCTTTACTCCCCATTTACATTTTTATCTTGGGTGCTTTACTCCCCATTTACATTTTTATCTTGGGTGCTTTACTCCCCATTTACATTTCTAGCTTGGGTGCTTTACTCCCTATTTACATTTCTAGCTTGGGTGCTTTACTCCCCATTTACATTTCTATCTTGGGTGCTTTACTCCCCATTTACATTTTTATCTTGGGTGCTTTACTCCCCATTTACATTTTTATCTTGGGTGCTTTACTCCCCATTTACATTTTTATCTTGGGTGCTTTACTCCCCATTTACATTTTTATCTTGGGTGCTTTACTCCCCATTTACATTTCTATCCTGGGTGCTTTACTCCCCATTTACATTTCTATCCTGGCTGTTTTACTCCCCATTTACATGTCTATCTTGGGTGCTTTACTCCCCACTTACCTTCTATCCTTGGGTGTTTTATCCCCCATGTACCTTTATCCCGGGTGTTTTATTCCCCGTTTACCAGATATTCCTGGGTTTACCTAACATCATGGTGTTTTACCCCCATTTACTTTTTTTTCTCCCTGAGGTCGTGTTTTACTCGCGTCTTACCTTGCGGACAATTTCTAATTTACTTGGCACCTATCAACAGTTTTGTGTCGTGTCTACCCGACGTTCTTTCAGATATGACATGTCTTCTTCCCTAGTGCAATTCCTCGGTGGGTCGTCCCCTGTGACGTTGTTTCGTTTGTATCCGTGCATTTGTCATTTTCATCATACGCATCATATCAGATTCATATTATATTTAGCATTATAGTTCGTTTTGTTTTGTCCATATCATTACATAGCACTGCGTCTAAAGGCAAAATTTTCGGTTATCTGTATTTAAATCCCTCCACCATGATTTCTCGAGTCTCCGTTGCTCAAATCACCCGGTGAAGTTATTTAAATAGGGGCAACTGTAATACCCCAAATTTTGCCCTAAGATTTGTCGTCGCATTTCATTGCATTTTTATTGCATTTAATCAATTACTAACAAAATTGTGTAGTCGTTTGACTTTTTGCAGGTAAATATCATATGGCATGTATTTTTTTTCTAAAAAGCAAAAATGGCACAATTGGCAAGAGGACATGTGTAAGGAGTTGTGAGTGTGAGAGGGGGTCAGAAGGTTTTCTTCAGAAAAGAGGAGAGAGAAAGGGAGAAACAAAGGAGATCCCCAGAGAAGAAAGGCGGTCGTTCCCACAACTCGTCAGAAGGATTGGAGCTCTCCAGTGTTCCCTTATTCAAACCTTTTTCACATTTACCGAAGCAAACCTCCGCTTCGTAGGTTAAATTACTAAACCTTTTGCCTTTTCATGTTTATATGCATATTTTGCCATGTTAATGTGTTTAGGTCCGTTAAATTACTAAACCTTTTGCTTTTTCATATTTATGTGCATATTTTGTCATGTTAATCTCCATGTGTATTTAGGTCCGTAGATTTTAATATCAAAACCCTTTTTTAACAAAACCTTTTTTTAAAAATCAAAACCCTTTTTTTATTTATTATTAAAACCTTTTTTTTGTAAGACCTTTTTTTAAAAACTGAAAAGCCTTTTTGTTCCGAAGAAAAAAAAACCTTTTTGTTCCCAAAAACCTTTTCCCAAAAAACTGAAAAGCCTTTTCCCAAAAAACTGAAAAACCTTTTTTTGGGATGAAAAACCTTTTTTGTTCTAAAAAAACCTGAAAAGACTCTTCCCCCCAAAACTTTTTTTAATAATTTAAACTTAATTTTTTTTATAATTTTAACTTAAATATTTTTATTAAAAAATTAAAACCTTTTTTTTATAATTAAAATATTAAAAAATTAAAACCTTTTCGTAAGGAACTCCTGATGTTTGATGTTTGTCGTGTCATTTTATGTACCCTTTTATTACTTTTCTTTCTTTTGGCATTTCATGTGCATGCTCGAGGTTGAGATGTGCTTGTGGTGACCACAGCCCCACACTATTTTCCTCCCTCACTTCATTCTAAGTGTCATTACATATTTTCATATTCTTCATGTTTTCAGAAATGTTTCTTTGTTTCTTTATACCCTCTGCCTTTATTACTTTTCTTATTTTTGTACCTTAATTATTCCTCCATATAATGATTTGTCATATTTTCACATTTTTTACAGTTTTATCCTTCTGAAGGATTAGGTCCAGCCTTTTGGCCGCCGAGTCAATAACCTTACCCCTTTAATGGATCAAACTCTGTTTAGCCTAGGTGTCCCGCCGTGGGCAAAATTGCTTTTATCCTAGTGTTAGGCCAAAAGAGTCGCCGTACTCTGTTTTAAGGTTTTCCGCCGTGGAATCCCTAATTTAACCCTATTTTAATTTTAATTAACATTTTTTTAACATAGAGATTGAAGTCTCTGAACAAACCTTGGCCACAGTCAAGACGTTTCTAACCTCCCTTTTAAGGGGAACTACAGTTACTCTGATTCCATTCCCGTAAGGATATGTAGGCACAAGATGCGATGTCTTGCCGAGTAAACTTAGAATTAACCCCTAGGTCTTTTTTAATTTTCAATCCTTTGTATATACCCTAAAGCAAAATAATTAATGAAATAAATAAAAAAAAATATAAACAAAAGGTTCCCGTAGAGTACTACGGAAGTTTAGGGTGCTAATACCTTCCCTAAATTTAACCAACCCCCGAACCTTAGATCTCTCCCTTTTAGGTTTTTCCTTTCTTTAACCTTTCCTTCGGATAAATCAAAGACCGGTTGTAAATGAATTAAGATTCAAGTTAATCAATAGCTTGACATCCAAATTTCACCGCAACACTCTAGCTGTGGAGTTCTTGGATATGATGCTACGGATTGTAGAATGGGTGTAGTGAAGTGCTACAATTGTGGAGAAGTAGGACACATCAGTGCTAAGTGTCCTAAACCTAAGCAAGCTCCAACGAGTGGGAAGGTATTTGCATTAGCAGGCTCCGACGCTACTAATACGGACCGTTTGATTAAAGGTACATGCTTTATTAATAATATGCTTTTAGTTGCTATTATTGATACCGGAGCGACTCATTCGTTCATTTCTTTTGAGTGCGCTAAGCGATTGGATTTGTGTATATTTACTTCTGATGATAATATGGTTATTGAGACGCCCGCTTCGGGGTCGGTAACTACTTCTTTGATATGCATAAGTCGTCCTTCGACCATGTGTGGTAAGGACTTCGTTATGGATTTAGTGTGTTTACCGTTGGACGGTTTGGACGCGATCTTCGGTATGAATCGGTTGCAATCTAATAGAGTTCATTTAGATTGTTGTCACAAGTTGGTAGTGTTTCCTTCTTTGGAAGATGATAGAAGTGAGAGTTTTCTATCCACTAAAGAGTTGAAGAATTTTTAGCGGACGAAGCTCAGTTGTTTGACTTGTTTGCATCGTTGTCGGTTGGGAGCAAGGTGGAAATTGATGTGTTTCCCGTGGTGTGTGATTAAGCGTTATTATAATCTGGTAAAGATGGTTTATACTCCATCATGATTTTCGGTTGTCTATTGACAAATTGAGGAACTGATCACCCTTAATCTCTTGTTGATAGTAGCTGGGATTGTGTCGGATGGGATAGACGTGTCTTACGAGCTTAGATGGTGCGTGTAGTGAATTGTTTGGAGTGAAGCCAAGTGCTTAAGGATTGTTCTGAGGAGTCGACACAGGGCAGTGTTGAGATGTTGAATTTTGATGAGATTTGAAGTGCTAATGAAAGTGGGGAGTTGGCAGTTTCCGACTAGTTATGGTTGTCTGGAAGTTATCCTAACAAGATAAGTGATATAGAGCCAGGATGTTAAGTGGGGTTATGAAGGACGCAATTTTGGGAACTGGTCCGGGATTGAGAACCCTATGTTATAGGTGTGATTGGATGGTCAAGGTGTTAAATTAATTGAGTGGTTGAGACTCGCGTTTGGTGTTGGCGCTACGGCAACAGACTCCGAGGTTAAGCATATAAAGAGTGGATGGTGACTTCTGGTAATTACTAAAGGGAGTAAGATGTAGGATACAAGATTAGTATGGGTAAACCTTCAACCATTTCGAGAAGTTGAAGACGATTTGAATGGCCTTCTAAGTGCAGAATGTTGTTTCCAAATTTTGTAGTAACGGGAGAACCGTGATTCGGAATGACGCAAAGTTAGGAGCGTTGGAAGTTATTTTAGTGCTCTACGCGACGAGGAGGTAGTGACATGGAATCGAGTATTTATTGATGAAATATGTTTGGGTGTTGTGGTAAGTGCGATTCGTTTTTTTGCCATAGGTCCACAACTGCGTGTCCGTTTGGAATGGGATTTTCCACACTTGAGTGAGTGAGTCAAGGGTTGTGTAACCAATGGTGTTTCAATGTGTTAGAAGGATGTAGAGAATCAGGTTGTACATTGCAGAATTGAGTTATCAGTGTTAAAGAGGAAGTAGTATTATGTTACTATGAAGAAAGTTCAAAGAATTTTGGAAAAGTTGTCAACAGCTTGTGTGTTGGTTTTGTCGAATCCAACAAGACTGTTTGTTGTGCTTTGTGATGCCTTGGTGATATGATCGGGAGATACGTTAAATGCAACACCAGCAATGTTTGAATTATGCTTTAAGGCAGTTAAAAGTACAAGAGGAATTATCTGATGAGTGACTTAGAGTTGGTTGCTGTTGTGTGTTTGTATTGGAGTTTGGGGAGCTTCAATGGCTTAGTTGAACTTTGAGGTGGTTAATGATCTTAAGAACTTGAGGTATTTGTTTGGTTTGAGAAAAATTGCATATGATGAAGAGGAAATAATAGGGACTTCGTATGGAGTTGAGCTTTGTGTAGTGAGACTGATTATTGGTGTTCTCGATGAGATTCGAGAAGGTTGGAATTCTAATTGGAGTTAATAGATTGATGGAGTTTAAGGAATTGAAGTCGAAGGGCTGATTTTTGGATTTATGGGAAGGATGACATGAGATGTTGTGATAGAGTCTATGTGTCTGAGTAGTGTGGATTGGATATGAGTACTTTGAAAGAATTGTTTCGGTGGTCACGGATGGAGAGTGTATGAGTGCGAGAGGATTTGACTGTTGAGACAACCTTGAGGAAAAGGGGTCGTCTTGGTAAAGGTAATCAGGCGGAATCAACTAGAGGGAGTTGGATTTGGAAGGTTAGGCTGCGAGAGTCACATCCCGAGTCGGTTGAATCGGTTAATATTTCCGAGGACGAAAATTTCTGAAGTGGGGGAGAGTTGTAACGCCCCAATTCTGAATTTCCCAATTTGTTTGAGTCCTTTTTGATTTATTTGGATGAATGTTATTTTAATTATGGAATTTATGTGTCGATGCGTTTAATTGCTTTTTGTGCTATTTTACCGATTCGGAGAGTTTTCGGGGAAAATAGATTAAAGAGTATTTTAGACATCTAGTATTTTATATTAAGTGGGGTATTTTGTGAGAAAATATTTTAAGAGGTATTTTGAGGAGAAATAGAATAGAATAGAAAGAGGTATAAGTGAGAATTAGAGAGAAAAGAAATGAGATAGAAAGAAAAAGGAAGGAAAGAAGAAAAGAGAAGAGAAAGAGGAGAAATGGAGAAAAACCTAGAAATTCATCAAGAAACAACTTCCAAGCTTCAATCAATCGGGTAAGGGTGTGAAACCTTATTATTATATCAATGTGTATAATCATGTATGATTTTTGTTGGATTGTTTTGGATTGATTGGCAGTTTTCTACACTTTCCATTTTAGGTCGAAATTGGTTTAATCGATAGAAATCGTTGTCTAACGGTTAGAATCGTGATTAGATGACGTAGATTAGTCGATATATGTTAGACTAAGGCTACTGGATATGAGTTGGAGTTCATCGGGTGATTTTATCGGTGGTTTTGGATTCTGAACAGTGGGGAGAAGTGGAAATCGCAGACGCTCGCTAGGCGAGCAGGTCACGAGTGTTCGCTGGCAGTTCGCTAGGAGAGTGCGCAGCGAACGGTCCGAGACTTGGGACAGAATGGTTTTTATGTCCTTCGCTTGCAGCGAAGGGAGTAGCGAGGAGCTCGCTGGAGGTTCGCTGTGGCGAACGAGGTAGCAAACGAAGTCTGGAGCTTCTGTTTGTGCTTGCTAGTAGTTTGCTAGGCGAGCAAGTGGCGAACGCTCGCTAGCAGCTCGTTAGGCGAGCGTGTAGCGAACGTAGCAGGATGGGTTTTCCCTGCTGCTGTGTGCTGTTGTGGCTTGGGGTTTTGGTGGCGATCGACCCTTCTTTGGTTTAATAGCTTGTGTGCTGATTTGTGATGTGTTGTAGGCAGCCGTATGGCATGAATCCTAGTTTATGGTTGTGAAGCATAAGTGTGGCCGGTTGGCAATTTTGTGCATTGCTTAGTTTGAATAGAAATGCATGAGGAATTGATTGTGAATGTGAGCCATGTTTAAATGGTGTGAATGAATGATGAATATATATGTTTTGTGATACATATATTTTGAATGCATAAATGAATATATACGATAAATGTGAAGAATGCATGAGTGTGTTTGTAAACATGTGTGCATTTCATGAGTGTCATGAGTCATGTCGCATGTGAAACATCGTGTGCCCATGTGGGGTGTGAGCGATGGTTATTTCTTGATTCCGTAGTGAATCTACAGAATGATTGTGTGCCCGTGTGGGGTGTGAGCAATCAGATTGTGTGCCCTTTTGGGGTGTGAGCAATCCTGAAACATCGTGTGCCCATGTGGGGTGTGAGCGATGGGTGAACATCGTAGGCCCGACGGGGAGTTACTTCGGTAACGAGCGATGATTCCATTTGGTTCTTCAATTGAACCTGTTGAAATGAGTCGGTACCGCATTTGCATCTGCATAGAGTCGTGAGTCTGTCTCTATGAGTTGCATGTTGACATCTTGCATGATGTATGGTAAATGAACATAAGTGTAAATGTTTATGTGAATTGTGGATGATTGGAATGATTGGTATGCTTGAAGATATATATGTATATGTGAATGTATGTATATGTATGTTTTGTGAGTTTATGAATTAATATAAACATGGTTGACGCATATTGGATATGCTTGGTGTTATATTGTAAATGTTATGTGGAAATAATGTGTATGTGTAGAAGTATGATTGGCGAATATGCCCAGTTATGAAATGTGCATTGAGGTTTATATAATGAATCGTGGTGAGAATGTGAAGTATGTGTAATTTGTATAATATATAATTTTATGCATTGACTGTTATGATATTGTTTCTCACCCTTCTGCTGTTCTATAATGCTCTATGAGGCATTGCAGAGTAGGTTGCTGGAGGTCCTTTTTGTGAAGCGAGTCTTCATTGTTTTTGGTCGTTGGCTCTGATATGTAACGTCTGGGTAGTTAGGAAGCCTTTGGCTCTTTTTGGAGATACAAGTGTTTTGATTCTTTTGTGATATATCTGTGTATGTATCTGCTTATGGATGATTTGTAAACATGAATTAACTGAATGATGTATATATGTTTATATGAATGAATTGATTCAATGTTTAGATGTTTCCGCTTTTATTCTAAATGTTGAGATGTGGGTTTTAGGACTAAGATTTCTTTGTTATGACTTGCCCATTGTTGCATATCTACTTGAGCAGGTGTTGTATGCGTTTAATTTCATGATAATGTGATGCACCTCTTTTATACCATGTTTAAAATAAACTCTGATGAAATTTATATTGAGTGCCTAAATGATTTATTCAATTATTTGGGGGAATAGGAAGGGGGTGTTACAAGTATCGTCTACCTTTTCTCTTGCTCCCCGTGCGATTGAGAACACCCTGTTTACCCGCAGTTAGCCTGAACTACGTTTTGCTCTGATTTCTCATACCAGATGAGAATACGTAGGCACAAAACGCGATGTCTTGAAGAGCAATCCCCCCTCCCCCCCGTAGTTTCCCGAACTAAGTTTGCTCTGATTTCTCGTACCAGACGAGGATATGTAGGCATAAGACAAAAATATCTTGGCGTGCAACCTTCCCCACCTTTACCCGTAGTTTTCCAAACTACGTTGACTCTGACTTTCCCATTGCACGAGGGAATATGTAGGCTTAGAGCGGAGATGCTCTATCGAGTCCCTTTTATTTTCTTTTGTCCCCCTGAGCCAGTAGCTTAAATAGTGTAACACCCTTTTAGATGAACAACAAGTGTAATCCCGTTGAGTACAACGGACGTGAGGGGTGTTCATACCTTCCCCTTGCGTAACCGACTCCCGAACCCAAGATATGGTTGCGATGACCTGTCTTATTCCCTTTTCGTAGGTTTTCTCTGATCGTTTCATTTCCCTCTCGTTGGGATAAATAACGAACGGTGGCGACTCTTCTGTCTTCCACCGGCCCTCTTCGCAATGCGACAATTGGTTTCACCAGGAGCTAGTTCAATCATTGTGTTTACTTCAGATTTTGACCTGGAAACTCAATTGTGTTTTGTTGCTTTATATGGATGATATCCTCATAGCTAGCAACAGTGTCGAGGATGTAATGGAGGTGAAGTATGAACGCAGTAAGAAGTTCAAAATGATGGATCTAGGAGCTGCCACCAGGATTCTTGGGATTGACATCCAGAGAGATCTAAAGCATTCAAAGTTGTGCTTATCTCAAGAGACATACCTAGGAAGCTTCTCAACAAGTTCGGTATGTCGAATTCAAAACCTGTTGTAACTCTGACAAATCCTCAGTTTAAGCTTAGTACTAATCAAAGTCTGAGTACTCAAGCTGAAAGAATCTATATGAGTAGCATTCCATATGCTAGTGTGATAGGTTCTTTGATATATGTTATGGTCTGTACGAGGCTAGACATAGCGTATGGAGTGAGCCTTGTAAGCAGATATATGGCCAATCTTGGAAAGGCACACTGGCAAGCTTTGAAGTGGATTCTCAAGTACATAAATGGGTCTTTGAGTCGAGTCCCGATTTATGATGGAGCCTGTGGTGAAGATAACAAAGTCGAAATCAAAGGCTATGTCGACTTTGATTATGCAGGTTGTATGGATTCTAGAAAGTCTATTTCTGGATATGTCTTCATTATGTTTGGCATAATAATTAGTTGGAAAGTAACGCTTCAAAAGGTTGTTGCCTTATCAACCACTGAAGCAGAATATATTACCCTCACTGAAGCTGTGAAAGAAGCATTGTGGCTTGAAGGTTTTGCAAAGGACCTGAAACTTCAAGGTCGAAGTATCATTGCTAAATGTGATAGTCAAAGTGAAATACACCTGTCAAAGAACTTAGCCTATCATGGGCGAACCAAACACATCGATGTAAGTTTGCACTTCGTCAAGGAGATAATCAAGCGTGGGGAAGTCCAATGCTGAAGGTTTAGACTGATGACAATGTTGCTGATATGGTCACCAAAACATTGTCGAGTTGCAAGTTTTCCACTGTATGCAGTTGGTAAAGCTGCATGAAGAAAGATAGTTTATTTCTTAATATTATAGAGTTAGATCCAAGGTGGAGATTAATAGTTTGTTATGAAACGATGTCGTTAATAACATAACAAAGTTATGAGAAAAAGATTGAGTTTCTTGAACAAACAGAAGAAACCCTATTAGGTTTCACAAAGGAAAAGAGAAGAAGAATAGAGAATTGGTTAAATCTGTTTTACCATTCGCTTTCTCAATAAGGGTTTTAAGATTACAAGTGAATACCAACAAATAACCTCTCTCACCCTAATTAGGATTTGCACCACCCTTACAAAGATGAGAGGATAACATGCTATTCATAAGAAAACTAACATATTAACCTAATGGACTTTTACACACATGCCCATTACACAAGCTAACTTAAATAATTGGGCTTACAAGCAAGATCCAATTTGACATACTAACCTAAATTACAAGTTAATATATTTTTACAGCATGCTTAAATAGACTTCGACTACAACATGCACAACTGATGGGCGATTCGCAAGTGCACGAATAGCGTCAAAGTAATACAAAAGATTATCGATCCCACAGAGACCAAACGTCAATCTGTCGAGTACTATTGTTACGGTGTTTATCTAAGGCAAGTCAATTAATGGGTTGGTTGTGCAGAATAAAAGTAAAGTGTGAAATTAAAGTTAATAATAAAGCGATAGGCATAGATGCAATTCATATAGTTATGTAGTATTCCAGACGTGTACATATAGGATTCATTATAAGGCAATTTTTTCGACTCGTGAAAAGAACTAATTTAACAGGAACTGTCACTTTCACGTATTCAGAATCGAGTTTATCCCTAATCGATCCCTCTTATTGTCACATATAAGAAGGTGCGCATTGCGTTAGGACTAATAAACCTATTTTTAAGAAATATAGTTTCTAGACTTAGTTGAAAAGTATTTTAACTTGGAATTTCTAACAAAAAGAGGTTCTTACGAACCGAAATTCAAATCCATAAACGCGTCCGAAAACAGTTTTAAAATCGGTTTTCTTAAACATTAAAGATTCCTAATTGACTGAGCCAAGCGCTTTCGCTTCCTTGGAACAGTCAACACTAACCAAATTTATCTAAAGGTTGGACGGCTTTCGATCTTATCCAACAGATTTTAAGTGCAGAAAATAAGTGTTAAAAGTTAAAATAGCCTTTAAGTAATTCTATCGACAATCGTTTGGAATACTAATTATAACTATAATCCTCGCATCCTAACCCTTTAAAGTTTAGTCGGACATGGTAAATAAATGCAAGAAAATAAAATGTCGGTAAATAAATAAAGTGCGATAAAAGGGGTGCGCTAAATAAAAGGCAGGTAAATAAAGGCGCGACAAATAAAAGGCAGATAAATAAAGGCAATAAACAGAAACCTGCTCAAACGAGAGGCTTTAAAATCTTGTACAACTGGAAGTAAATGCGGAAATAAAATGGCGGCAGGCTTAACTTCTACCCAAGTGCTCCAAACTCGATTACAGACTCGATTACACAGTGTAATAACCCCTCAATGTGAGAAGTTTATTACTTTAAAGATAAGTGAAATTTATGGCTTGAGTTCTGTTCTTTAAGCTTGGATGGTTTGAAATGAATAAGAACTCAGCTATTTATAGAGGTAGAAAAGTATAGGGAAAGACTAGAATTCCCCCAACTCCTTTTGGGAGGGAAACTTTCGTGTGAAGGTGGCGCCCGCCACATGTACTAGGGTGGAAGGGAGTGGGAGACGTGGCAGGTGACAGCAGTTGGCTTGCATCCCTCTCATGGCATCTCCTATGGCGCCCGCCATGGTGGAAGCCATGTGTACATTTCCTCAAAAAGTAGGGTTTTAACTCGTTTTTCTTCATTTCTTCTCGAGTAGCCTTGAAAATACAAAAACCTGAAAAAGAAACAAAGTAGAGGCATAATACAAGAAAATGGAAATAAAATACTAGATAACATGTGCAAAATCGAGTCAAATAAACAGTATATTTTAGGTCTATCAAATTCTCCCACACTAAAACCTTTGCTTATCCTCAAGCAAAACATCATGAAAGAACAGGGTGATATCCATAAATGACTTGGGCAAGAAGGACTTATAAGTTCAAATTGGGATGAAGCGATAGGTGATGACTCTGTGAACCACAGGTATCGGAATGACACTTCTCTGAAAACACGGACCTAAGCTTCATTCTTTACAAAAATCAATCTGTACTACCCTATTTTACCTAGGCCTATTTTCGAATTTACTTTTGAGCCCTTTTCATTCCGGTGCAATCACATTAAGCCCGTTATCCGTACGAAATCATGGTGAAGTGACCGGTTAGTGATTCTGATCTAAAGCATGGGGTTCTAGTGCACAAAGTAGTGTAACCCCTTTTATTGGCCCACCTCCAGTTGTGGGGGATCGGATTGTGATCCGCCCTACCGAGTTCAGTACCAGAAAACTCTGAACTAACTGACAGTGGGAAGGTATTTTGCCTTGTTTTTATCATTTTTCTTTTTCTTCTTTTTCTTTTTCTTTTTGAAATTACAACTTTGTGGGTTTAAATGACCTTGTGAGGGTTACCTATACCCGAGTTTGTAATTATTTTACTTTATATTCTTAGTATACCGATCATTCACTTATTTTCATCGATCCTTCACTTAGATAACGCTTAGGTCGGAGCTTACTGCTAGGATAAACTACTTAGGATTTACTATAGATAATCTATCAAGGCCATGGTATTCAGATTATCTGGGTCTATTTTTGCATTTGCGAAGCCTAAGGTGTCATAATGATACCGATGTTTCAAAGAGAATTTCCCAAATCATCCGCATCCTAATACGAACTTGCCTAAAAGCCCATGAAAATTTTCAGGATAGTACACTATTTGTCAAAAAGTTTTTGGTGGGGAAAATTAATGCGGGAGTAAGATGAGAGAGTAAAGGTATATTGTAAAATGATTTGTTAAGCGTATGTATGTTCTAAAAAAACAGAAAGAAAAATGAAAGGAAAATAACTGAAAGCGATAAAAGAAATAAAAGCGAGATAAAGCGGGAAAATAAATATTTTCTCCTCCCACACTTAAATTGAACATTGTCCCCAATGTTTCAAAATAAGCAAGGGAAGAGGTACCTGAGGTGCCTAGGGCATACTACCGGTGCTGTCAGCAGCGTGCTCGGAGTACCTGGGGCGGAGGGATCTACTGCGACGGTGATCGGTCTGAGAAGCTTCAAACGCGTCGAATCGGGTGGGCAGCACAACTTGAGATTGCATAATGCTCTATACGGACAGGCTCATCTGCTGCTGAGACTCTTGCATGAATCTCATATTCTAAGACAGTTTTTGTGAAATGGTGTTGAGCAAATTGTCGCGTCTTTCCTCTCTGGCTAGTTGTGCTTTCCACATCTGCTCAGATATATAAAAGTCGGGTGCGGGACCTGCAAAATGGTAAGAGGAAGGCGGTGCAGTGTGTGTCTGTGATGTGTGGTGAGGTGGCATAAGGTGATCGGGAGATTGCTCTCGCTGATCATACTCGTCATCAGTATCAGCGCCTTCGCCAAAAGGAATATTAGGGGATACTGGATCTGCAACGAGTGGAGCATCTAAATCATAGGTCCAGTTTCCCGGGTTAGTGACATCGGTGCGTCTAGTGCAGGGTAAAACGACAGATGGGATAGCCTTCCCATGAATCATAAGCTCGAAATTGCCTTCTCTCCTGACTTTGCACAATTTCATATCTTTCAAAATTTTCAAATTAATTGTGTGAGGAGGGAGAGGCTCTAAAGTGGCTATCTCAACATCTAGGTTCAGAGCCTTAGCAATGGACGTGATCACTCCTCCGAAGGCTATGGTCCCAGTGCTTTTAATAGAGGCATTCATGTGGGTTATCATAAATGGAACTACATTAAATCGCCTATTTGTGAGGCAGCCTTGCAAGATTAGTAATTCTTTGGCATTCACCTTGTTAGGATTCTCCCGGCCAAATATAGTGCATGTTAACATGTAGCAGAACACACGGATGGCTGGGTTATGAATCCGGGAAGCAAGTATTCCTTCAAAAGACGAAATAGTAAAATTTGACAACCTGTGCCAGAAGGAAAATGCTTCCACAGACCATTCAGATTCCAGAGGTGCCTCACAAATAGCACCCACACCAAAAGGCAAACCAAGCCTTTTCGCAAGTTCATCAGTACTAAACAAATACTCAACATTAAACATCTGAAACTGGATTGTGCCGACTGTGCTTGCAGTTTCGGGTCTGATAATATAAATCAGGGAACTCAAGGATTCCCTGGTCAACCGGTCAAAAGTGGGATCACGCCTGGCAAATATTTCATGCAGACCCATAGTGTCTAACGAATGATATACGCTATGATAAATACCTAAAGAGTAAAGGCAGTTATCTTCCACGTACCTTGTTGAAGCAATGTCTCGGTTTTGCAATTTGTCGAGGATTTTCCGTTGTCTTTCCCCGGGTTTTCCTTGACGCAAAACGTAGCCATCATGCTCCATGGATGAATGTTGGAGGTTGAGGAAAATGAAGAATGGGTATTTTTTGGGTTTTTGTAAAGATGAGTTTTTGGATGGATTTTTGTGAGAGAAATGAAAAATGGATGTTGGAAAGGTTAAGGATTTGGTGAGTAGAAAATAAATTTGTGAACTTTTGGTGGGCTGGGGAGGAATTTCGTGTAGCCAAAAATGGGTTTTGGAGGTTTTTGGGGACAAAAATAGTGGTTTCCCAACTTCTGCCCCGCATATAGTCCAGACCCCGTGGCGGGCGTCACCCTTTGAAAAGGGAGTTGGGCCGGATTTATGCTTTGCTTTGGGCCTTGGTTCTCCTCCTTTGATATTTGGGGGTGTGTTGTAGTAAAAAACCATTTGGCCTTGCATACTAATAATTTTTTCTTTTATATATATATATATATATATATATATATATATATATATATATATATATATATATATATATATATATATATATATATATATATATATATATATATATATATATATATCAATATAAAAGAACAAAAACAAAAAATATGATCAAAGTAAAGTTAAATGACATAGCAAACATTATAAATATAAATATAGAGTATATTGTTATGAAAAATAAACACATAACCGAAAATGCAATAAGTCAGTAAATGCAAAAAAGGAAATAAAATAAATACTGAAAGCAGTGAAAAGTGTCATCATGGAGGTGGTTGCTCGTCCGGCGGATTGGGATGACGGAGTGAATGCAGCTCTCTGTGTAAATCTGAAATCTCCTGATACAGAACGTTCGTCTCAGTGGCATGGGTCATATTGGAAATCTGAACCTGTAGAGTAAGATCTGCTACTGTCTGCTGAAGGTGAGATATCTCTGAACGTAGCTCAACTATCTGGGTATATAAGTTAGGTCTTCGTAATGCATGATTATTGAAAAGCACAGTCGTCCTCGGAGAAGGTGGAGAGGGATGGTATTCCACTAAAGGCGGTGTATGTGGGTCGTCGATCGTCTCGCCATACCCTTCCAACGCATAATTCCAGTTGGGTGGATCATGCACACTAGTCACAACAGGGTATGGCAGAGTCAAGTAATGGACCGTCTGGTAATCGATGAGAATTTTGAAAGCATCAGGCTGAAAGGAAGCTCTCCTCATCAGCCCACGATCCAAACAAAAATCAATATCAAGCGAGGTAGGTCCACAATAAGGGGTCAGATGTAACAACTGACTGGTCAGTCCCAATGCAATGACTATGTGTGTAACGGTGCCTCCGACATGAATAACTCCTTTGGATGATCTAGCTTGGCCTTCGAAATTGTATAGCAAAAAATTCCCACATGCTACTGGACGCAACCTGATAGCGCATAATAGAAAGAATATATCTTCCTCGCTAACATGCATGTCAGAATCTTCCTCTCCAAGGAAGGTGTGAGCCACAGTCATCTGAAAACATCTCATGGTCGAGTTATGAATCATCGGAGACAGCTGAGTCGATGGATCTAGGCTCCCTCATTCTGTGATGTCTTGCCAGAAGTGGTCAATGTCTCTGCTCATAAAGTAGCCCATCGAAAGGTTAGGAATGGAATCAGGAGTGGTCGAAAATCCATGTAGGTCTCCGAATCCTTTATTGGTGAAGGCGTATTCTCTTCCAAAAAGTTTGAATGTAGCCAACCCTTCCTCACTGATGTATGGCTCGTAGTGGAATGAGCTGAGAAACTCTAATGTGAGGTTCCTGTAAGTATGGTGCAGTTCGTCAGCATATTGGCCCCATTGGAGCTGATGACAGAGGAATCGTATGTTGGGCTCGATCCCTAGAGCTTCCATGCAAGCTTAATCCGGATATCGGGTCGATGCCATGGGGCGTTGTCGGAGAATTGAGTACTTCTCTTTTTGCCTATCGTCTTGGAAGGCGATGTACATGTCATCGCGCTGCTGCATCCTGAAAGATAAAACTCAGAAAACCGGAAAGCATAATCATCATAGTTCGTCAGTTGACACATAAAAGAAAAAAAATAAAATGAAGTAAAACAAAAAATAAAAAATAAAACAAAAAAGATAAAGGGTAAAGAAATCCATGGGTTGCCTCCCACGCAGGGCTTGTTTAACGTCGTTAGCTTGACGAACAAATCCTATATGTCTGAAGTAGGAAATGGTGGATCAATCAAGGTATGGCTAGAGTAATCGTCGGGAATGCCTCCTCCTTCGTAGATTTTTAATCTTTTCCCGTTCACAACGAATGGACTACATGACTGATTTTGGATCTCGACTGCTCCTGATTGTAAAAGTTTAATAACTGTAAAGGGACCTGTCCATCTCGAACGGAGCTTGCCAGGAAAGAGTCGTAATCTAGAGTTAAACAGGAGAACGGGGTCTCCTATATGAAAATCTTTCTTTACGATCTTCTTGTCGTGCCAGGTTTTGGTTCTTTCTTTATAGATAATGGCATTTTCATAGGCGGATTAGCAGAGTTCTTCTAGTTTATGTAAATCAAGGACGCGGTTTTGTCTGGCAGTCAAATAATCAAAGTTTAGGGGTTTTATGGCCCAATAAGCCCTGTGTTCTAATTCAAAGGGGAGATGACACAATTTTCCATAGACTAGTTGGTAAGGGGTTGTTCCAATCGGGGTTTTGAAGGCGGTTCTATAGGCCCATAGCGCATCTTGCAGCTTTTGAGACCAACCTTTTCTTGATATAGAGACCGTCTTTTCTAAAATTTATTTTATTTCCCTATTGGATACTTCTACTTGGCCACTAGTCTGTGGGTGGTAAGGTGTCGCTATCCTTTGCTTAACTCCATATTTTCTTAAAAGTTTTTCAAAGATTCTTGATATGAAATGCGATCCTCCGTCGCTGATAATAAGACGGGGGGTTTTGAATCTAGGGAAAATATAATTCTTAAATAGCTTAATGACTACTCGTGTGTCGTTGGTGGGGGAGACTATGGCCTTGATCCATTTAGACACGTAATTGACTGCAACTAAGATGTACTTGTTTCCTAAGGAAGACGGAAAGGGTCCCATAAAGTCTATGCCCCAAACATCAAAGAGTTTCACCTCTTGAATGTTTCTTAAAGGCATTTCGTCACGTCTCGAGATGTTTCTAATGCGCTGGCGCCGGTCACATTTGGTTATATAGGTGTGTATATCACGCCACATTGTTGGCAAAAAAAGACCTTCTCTAAGAATCTTGGTGTGAGTTTTGGATGTACTAGAGTGTCCTCCATAAGTTGCAGAGTGGCAGTATTCTATTATCTTTCTTACTTCTTCTTCCGGGACGCAACGACGGAAAATACCGTTTGTGCCTCTTTTTAAAAGGAGCGGTTCATCCCAATAGAAGTGTCTTACGTTGCTAAAGAACTTCTTTCTCTGCTGGTAATTAAAATCAGGGGGTATAATATCGAAAGCTAGGTAATTTACAAAATCTGCGTACCAAGGTATGTTGCTTACTGCTAGAGATCTCTCGAGGTTCTTAGAAGGTTCTAGGTTACTTCCTACGGCTTCTATCCTAGCGATTAACCTGTCATAGGTAAAATCATCGTTAATGGGGAGTGGGTCTGGTTTTAGATACTCGAGCCTAGAAAGGTGGTCAGCAACTACGTTTTCCGTGCCTTTCTTGTCTTTAATATCCAGATCAAACTCCTGTAATAGGAGGATCCATAAAAGTAACCTAGGTTTGGCATCCTTCTTGCTCAATAAGTAATGGATGGCAACATGATCTGTATAAACTATGATTTTGGCTCCTACCAAATAGGATCAAAACTTACCCATAGCAAAAACTACGGCAATGAGCTCTTTCTCTGTGGTAGCGTGATTAAGCTGAGCAATATCTAGGGTTCTACTAGCATAGTATATAACATGTAATTTCTAATCTTTTCTTTGTCCTAGAACAACTCCTACAGCATAGTCGCTAGCATCACACATGATTTCGAATGGTTGGTCCCAATCTGGAGGTTGAATGATGGGTGCCGAGATCAAGGCTTGTTTTAGAAAGTTAAATGCTTCAAGGCATTTTTTGTCAAAGCTGAACTCGACAACTTTCATCAGGAGGTCAGTTAAAGGTTTGGTAATTTTAGAGAAGTCTTTAATAAAACACCGATAGAAACCAGCGTGTCCAAGAAAGCTTCGGACTTCTCTGACAGTGCTAGGGGGTTTAAGGTTTTCAATCACTTCTATTTTGGCTTTATCTACTTCAATACCTCTCTCGGAGACTATATGTCCTAAAACTATACCTTCGGTGACCATAAAGTGACATTTCTCCCATTTCAACACTAGGTTGATGTCAACACATCTTTTCAGGATCTTCTCAAGGTTTGTGAGCCAATTGTTGAAATCAAATCCGCAACCCGAGAAATCATCCATGAATACTTCCATGATTCCATCAAGGTAATCTGCGAAGATCGCCATCATGCAACGTTGGAAAGTAGCAGGTGTGTTACAGAGACCTAAAGGCATTCGTCTATAGGCGAAAGTGCCATAAGGGCATGTGAAGGTAGTTTTCTCTTGATCCTCTGGATGTATAAGAATTTGGAAAAATCCAGAATACCCATCCAGGTAGCAAAAATAGGAGTGTTGGGCCAAATGTTCTAGCATTTGGTCTATAAAAGGTAAGGGAAAATGGTCTTTCCTAGTGGATTTATTTAATTTCCGATAATCTATACACATACGCCATTCTTCTTCTATCCGTTTCGTTACATGTTCACCCTTTTCGTTATGCACGACCGTGATGCCTCCCTTTTTAGGTACTACATGCACGGGGCTCACCTACTTACTGTCCGAGATCTGATAAATTATACATGCTTCTAGTAACTTGAGAAATTCCCTCTTAACAACGTCACTCATTATAGGGTTTATTCTTCTCTGGTGTTCTCTAGAGGGTTTTGAGTCTTCCTCGAGCGAGATCTGGTGCATGCACACGGATGGACTTATACCTTTAAGATCAAAGATGTTATATCCTAAGGCAGAGAGATATTTTCGTAAGACGACTAAGAGTTGGTGTGTCTCTCCTTGGTTTAGGGTAGCGCTGACTATCATTGGACGATTCATTTCTTCGTCCAAGAATTCATATCTTAGGTTCTTGGGTAGTTCTTTAAGTTCTAAAGCAGGTTTTTTTTAGACATGGTATAGGATCTGGGGTAAGGGATAAACATTCGTACAGGCTATCATCGATGTAGGGTTCTATAAATCCGTCATCTTCCATTATGAGGGTTGAAGGAAGTCTGATGGTCTCTTCTAATTATAGCTCTCTAACGCATTCATCGATGATGTCTATAGCATAACATGCGTCTCCTAATACTGGTGCCATAAGAAACTTCAACATAATGAATTCTATCTTCTTGTCACCTACCTCAAAAGTCAAATTCCCTCTCTTAACATCTATTATGGCTCCAGCAGTTGATAAGAATGGTCTGCCTAGGAGGATAGGAATGTCATCATCTTCTTTAATGTCTATGATGACAAAATCGGTTGGGATGAACAACTGTCCGATCCTAACTAGGACGTCTTCCAATATGCCAACCGGATATTTAACAGATCTGTCTGCTAACTGAAGTGACATCTTAGTAAGTTGTAATTCTTCTAGTTTTAACCTTTCAAAACTGCTAGCGGCATAAGGCTTACACTGGCTCCTAAGTCTAGAAAAGCTTTATTGATGACATGACTTCCCAAAATACAAGGTATGGAGAAATTTCTAGGATCTTTCTCTTTCTTGGCAAGTTTATTCTCGAAAATGGAATTGCATTCTAAAGGTTTCGAGTCGTCAAGTCTACGTTTATTTGTAAGGATGTCTTTGAGGAATTTTGCATATGACGGTATTTGGGTGATGGCTTCTGTGAAAGGAATTTCCACATGAAGTTTCTTTATGAATTTAATAAGTTTTTGGTATTGGTTATTGATCTTGGTTTGTTTTAGTCTTTGCGGATAGGGTATGGAAGGTTTATATGGTGGTGGTGGTTTGTTGGTTTTGTCCTTATCCTCCTGCTTTTCAGATCCTACTAGTTCCTCTACTTCGCTCGTGGGCACTATGATTTCCTTAGAAGTCTTCGGTTTGCTTAATATCGGGTTAACCGGTTCATCGTAAGCGGTCCCACTTTGTAAGGTAATTGCATTAGCTTGCCCTCGGGGGTTCTGTTGGGGTTGACCAGGGAACTGTCCTCTGGGTGTAGTCTTAGGAGCTTGTTTTAAAGCTATTTGAGATATTTGGGTTTCAAGCATCTTATTGTGGGTGACTATTTGGTCTACTTTGGTTCCTAAACGGGTGATCAATTCATTTACATGAATGTTCTGGTTCAGGAATTCCTTGTTTTGCTGGGTCTGAGCCGAAATGAAATCTTCCATGATTTTCTCAAGATTCGACTTAGGTTGCACAGCTTGCATAGGAGGTTTTTGTCTTTGGGATTAATAACCGGATGGTCTTGGGGATGTAGGGTTTTGGATAGGGGTATTGTTTTTGTAGGAAAAGTTTGGGTGATTCTTCCATTCAGGGTTATAGGTATTTGAAAATGGGTTTCCTTGGGCGTAGTTGACTTCTCCTGAGTGAGTTTTATCTAGCAGATTGCATTCTGCCGATTGGTGTCCTTGATACCACATAGTTCACACTCAGTTAAAACTGCTGCTGCAGCTACTGGTTTTGCGTACATATGTTCGACTTTGAGGGCTAAAGCGTCCATCTTGGCTTGCATCATGTCTATAGAACTTATCTCATGTATTCCTCCTTGGGCTTCTTTCTTTTCCACTATTGCTCGCTCAATCCCCCATTGACAATGGTTTTGGGCCATATCCTCGATGAGAGTGCAAGCTTCAGGGTAAGGTTTATTCATCAGGGCGCCACCTTTGGCAGCGTCGATGGTCATTTTTGTGTTATAATGAAGTCCATTATAGAAGGTATGAATGATTAGCCATGATTCCAGGCCATGGTGAGGACATATTCTCAATAGGTCTTTATATCTTTCCCAAGCTTCGAAGAGAGACTCACCTTGGTTTTGGGTAAATCTGGTTATTTGGTTCCTAAGAACAGCGGTTTTGCTCGGGGGAAAATATCTAGAGAGAAAAACTCTCCTAAGGTCTTCCCAAGTTGTTATAAAATTGGCTGGAAGGGAATCTAACCAAGTGAGGGCTTTGTCTCTAAGGGAAAAAGGGAATAATCTTAACCTAATCGCCTCAGGGGTAGCACCATTGGTTTTAAAAGTATTATCTAGTTGAATAAAAGTTTTTAAATATTGGTTCGGGTTCTCGGTAGCGAGTCACGTGACTGGTTTTATTGTACTAATTATAATAGGGACGGTTTTAGCTCGAAATTGTGAGCAGGAATATTGGGGTTCACAATACTAGAACTAGGTTCGTCATTAGATGGTTGAGCGAAATCCTTAAGAGGTATTTGGTTATGGTCTTCATCCATAGCTCTCTTAAATCTACGAAATAAGATACGTGCGCGAGTGTAACGTTCAGGTTCCTCTAAAGGATCTATAAGGGTACCAGTGCTACGATTTTTTCGCATTGACCGGCGGAAATAGCCTTAGTCTAGACGGTGCAACAACAGGGTACGAAATTTTGACGTAATTGGTCCCCAGCAACGGCGCCAAAAACTTGATGGGCGATTCGCAAGTGCACGAATAGCGTCAAAGTAATACAAAAGATTACCGATCCCACAGAGACCAAACATCAATCTATCGAGTACTATTGTTACGGTGTTTATCTAAGGCAAGTCAATTAATGGGTTGGTTGTGCAGAATAAAAGTAAAGTGCGGAATTAAAGTTAATAATAAAGTGATAGGCATAGATGCAATTCATATAGTTACATAGTATTCCAGACGTGTACATATATAATTCATTATAAGGCAATTGTTTCGACCGTGAAAAGAACTAATTTAACAGGAAATGTCACTTTCACGTATTCAGAATCGAGTTTATCCCTAATCAATCCCTCTTATTGTCACATATAAGAAGGTGCGCATTGCGTTAGGACTAATAAACCTATTTTTAAAAAATATAGTTTCTAGACTTAGTTGAAAAGTATTTTAACTTGGAATTTCTAACAAAAAGAGGTTCTTACGAACCGGACTTCAAATCCATAAACGCGTCCGAAAACAGTTTTAAAATCGATTTTCTTAAACATTAAAGATTCCTAATAGACTGAGCCAAGCGCTTTCGCTTCCTTGGAACAATCAACACTACCAAATTTATCTAAAGGTTGGACGACTTTCGATCTTACCCAACAGATCTTAAGTGCAGAAAATAAGTGTTAAAAGTTAAAATAGCCTTTAAGTAATTCTATCGACAATCGTTTGGAATACTAATTATAACTATAATCCTCACATCCTAGCCCTTTAAAGTTTAGCCAGACATGGTAAATAAATGCGAGAAAATAAAAATGCGGGTAAATAAATAAAGTGTGATAAAAGGGGTGCGCTAAATAAAAGGCAGGTAAATAAAGGCAAACAAATAAAAGGCAGATAAATAAAGGCAATAAACAGAAACCTGCTCAAACGAGAGGCTTTAAAATCTTGTACAACTGGAAGTAAATGCGGAAATAAAATGGCGGCAAGTTTAACTTCTACCCAAGTGCTCCAAACTCGATTATAGACTCGATTACACGGTGTAATAACCCCTCGATGTGAGAAGTTTATTACTTTAAAGATAAGTGAAATTTATGGCTTGAGTTTTGTTCTCTAAGCTTGGATGGTTTGAAATGAATCAGAACTCTGCTATTTATATAGGTAGGAAAGTACAGGGAAAGACTAGAATGCCCCCCAATTCCTTTTAGGAGGGAAACTTTTGTTTGAAGGTGGCGCCTGCCACCTCCTTGTGGCACCCGCCACCTCCTTGTGGCGCCCGCCACATGTACTATGGTGGAAGGGAGTGGGAGACGTGGCAGTTGATAGCAGTTGTCTTGCATCTCTCTCATGGCATCTCCTATGGCGCCCGCCATGGTAGAAGCCATGTGTACATTTCCTCAAAAAGTAGGGTTTTAGCTCGTTTTTCTTCATTTGTTCTCGAGTAGCCTTGAAAATATAAAAACCTGAAAAAGAAACAAAGTAGAGGCATAATACAAGAAAATGGAAATAAAATACTAGATAACGTGCAGAAAATCGAGTCAAATAAACAGTATATTTTAGGTATATCAATAACTCCTGTCGAAACATTAACCTATCCTTGCCAACACTAGAGTTCGATCCAAAATACCACAAATATCTACCTTGGAACAAACTCTACACAAACAAGGGAACAAACTAGCTTTTATAATCTATGATCCTTTCAAAGCTTCTACAGAACCCTCTAGAACAAGAAGGGCTTGCATCTTCAAGCGCCACAAACCAAAATCATTAACACCGGTGAATTTCTCAATCTCATACTTTGTTGACGACATCTTCTCCTTCACGCTCATATCATCAGTTTGTTGTGAAAAAGGATGCCTTAAAACAAAGTACAAGCGATTTCTTTGTGATCAAGAAACACACAAGGGTTAGGGTTAATGGAAAAACAAGAAGAACAACAACAAGGATTGGTTATAACTGTTATTCTTTAAAGGGCTAGGATGCGAGGGTTGGTTATAACTGTTATTCTTTAAAGGGCTAGGATTGGTTATAACCCTCTCACCTTAATTAGGATTTGGCACACTTAAGATGAGAGACTAGTATGTTATTTATAATGAAACCTAACATACTAAGCTAATGAGATTTTTAACAATTATCCATTACAAGCTAACTTAGAGTACAAGCTAACTTAAATAATTGGATCCTTAACACAAGGCCCAATTTGACAACTACATACTAGAATACATTTCGACTACAGCATGCAGGTCTTCGACAACATGTGAGCAAACTTCGACGGTACGGTAACCTTGAATTTGTTCCAATATCTCACAGTTACAAACATTTTTAAATTAAAAAAGAATATTATAAAAATCTTATACTATCTTTTAAACTAAAAAAGAATATTATTAATTTCTTATAATATTTTTATTAATAATTAAAATAGTATAAATATTTTATAATATCTTTTATATTAATATACAACATATTATAGTATCCCGAAATTGATATAAAATATTATAACATTAATGAATAGATCCATAAATCGAACCGACCAAATGAGATATCTATGAACCACTCAGACCATATTTCTTTTTGGCTTAATGATTTATAGCAATCTCGAAACATGTTTTCTTTATCTTCATTACTCAATGGTTTTAAGGCATAATGCAACAACATGTAATCTTTGTATCTGGAGGCAGTGCTCAATTGACCTCTTTGTTGGTCAATGAGTATTTCTTGGCTTCGCCCCTCATTTTGTTTCCTTTATTGTTTTCTTTATTCACTCTTCTACTTATTTCTTCTTTTTCAAATTCTCTGTCATAAATTACCTTAATAATGACTAGCTTTACCTCACATTGTATGAACTTCTTGGCGCTTATCAGTAGGATGATAGAAGTTTTACGGGTTCTAATTCTAATACTTTCTGAGAATTTATACCCTTGTTAGAGTCTTAGACTTAACAAGTACTTCTTTATCTTCTTGTCGGCACCAATGACTGGTGTCACTTCTCCATTAAACCTCAAGATGTATAATCACAGTGACTATCCTTTCCCTTGTCTGATTGATCTCAGGCTTTCTACTAACATATGTTAGGTTTTATACATTATCAAGTGTACAGAAAACAAGTACTTCATGGGGTCTAAATACCCTGAAAGTATTGGAGCTAGAATAAGATGTCTAATGTGTACTTCATGATGTCGAGAAGGCATCCCAAGTTAGTGCAAAGTATGAGATCCATCAGACAAGGAAAAGAAAAGCCGATATGATCCTATATCGAGAGGTTCAACATAGAATTGATACTAGTTAAGGGTGACAATGATGAGATGAAGAAGTACATGTTAAGTATAAGACTTGAACTAGGATCTACATTTGTTAAAAGTATTAGAATCAGGGTCCAAAAACCTTCTACAACTTGGGTGGGTTTCACCGACAAGGGAAAGTCAAGCCACTAAGAAGATGGGAGAATGTGATTTATTCATATTTATGGGTGCCCTTTTTTCTAATATATTTTGTTGAAGAAGGCATGTATGTGTATAACTTAATCTTCTTTAAGTAGCGTCTAATTTTATGTGAGTGGGTTTAAAATCGCGACAACCTACTTCCTATCTAAGGAGTGAAATTATAGTTATTAGGCTACTAGACCAAAAATAAAAATAATATAAGAGAAGATAGTGTAGTATGAGCATCTCTCAAGGAAGGAAAGTCCAATATCTTTTGCATAAGAGTATATAGGATTGTATATTTTAACACAAGAGAGAAAAGTAGTGTAATATCAATATCTCTTAAAGGGAAGGAATATAATATTTTTACATAAGAGGGAATAAGAGTGTATATTTTACCACAAGAGAAAGGATAGTGTAATATAAGTATCTCTAGAAAAATGGGAGTGTAATTTATTCTAATATTTATAATTAAAAGATATAAATGCAACATATTTTTTAAGATAAAAGTACTAAGATATATATATTTTTTAACATAATTTATTCTAATATTCTAATATATATATCTTTCCTATGAGCTCATCATCATAATCTAGGCCATCTACATTGAGCATGTTAGTAGACTGATCCTTCTTCACACAACCATTCTCTTCTAGGTTAAAAGTCTTTATTACGAATAACCTTTGAGAAGCATACGCTTAGGCTTAAAAATCACAACAGATCCAAAATACCAGCTGCAAATATTTTGCATAGTCTTCTGCACAAAAATAGGAACTAAATATAAAATTTCTTAAAAAGGCTCCAAGATCCTTTTTATGAAAAACATGCACATCTAGCATGGACAGAAGTTCCAAAAACACCCTTCTGGGATTGCGACAGTGTGTGGATTAATGCAAGAGCAAATCTCACACTTTAAATAACAAAAATTCTTAGCCCGAATCTTCTGGTATAAGATGTCCTGGCCACATGTCCCAATATCATGTTGATCATGATGTCTGACTGAGCTGTCAAGACATCTGTCTCAACATCTTGTTGTGAACTTGTTTTAACAAAATTGCTGTCAAACCAAAAACCATAGAACTTACAATATATATATATATATATATATATATATATATATATATATATATATATATATATATATATATATATATATATATATATATATATATATATATATATATATATATATATATATATATATATATATATATATATATATATATATATATATATATATATAATTATTATAAAACTGTAATACAATTCTATTTAATTAGACGCATTTCTAACACTAAAATTAGATGAAAATGCATTATATAATATCTAATAAAATCCATCCACATACCATAATACTTAATAATAGTAGAAAATTGTATAAAATACATCATTTCCATAAAATATGTATGTTAGAAATGATACTAATCTTACCGGATCATTAAGGGATCAGCATCCTGCCACGCATCGTGAGCTCTTATGTTCATCGGTGTTGGAGAAGAGGAGGGGGTGTCCCTGCAAGGTACTTCGATGCTAAAGTGAAAAGCGGAGTAAGAGAGAGCAAGTATAGAAAGAAGATGTAGAATTAGAATACCTGACCCTATAGTGAAAGAGGATATTTATAGCGTGCCCTTAACGCTGGGCCAACGGTTACATTGCATTGGGCTAGATTGCCAGGCCCAACACAAGTAACTCCCAGGGTCTACATGGCGAAGGGAAGATCATCACGTGGTCTTCACCCTGGTCCAACTGCTCTATGATCCTCGAAAGGTGGAAGACCGGTTCTTTAGGAAACATGTAGTTGCTTGATGACATGTCCCCGCGTGGGGAACACGTGGAGAACATGGGGAAGGCGTTCGAGCTCTCCCCGTGCTAAGTAGTGGTCTACTCGACTATAGAGAGTACTGAGCGTGTCCGACAGGATGGAGGATTGGGCCTTGCTGAGCGTCCCTAGTATTGGGTTGGGCCTGCTCGACTATGGGGCAGGTACTGGCCCAGTCTAGAATAGGAGCCCCCTAAGTCGTTGCTCTAAGTAGAGGAGTAATAACTTTAGCGTCATTCCCAACACCGAGGATGATGGATGCGGCTAGGTTCCGAGCTTCTCCATATCGTGGGTGCTCTCGGGAGCCATGTTCGCTTGATGCGGCCATACGTAACTCTTCGTGTCCCCGAAGGGGTATTGTGACCCCGGGCCCGGCTGTTTGGGAGACGTTGGAGGGGACAGGCACATACGATTTCGGGCAGGAGAGGAATTTGAACGGGTGTGTGAGGTGTCTGGTGACGTCACGTGTCAGGGAAATTAATGCCTAGGGCAGCTAAGAGTAGGGGCACTCAAGTGCCTAGGGACGCCTCAAGTCTCGTGCTAGGATTATAAATAAGGGGTGAGTCTGTTTCATTTGCACACTTTTCCCCTTCTGCTCAGAACTTCCCCAACTCTCTTTTCGCGCTCTCTCTCTGTTTCCGTTCGTCCGTCGTCCTCCGCCGTCTCGTCATTCAGAAACCAACTTGTCCAAGTAAATTTTTGGCTTCGTTATTTTACTTTTATGCATTTTCTGGCGGTTTCTCCGGTGAATTGATGAAGTTCTCGGGGAAACTAGGAAGTTAGCAAATACGCTGGAACTTCTTCAAATTTATAAAGTTTTCGATGAAGGCCTCGGGGACCTTCGATGAATGCCTCGAGAACATAAGATGAAGGCGTCGAGGACTTGATGAAGGTCCCGAGGACCTGGGATGAAAGCCCTGAAAATGTTAGATGAAGGCCTCGAGGACCTGATGAAGGTCCCATGGACCTAGGATGAAGGCCCCGAGGATGTTAATTAAAGGCCCTGAGGACTTGATGAAGGTCTTAGGGGTCTTATCCTTGTCCTCTTGTTGACGTGGTGAGGTAATCTCTATCCAGAAGGCTTCTCTGGCTGGGCGGGGTCTCGTAGTCGAAGAGGAACTTCCTTTAGATGAGTATCCTAGTTGGGTATTTTCGGTCGGGGAGGCCTGTCTAGTGGCTCTGCTCCCCTATCTTCGCCTTTTCACTTGATTTGCGGTGGAAGGGTGGATTTGATCTTGAATTTCGAGTTCACCGTTTACCTCTTCTTTTCAGGTAAAAATGACTGCAATGATCGAGGGATTCATCGAGATTGAAGATGAGCCCAATTCCCTGGTCACGCAGACCACAGAGGTTCGAAAGCGGACTGCCAAAGATTGGGCCAGGCAGGAGCCCCTAAGCATCCCCTCACGCTTTGTCGAGGATGAATCGGGCATTTATGTTACTATCGAGGACCGTTGTGAGGGCTCCTCCCTGAACTTACAGGTTTACAAACCCCGAGAACACCATCGCATATTCTCGTGTTTCAAAGGGATGAGATTTCCCATGTACAAATTCGCTTTTCGGGAAGCGGGCCTACGTCTGCCCTTCAGTGACTTCCAGCAGGGAGTGTTCGACTGGCTGCGCCTTGCGCTTTTGCAGCTCCACCCCAACACAATCGTGTTCTTGAGAGCGTACGAGCTCGTATGCCAGTACCTGAATGTCGGGACCATGCTAACTCTCTTCTTCTGCATCTTCCACTTGCAACGCCAAACGTTCGAGGGCTGGCACAACTGGGTGTCCCTGAAGCAGCCGAGAAAACTGTTTCTGGCGTACCTAGATAATATTCGTACTTTCAAAGACTGGTACTTCGTTGTCAAGCCCATCATCCACGTGGTCATCGACTCGCTGTATGACCTCGTGGTCAAGGAGGAAAACGGGCAGAAGAAGGAGGTCTTAGAATCAAAGTTTATGTTGGAATGAACAGAGGAGCATTTCAAGAGGGTCTGGCTCGTTGGATACCGACGATCGGCTGGCCTACCAGAAGTCGGTTGAGTTTGTCTCTGACTTCACCCCTGCAAATTTGTTACTCCGGACAGGAATTTTATCCTCGACGCCCGCGGGGAGGTTCTTCGTGAGCCACAGTTGATAAACATGAATGCCCTCCTTGAGTGTGCATCTGACGAGGAAGCCTTATGGTTCTTAGGTAGAGGGTACTCCCCCCCCCCCCCTTCACTCGAGTTCCATCTATTTTTCTGTCGTTGGTCTGCTGTTCGCTGACTTGCTTATTTTTTCTGTTGTAGGTGAGATGTCGAGCTTGCAAGAATGCCTTAAGAAGCTGGCGGCCACCAAGGGTGGGAATAAGGCTACAAAGGGGTGAGTCTCTCAAGTTCAACAGATGACAGGTCCTGACCTGATACCCAGAGGCTCGTCCTTTTCCCCCCGGTGCAGCCAATCTCCGACATCATAGGGACCCCCAAGAGACAGCGTGTCGGCGAGCCCAAGATCGTCGACCTCACAGGGAGTGTGTTCAGGGAGAAGTTCATACTCTCACCCTTCTATATCCATCCTGATTTCTTTTGTGGGGATAACTCCCCGACCGTGAGCGCTGCTAAGTCCAAGGTCATCCTGTTCGAGCTCTCGGATCTTCAACACCAGGTCAATCCAAGTGATCTTACGGGATTAGAAAGGGATCAACAGTCGGCCACGCGTCGTGAGCTCTTATGTTCACCGGTGTTGGAGAAGAGGAGGGGGAGTACCTGCAAGGTACTTCGATGCTAACGTGAGAAACAGAGTAAGAGAGAACAAGTATAGAAAGAAGGTGTTGAATTCAGAATACCTGACCCTCTAGTGAAAGAGGGTATTTATAGTGTGACCCCAGCGCTGGGTCAATGGTTACATTGCATTGGACTGGATTGTCAGGTCCAACACAAGTAACTGCCAAGGTCTACGTGGTGTAGGGAAGATCAGGATGTGGTCTTCACCCTGGTCCAACTGCCCCGTGATCCTCGGAAGGTGGAAGACAGGTTCTTTAGGACACGGGTAGTTGCCTGATGACGAGTCCCCGTGTGGGGAACACATGGAGAACGTGGGAAAGACGCGTGAGCTCCCCCCGTGCCAAGTAGTGGTCTGCCCGACTGCAGAGATTATTGAGCGTGCCCAACGGGATGGAGGATTGGACCTTGGTAGGCCTTCTCAATTTAGTATTGGGTTGGATCTGCCCAACTGTGCGGCAAGTACTGTCCCAGTCTAGAACAGATACAAAAGAAAAATAAAAAAGCAATACTTAGTTTTAAACTCATTCTCTACTAAATTATTGGCTATGAATAATAAATGGAAAAAAATTGTAATTTGTAGTAATATATTATCTTTATTTTTTAGTTAAACTTATAATAATAAAATAAGAAATCAATAATGTTACATCAACAAGTTGGATTAGTGGGTTCATATGTTGAGAAACTCAAATCCAATACACGAATTAAAACTATACAAATTATTGTAGATTTTGTTGGATATACTTGTAAATAAACGGATTTAGATAATTTAAATGTTGGTTCAATTTGGGTCTATGGATTCACAGAATCGACCCACACCCATGAAGGTTTATACAAAATTTAATATGATATAACAATCTTTCAATTACACTAAGAATCGTTCACTGTTTATATCAACACACATTAAATTTAAAATAAAAAGTGTTGGACTTAAGAAGGTGTATAGAGTAGCAAGATCCTAAGTTTTATATTGGTCAAATATAAAAATTGAAAAGAGTTTATATAAAAAGTTACCTTTCTCCTTTCAAACGAATTTTATAAAAGTCAGTTAAACCAAACTCTAATCGATAAAATATAAAATTTGATATATTTATTAATTTAGTATCGAATATGAAAGAGATTATATATGTCCTAAAAATATATATATACTTGGTGACAACAATTTACTTTTTCTAAACAAATATGTTTTCAACTTACAAGAAAATATTTACCATGACAGACTAGAGATAAATAAAGAAGAAGGTTGTGACAATTAAGGTCATTATTTGTGTAGTTTGAATAGGAATCTTATACAAAACCTTGAAAGTTGAAGCCTTTGGGGGATGTGCTGGAGGGGCATGATAATATTCTAAGCCCTAAAGAGTTCAACAGCTAAAATCCAAAATTATATTTTAAACAATGTTAGAAAGTAAAAAATGATTAGATTATGATTAATGATTTGTACCAATTTTATAGAAAAGTCAGCCCACAAGTAGACATCTACTCTCATTTCCAAAAATTCGATGCCTTTGTCAGTTGGCTGTCTTTTTACACACATGCAAGTGTAAAATGTAATACTATTTCTTTGTTCAAATTTACTCCATCTAAATTACACATTGAAATGATAAGAAAATCCTAAAAGTTAGTCCAAGTGGGCAAGAAAACTTGTCAATATTGAACAAAGACATGCTAACTAGTATTCTCTTTTCTATGGTTTTTGATCTTTCTTTTTAGGATTTGCCTTCTTGACTGTTTGTTGAGTATGGACACTTGTGCCACCAAACTCATCTTTATAAACTTAAATAATTGTAATCAAAATATATTTTTTTCCTAAATAATAATTTTTATTTTTAATAGGGTGTAGAGGTGTTTAAATTTAAACTCATCTAAATCAAAACACTAAAAATAGATTAAAAAACAAAAATCAATAATAACATAAAATTATAGATATGTTTATTCTATTAAATTGTTAATTTTATAAATATCAACAATTTATTTACATTAATATTTAATTTTAAATAAATATTTTTATCCGAAATTGAACTCTAAACCAATAATTTACACTCATTTAATTCAACTATCACATATCATTTGAGTTATCTCACTCACCTATTCTTTTAATGTATTATTTCTTGTTTAAATAATAATAATTTTTTAAATGAATTTAATCTATTTTGTTAGAATTTTATATATTTTCAACATAGTTAATGAGTGTTATTTCATAGCATTAATTTTTAATATATTATATATTATATTTTACATAAAAAATATTATTTTACAGCATTTTTTATAATATTAATATTGAAGAAAAAATTATAATTACAATTTAGATTGAAAAATCAATTCAAATTAGATCGCACTAAATTAAAACAATTTTTAAATGAGTTATCCAAACTATTTAATCTAAATTTATTTTTGAATTAGATGATTTTTCATCCCAAAATCTATACAAAGTCTACCACAAACACCAAACTCATAACATTTTCTAGCAGTTTGTCAATCTTCTTTTCACTTTGTCTATGCTACAAATAGCCAATATATTTTTCCTTTTGAGTGAACTAAACATTAAAAAAGGTGTTTGGATTTGCTTCTTTTTCCTAGTCACAATCACAAGACACAAATAGCTTTTTCTTTGATTAAATTAATTAGTGACAACGCTCTTTTGAGTAACCCTAATTATTTAGACCTAAGTTTGTGATGGTAAGTAGTATACCCCTTTTTTGGTATTGAAATTGAAAAAATTCCATAAAACCAATAAAAATATTTGAATGACAAATGATTAAAAATTATGAAGAAAAAGGTAACAAATTATGGGATAATCATTCCAAATGGAGCCAACTTTTTTGCAATCAACCTCATGATATGTGTCATCATACACCTTTGCCTCTTTTCTCTCTTGACTTAACCCCACCAATTTTTTTCTCGTCTTTTGCTTTTCAGCCTCCCATAGCAACTTCATTTTTTATTTCGCCTAAAAAGTATTACTAGTAAATAATAATAAAATTCACTAACATATGATAAAAAAATTAATAAATAAAAAGTGAGTGACATAGAGATCCCATCTTCTAGTATATATCATTTCTTGTTCTTTAGGGTTAGAAATCATATTCTTAAGAAAGCTATAACTATAACTACCTAGTCTTTCTATTTCTATAGATTCTTACAAAAAAATTGAGTCAAACTTAGAATTGAAGAAAAAATGGACAATAGAGAAATAAACACAACAAGTTCATCAAATGATAATCTTCTTGTTTTAAAGAGGAAGAGAAACCTCCCTGGAAATCCTGGTAAGTGAATGATTTAGTATATTTTATATAATACCGACGCTTCAGATTGAAGACATGTCTCTGGTATATCAGGTGTTTGTTATGGACACAGGTGTTAGTGATTGATGGTCTATACTATATTTACATGCAGATCCTGAAGCTGAAGTGATATCTTTATCACCAAAAACATTGATGGCAACAAACAGATTTGTTTGTGAAATTTGTCTAAAGGGTTTTCAAAGGGATCAAAATCTTCAACTTCATCGACGCGGACATAACCTTCCTTGGAAGCTGAAACAAAGAACAAACAAAGAAGTAAGGAAGAGAGTGTATGTGTGTCCAGAGAAGACTTGTGTTCACAATCATCCTTCAAGGGCTTTAGGAGACTTAACTGGGATAAAGAAGCACTTTTGTAGGAAGCACGGTGAGAAGAAGTGGAAGTGTGAAAAGTGCTCAAAGTTTTATGCTGTTCAGTCGGATTGGAAAGCACATTCAAAGACTTGTGGTACCAGAGAATACAAATGTGATTGTGGTACTATCTTTTCAAGGTAGTTTATCTTTTCTTGTTGATTATAATCATATATACTAATCAAATTTCATGTCAAACTTGTAACTTGTTTAGTCTCCTAAAATGGGTCATAAGTTATTTTAAAAAACAAAGGTTATAACCTCCCATAGTTTGCGGTGTGATTTAAAATCATCCGTGCAGCAATATTAGTAACTGAATCACACAATTTCGCTTAAGTTTAATTAAGCTATTTTTATCAAAAAAAATTCAAAATTTAAAACCCTAAAACTCAATTTTCTTCTAATATAATAAAAGATCTTAACTTTAAGCAACTATGTAAATCAAGAACCTCCCGATCAAAATTCACGCTGCAATGGACTTCATGCGCGTTGCAGCAACCGACCGCAGTTGCAACAATCACAACCGTATCAGTGACCGCAACCGTATTTTAGAGTTATTTTCTAACATTCCTATTTTTAATTTTTGTTGATAACATGAATTTAATTTGGTGGAACAGGAGGGATAGTTTTGTGACTCACAGGGCATTTTGTGAAGCCTTATCAGAAGAAACAGCTAGAATAAACGGATCAACAAACTCATTACTAGCAATGGGAGGTTACAACAACATCATGCAAAATTCTCTTGTCCCAAACATACCAACTCATTATCCTTCAATTTTCAAGCCAATTTCATGCACAGATCAAGCATCTAGGTCAGGTCTATCCCTTTGGATGTCTCAAACATCTCATGATTTTCATGACACAATGGCTAATAATAATAGCAATTTGCATGAGATTCAACAACTTGAAAACCCACCACCACACTCTAACTATCATCTAAATTGGGTTTATGGAAACAAACTATCCTCTAATATAGGATCCCAAGAGTTAACTAGCACTGTTTCACTTCCATTGGTCAATAAAAACAACATTGATAAGGATAGTGCAAGTGCAAACAATGTTGTTAGTGTTCCTTCCTTATACAGCTCACAACAGCAACCTCAATCTCATAATCAAACATCCTCAGCAAACATGTCAGCAACAGCTTTGTTACAAAAAGCTTCTCAGATTGGAACATCTTCAACTGATTCATTATTCCTTGGAAGTTTAGGACCTTTGAGATGCAATAGTCCTATTCAAGATCTTGGGGATAAATTTTGTGGGGTGTATGGTTCAAGTTCAGTACTCACAACAAGCCATGAGACAGAAGGTAAGTATTCAGGTGAAATGTCACAAATGCCCCCGACAAAACGACGACGCGCGCCGAATGAAGAGAAAGTGTGGGGACAAACTAGGGATTTCCTTGGTGTTGGTGGTGCTAATGCTAACCATTTGCATCCCTTCGTCAATCAACGGATGGATTTGATTTGATCTTATGGTGTATTCATGATCATGAGAAGTGTTTAATTTCTTAGTTATTTTCTAAATTAAGAAGAGATAATATATATGCATGCAATGGAATATGCATATTCTTTTGAATCCATAAAGCTGACTTCTTTGAAAAATGGTGGCTTTAATTTTTGTTAAAGGAAATATAGGACAGCTTTTGGACTTCATTATTGCACAGTTTCATCTCTGCATGTTGTGGTTGTTCCCTGTCGTACTGGACTCAAAAAAGAGAATTTTTCAATGAGCAAAAAGCATGATTCTATAGTACAAATAAGTATGTAGCATGTTGGTTAAAGTAAAGGGTTCATAAACTATAGTACCCTTTTCATTTGATCACCAATGTACTAGCTATGTCGATAAATAATGATGTTTATTGTTTGTGTTTATAGTCTCGTTCATCTTTCGTAGGAAATTAATGTTTTAATAGACATCTTATTTTGTGATATGAAATTTTTTTTCTAAACAAAGTGAAATGTATTAAAAACAAGCACAAGGGAGGTTTTAAAGAGATAGTTGTTTATATATTATAATTGTATTAAAGTGTTGTTTGCTTTTATTTCTAATCACTTTATTTCTACCGCTGTTATATTAGACTCTGAATGTGGGATTTCGTAGTTTTTTTTTTAGAAGTGAAACGATTTTTGAAATACACAACTTAACTCTCTCCTTTTTTATGTATTTTTCTCACATTCAATTGGTATCAGAGTCTGGTTTGTGCATTAACATTTAACAGTGGTACAGAAAAGATCTTGAGAAAAATATAGTTTCCATCATGGTTTATGATTCTGAAGTTATAGGACCCGTTGGAGGTTCTCCTCGTGGTAGTAACAACCACAATCAAAGTGCATCTAATCAAAACAGTTATATTGCTAGACCACCAACATTCAGTGGTGACTCTACTGAATTTGAATGGTGGAAGAACAAGATGTACACTCATATCATTGATTTGGATGATGAGTTGTGAGACATCTTAGAAGATGACATTGACTTTCAAGTTAATGGTGTTGGTATGGTTTTTTATAGAAAGCCTTTCACTCCTAAAAAGATCTATAGAAAATGTGATAGAGTGAGAGGCATTCTTGTTGATGTCTTACCTCATTTTGAGTATATAAAGATTTTAGATAAGTCTACCGCTTAAATATCTTCAAATCTTTGTGTGCTGCCTATGAAGGTAATCAACAAGTGCCAGAAGCCAAAGTTAATCTTCTGGTTCAACAATTTGAGTTGTTCAGGATGAAAGAGGATAAGAACATTGAACCCATGTTCTCAAGATTTTAAATTCTTGTGTCTGGACTTCATGTCTTGAACAAAAGTTATACTACTTCGGATCTTGTCAAGAAGATTCTTAGAAGTCTTCCTGTCAGATAGAGACCCGAAGTAACTACTATTCAAGAAGCTAAAGACTTAAACACGTTAAGTCTTGTTAGCAATCTCCAAAATCTTGAAATTGAGTTAAACATAGATGAGCATGAAAATCAAGTTAAAACCTTGACTTTAAATTCTATTAGGAGATTTAAGAAATCTTCTCAAACTAAAAAGCTCAAAGAAGCCACTAGTGATGAAACTTCTAATGAAGAATTTGATGATGTTAAACTAGCTTTTATCATCAAAAGATTTTAACACTTGGCTAGGAAGAAAAATAGATTCTCTGGTAAGAGAGATGGCTTCAAAGGGTCAAGTTCTAAGAGTAAAGATTGAGATGGTTGTTACAACTGCAAGAAGACTGATCACTTTATTGTTGAATGTCCCGAGCTTCATAAAGACAAAAGCATAAAGGAAAGCTTCCACAAGAACAACTTCAGAAGCAAGTTCAAGAAAAAAAGCAACATGGGAAGAACTTGACAATGAAGGAGAAGATGGAAAAGCTAATCTCACTTTGATGACTTCAACTTTTTCAGATTCGGAATCTGAAGCTGCTTCTGGCTCAAAGTCAAAAGACACGGAACATGTACTTTCCAAACGCTCTATCTGATTTGAGTACTCTTTGTCATGATTTTATGGAAAGATGCCAACAGAAAGCCATACATGTGAAAATGCTAATAAATCAATATGATCTTTTAAAAGATGATCTCAAACTTTCTAAAGAAAAAATTAAAAAACTTGAGAAATATCAAATTGCTTTAACACAAGACATGTCTGATAAACCTCTAGATAAAAATGAATTAGCTCTTTAAGATTTTATTATATCTAGGTTTGAAAGAACCAAACTTGCTTCCATGATCTATGAAGTAAGTAAGAGCAAAGGAGAAGGTCTTAGATTCCATCAAAAATCTTATAATCCAAGGTATAATGTTTTGGTAAAACCATAAGACCCTTCTTCTTCAAGTACTGCTCAAAAGGGGCTAAATGCTTACTTTATGCCTACTACTGAAAATGGTAAAATTCTGAACCAATCAGAACCTGTGACAGATAACTCTCAAGTTATGAAGGAATCAAGATCTCAGACTCAAGGGTCAAAGGTTCCAAGTAAGTTAGAACCTAAGACTATCAAGTCAAAGGTTTCGAAGAACTCAGAACTCAAGACTGTTGTCTCTGAGGTTTTAAGAGGCTTAGAAGTTGAGGTCAAAACTTATCCAAGACAAAATATTTATAAACAAAAAGTCTAGAATGAGTTTAGATCTTACTATAAGGCTAAGGCACAAAGCAAAAAGAATTCATGTAAAACTATCCTCAAAGGATCCATAAGAGTATGAATACCAAAGAATGAGATGGTTTTGATGCACATATGCTTAAAGGAAAGAACAAAGTGAAGGTGGAGAAAAACACAAGAAAGGGGGTTTGAATTGGGTTTTTATAAAAGTAAAGTTTTTCGACCTTTTACACAAAAGTTGTCAAGAGAATGAAGATAAAGAGACACAAATATTTTATCCTGGTTCATTATTAACAAAGTTACTCCAGTCCATCCGCCAAGATGATTTCGCCTTCAAAAAGAACTTAATCCACTAATCTTAAAAGGTTACAACAAGTTCGTCTAAGTGTTTAGAAAAACACTTTAGCCCTCTCAAGTCTACAGACTAACACTTATTCACTTGAGGAAAAATAACTTCAAAGAAGATATAGAAAGATGTTTACAATAATGTTTCTGTAAAGCAAATGAAACAATATTAAGAACAAGGTTTTTACACAAATATGAGCAACAACTCTTGTGTATAGATTTTAGATTGTGTGTGTTTCTCTTCTTTTTGGTGTATATCATTGTATATTGCAAAAAGAAGTGATCTTTTTTTATAGCTGGATGTTTGAACCTAGAGGGGTATATTCGTAACTATTCAAGCCAGTTGTTACAATGATAACATTGGACCCGTGAGAGATAGTAGTAGAAAATTCTCACTATAATCAATACAACAGTACTGACTAAAATTAAGTTTATACCAATATAGGAATGTCTACATGTACGGATACTTTCATCACACGTTTCTGTCTTGTCAATATCTTATGATCAGCTTTATCTGATAAGACCAAAGGATGAAGGATTGAGTGATATCAGAGTTTTCAGTGTCTTTAAAATCTTTAGAAGTGTTGTCTTCAGAATCTTTAGAATACATTCATCAGAACCTTGTCTTCAGGGTTTTCAGAACATTTCATCAGAGCTGGAAGCAAAGATTTTTCTTAGAAGCACAAATCTTTCTTTTTCTTCAGAGGCATTCAACATTCATCAGAACTGTCGATGTTTCTTTAGAAAAACACAAAGTAGATTTCTTGAGGCATGCAAGAGAATTTGATTTATAATACTTGAGAGTTATCCAAAATCAGTTTTCACTAAACAACTGCATACTTTAAGAAATTTATTAGAGTACATAATTGTTACATAAAAGTTATGTGTATTGTTATCTGTAATACCCCAAATTTTGCCCTGAGATTTAATATTTTCATTTTTGCATCCCATTTTATTTTGCATTGCATTTTAGCTAACCACTAACAAGTTTGTGTAGTTGGTTGATTTTTGCAGAAAATAATCATGTGGCGCGCTCTCTAGTGTATGAGGGGTAAAATGGTCATTTGTTCGCAGTCGGCTGTCAATTTATGAATATGAGTTGTAGTCAAGGAATTTGAGCCGTTTGAATCCGTTGATGTGAATCGGGGCCGAGGTGTAGTTGGAATGGTTTGATTGTGGAGGATTTGAGTTGTTCAAGTTAAATCGATTCAAGTTATTGGATTGAGGTTAGCCGGAGAAACATGTTCACTCGAGTTTAATTGAACAGTTTGGATTTACTCGGACAAGATTCTTTCGTTTGAATTGTCGGAGGGATGGATCGGAAGTTGTGTCGGAGCCAAGATTAGTCGGATAAATTGGATGAATCTGGAATTAAAAAATATAGAATTTTAGTGGTGTTTCTCATCTCATTTTAAAATCAAAGATAACAAAAATAATTTTATGTCGTTTGAATTTTTTTTTATTTCAACTTTAAATCATTTTAGTTCATGTTTTCAATTTTGTTTTCATTTCATTTTTAAATCAATATCATTTTTAAACATTACTCTCATTTCATTTTTTAGACAACTTTTTTTATTCTCCTTTCATTTTCAAATTGACTTTATTTCATTATTGTTTTCATTTCATTCTATAAAAAAAACAAAAACATGCGTTTTTTAATAATAACTTTTCATTCCACTTTGTAACAATGTCTTTTATTTCATTTTTTTATAATAATAATATTATTTCATTAATTTAAATAATTTTATTACAATGTCTAAAATAAATAAAATTACAAAAAAAATAAATTACATTTTTTTCAAAGAAATTCCTAATTATCCTAATTGGCTTCGTCCCGATTCCGAGCTTCCGGTCATTTCTTTCGAACCTGCAAGTCAAAAAACAAACAAACAATTTTATCGATTAGTTTTTTCCGATACCCAGAGAATATTCATCATTGGGTATATCGGGAGGGTAATGGATTGTTCCGAAGCCAACTCCCGACTTTATTTCTCGACCTCGGTAAATCCGGTAATAATCTGTTTAATTCAAGGCATCCGAGAAAGAGAGAGAGAGATATAAAAAGTTGCTTCCGAAAAAGTGATTATTCGAAAAGTGCTTTAAAAAGCACTTATTCAAAAATTGATTTTTTAGCCAAACAGCCCATAAACACAATCCCAAAAGAAGTGCTAAATCCAACGGATCAAAAACAAGTAGCAGAATCCTGAAATTCCTGCAAACAAACAGCCAAATTGTAACAAGTTCACATCAAAGCGTAACAACTTGTTAGAACACAGATTGATTCTTAATAATAACTCTTTGTTTTGATGATAACTGTTAGGAAATTTATATTTAAGAATTATATACTCTAAAATTTGTTTGAGAGTTTTACTGCAGATTGAAATAATATTAACTCTCTAGAAGCAAATCTGTTTTGGATACAAGAAGTTATTCTGACTCTGAAGCGCCAGATGCACCTTACAGAAGAATCTGTTTGCTCCTTACAGAAGATCCTGAGCGTAGTCTCCATAAGGATCTGAAGCAAGAAGCTCTAGAACATTCTGAGTCAGAAGCATCTGAAGATAATCAGAAGCATCTGAAGCTGAAGTATCTGAAGCATAGAAGAATATTGATTGAAGAGTTTCTCAAAGCATTAGTCTACAAAAGTTTTTGAAAGTACCAACGCTGCCAAGTACTGAAGTTCTGTGTCAAAATGCTCTGATGATCAACACGCTGAAAGCACACATGCTGCAGAAGACTCTGATACAGCATAGTTCTGATTTTCATTAGAAGACTCTGATCCATTCAGACTCTGAAGAACTTGCTGAAAACTGAAGAAGTAATTTTCAAGAATATATCCGTTGGAGCTATTCAACGTCTCTTTCCTCATTTGTGCTAGACACACTTACACAGACAAAAAGGATTTTTCTGTGCCATCTACTTCTAGGAAAGGTCACTTGATGTGAAGACAAAAAGGCTCAGACCTTTTGGGACTCTCTTTTCAACGCTCAGCTTGCTTGGATCAGCTGCCTATAAAAGGAGAACTTCACTACATTCTTCAGTTACACACTTTGCTGAAAAGAAATCAATATATTCTAAAGCTCTCATTTATTCTTATTCTTCATAGAATCTCATTGTACTTAAACTTAAGAGAAAAATCACTGTTGTGATAAAAGCTTTTTAGAAGCATTAAAACTCTTGTATTTAATTTACATTGATTGTAAAGGATATTCCTTAAGAGGATTCAGTTGGAATCAGTAGCTCTTGAGAAGACTAAGAACTGTTGTTCTTAGGTGATACTATTGTAATCAGTTTGATTTAATAGTGGATTAAGTCCTTGTTGAGAAAGGCAAATCACTCTAGGAAGGGTGGACTGGAGTAGTTGTTTTAACGAACCAGGATAAAAATAATTGTGTGATTATTTTCTAGTCTTAATTTTTCATACTTATTCAACCCCCCCCCCCTTCTAAGTATTATCTCACCTTCAGTTGGTATCAGAGCCTGGTTCTGAGTGTGCTATCACTTAACAGTGTTAGTAAAGATCCAGAGAGATATACTTTGATATATATATTTATTTGTTATCATGGTTGATAATTCAATGTCAAATATTAACAATAAATATGAAGAGAGGGATAGGATCAGCACCAAACCCCCAATGTTTGATGGGGAGAAATTTGACTACTGGAAAGACAGAATTGAGAGTTTTTTCCTAGGATATGATGCTGATCTATGGGATCTTGTCATAGATGGATATGTACATCCCACAGATGAGGATGGCAAAAAGATTGACAGAAAATCTATGACAGATGCTCAGAAGAAAGACTTCAGAAATTACCACAAAGCCAGGACTATACTACTGAATGCTATTTCACATACAGAGTATGAGAAAATTACAAACAGGGAGACTGCTTTTGATATGTTTGAATCCCTTAAAATGACTCATGAGGGAAATTCTCAAGTTAAGGAGACAAAAACTCTGGCTCTGATCCAGAAGTATGAGGCTTTCAAAATGGAAGACTCTGAATCTGTTGAAGCCATGTTCTCCAGATTCCAGATACTCACTGCTGGGCTAAAAGTTCTGGACAAGGGATATTCTACGTCAGATCATGTAAAGAAAATCATCAGAAGTCTGCCTATCAGATGGAGACCAATGGTGACTGCCCTGAAGATGGCCAAAGATCTGAACAAGATCTCTCTAGAAGAACTCATCAGCTCACTAAGGAGCCATGAGATTGAGCTTGAGGAAGATGAACCTCAGAAGAAAGATAAAGGTAAATCTGTAGCATTAAAATCTAACAAAACTGCTAAAGCTTTGCAGGTCATTCAAGAAAGCTATGAAGAATCTTCTTCTGAAGAAGAAGATGAGTTATCCATGCTGTCCAGAAGGATTAACAAACTCTGGAAGCACAAGGGAAAGAAGTTCAACAACTTCAGAAGATCTGATAACAGAAAGGAATCTTCTAGTCACAAAAGATCTGCCAAGAAAGAAGTTGTGTGCTATGAGTGCAAAGAACCTGGGCACTACAAAAATGATTGCCCCAAACTTCAGAAGGAAAAACCCAAGAAGAAGTTCAACAAAAAGAAGAAGGTTCTGATGGCAACATGGGATGACTCAGATGAGTGTGAATCATCTTCTGAATCAGAAGAAGAATGTGCAAACGTTGCACTGATGGACAGGACAGAGGATCAAGAGGAAGGTACCTCAGGATATGAATCAGAATCTGAATCTGATGATGATGCAGAAGAGGTAATGGCTAAACTTACCAAAGAAGAACTCATTAAAGTTTTAACAGAAGTTCTTAAAAGTTATAACAACATCAAACTCAAATACAAGAAGCTGAAAAGCAATCTTGAATCTGAAATTGATCTTCTGAAAACTGAACTTGTTGAGCAAAAAGAAATAAATTTGAAAATCAAAAATGACTTTGAAAGAACTCAACAAGAATCTGAATCTGAGACTAAGTCATGTGAAAATATTTTAGAAAAATATGACTCTAGCTTTCAGAGATTTCTCACTAAGAGCATAGACAGAAGCAAGATGGCTTCCATGATCTATGGTGTTAGTGGAAACAACAGAAGAGGCATTGGATATGAGTCTTCATCTGGAAGCAATCCAAAACCTGTTGACAAACTTTTCATCAGGAAGACACCTCTGTATTCTCAATTCAAATTTGGTCACTTGAATGACATTAAACACACAAGCTCTGAGAAGAGTACTTATGTGTTTAAACCTAAGGCAAGTCAGAATAAACATTATGTTGCAAAACAGAAGTTTAGACAAACCTACAAACCAACTAACCCCAAAAGACCCAAGAAGATCTGGGTACCTAAAAACAAAATAATTCCTGTTGCAGATGTTCTTAGCAGCAAGGTCAGGACACCAATCATGGTACCTGGACTCTGGATGCTCACGACACATGACAGGAGAAAAGTCTATGTTCCAAAGCCTGGAACTTAGATCTGGAGGTGACGTGAAGTTTGGAGGGAACCAGAAGGGCAAGATCATTGGATCTGGCACCATTGGAAATGGTAAACTTCCCTCTATTACTAATGTTTTACTTGTTGAAGGGTTAAAGCATAACTTATTGTCCATAAGTCAATTAAGTGACAATGGTTATGATATAACTTTTAATCAAAAATGTTGTAAAGCTAAGGATGGCTCTATCCTATTTAGTGGTAAGAGGAAAAACAACATTTATAAAATAAATCTTTCAGAACTTAAAGTTCAAAATGTTAAATGCCTCTTGTCTGTTAATGAAGAGCAATGGGTCTGGCACAGAAGATTGGGCCATATTAATATGAGACGTATATCTCAGATTAATAAACTTAATCTTGTCAGAGGACTCCCTAATCTGAAGTTCACTTCAGATGCTCTTTGTGAAGCATGCCAGAAAGGGAAGTTTTCAAAAATATCTTTCAAATCAAAAAATGTTGTTTCTACTTCTAAACCATTAGAACTACTTTATATTGATCTGTTTGGACCAGTGAAAACTGCATCCATCAGAGGCAAGAAGTATGGATTGGTCATTGTTGATGACTTTAGCAGATGGACATGGGTAAAGTTCTTGAAACACAAGGATGAGTCACATTCTGTGTTCTTTGACTTCTGCAAGCAAGTCCAAAATGAAAAGAATTTCAAAATTATAAAAGTCAGAAGTGATCATGGTGGTGAATTTGAAAATAAATATTTTGAAAAATATTTTTCTGAAAATGGCATTGCTCATGATTTTTCCTGTCCTAGAACTCCTCAACAGAATGGGGTTGTAGAAAGGAAAAACAGAACTTTGCAAGAAATGCCCAGAACCATGATCAATGAGACAAATCTGGCAAAACATTTTTGGGCAGAAGCAATCAATACAGCATGCTACATTCAGAACAGAGTGTCTGTTAGACCTCTTCTGAAGAAGACTCCTTATGAATTGTGGAAGAACAAAAAGCCCAACATTTCATATTTTCATCCTTTTGGATGTATTTGTTATATGTTAAACACTAAGGAAAATCTGAGCAAGTTTGATTCCAAAGCACATAAGTGTTTCATGCTTGGATATTCTGAACGCTCTAAAGGCTACAGAGTATACAACACTGAGACACAGATTGTGGAAGAATCCATTCATGTCAGATTTGATGATAAGCTTGGCTCTGAAAAGCCAAAGCAGGTTGATAACTCTGCAGATAGGGAAGTAGTCTTTATTGACTCTGAAGTTCCAGAAGCAGACAAACTTCAAGTAAAGGAACCAGAAGCAACTTCAGATGCTACTCCCCTAACTTCTCAGATGAATAATCTAAAAATTTATGAAAAGTCAACTATCAGAGGATCATCATCCAGAATTAAAGCTTCTCATCCAGAGGATGTCATTATTGGAAAGAAGGATGATCCCATCAGAACAAGATCATTTCTAAGATCATCTGAAGCATCACTTTTTGGACTAGTGTAAGAAATTGAACCATCTTCTGTAGAGGAAGCTCTGCAAGACAATGATTGGATTATTGCCATGCAAGAAGAGCTAAACCAATTCAGCAGAAATGATGTATGAGATCTAGTTCAAAGACCTCAAGGATTCAATATTATTGGTACAAAATGGGTCTTCAGAAATAAGCTAAATGAGAAAGGAGAAGTTGAGAGGAATAAGGCAAGGTTGGTTGCTCAAGGGTACAGTCAGCAAGAAGGTATTGATTACACTGAGACATATGCTCCAGTGGCAAGGTTAGAATCTATACGTCTTCTTATTTCCTTTGCTGCACAGAATAACATCACTCTGTATCAGATGGATGTTAAAAGTGCCTTTCTTAATGGTATTATAGAAGAAGAAGTTTATGTCCACCAACCTCCTGGTTTTGAAAATGAAAAATTTCCAGATCATGTTTTCAAATTAAAGAAATCTCTATATGGATTAAAACAAGCTCCCAGAGCTTGGTATGAGAGATTGAGTAATTTTCTTCTGGAGAAGAATTTCATCAGAGGCAAAGTGGATACAACTTTATTCTGTAAAACTATAAAGAAAGATCTTCTAATTTGCCAAATTTATGTAGATGATATTATTTTTGGATCAACAAATATTATGCTTGGAAAGGAGTTTGCTACATGTATGCAGGCAGAATTTGAAATGAGCATGATGGGAGAACTCAGATTCTTTTTAGGAATCCAAGTTAATCAAACTCCAGAGTGCACCTACATACATCAGACAAAGTATGTTAAAGAACTTCTGAAGAAATTCAACATGTCTGACAGCAAGCTGACAAAGACTCCAATGCATCCTACTAGCTCACTTGGCAAAGAAGAGGTAAGTAAGAAAGTAGACCAGAAGCTCTACAGAGGTATGATTGGCTCTCTTCTTTATCTTACTGCTTCTAGACCAGACATATTATTCAGTGTTTGTCTGTGTGCTAGATTCCAATCAGATCCTAGAGAATCACACTTGACAGCTGTCAAGAGGATTCTAAGGTATCTGAAAGGTACTTCTAATGTGGGTTTGTGTTACAGAAAATCTGATGATTTCAAATTAGTTGGATTCTGTGATGCTGACTATGCTGGAGACAGAGTGGAAAGAAAAGTACTTCTGGAAGTTGTCAATTTCTAGGAAGAAATCTAATCTCCTGGTACAGCAAGAAGCAACCCACAATTGCACTTTCAACCACAGAGGCTGAATACATTGCTGCTGCTGGATGTAGCACGCAGATGCTCTGGATGAAAAGTCAACTAGAAGATTATCAAATTTTTGAGAGTAACATTTCTATCTTTTGTGATAATACTTCTACTATATGTTTGTCCAAGAATCCCATTTTACATTCTAAGGCAAAACATATAGAAATTAAGCATCATTTCATCAGAGACTATGTTCAGAAGGGAATCATAAATTTAGCCTTTGTTGATACAGATCATCAATGGGCAGATATTTTTACAAAACCCCTTGTTGAAGATAGATTCAATTTTATTCTAAAAAATATTGGTATGGATTTTTGTCCAGAATGATATTTATCAGAAGCAAATTGTCACAGATGCAAAAATGCTTAATTCATCTGAAGTATTTCTTCTGTTTATCTATTCTATTCTGATTAATATTTCTGATGTGAAACTCTGAACTAACCATCTTTAGAAGATTTGAACGTTGGCTAACGTTTCATTTCTTGAGAGAATTCAGAACAGCATGCAAGTAAACACGTGTCACACAAAATCTGAAGAGGTGGCGTGTACATAACTGAAGAGACGTTTGAGGTGAAATTTGAATAGTAAATATCTTGGTTTCCCCCCCCCCCCCCCCCAAATTGTCAGAAGCATTTATTGTTTGAAATGATTTTATTCTCTTCATTTAATGCTTGCTCAAACGTGTGTTTTTATGACTTTTGATGTGCCTGAGTGTTTAGTATAAATACTTGTTGTGTATTCACTTTCACACTTTTCACTCTCAGAATTTACATGCGTTTTCATCTCTTGTTCTCTCTGCATAAAAACTCAAAACCTAAGTGTTTGAAAAAGCATACTTCAATGGCGTCTTCTTCATCAACAACTGCTCAGTTTCAATCTACAATGGCTGCTGTGACTTCAGATAACTTAGGTGTTGCTCCATATTCTCCTCCCAAGAGAACTCTTCTCACACCTATTGATAAACTAGAAGTGTTGTGTGAATCTATGGTTGAATTTGATTCTCTGGATGACAATGGGTTTGATTTTCGCTCCATTGTTAGAGCTCAAGGATGGGTGAAATACTTTGATAGGTTGTTTGGACCAGTTTACCCTCTACTTGTGAAGGAATTCTAGATTCATGCATCTGTGTATCCCAAGTTTATTTTATCATCTGTGCTGGGAAAAGAGATTATCACACAGAGGATCTGATAAGAAGATTAATTGGTTATGAAGAAACAGATGGTGTTTCCCACCTGCCAGCTGGGTGTGTGGATATGGAAGAGGTTTATGAGGAAGTTATGACTGCTGGACAAGCTTCTAACAGATTCAAAGATCTGAAGCCTGATTACAAGATCTAGGCCAAGATCTTCATGGGATGCATACATCACAGGAAGTCAACAAATTCCCCAGATTATGTCAACAATGAACAGATCTATTTTATGTACTGCCTTAGTCAGAGCAACAAGGTAGATCTTCCTTACATTCTGTTCATGCATCTGTGGAATCACATCAATGCATCTAGAGAATCTGTAAAAGAAAAAGACCAGAAGATCAGGACTTAGATCCCATTTGGAAGGTTGATCTCAGATCTTCTCACTGAAAATGGTTTGGTGGCTGCTCTGTATGATGCTGGGGTTACCGAGGAATTAGAGTTCATTATGGGAAAGCCTCTGAACGCTAAAAGTCTTCTGAGACTCAAGATTATGGATGAACTCACTACTACTCCAAAGAGGTTAAATATGTCTGATTTGAATAAGAGGGTTCCAGTATCTGATTTTCCTCTATTCTTTGCTGAAGAACCTAGACATATAGTACTGATGTATATAGAGGAATGCAAAAAGGAAGGAGTAATTGTTCCAGCAAATGTGTTTCAGCTTGTCAAACAACCACTACCAGATGCAAGAGAAGAAGAAGAAGTACCACTTCATAGGAAAAGGACTCAGCCTGCAGCAGAATCTGAACCTGTCCAGAAGAAGGCTAAGATTGCTGAGAAACCCAAGAATCTCTTAAAGAGAAAGGATTCTGAAGAAGCTGCCTCTGCATCTGCCAAGAGGATTAAACTAAAAGGTACTAAGACTTCTGTTATTTCTAAAAATGTTGTTATTAATGATTCAACTATTAAGTCTGTTCCCAAACCACCTGTTACTCAAACAACTTCTGTTGCTGCCCCTAGCTCTGTCTCACCTCAAAAACAAAACACTACTTCTGTATCAAAAACACCTCAACCCAAAATACACATCAAACACTTCATTCCACGTCCATCACCAACAGATTCATAACCAACAGAACCACAACCATCAGAACTACAACAACCTTCTGATAAACAAAACTCTGATCAACCAAAAACTTCTGAACATCCAGAAAACCAAACCACAGAAGATCAACCAGAAAAAGACTCTGTCATACCACCATCAAATACTCCATCTTCTGAACCTGTTGCACCTGTTACTTCTGAACCCCCAAAAGTAACTTCTGCTTCTATTTCATCAGAACCACCATCCCAACAATCTGATACTCCTTCAGAACCTTCTCATATCCCTGAGACAGAAGTTCTTGATATCACTCCATTAAAAACAGTGTTTCAAGTTTCTTCTACCTCTTGTACACCTACAACATCCTCCAACTCATCAGAATCAGAAATTCATCCAGATTTTCTAATTTCTCCATCTGACAAATACCCTGTACATGAACCTGAACCTGAATCAACCATACTTGCTAAAACTCCCATTTCAGACCCTTTGCCTCCACCTGCACCATCTTCTGAGATGATTGTTCCCACTTCTAATCCATCATCATCTGGTATATCTTGTGCCCAAGTGTCTTCTCTTTATCATAATTTATCTTATGGTTTCAAACTGAAAGATTTTTATGATAGAGTTGAACCTTCTGAACCCCTGAAACCTCTGAAACCAAAACTCAGACAGGCTCTTCCATCTGTAATCCTTTCATATATTCAATCTATGAGCAATGAAGGATCCTTAGCAACAATATCTGCTACATCTGGTAAAGCTGTTGTTTCAGCTCTGCAACCTGCATCTGATAACAAAGTTGCATCTGATAAACCATCAACCTCTGCTTTCATACCATACTCTAATGAATCCTTTGATGTTGTTTACCCACGCATAAGACCACAACCTAATCTGCTTAATGCTTTAAACAGATCCTTACCTCAAAAACCAGAGATTCCTTTCATTCCATATTATCCCCCTCCTCTGATTTCCATCCAAAAATCACTGATACCACCAACTCCCAAACCTAAACATATGACTCTGGAAACCTTGCTTAAACCACCACCCAGACTTAATATTGATCATTTATTTCAAACGTTTTTGCAAGAAATACAGATGTCTTTAGGTACTGTTCAGAAAAGATGCTCTGAAACTATGGATGCAAATGAAACTGACATCATCTGGAAAGGATTCATCAATAGATTCAACACTGTAGCTTCCAATCTGAAGAACATCTGTTCTGATGATGCAAAGCTCAGAGCTGAAAGAATTCAATTCTGGATTGTCAACAAGACTGAACCTCTGCTTTGTTTGGATGCTCCTCCTCCTCCACCAGAACCAACTGCCAATGTATTGACTATGACTCTGGTAGAACCCTCTTCAGGATCTCCAGAACCTATGGCAATTGACTCTGTTCAGGCTGCAGAACCTCCATCTTCTTCATCAGAGATAAAGACAGAACATCCAGATTTTGGAGACAAGATTGCTGCTCTGGAGGCTGGTCAATCTGAAATAAAATCTTGGATGGCGAAGCAAGACAAGAAATCTGAGGACATGACAGAATGGATGTCAAAACAAGATGAGAAGAATGAGACAATGACTAAGTGGATGTCAAAGCAAGAGCAATCATCATCTGAGATCACAGACCTATTGAAGATGCTTTTGTCAAAACACTCTTAGATTTTTTTTCTCATGTTTGTGCATCTGTTATTTTGCATCTGAATTTTATTGTTATATCTTCTGATATTTACCAATGTACTCTTGCTCTGTTTTGATTAAATGAATCAGTTTTTCTCCATTGAATTATCTATTTATTGTTCCTTTTATTTGTCTTTATTAAAAGTTTTTACTTTTTGCTTATGACAAAAAAGGGGGAGAAAATAAAGATCTGAACTGTTTAATATAACTTCACTAGAATGAATCTTCAGACATATCTATTCTATCTAATATTTAAATTGATCATTTCAGAACATTTGATAAGAACACTCTATAAAAGAATCTCTGAGTTTCTCAGATCATTTGATTTTTTATCAAACTCTGAATCTTATATCTGTAAGATATTCTGACCCTAAACTATTACAAAGACAAACAAGATCTGACTCTGAAGATTACTCAAGATAAAAGGGAAGTTTCTATTCCTTTTTCATATTTAACTCAGGGGGAGATTCATCATCTCAGGGGGAGTTATAATTCTTTATGTTCAGTTAAATAAAATTTCTGATACTTTTTGTCATCATCAAAAAGGGGGAGATTGTTAGAACACAGATTGGTTCTTAATAATAACTCTTTGTTTTGATGATAACTGTTAGGAAATTTATATTTAAGAATTATATACTCTAAAATTTGTTTGAGAGTTTTACTGCAGATTGAAATAATATTAACTCTCTAGAAGCAAATCTGTTTTGGATACAAGAAGTTATTCTGACTCTGAAGCGCCAGATGCACCTTACAGAAGAATTTGTTTGCTCCTTACAGAAGATCCTGAGCGTAGTCTCCAGAAGGATCTGAAGCAAGAAGCTCCAGAACATTCTGAGTCAGAAGCATCTGAAGATAATCAGAAGCATCTGAAGCTGAAGCATCTGAAGCATAGAAGAATATTGATTGAAGAGTTTCTCAAAGCATTAGTCTACAGAAGTTTTTGAAAGTACCAACGCTGCCAAGTACTGAAGTTCTGTGTCAAAATGCTCTGATGATCAACACGCTGAAAGCACACATGCTGCAGAAGACTCTGATACAGCATAGTTCTGATTTTCATTAGAAGACTCTGATCCATTAAGACTCTGAAGAACTTGCTGAAAACTGAAGAAGTAATTTTCAAGAATATATCCGTTGGAGCTATTCAACGTCTCTTTCCTCATTTGTGCTAGACACACTTACACAGACAAAAAGGATTTTTCTATGCCATCTACTTCTAGGAAAGGTCACTTGATGTGAAGACAAAAAGGCTCAGACCTTTTGGGACTCTCTTTTCAAAGCTCAGCTTGCTTGGATCAGCTGTCTATAAAAGGAGAACTTCACTACATTCTTCAGTTACACACTTTGCTGAAAAGAAATCAATATATTCTAAAGCTCTCATTTATTCTTATTCTTCATAGAATCTCATTGTACTTAAACTTAAGAGAAAAATCACTGTTGTGATAAAAGCTTTTTAGAAGCATTAAAACTCTTGTATTTAATTTACATTGATTGTAAAGGATATTCCTTAAGAGGATTCAGTTGGAATCAGTAGCTCTTGAGAAGACTAAGAACTGTTGTTCTTAGGTGATACTATTGTAATCAGTTTGATTTAATAGTGGATTAAGTCCTTGTTGAGAAAGGCAAATCACTCTAGGAAGGGTGGACTGGAGTAGTTGTTTTAACGAACCAGGATAAAAATGATTGTGTGATTATTTTCTAGTCTTAATTTTTCATACTTATTCAACCCCCCCCCCCCCTTCTAAGTATTATCTCACCTTCACAACTTAGCAACAACTTTCCGGAAAATCATCCAACCAACTCAACAGCAACAATCAAGTCAAAAAGCCCAAAATCAACGCAGCAAATTTTGGGAGCAACATCATCGCAACAAACGCGTTCAAACTCATCCTGAAAAACCTCCGTTAAAAACACACAAACCTAACAACGGATCCAGCCCAGAAAAAATCACTATATGAACATCAACATTCATCAGTTGGGGGGGACGAAAAAACCTAGAAGGAAGAAAACCCACTGCGGCGAAAACCATCCATCCGGAAGTCGCCGGAAAACAATCGGACTCAGGGAAACTGAGTTTCCTCATCATCGTCCCACAAATCGCCTCAAAACGAACCCAGAAAGAGGAGAAAGCCGACAACGCAAAGAAAACACCAATTGCGGCATTCATAAAATCATCATCAGAAAATCCCATCGAACTCAGAGTTACCTCATTATCGTTCATCATTCTACGTTACCAGATCCGTCGCTTCTAACCTCAAGAGAGGTGAGCAGCAAACTTTGACGAATTTGATTTTATTTTGCAGGCGTTAAGAAGAAGAAGAGGAGTCGAGCATAAGAAGAACGGATACGAAGACATGCAAGCGGAAATGAAGCTCCATCGAGCTCCGTCCATGGCGTCCATGGCGGCTGTAAGAGAAGAGAGAATGGGGTTGTGTGAAAACCCTAAGAGAAGCAAGAATGGATGCCACGCATAACACTCCACCCTCCTTATTCTTTTCTTTATTTATCATATTATTGTTTTATTTTTATTATTTTATTATGTTGATATTTGTAATTTGTTTTTCTAATAAACCCCAAATCAAAAAAATAACCAAAAGTCATTCAAAAATAAGAAAAACATTTTAAAACTAAAGCATTTTTTTTAAAATTAAAAGATCATTTTCGTAAAGCAAAAACTGTTTTTTAATAAAAACTTAATTCAAAATATTGGTTTTGGATTAAATTTTTTTAAAACTTAGCGTTAGAGTTAAAACATTTTTTTACATTAAAACTAAAACATTTCTTAAACAAGTTTTTTAAGTAGAAAAATTAAAAATTAAAATAATTTCTACTTTTAAACGCAAAAATTAACTTTTCCCTTTAAATAAAATTCAAAAATAAAACTCTTGATGCAGCCGTCTCAATTTCTGTCTAACCCTCATCATCTTGTTCGTTTCAGCTTATTAATATTTCATTTGCTCGTATTATCATTTTTCAATTGTAATTTGTTCTTATTACAACCGAAAATGACAAAGCAAGAACAAATAGCTGCCATCGTCGCAGTTATTTGTTCTTGCTTTGTTATTTTCGGTTGTAATTTTTGCGAGGTCATTGTCGCAGTTATTTATTCTTGCATTTTTGAGATTTGTAATTTACGCGAGTGATCGTCGTGATGATTTTTGCTTTACCGCTTTCCTTATTTTCGTACTTTAACTCTGCCATGATAACTCTTCATCATTTGCATCATTTGTCGTTAGCGTCCCTCCGAAGGATTAGGTCTAACAGTTTGACCGCCGAGTAAATAGTCTTAACCTTTGACATGTTTCAAAACCCTAATTTGCCTAGTTGTCTCACCGTGAACGAAGATACCCTTTACCTTAGCATTAGGTCAAAGAGTCGTCGTACTCTGTTTTAGGGTTTCCCTCCGTGGAACATTTAGTTAACCCTAATTTCAATTCAACTGTTTCAATGTAGAAATAGGAGTCGCCGAACTCCACGTAAGCGTTTCCTTAAGAAATGCTTACTCCCCATTGAAACCTTGACCACAGTCAAGAAATTTCTAACCTCCCTTTCGAGGGGAACTACGATTACTCTTATTCCATTCCCTACCTCGGATACGTAGGCACAAGATGTGAATCTTGTCGAGTAAACTTAGGACTAACCCTTAGGTATTTCTTTTCACTTTCTAACCATAGCTCAGTATATATCTTAAAGCAAATAAATAAAGCAAATAGTAAAATTTAAACAAAAGGTTCCTGTAGAGTACTATAGAAGTTTAGAGTGCTAATACCTTCCCTAAGTTTAACCAACCCCTTACCTAGGTCTCTCCCCGCATTGTTTACGATGCAAAAATTAGGTTTTTCTTCTTTTGACCTTTTCCTTCGGATAAATCAAAGTCAGTTGTGAATCAAAGATTTGCGATTCAAACTAATTAATAGTTTGATATCCTATTCTAACCGCAACAGAAAATGGCGACTTCACTGGGGAAAGCCATAATTCTTAAGGGTTACCCCTACTTTGTTTATTGTATGCTATCTATTTTATTATTTATTTGTTTGTATATATAATTGCATTGTACCTTGCTTGGGGTATCTATCTTTGTTGTGAGATAAGTCCTACACCCGGACTTGAGTGACATTATTATAGGAAGGTGATATATTCAATGAGGCTTATAGTGAGTGAGTCCCGACCAAGCTGACTTGAGAATCACCGCTCAGTTGAGACCCTTTCGAAAATGGTTCGGTTGAACGAGTAGTCGTGAAAACTTTTACTATTGTCGATTGGAGTCTGTCATGCTGGGGACCGTAGTACCTTAACACCACCTTGGCCTTATATAGGACGTAGTGCGGGAACTATGAGGGAGTAGTCCCAAAATAGTTGCTACGCGATACTACACTCAAAAGAGGTTCTCTTGAGAATATTATTAACCACCGAGTCAGTCGGGAAATTAATAATATCCGGAAGATGGACTGATGACTTTGGGCACCTCTTTAGAATCCTTGTTCTGCAGGTACAATTAACCCTATAGTACATACGTTTTGGGGATGGGTAGACCTTAACTCCGTTCATATACCTTTAACCTATGACTTGTGTATATTTGTGCATTGCATTCATAAAGCATCACATGGCATTACATTTCATGGAATTCAAACTTTATTTATGAATATTGAAGGATACCATGGATTAAAATAGGAAAATACTTTGAAATATTCTTTTAAGGGTCTTAAGTTGGATGACCTAAGGAAGTTAGGAGCTTTGGTTCAAGATCAAGAAGGATTCAGAAACAAGTATGGAAGGTCGTTATCTTTGTTGAAGCTTCAAGTAGACAAAGGACTTCTCTCTGCTTTGTTACAGTTCTAGGATCCATATTATCTTTGCTTTACGTTCCCCGAGTATCAGCTCTTGCATACCCTAGAAGAGTACTCTTAATTGGTAGGGTTACCTATGTTGGATGGATCTCATTTCCCTTTTCTTGGAGGTGAACCCTAAAGAACAAGACATTGCTAAAGTCATATGTTCAAAGTTATCAGACATCAAGGACATTAATCACCAACAGTTGTGGAGACTTTTCCAACGTACCCTTGCTTGGTTTTAATAGAGGATTTATTTTCCTCCGGCTCTCGATCTAGCTTTTGAAGATAGGCTCATCCTCGAAATGGCCCAGCTAGAAGAGCAGATCAAGGAGCAGAATACGAAGCTTCCTTAGGGCTTTACTAGCTTTTATTTAGCTACTTTTGTTAAGACTTTCTTTTAAAGAATATTCATTTGTAATCCATTTTCAAAAATAATAAAATCCCTTTGGTATTCCGTGATATTCGTAAATATTTGAATTCCATGAAATCTTTCATTTGCATTTTGCATTTTAGCATCATATTTTTGCATTGCATGTGTCTCCCGTTTTCTCATTATCAGTTCTCTCGCCTTCCAATTTCGTCACCCTGGGTCCTCCGCATCAGTACAACACTAGAGCCCGAGCTCGAAAAAGGATGGAAGAACATATTCAAGAGGTCGACCGTGTCAGCCATGAACTCGAAGATCTTCGAGGAAGTGTGGGGCAGATTATGGAGATGCTACAAGCTCTTAATGCAAAGATGGATAATCAGCCTAGTGTTGTTTCTAAGGGTACCAATACTGTTGTGGATCCTCAACCAGCTGTTACTATTGAGAAAATACCTCCTCATGGTCTTCAATCCGGTTCGGTGCGTCCTATGGCTCAACCAGTTCAGCAAGGTGGCCTTCTAGAGTTCCAAACTTCGAGCTTTGACTACCATAAAAGAGCTACACGCCAAAGGAGTCCCTCGAGCAGGTATAACCACAAAATGGCTGCTCATCAACCATGGTGACGCCCGCCTAGTTATGTTCAAGGTTATCCAGTTCAGTATGCTCAGCAACCCTACGTAGCTATTGTTACACCTGCCTCCAATCAGCAGTTTCCTACCTATCCGCATGTGCAACCGGCTCCAGTCTATCAAGCTGCGGTTTATCAACAACCTCCTGTTTATCAGCCTGCACAAACTTTTGTCAACTGTCAACGAGCGCCCATTGCTCCTGCTTATTAATAGCCTAAGAATCAGACACCTAGTCAGAATGGTCTGAATAAGAGACAGTACAAGCCTTGTCCTCCGATTCCGATGACTTTCACAGAGTTGTATCCTTTCTTGTTGCAACGAGGTCTGATTACTACCCGAGCTTTGGGTCCACCTCCCAATCTTTTGCCTGCCAACCACAACGCCGCCGCTCATTGTTTATTTCATGAGGGTGCGTCCGGCCATGATTTGGAAGGTTGTTATGCTCTCAAGTACATTGTCAGAGATTTGTTAGAAGAGAAGATTTTGTCTTTTGATGATCCTCCACTGACGATCAGAACTCCTCTCGGGGTTTCCCTTTTGCCAAAATCAAGCTCTGCAAAGCCTGTTTCCAACATATCTAAGCATGTTACTCCTACAGTGAGCCAGTCGAAGCTAGTAATTGCTCATAAGCCTAGTCCATTTCAGTTCAGTGATCCTCAAGACAACGTGACCGTGATCAACCAAGAATCCATGAATGTTATTCCGAGGAAAGACTTGAAGACTGATAATGTAGCAGTGACAGATATAGCTGGGGCAAGCAAGATAACTCGCAGTGATCATACTCCCCACTTCATTGAGGCTCCTCCAGAGGAAACCACTACTATTGTGTCGGTCTTGAATACGAAGACTTCATAAACTCCTCCAGACAGTTCATTTTGTTTATTTATATGTATTATGTTTCTTTGATTAAGCATAATTAGCATGTACAAACTTGCTTATTTTGAATAATTAATGCACATGTTTGTCTTGGAGAAATCTAGTCGTTTCACTCACAAAAATTACTTTTTCATAACTTATAGTGCCAACTTTACCCAATCTCTTGCTTTGATAGAGAGTTGGGAGAAGGATGATGAACCAAAAATGTCAAATCTCTTGTCGTATGCTTTCGATTGAAACCTACTGATGATGTAAGGCATTGTTTCAAATCCTAAACACTGGAGATATAAGGATGATAATCCCTCTTTACCCCCTTTGAGCCTTGAGGTAGTAGTTTCTTCTTTTCCAAATTAAAACTCTCATTTTAACCTATGGTAGGGTAGTTTTCAGTTAAACTGATCGAGCGCTTATACTTTCAAAAAGGAGGAGCGAACCTTCGAGAATCTATCCTTAATATATTAGGAGGTTAGAAGCCAAAAATGTAATAATTGTCCCTCTACTACCTAAAGAGTGGGGCAGTCACAAGACTTTCAAAAGAGTCACATGACTCGTTCACAAAAATATAGAGCCCGCTAAGTCAAAACCTGTGAAGGATACTTAGGCAAAACTGGGGCATCCCGCTGGACTCCAAAGTCAAATCCAAAAGACTCTGTCCAGGAAAAAGCTAAGGCATAAAAGCAAAACAAAAAAAACAAGGGATTACAATAAAGAATCCCCAATAAAGAACAAAGTCGTGTTGATCAAACACAATAGAAATAGGTGAGTGACTGCCATTGTCTAAAGCCTTAATGAGTTCTCGACCATATCAACTCCGATTGAGATACGAGCGCTCGTGTCTAGTTAACTGAATAAGATTGGAGAACATCACGAAGAATGGGTGGGTACAATACAAACTTTGAGCCTTTATCCCTTTGTTTCTTAAACCGTGAACCAAACCACGATACAACCATTAAAAGGCCTAATTGAAGTAGGACTTCGTTTGAAAGCATACTCGACGAGATAATGTTTCCTGACTCCTACGAGCTATGCTCAATTTAATGTTGGCATTACAAATTAAAATTCATATCCTAACTAATGATTTCGGTCACGAGCTATTATGATATCGTTTTTCAAAACAAAGCAAAAAATCTTTAAGACAATACATATGTTGCATTAACCGTTTCAGGATTAGCAATTCATGTGTGTCGATTTTTGCTTGATATCTTAGAAATTTACACATAAACATCGACAATGGAACTTGAAGATCCTGCTAAATAGGGGCAGGTGGCTCTCCAATCGATTATCGATGCGAGCCTGGTGTACTTAAGAGCTATTCTTGCAGACTCATTCATGACACCGTCGATCTGAACTAGTCACGTCGAGATCTGACAAATCTCTCAGAGAGTTTGAAAATAGTGGAGCAATCGAACCCCATATTCTCTATAAAATTCTCTCGAGAGGACTTTCTCACAAAGCAGGTACTCTGGGGCATGATATTTTTTCAAAATGACAACTACTACAAAGTCCATTGAGTTCAAATTAGCTTCGTTTCACGATGTTCTTCAGGCACCCGATGTATTTTACTCTCGACGGTCTCCATTACCTAGTAAATCTCATTGTTGCAGAAGTATTTTAAACCATCGTCTCAGGAAGTAGTCCCCAGAGAGACTTTAAGCCGACACAGTCCCCAACGAGACTTTAAGCTGACAACATTCTGGACCAAGCTGGTAATCTCCAGTAATTTTCAAGACTGCAGAGGTCATACCAGCCTTTTCTAAGTGAGACATTTTATTTGAGGACCCACTCCCAGTGGAGCCATATTTTCCTCACCAAAGTTGTCATGCTTTCCTCAGGAAATAGTCCCTAGCGAGACTATAAGCTGACAATACTTTGGACCAAGCAGGAGATCTCCAAGACAGCAGAGATCATACCAACATCTTCCCAGTGACAGTCCCCAGCGATACTTTAAGCTGGCCATACTTCTGGACGAATCCGGTTATCCCCAGTGACTCTCAAGACTGCATAGATATCTCTGGTATCCTCCAAGTGATATATGTTCTGGAAGACCCATTCTCAGTGGAATTATCTATTCCTCAATGAAATTGCCTTACCTTCCTCAGGAATATTCCCCATGAGATTGCTATATTCTCCCCAAGAAGTCAAGATACTTTCCCCAGGGATGTCTGCTGAATTCTCCCCAGTAAGTCTGATGACCTCTCCTCAGGGAAGTTAATGTCTTTTATCCCCAGGGAAGTTGGATGTACCTTTCCCTAGGAAGCCGGTGTACTATTCCCAGGAAATTGCTACCCTATCTCTATGAAGCTGCCTAACTCCACGTCTTCCCCACAAAGCGGATATTTATTTTATCCCCGGTAGTCTCTGATCCCAAGAGTTCTTTGGCTGACTATGACTCATGATAGCAATCCCCCTAGTTGAAGTCATGATATCGTACTCTCCAGTGAAGTCGTATCGTATCCCCATAAGGAAGTCATGATACCGTATCCCCAAGTGGACTATTTTCTCCCCAGAGAAGTGGGAACTTTGAAGCCAGATTCGGTGCTACCACCGAATTTTCCTATCCTTCGATAGATGTACTATTGCAGAGGTCGTCGGGTATCCCGTCGAGAGATTTATTTCATCTCCCATTTCCTCTCTCATTTGTTTTGTCAGCATGTGCATGAGCATGAGCATTACATACTCATTACATTTTCGTACACATTGACATACGCAGTTAACATTTGCATGTTTGTTATCTTTGTCTTCCTTTGTCGTTACCACCGAGTAACCGGGTTTGTCCGCTCTCTCCAAGTAGATTGTCAGCCCTAAGCATAAAATACTATTTGTTTCCAGTTTCCCCACAGAGCTCGAACCTCGTGGACGATGGTTATTTCAGTTATCTTCCCGCTCTAGGATAAGATAATCCACATTTGAGTTCATTTCCTCAATGGAGTCTTGTGTGACAAATTCTTTCTAGCTCAATTCTAGATCGAACTTCAGTCCTGTCGGTCGCCAAACCTGCCTGGATGTGCATTTGTTTTGCACTATCTTTCAAGAATAGACTTTGCAATCTTTTGCAGATATGCGACAGTTCTCGCCCAAGAAGCTTATCACTACATCTACAACAGCAGACAAGCAACAGTTCTCAGCCGAGAAGCTTATCGTCATTACACTCTATGATCTTGATGTTGTTACAAACATTTCAACATTGATCAGCAACAGTCCTCACCTGAGAAGCCTATCATTGTATCATTACATTTTGCAACAACCGGTATGCAACTGTTCTCACCCGAGAAGCTTATCGTCACGCTAAAACTTTCACTACATTACAAATATTACAACAACGGTATGTGAAAGTTCTTGTACAAGAAGCTTATCATTACATTCAATCGGTATGTGATAGTTCTCGTACAAGACGCTTATCATTACACATTACCTTACATTTTACAATCTGCATTACAACCTTCTTTACAATTTACATTACATGTTACCACCTCTACAAGCAATGCTCATCCGAGAAGCTTATCCTTGCTAATCTTGCAAATAAGCGGCCTTTCTCGCCTGGGAAGCTTATCCTATCTTCATCATGAGGAGCAGCAAGTGGCCATCTCCATCGAGAAGCTGGTTTCCATTTCCTTTTCATCTTGAAGTGCGGGGAGGTTCGAGCTGAATCATATTCAGGAGAGCACAAAATCTTGAAATATGAGGAAGTTCATTTTATCCTTTAGTAAAAGAAGGAGCTGAATCATATTCAGGAGAGCACAAAATCTTGAAGTATGAGGAAGTTCATTTTATCCTTTAGTAAAAGAAGGAGCTGAATTATATTCAAAAGAGCACAAAATCTTGAAGCATGAGGAAGTTCATTTTATCCTTTAGTAAACGAAGGAGTTGAATCATATTCAGGAGAGCACAAAATCTTGAAGCATGAGGAAGTTCATTTTATCCTTTAGTAAAAGAAGGAGCTAAATCATATTCAGGAGAGCATAAAATCTTGAAGCATGAGGAAGTTCATTTTATCCTTTAGAAAAAGAAGGAGCTGAATCATATTCAGGAGAGCACAAAATCTTGAAGTATGAGGAAGTTCATTTTATCCTTTAGTAAAAGAAGAAGCTGAATCATGTGCTGATCATGGAAGTTTATTTTATCAGATGAGCGACAGTCCCTCCAGCGGAACTTATCAATATACCAATTATCATAGATAAGCAACAGTCTCCTTATTTGAGAGCTTATCCAGTTTGGCATATAAGTCCCTTCCAACGATAAGTAACAGTTCTCTCTCGAGAAGCTTATCAGGGCGCTCTCCATTAAAGTCCATTTATTTTGGCATACAGTCGGTTTTACCCTGTATATTTTCTACGGATTCCTGAAATTTCCATTCGATCCGGTCACGAGGAAAGTTTCCAGAAATCTCGCATGTGTTGTACCCCAAAATTTGCCCAACCTTTTTCTTTACTTGGTTTATGTTTTATTTCATTGTTCTAGCATATTGCATTGCATAGAATTTTGCATTTTTACAAGGGATCAATAGATGTGTGTGCAACAAGAGGAATATGTCAGGGGTTCTAAGCCTAAGCAAGAGGTTTTATTCAAGTCAACAGGGGGGTTATCATCATCAAAGACAAGTCAGAGCCCTTTGGATAGGCAGATAAGTGTATGTGGTTCATCTCCTGTCTTGGAGGCCATTTGAAGACCATCTGAGGATCACAAGCCCATGGTTATGGAGAGATATGATCATTTAAGCTCATTGGAGGCCTTGAGGGTCATTGTGGAGTTCATTCAAGTGTTTATACCAAGTGTGAAGAGCTATAGTTGAAGATGGTGCAATTAGGGTTTTCATCTGGTAAACCCTGAGTCAACTAGGAAATTGAAGGAGATTAAGACTCAATTCCAAGGCTTTGTGTTCATGGAATGTTGTGTTAAGATACATGGGATATCATTTCAAGATCAATTCATCAAGAATCAAGAGTGTGAGGAGTGACTGAATTAGGGTTCTCAGTGTAAAATCCCCTGTTCAGTGCCTAACTTCAAGACCACCTATCTCAAGATACAAGTCTCATCTCAACTTTTAGTAACCATGAAACTTGTAGAGCATTCTCTTAGCTTTATTTTGAGTACTAGAAGTCCTTGATTGGATTTATAGAACTCAAGTTATGATGCATACAAGTTACAGGTCCTCAAATGAATGTGATTTTGGTCAACAAAAGTCAACCAACTTCCAAGCCATTTTTGACCTAGAAGGATGTTTCTCCTAAACTTTTTATGAACATGAAAGTTGTTTCTAATGATCTTAGCTTTCCAAATAGTATTAGAAGTCCTTCATCTGATTTGTAGAACTCAAGTTATGAGGCTTGCAAGGCATGGGTATTTTGGGAAAGCAGGATTACAGGTCATTTTCACCACTTTGCACACTTCAAATGAAAATCTTTCAACATCAAACTTGCTCCAAATGGGGTCATTTGCCCAACCAAGCATCAAGGCATCAAAGGTTTGGCTTGGATTGAAGTATCCCTAATTGAATTTCTATGAAAAAGGCTTAAAAAGGGAAAAATCAAAATTAATTCATTTGAAAACATTTTGTACCAACCTTATGCATATTTTGAGTGCAAATGATATTCTAAGCACAATGCAATCTTTGGATTTGGGGTTTGAGTGCATTTTGGTGGTCATTTTCATGGTTTCTTCAAGACTAAGTTACACATCAAAGACAAGCCATAAGACCAAACCAAGGAGTAATTTTCAGCCCTTTGATCCACCAACTTCAGATGCAAGCCAAAGAAGCCATTTTTACAGCTAATCAAAGTGAAATGCATGCACTATTCAAATGACCATGGAGTGAAAAAGTGAAAATCAAATTGGGCCAAAGGGAACAGAATTTGGCCTATTCTTCATCTGAATCCAACATATTTAATCCCAGGATTCTTCCCATACCTTCAGAACACGTTTTGGTGAGAGTGAGAGCAAGAACAGATTGAGAAAAAGAGAGACAAAAGTGAAAATCGGTTTCTGAGTTTCATTAAGTTTCAACCAAAACAAAACATCCTAGAACATTCCTTGAGACTCACTGAACGTTTCTGGATAACTTAGTGCAAGCTTTGATCACACATTAAGCTCTGAGGAAGCTTATTTTCTAGGTTTCTTTCTTTCAAGTTATCTCTCTGTTCAAGCACTTTTAACGCGCCATTTTCATGTCATTTTAATCTTTGTGCATCGTAGATGGATTCTGGATTGGTTTGGTAGTTGTTTGCAACTTTTTTCATTTGAGCTATTTTCTATTTTCTTTCGTTTTGGCCTTTTAAGACATGATCAATGAAAATGGCTAGTGGATTCATGATCCATGTAACCTAGAGATCATTTTTGGCTTTTGTTTTGTTCATTTTGATGAAGTTTTAAGGTTTTTAGGTTTTTGTTCATGAGGAGGTGATGAAGGCTCGTCAGAGAAGACGACCGGAATAGTGGTTCTAGCCGTCTAGTTCTCCCTCCCATTTTTTTAAAACCCAGCCAAGCCACGTGGACACGTCTCAACCTCATGATTTGATTACTTTTTAGTTCAACGTCCAAGATTAAGATGCACCATACACACACTTTGACTCAACACACTGAATCAGGCTGATATTTCATTAAATGAGTTGGCATCATGTGAGCCACTTGATCTGATTACCAATGGATCAGACGCGCCCGGTTGAGTTCCACCATATGCCTTGGTTGACCGTGTACCACTAGATCTCCGCATTTTATTTCATTTTTGTTTTTTCTGATGGGTTGGGTTGCTATTAGCACCCCACCCCCTTTTGTGAAGCCCAGTGATTTGCAGCGCTTCTGGGCTGCTATTGGCACCCCCCAGCCCTTTGTTTATTTATTTCTTTTTTCTTTTTTTGTTTTATTTTATTTCTGTTTAGATTTTAATTATTTTAAAATACTTCCAAAGATCATAAAATCCCAAAAAAAAATATGTTTTAGAATCTTTGAGATGTCCTCTTATTTTTAAAAAATTTTATTTTATTTTATGATTTATTTTTCAATTAAAAATGGGATTTAACTTTGGAAGTGTTTTATGTAACTTAAATCTTGACATGTTTTGCTCTTTATTTTATTTCTCTCATTTCATTTTGATCCAATGAATGAAATTCAATCCTCATATCAATGATGAGTTGAAGAATTTTTTAGGACCATTTTGCCCCCTGATTGGTTGACTTTTCAGTTGACTTTTGTTGCCTTTCATTTGACCCTAAGCAATCCTCCTTCACAATGGAACACCCTTGTGAATCAATTTCTATGGTGATGTTGTGAAGTGATTTTGATTGCAATCTTTTGGCCTCTGGTTACCAACGAATTTATGAGCTTCTTGCATTTTATTTGATAATTTTTGAATCATTTTCCTATTTTTAGAGTAACTTGCAAGTCAAGTTACCCTAAAGGAAGGTTCATACACACATCTTGACCTAGTTTGACTTGGATATGACATTTTTGGATCCTTTGAGCTCTCAATGACTATTGATTCATGTTGTTAACATGTTAAGGATGTTGCTTGCTCATTTTTAGGTCATAACATTTGGTTTTTCTTGTTCATTTGCTTGGTAACTTTTGAGTTTCCAATTAGGGTTTCATTGTGAAACAAGCTTGCTTTCCTTTGGGAATTTGCTTGCATTTCCTTGTGCTTTACTTGCTTTTTCTTTTGAGAACTTTCATTTCATTCCCTTTTCTGTCCAAGGACTTTGGAACACCGTTTAGGTTTGTCTAAGTTCCCTCCTTTGGAGGTATTTGAAACATGGATTGAATGGTGAACCATGAGGACATTTTGGTTGCATCTTTTGCACAAATCAAGATGATGCCTTGGTTGAATGATATTTGGGAATGCCTTGTTGTTTTCTTCTTTTGTTCTAACCCCTCTTTGTATTAGGGTTCTTTTCCTTTCTCTTTTCATGTTGTTTTGCTTTGTGGCATTGTGGTTGATGTTGTTTGGTTTAGGTCATTTCATCCCACTTTTGATGCTTTTGTGTGTTTCTATTGATGTATTTCTTGTTCCCCTTATCTCTTGCATTGGTCATATTTTTGTTTAAGGTTGAGATGAGCTTGTGGTGGTATTTATCCCACACAATTTCCTCCCTCATTTGCATTCCATGTTTGTATCCTTGCATATTTATGTTGTCTCTTGTTGTTTCTTTGTCTCCTTTCCCTTAGGACCTCTAATCTCTCAAGGGAGATTATGTTAGACATTAGGATCTTAACCATGTATGATAACATTAGGTAGCTTTTCCTTTATCTCAATCTTAGGATCATCATTGCATGACAACTTGAGGTTTGGATTTAGTCCCTCTTTTAGTGTCCTTTCTCTTCTCGTCTCAAAACAATCATAAAACACTTAAATAAAGATAATGGATGTTGTGCCATGAGCCTTATACTTGGGAAATGGTAATTGAGGGGCCACCTCTCAATTTCCTAGAGTGTTTAGTATACGTCCTTAGGGCGATATGTGATGCATTCGATCCTAGGTTCTAGACTTTGGTACAACATGTATTATAAACACTCCAATTCAAAACATTTCTTCTCTAAAACACACAAAAATACTTCAAACCTTTTTCATCCTTCGGGATCTTAATCAGAAAAACATTTTCAGATAAAAAGAGTATCGTTAACTTTTAGTTCTACCGCAAACGGTAATGCCTAAGTCTCCAATGGTCGAGCTGCATACACCAACTGCTAGAACTACTTGTTAACCCTACTCGGGCCTAAAAAACAGTTGAACAAACCTGTGTTCCCTTTTATCCCGAACTACGTTTGCTCTGATCTTTCATACCAGATGAAAGTACATAGGCACAAGACGCGATGTCTTGGCGAGCAACCTTCCCCCTTTTTCACCCGTAGTTCGTCGAACTACGTTGACTCTGACTTCTCATTTCAGATGAGATACGTAGGCACAAAGCGCTGTTGCTTTGCCGAGTCACTTTCTTTTCCTTTTGTCCTCAAGCCTGTAGTTAGATAGTGTCGTTACTCGAAAAATGCCTCGTGCAACGACGGGGAGGCGAAGAGGGAAGGACAGAAGAGTCGCCACCGAACTTTATTTATCCCATGAGGGGAAAGGAAAATATCGAGAAAACCTTAAGAAAGAAATGGATAAGATGGTCTCGCGACCAAGAACGGGTTCGGAAGCCGGTTATGCGAGGGGAAGGTACTAGCACCCCTCGCATCCATCATACTCGATGGGAACCATTTGCTTGTCGATTTGTGAATTTATTTGCTTTAAATATTATGTTATAAAAGTGTTTTCCAAAGGGTAAAGAAAGAGGGTTTAGAAACTAAGAAAGGAGGCATAACGGGGAAGAAAAGAGAAAGAACAGACTCGGTAGGACTTCACAGTCCTATGCCTACGTATTCTCAATAGATGTAAGAAAGTCAGAGTCGACGTAGTTCGGGGAACTACAGATATGGGGGGAATGTGCTCGACAAGGATTGTGGCCCTTGTGCCTACGTATCTTTACTTGAAAGAAGTAAAGAATCAGAGCAGCCGTAGTTCGGCCTGCGGTTTGTTGATATTTTTATGGATGATGCTATTGTGCGCATTCTAGCAGTTTAGGTGTTTTTGCTGCTCGCATATGAGGAGACTTATGCGTTACCTGTTTGCGGTAGAACGGACGCAACATATCCTTTTTGAAAGATTGATTAGTTTTCGCCATGCGAGGCAAGAAGTCACGTTTGATTGGTTGAATTGTTTTTTAGGGGTGAGATAAGTCCTCGGATAGTAACCCCTACGGGTAGTACCCAATTTTTTATCTCAAAGTTTTTGTTGTGAAATGATGTGGCGAACATAGTGTCTTTGTATTGAACGACAAGTGTCAAGACCACACACACTACAGTGAGTATCTCAACACTCGAAGAGGAAGAAGTCTACACTCAATCCTCTCTCTTTAATTCAACACAAAGAGAACTTCATTCTCTTATTAAAGTATTTTTGGTTTTGAATGGTAAGTGCTTTGCGACTGTAAACCCTACGGTAAATGTCAGCACTCGGGATAGGAGAAGGTCTACGTCTAACCACTCCATGACCATTCAAGTTTTTGTTATGAAAAGGATTTGAAAATGCACTCGGTACGGGACCGAGGTTTTAGGTGAGAAAGGTTGCGGAAGGAAGTTACGAAGGTGAGAGGTGGTGGATGAGGGCGCATCTTCATATTGAAAGACGAGTATCGAGACCGCCCACACTACTGTGAGCATCCCAACACTCAGAGAGGAAGAAGTCTAAACGTAATCCTCTCTTTTTAATTCAATACAAGGAGAATAAGATTTTTATGATAGTATATTAAAACGGGCTAAAAATCCAAAATAAAGGAGAAATAAGATGAAAATGTAAAATAATAAATAAAGAAATAAAATAATGAAAAATAAAATGGTTCACTAAAAAAATAAAGATGTGATTTTGGGGTTTTATAGTAATTAAAATTATATCTCTTAAATAAGTGAAATAAAATAAAATAAAGAAATGAAATGAAATTAAATACAAAGAAATAAAAGAAACAAAGTAATAAAAAAAATAAAGTGTCTACCCCAAGGCTTGAACCCAAGACCTTGGGGCTGCAGGCACAAAACAATACCATTTCAGCTAAGTCACGCTTGTGAACAAAAATGGAAAAGAAAGAAGAAAAAATTAAAACAAGGAAAAATAAATAAAAAGCAAAAAAATGCCCTCAGCAGGGCTCGAACCAAGGACACAGGCAATGCAAAGTGAGAAGTCTTAACCACTGGGGTGACGATACATCTGTGTATCAATGCCACCCCATTAATATACATACCAAAAGGGGCAAGAATTCTGGGCAAACATGAATAAAACCAAAGCAAAAACTCAAAAGGCGTTTTGATCAAAACTTTGGCAATTCTCAACCAAATTGGATGAAATTTTAGTCTATCTTGCTTTACTTTTCATGAGAAACACAGTGGTGCAATTGGATTTCTCAAAATATGCTCACAACTCAAAATTCGATGGCTTACGCACAAGGATGCTTGAAATGCAATTTGAGCTCCAATGATCAAAACAAGTGGAACTAAGGACAAGTAAAGGTCTGCACACACCCTAAATGTGTTGTTCATGGATTAAGTCTGAATAAGAATCTCAAATTCTCACTGAATCTTAAAATGGTTATTGAGTTGCAAATTGGTGAAATAGGAGTTTGAAAAGGATTTGCTATTCACATGGTGCATAGGCAATGATGTGAGACAGCAACCTCCATCAATCCATAATGAAACAGGTTATGAGCTGAACACAGATGAATTGCAGTAATCTAATAGGAAACTTGATGAGAAACCTATACTTCCAACAAATTGTGGACATCAAGTACAGTAGGTCATCAAAGCTTAAAAACTCAAACTTGGTATGAGTTGAACAACCAAACAGACAAACATAATCTCATGGACCCCAGCTGCTTCAAATGGAAAAACAACCAATGAACCTAGACTATGAGCTGACACACTCTCTTAGAAAGCAGCCATGTCACAACCTCATTTTTAGATGGAAATCCAAGCAATGCTACCCTTTCAAAGAGAAAATAAATCCTGACAAACAGCAGGCCTCTTGTAGACTCCCAAAGTGAGATGGCAGCTTTGATTGAACAAGATACCCCTTCCTTGAAGCAAGCTTTGAAATTACTTTTCCTTGAAGCAATGAGTGATTCCTAATGACAGTTTTAGCAAAAGGTGTTGTACCTGGTTTTTAATGACTTGGATAGTTGGCATAACACATATATGAGGTGTTCATACGATGTGGTCATTGTTCTTGTTCTCAAGGTTACTCTGTTATGGACATAGGAGGCAGTGTTCATGGCTTCAGCCCAGAAATGGTAAGGCATCTTCTTAGCATGGATCATTGCTCTGCAAGATTCTTGGATAGTTCTATTCTTTCTTTCTACAACTCCATTTTCCTTAGGAGTAATAGGAGAAGAAAATTCCTGACTTATTCCCTCAGAAGAATAGAATTCAGCAAACTTTTGATTTTCAAATTCCTTCCCATGATCACTTCTGATTCTGGCAACCTTGCTTTCCTTTTCTCTTTGAATCTTCTGATACAGATCTTGAAACACATCAAACACTTCAGATTTTTCTCTTATAAAATTCACCCAGGTGTACCTTGAAAAATCATCCACTACAACATAAGCATACTTCTTTCCACCAAGACATTCCACCTGCATAGGTCCCATTAAGTCCATGTGAAAAAGTTCCAACACTTTAGAAGTGGTGAGATGTTGAATCTTTTGGTGTGACATCCTAGTCTGCTTTCCTATTTGGCATTCACCATAGATTTTTCCTTCTTTAATCTTCAGCTTAGGAATTCCTCTGACAGCTTCCATAGATATGATTTTCTTCATTCCTTTCAGATGCAGATGACCAAGTTTCTGGTACCATAGTTTCACTTCATCTTCTTTGGCAAGAGCGCACTTGGAGTCTTGAGAGGCCCATAGGTAGCAATTGTCTTTGGATCTGACTCCCCTCATGATTAGCTCTCCATTTCCATTAGTTACTAAGCATTCAAATTTTGTGAAGTTGACATTGAGGCCCTGATCACACAGTTGACTGATGTTGATCAAGTTAGCAATTAATCCTTTGACTAGCAGAACATTGTCAAGATCAAGAGTTCCTGAGCAGTTTAATTTTACAATTCCCTTTATTTCACCTTTGGCACCATCTTTAAAAGTCACATAGCTGGTAGAGTGAGGTTTGATGTCAACTAGCAGATTTTTTATCCCTGTCATGTGCCTTGAGCACCCACTACCAAAGTACCAATCTTCCTTAGTAGATACTTTCAAGGGCATATGAGCTATTAGGCAAGTGGTGGTAGTTTTTGGAACCCATTGCTTTTTAGCAGGAGCCTTGGGAACCCATTGCTTACTAGAGGAGTGAATGTTGTGATCAGGTCTTGCTTGAGGCATGGACTTAGGATATCCATGCAGTCTGAAACAAAAAGGCTTTATATAACCAAAGCGTCCACAATGGTGGCATCTCTATCTCTGGAATTTTCTTGATTGGCTGGGTTAATTTTTGTGATGTTGAGACATTGGATGGAACATCTTTTGCTTGATCCAGAAGGCTTGTGGTGTGAGGCAGGATTATCAAATCCTAACCCTGTCTTGTCTCCTGTCCTTCTTCCAGATTGAAGAATCATATCCAAGATTTTGGTACCACTATTCATCATTCTCACAGACTTCCCCATTTTATCAAGCTGGGAAGTCAGTTGAGTAATTTCATCATTCATCTCAGTGATTGTTTTAAGATGTTCAGTAACTTCATCATTCAATTCCTTGATGGTTGTAAGGTGTTCCTTTATGGCATACCTCTTTTCTTCTAAGGCACATCTCTTTGTAAGAGGCTGCAAGTTCTTCAAAAGTTAATTCATCTTCACTGGAGTCTTCATCAGAGTAGTATCTTTCAGTCAAGGCAGTTACATGTTTGGCAGACTCTTCTTCAAGATCATTGTCAGAATCTTCATCAATCCAAGAGACAACTAGAGTTTTCTTTTGTTTCTTGAGATAGGTTGGGCATTCAGCTCTTATGTGACCAAAACCTTCACACCCATGGCAATGTATTCCTTTGCTATTTGTGGGTTTTTCTTCAGTCCTGATTCTTCTACCTGCATCATTGGACCTACTGATGTTATGAGATATGTTCTTGACATTAGGTCTTGACTTCATATCCATTCTTTTCATTACTTTGTTGAACTATCTTCCAAGAAGCACCATGGCATTTGATAAACTTTCATTAGTATCCTCGTCTGATTCATCCTCTTCATTTTTCAGTATTTGACACAAAAGCTATGCTCTTTTTCTTATCAGCTTTGTCACGCATCCCTACTTCAAAGGTTAAGAAAGATCCAATGAGTTCATCAACTCTCATTTTGCAGATGTCTTGTGCTTCCTCTATAGCAGTTACCTTCATGTAAAATCTCTTGGGAAGAGATCTGAGATTTTTTCTTACCATCTTTTCTTCAGACATCTTTTCACCTAGGGCACTTGAAGCATTGGCTATTTCAAGGATATTCATATGGAAGTCATGTATGTTTTCATCATCTTTCATCCTTAGGTTTTCAAACTTCATAGTTAGTAGTTGAAGTCTAGACATATTTACCTAGGATGTACCTTCATGAGTAGTCTTGAGAATCTCCCAAGCACCTTTAGCTACCTCACAGTTGTTTACTAATCTGAATATGTTCCTATCAATCCCATTGAATAGAGCATTCAAGGCTTTGGAGTTACCAAGAGCCAGATCTTCCTCTTTTAGACCTAACAGATATTATTATAACATCCATATCAGACTAATGGTTTCATTCGTAAATAATGCCATGATCAAAATACGTACATACGATTAACCCTTTTTACATGCATTCATATAATTTGCCAAATGTATGTGAACAAATTTTTCATCTCTATTATCATGCATCCTTACAATACCGTCTGCATCAAGAACGTTATCATGGTTTCTACCGTGTTGACCCTACTCATGCTACTAATCAACACAATATGATGCAAATGAATATCAACTTGCAAAACCATGTCAAACGTTTTCTCATTGATAGATGAAAATCTAAGACCAAAGATTTGAAAAGGTTTTGTCAAGACCCACAAATAAAAAATAAAAAACAATCAACAATATTGAATCAAAACTAGTTCACAAACATACATTACATGAAATACATAAGGTATCAAAAGATTACATCCAAACCCAACAAGATATCAAAGATATTACCTTCTCCCTCTTAGGGTTTGTGTTTCTCTCTCTAGAATATACTTTGAATAAAGAGAGATAAAATTCTAATCCCAAAAATATAACACATTTTTCTAAAAAGCAAGAAATGTACTTATATAATATTTACAAAATATGTCATGTCCGTACAGTGAAATAACTATTCTCCTAATGAAGTCCCCTTTTTGGCACTTGAAGTGCCTCAGGAACAGTTAAACTGCCCTTGGAAAATATCTAAGTTCGCCATGCGAGCAATTCTTCACACTGCAAACTATCTCGCTACAAGTTCGCACAACAAACTTTGGGTCCTTTAGCTACTGACTTCCAAGGTTTCCTCCTTACTGATACTTCACCCAATGAACATTTGTTGGCTGCTCACTATTGTTTGCCCAGTGAACGTTGCAGAATCTCCATATTTCTTTGGATTTCTTGTCCAATATTTTGTGTCTTGCTCATTGATGTTTTATCCTTAATTTGTGCATAATAACATACACATCAAAGAATCCAAAGGTATTTGCAATTTAATTGAAGAATCACACAAGAACATGAATTTAATCTATGAAGACATGAGAATTTAGTTGAAAAGTGTCAAGAAAGATGGTTAATTTTAAGTCAAATCTTGCACTTAACAATCAGAAGGTTTAGAGGTGAAAGATTTGAATGTTGAAGTAACATTTGTTGTGGATAAGGAAATGGATATGGGTTTCGAGGTAGGAATTGGTTCAGAAGTGGTAGTTTTAGAGAGTGGCTGGGTAATGTTAGTTGGGAAGGTTTCGGGAGGAACAACGTTTGCTACAAATGAGAATGCAAAAGAGAAAAGTGATGTCGTTAAAGCTGTTTTAGAATTGGTTAAAGGGGAAATATTTCAGGATTTGGTGTAGGAATAATTTCTGAATTTACTGTAGTGTTGGTAGGGGCTTCAGATATTGTAGTTGTTTGGGAAATAGGTCCAGGATTAGTGGTTGTGGTTTGAGAAGTGGATTTGATGATGGTAGGGGGTAATTTGGATTTTTTTTGTGGGGGCTGACATAATGGATGGTGAAAGTGGGATGGATGTAGTTATGACTGTGGTTGAAATAAGTGGAGGAGGTAGAGGAATTGATTAAGTAAGAGTTCTAGTATCAGAACTAGATCCAACAGATAGAGAGTCAGAGGACTTACTAGAGGGAGTAGGATATGATCCCAATGCAGAAGACTTCTGAAGATTTACAGAATCTCCCAGATGAATTTTCTTGATCTTCTTTTTCTTCTTCTCAGACTTCTTTAGAGATGATTCATGTGGTCTTTTCATCAGATCAGGAGGAGCATCATGAAGATCATCATAGGTAAATCCAGATACATTCTTCATCTTCAAGCATTTTGAGATATTCAATAACTTCTGGTGAATCAAACTTGGTGAAAAGAGGAAATTCTTTAATAGTCAGTCTTATATCCTTGATTCTTTCCCAATATGTAGCAATAGTTGGTTTAACCAAAACTTTAAATTATAGCCATACTCTTGAGATTTCTTCTATTCAGAGGTTTTCCAGATTCTATGATAATATCATTCACCAATTTCAGATCTAGCAAATGATCTACAAGACCATTGTCGATAAGAATATCTGAGATGATTCTGCCTAGAGGTATGTAGGTTTTAGGTTTCGTAGAGTTTCTGGTTTCTTTGACAGCATCTATGAGGTATTTGAACAGAATATAAGGCAGATGCATTGGTTCCCCTTTCATCAGAATGAGTTTCATCCATACCCGAATATTTTTGTGAAGCTCCTGATTTTTGGATTTACTCTCAGAGGTTTGAGTAAAGATTGCAGGGTTAATTTGTTGAAGAAGAAACTTTGACTTAGGGCTCATGTTATAGACTGTTTTTCCTCTTGTGTGTTTCATTCCCAGCAATGTAGCAATTGATTTCTTAGTGATTACACACTTATAACCTTGAACATGAGACACAAATTATATGTTATCAGCATCAGCGTATCTCCAGAATTCCTTTATCAAATTTGGGAAGATTGGACCGTAAAGACAATCATAGTAGGTTTGCCATCCTTTCTTGCGGAGATCCTCAGTCAAATCCAAACCATTTTCCTTTAGGTTATCAGAATCCACCAAAAATTCATAGAGAACTTCTAGTTTCTCAATTGGTGTTGCCAAATGGACTTGCGCATGTCGATCAAGGATATATTAGATGAAATCCAGTTGAGACATAGCTTGCATTGTGCCGGTAACCATTGGTTCAGAAGATTTAGTTTGTTGCATTTGTTGCAAGAAATCGTAGACAACTTGTTGTTGTAGACCCATGGAAGACAAGGGTTGCAGAGAAGAGGGGCTTTGATTTTAACAAAGATGAAGTGTGGAAGAAGGAGTAACATAGTGTGTGAGAGTGAGATTAGTGAATAAATAGAAAAACAAATGATTAAACACTTTGAAAATCAAACAATATGGAGAGTAATAAACAGTAATTATGATTTTTAACCTAATCTCAAGACATCCCATCGCTAGAGGTGCCACTTCAACCGATAATGTATAATTTGAAATATACAGGTGTCTACAACAAATTATAGCCACACGTTTAAAAATGCACCATTTAAATGCTCTATGCGTCAAGAATACCAAGGGGTTTTCTGAATTGAGATGATTCTGACCAAAACACTTTCTAACTTTGAGAAAATATCGTTGAATCTGAAGGATAAAATTAGAAAATATTTTCACAATTCATAATCAAAATTTTAGATAAAGTTAAACACATTAGAAAGAAAAATTCATTCTGGACAGAGTTTCATTTTTAAATTTTTCAGAATGAACAAAAACCTATCTTTAGCTAAGGATTTTGTGAAGATATCAGCCCACTGGTGGTCTGTATCTATGAATTCTAAAGCAATAACCCCTTTCTAAACATAGTCTCTAATAAAACGATGTTTGATTTCTATGTGTTTGGCTCTAAAGTGTAAAATAGGATTCTTACTTAGACAAATAGGAGTCGTGTTATCATAGAAGATAGGGATCTTACTCTCACATATCTGAAAATCTTCAAGTTAATTTTTCATCAAGTGCATCTGAGTGCTGCAAAGGGATGCTGAGATGTATTATACTTCAGTTGTTGATAGCGCAATAGTCGATTGCCTTTTTCTATCCCATGAGACAAGATTGTTACCTAGAAACTGACAGTTTCTAGAGGTGCTTTTACGTTCTAATTTGTCTCCAGCGTAATCTGCATCACATAAACCTGATAGCTTGTATTCTGATGTTTTGTCATACATCAAGCTAAGCTTAGATGTTCCCTTCAGATAGCTTAGGATTCTTTTAACAACAGTTAAATGTGTTTCCCTTGGATCTGGTTGATATCGAGCACAAAGACACACACTGAATAAAATATATGGGCGAGAAGCAGTCAGATAGAGAAGAGAGTCTATCATACCACGATAGAGCTTATGACAAACCTTTTTACTTACCTCGTCTTTCTCCAGAATGTTTGTAGGATGCATGGGAGTCTTTGTTGGTTGGCTATCTAACATGTCAAATTTCTTCAGGAGTTCTTTTGTGTACTTGTTTTGATGAATGTATGTAACATCTGGACTCTGATTTATTTAAATCCCCAAAAAATACTTTAACTCTTGCATTAGACTCATTTCAAACTCTGCTTGCATTAGCTTAGAAATCTCTTGACACACAAATGAATTAGCAGAACAAAAAATTATATTATCTACATAAATTTGGCATATCATCAGATTGTTTCCAAAGTTCTTACAGAAAAGAGTAGTGTCCACCTGTCCTTTGGTAAAGTTATTTTCTAGAAGAAAAGAACTTAGTCTTTCATACCAAGTTCTAAGAGCTTGTTTCAGACCATATAAAGATTTTTTAAGTTTAAAATCATGTTCTGGAAATTTGACGTTTTCAAAACCTTGAGGTTGGTAAATAAATACTTCTTCAAAAATGTATCTGTTCAGAAATTCACTTTTGACATCCATTTGATATAAAATAATACCATGATTAACAACAAAATAAATTAAAACACGGATTGGTTCTAACCTGGCGACTGGAGCAAAGGTTTAATTATAGTCAATACCTTCTTGTTGACTGTAACCTTGTGCAACAAGTCGTGCTTTGTTTCTGATAACTTCTCCTTTCTCATTTATTTTGTTTATGAATACCCACTTGGTTCCAATAACATGAGTTCTTTTCGACTTAGGTACCAGATCCCATACGTCATTTGTGAAGAATTGATTCAGCTCTTCTTGCATTTACATAATCAACTCATTGTCCTGAAGTGCTTCATCAAAAGAAGTTGGTTCTATCAAAGACACCAATCCCAGAAGCATTTCATTAGTATGTTTGAAGGTGTATCTTGTTCTGACAGGTTCAACATTATCTCCTAGAATCAAGTCTTCAGAGACAGTTTGTTTGTTCCTTTTCCTTTTTTGAGTTGGAGGGTATTTAGTTGCTTATGAGGTATTTATATTAGCATTATTTTAATCTTTATCCTTGGAGTCTTTTACCTTATCTTCTGAGCCTTCAAGTGTTACTTCTAAATCTGTAAAATTTTCAATTAGCTTTGACTTTTCTAAGTCAAGCTTATTGTCAAAACGAACATGAATTTATTCTTCCACAATACGTGTTTCTGTATTAAATACTCTGTAGCCCCTAAAGCGTTCAGAATATCCCAACATAATACATGTTTATGCCTTAGAGTCAAACTTGTTCAAATTCTCTTTAGTGTTCAGAATAAAACATGAACATCCAAAAGGATGGAAATAAGAAATGTTGGGTTTTCTTCCCTTACACAGTTCATAAGGAGTCTTCTATATAATAGGTCAAATAGAGATTTTATTTTGAATGTAACACATAATATTCATAACTTTTGCCTAAAAGTGCTTAGCCACATTTTTTTCGTTGATCATGGTTCTAGCCATTTCTTGCAATGTCATGTTCTTCCTCTCTACAACTCCACTCTGTTGAGGAGTTCTTGGGTAGGAGAAATCATGGGATATGCCATTAGAGTCAAATAACTCTTCAAACAATTAATTCTCAAACTCATCACCATGATCACTCCTAACTCTAATAATCTTAGAATCAAACTCATTTTGCACTTTAGAACATAAACTAGTAAACACAAAATGTGACACATCCTCGTGCCTTAGGAATTTTACCCATGTCCATCGACTGCAATCATTCATAATGACAAGTTCATACTTATTACCATTGGCTGACGTTGTTTTTACAGAACCAAACAAGTCAATATGTAGAAACTCTAAAGGTCTAGATGTGGAAACAACATTTTTAGATTTAAAAGATGTTTTGGAAAACTTTCCTTTCTGACATGCTTCACAAAGAGCATCTGAAGTAAACTTCAGCTTAGGCAGGCCTCTGAATAACTCAAGTTTATTTAGCTGAGGAATTCTCCTCATACTAATATGACCTAAGCGTCTATTCCACACCCACTGCTCTTCGTTAACAGACATTAAGCATTTAACATCTTGGTTTTTAAGATCAGAAAGCTTAATCTTGTAAATGTTATTTTTCCTTATACCAGTGAAGAGAACTGTCCCATCTTTCTAACTTATAGTTTTGCATGTTTGTTGATTAAAGATAATGTCATAATCGTTATCACTTAATTGACTTATGGTTAACAAGTTATGCGTAAGACCCTCAACAAAAAGTACATTAGATATAGAAGGAAGAGATATGTTACCAAATGTTTCAGATCCTTTGATTCTTCCTTTCTGGTTTCCTCAGAAACCAACGAATCCAACATCTTTAAGTTCTAGGCTTTGGAACATATGCCTTCTTCCCGTCATGTGTCGCGAGCATCCAGAGCCCAGGTACCATGACTAGTGTCTTAACTTTGCTGCATAGCATATCTACAACATAAACTATCTTATCTTTTGGTACCCATAATCTTTTGGGTCTTCTTTGATTAGTTTTCCTAGATTTTATATTTTTTTGGGTTTTCATGCAGTATTAAATCTTTGTGTCTGTGTAGGTGTGTAATCATTAAAAAAAGAGATTTTGGTTTTTCTTCTCTGAGAGGGATTTGATTATCATTTTAAGAATCATAAACAATTCCTCTCTTCCCATTGCTGCTGACACCATAGATCATTGAAGCCATTTTGCTTTTATCTATGCTATCATTCAAAAATTCCTGAAATTCTTTATCATATTTGCATATGATGGTTTCAGAAGATGGAGAAGCTTTAGAGATAGTTTCTTCAAGTTTTAAACATTTTGTATTTAGAAAAATATTTTCTTTTTCCAAAACTAAATTATCATCTTTTTGTTTAGAACTTTCTTTCTCAAACTTAACACATTCTTCAACCACAGATTCATGATCCTTTTTCAGGTTCTTGAATTTTCGTTGAAGCTTCTGATATCTATTCAACGTTTTAGATAAACAAGAATCTAAATCATTATGAGAGAGTTTAGAAAATACCTCTTCTGAGTCAGACTCAGTTTATGTTGTGTCTCTTGTAGATGCCATGAGTTCTACATTGGCATGCTCTTCTTCAAAATCAGATTCTGATACTTCAGAGTCAGAATCATCCCATGTTGCCATGGGACCTTTCTTCTTACCTTTGGATGCATCTTTCTTAAAACTTTCTTTTCTAGAGCTTTCCTTCTTTAACTTTGGACACACATTTCTATAGTGTCCTGACTCCTTGCATTTATAGCATGTTACCTCTTTTCTTGTTTTCCTCTTGAAGGTGAATCTGGACTATCACTTCTATTTTTAGATCTTCTAAATTTGTTTTTCATTTCTCTCTAGAGTTATTTGACTCTTTTGGAGAGAAGTGATCGTTCATCTTCATCATCAGAACATTCTTCGTCTGAATATTCTATTTCTTCTTCCTCTGCTTGGAAGGTTTTAGTCTTTTCTGACTTCTTCCATTCTGATTTAGACCTTAGAGCGGCTGATTTTCCCTTTTTCTGAGGCTCATCTTCCTCTAATTCTATCTCATGTCTTCCTAGTGAACTGACTAGTTCTTCCAGGCTTATGGAGTTCAGATCCTTATATAGCTTAAGAGTTATGACCATAGGTCTCCATTTTTTGGGAAGACTTCTAACTATCTTTTAGACATGATCAGCCCTAGAATAGCCTTTATCTAGAACTTTGAGTCCTGCAGCTAGAGTTTGAAATCTTGAGAACATAGTCGCAATGGTTTCATCATCATCCATTTAGAAAGCTTCATATTTTTAGACCAAGGCCATAGATTTGGTTTCCTTGACTTAAGTGTTTCCTTCATGTTTCATTTTCAAGGAATAAAAAATATATTTTGTTGTGTCTCTATTGGTAATTTTTTCGTATTTATTATATGATATAGAATTTACGAGAATGGTTCTAGCTTTGTGATGATTTTTGAATTCACGCTTTTGATCATGACTCGTTCTATTTCAAAGAATGGGAGTACCAATCGCAGAAACAGGAATCTCATAGCCATGTATGACAAGATCCCAAATGTCAACATCATAGCCTAGAAAGAAACTTTCTAGTTTATCTTTCCAATAGTCAAATTTTTATCCATAAAAAATAGGAGGCTTGGCATTATAACTATCACTTTCATTTGTGTTAGCAGCGACCATAATGTTTTTCTCACACTGCACCTCTATACAAGGTTAATTGTTTAATTTATAGATCAATAACAGAGCCGGAGCTCGGATACAAACTAAAGGTGGAGAAAAACACAAGAAATGGGGTTTGAATTGGGTTGTTACAAAAGTAAACTTTTTCGACCTTTTACACAAAAGTTGTCAAGAAAATGAAGATAAAGAGCCACAAATATTTTTATCCTGGTTCATTGTTAACAAAGTTCCTGCAGTCCACCCACCAAGGTGATTTCGCCTTCAAAAAGAACTTAATTCACTAATCTTGAAAGATTACAACAAGTTCGTCTAATTGTTTAGAAAAACACATTATCCCTCTCAAGTCTACAAACTAACACTTAGTAACTTGAGGAAAAATAACTTCAAAGAAGATATAGAAATATGTTTACAATAATGCTTCTATAAAGTAAATGAAACAATATTAAGAATAAGGTTTTTACACAAATATGAGCAGTAACTCTTGGGTATAGATTTTAGACTGTGCATGTTTCTCTTCTTTTTGGTGTAGATCATTGTATATTGTAAGAAGGAGTGATCTCTTTTTATAGCTGGATATTTGAACCTTGAGGGGTACAATCGTAACTATTTAAGCTAGTTGTTGTAACGATAACATTGGACCCGTGAGACACAGTAGTAGCAAATTCTCACCATAATCCATACAACAGTACTGACTAAAAATCAGTTTATACCAATATAGGAATGTCTACATGTATGGATACTTTCATCACACGTTTTTGTCTTGTCAATATCTTCGGATCAGCTTTATCTGATAAGACCAAAGGATGAAGGATTGAGTGATATCAGAGTCTTCAGTTTCTTTAAAATATTTAGAAGTGTTGTCTTCAGAATCTTTAGAACACGTTCATCAGAAGCATGTCTTCAGGGTCTTTAGATCATTTTGTCAGAGCTGGAAGCGAAACTTTTTCTTAGAAGCACAAATCTTTCTTTTTCTTTAGAGGTATTCAGCATTCATCAAAACTGCTGATGTTTCTTTAGAAAAACATGAAGTAGATTTCTTGAGGCATGCAAGAGATTCTGATTTATAATACTTAAGAGTTATCCAGAATCAGGTTTCACTAAACAATTGCATACTTTAAGAAATTCATTAGAGTACATAATTGTTACATAAAAATCATATTTATTGTTATCATCAAAATTAAAGATTTTATGTAGAACCAAAATCTTGTTCTAACACAAAACAATAGCTACTCTAGGACTGTGGTTGTTTATAACCTTCAACAAGAAGAAAGCCTACATTCCAAATCCTAACTCTGAAAAAGGAAGAAAGTGTAGAATCTAGAAACCAGTAAAACAAGATTACTGGTACAGGGAAAATTGGAGTCCTTTTTTATTGAACTGGTGCTTCAGACTCTTGATTATATCTCTAAAGTTTATTCAGTATTTTTTAGAAGTCTGAGAAGGCTTCTGGTGGTGATCACAAGAGCATTATTAGAACAAATATAGTTCCTATTGGACAATCTCAAAAGTTGATACTACAAAAAGTGAGGTAATTCTACTTCTATCAGTTTGACAAAGAATCTTACTCTATATCAGAGTCTGATGATGTCCAGAAGCTACCTTGATTAAAAAAAGTTTTAAATCAGCTTCTAATGAATATATATAGCCTCTGGAGCATCTTAGCCTTTGATGTTATGAATAATATTAATTGCCTCTGATATGCACACAGTTGGACATCCTTTGGTAACTACCTTTGGCATTTGTCCTCTTACGTGTCATAATTTTGAAACTTCTTTTGACATGTGAGTTATAACTATTGAGTAAAAACTCACATGTTCTTGGTTATTTGCATTTACTTATATGTTTCTTGTTGCATTTATGGTGCATGTTATTTGAAATTCCTTTTTCACTCAAGAACACTTGATTTATATCAGAAACACACACTTCACTATCTCACTACATGTTGTCACACCCTCATTTTCACCTAACCCTAGTCTTGCATATCATATCATTTTCATCATCTATGCATCCCATTAGGTCATAATCAATCATGTGTTTCATTGAGCTCTTAAGGCATGGGGTCAAGAGGTTCTTTGAATCAGGGTTCTTATTTGCTTTGAGGTACCTTCATTCATGTTTGAAGCAAGGGTTAATATCTGATCATCATGAAGCAAATAAATCTTTTTACTTAAATATTTTTTCCTTTTATTTTTATTACATTTTAAAAATATAATGCACGTCATCTTTAAAAAGCTTTTATGTTTAATTGCTTAATTTTTACCCACTGAACATTTTTCATTGAGAATTGTCTAAAGTTTCTCATACCAGATCCCACCGTTCAGCACACTACAACCCAAAATCGAACATCCCTGCGTTCTTCTATTCCTCTCTGAAATCCAAAATCACTGAATTAAAGAGAACATGAAGTTCACAGACTCGCCGGTAATCGAACTTCCCGTCGCCAACGACGTCCTCTCTCTCCACCAAAACAACGGCTCCATGCACGTCGGAACCTCCGTCTGGCCTTGCTCTCTCGTCCTCGTCAAATTCGTCGACCGCTGGATCCATTCCCCGCCCGACAACAACCCTTACACCCACCTCCTAAACTTCCAAACCAAGCGCGCCGTCGAACTCGGCTGCGGATGCGGCGTCGCCGGTATGGGCCTTTACCTATTAGGCCTAACAGACATAGTCCTCACCGACATCTCTCCCGTGATGCCTGCACTCAAGAAGAATCTCAAAGTGAACAAACCTGTCCTCAAGAAGAATCTCAAATACTCGGTTCTTTACTGGAATAATGATTCTCAGATCAATGCTCTTAATCCTCCGTTTGATTTTGTTATTGCGGCTGATGTTGTGTACATTGAGGAGTCAGTTCCTTCGTTTGTTTCTGCCATGGAATCGTTGCTGGCTGAAGACGGTGTCGTTTTGCTTGGTTATCAGATTAGGTCACCTGAGGCTCACGCGCTTTTTTGGGAAATATGTGGTCAAGTTTTTGAGATTGAAAAAGTTCCTCATGAGCATCTTCATCCTGAATATGCCTACGAGGAAGCTGATATTTATCTGTTGAGGAAAAAGAAGAAGCAATGATGATGGTAAGGTTTTAAGTTCTGTTAGAAAATTTTGCAATTCATGTTGCATTACAACAAATTTGTGTTTTTAATATTCTTGTTATTTAGTATGCAAAACAACATGTTGTAATGATTTTTGCTTCGGCCTATGGAATTTAAGTTGAGATTGGTATAAGACCTACGATGTTGTACACGACAAAATGTTGAACGGTTAAGAATTAACACGAGGATAAAGTATGTATAGCAGAAATGAGAATTTTGCGTTGGATGTGTGGTAAGACTAAAAATGACAATATTTGAAAGAATGTGGAAGTAACACCTATAGTTGATGGTTTGAGCATATAGAGAAGATATGTAGATTCTGTGGTAGTGAGAGTAGATCAGATGGAGAGAGGTCAAACAACTAGAAATAGAGAAAGACCTAGAAAAACTAAAGAGAATGTATTAAGAAAGATCTTGAGATTAACGATTTGGATAAAAATATAGTCCTGGATCAAATATTATGGCGAAAGTTGCTCCATGTAGTTGATCCCACTTGTGAGATAAAGTTTGGTTGTTGTTGTTGTATCTGCTATTTGTCACCATTTTATACCCGATAGTAGTGTATTAGGGAATCAGTGATTTGTTCACATTCGACTAAGCTATTGCCGCTAGTTAACAAATATTGTAATGATTTGATTAATCAAGTGATCTAAAACGTCTTCTATTTTGGAGTAAATATATGCATTCAGTTTTTAAAAAAATGTTAGCTCTGTTGTTTTAGTTTCTAATGTACAGACTTTCGGGAAAAGTTATAGCTAATTTATTACATTATTAGGGTAAACTTGTTAGCTTATTTTATACATGATAATGACTTTTGAAATAAAGAAACATGGGTCGTATTTCGGGACACAAATTGCATGTCTTGGCTTGATTGATCTTTTGATAATAAATGATGTAGTTAGCAGAGATATGAATTGTGGTTTTGCTTTGATTAGTTATAGATAGGTGCCATAATATATAAGAGACAAAAGGGAAAATCGCTGTATTAAGACTGAACTGAGACCTGTACTGAGATGGTAACAGATCGTGAGGAACAAATTGCAGAACAGCAAATGGTCCTAAGTAATTTGAGGTTGTCCAATCTCTCCCTAAAGTCCCAACTAATTTCAGACTCAGCTGAAACACACACCAGACATCCACTCTCCCTACTGTTAACTGAGTAGTTGCATAATGCATGGTGGAAAACACCTCGTTTTCTCTGTTTTGAATGTTCGTTTGTTCACGACTGCCTGAATCGCACCACTTTTTTTTCATGCCGATCTTATGCATTGTGGAAAACACCTTGTTTTCTCTGTGGCACATTACAACATCTGTAGCGTAGTGGATTGTGAACAAATTACTATTTTTCCAATGTGCAACACTGCAGTGTAGTATAGGTATGATGTGCAGCTCCATGAATACAAATAATGTATCTATATATTTCCTGATTATTTTCACCTTATTCTTAATTCAGAATTAAAATTCCTTTTGAAAACTATTCTAATGCAAAATCATTTTGTTTAATTTTTCTAGGGCCTTGAGAAACTTTCTGTGGAGAAATGTTGTTGCTAACAGGTGTGCCTGTGTTCATGTTTGTTTACGACCATCAGAATGATTCCCAGCAAGAGGTCCATGAAAACTCGAGAGACACGTGTTTCCGCATGCTTGCTGCTGACATGGATTTGGGCTTTAGGATTCCTTATTATGGTTGTTGAAGAAAAGTGTTATGATACAAATTTTCATGTCCAATATTTGTTAGGCCCAATATGCAAAACAATTATAGTTGTTAGGCCCAATATAAACACATGTATGATCAAAACGTATTTATAGTAACAAAACACAAACATAATTGTATTTCAAAGATTTGCTTAAGGTAAAAGTCATGTTTGTGTACAATTTGATAGTTAATATTTACCCAAGTATAAAGGCATCAAGCCTTTGATATGTGTATGTTTTAGTGTCATAGTACATAGCATGAGAGTATAAGCTACCCTTCAAAAATTGTAAAACAAAAATTAAACAAAGTTACAACCAAATATATATAAATTTTTTCTTTACTTATATATCCTTTCCCTCACCTCTAATTTTCAGAAGAAGCATTTACTTTTCCCTCATTACCCTTTTAACTACTGTTTTGTTATTAACTTATTTCTTCAATATGTAATCAAGAATCCATGCATCTCCTTCAAGGGATGAAAGAAGTACCATCATGGACAGGAAAATGAGAAATCACTTGAGCATTGCTTGATCTATGTTGTTCTCCTTGATCAAAAGATATGAATGAAGTATTATAAAATTCAACAAATCCACTGTTTTTATGATTAACCACCTCATTAACAACTTGATCGCCGATTAGTTTTTGATCGGAAAACGATGATGAGTCTTTCATCAATGAACCACATTGTCTTGGTTGTGTTTGGTAGAAAACTTTTGAAACTACCAATTCTCCTTCTTTCTCTTCTTCATTGTTTCCAAGATGGTATTGATGCATAACCCAATTTGTTTTCTCTGGCTTTCTTTGCTTTCTGTAGTTAGTGTAAAGAACAAGGATTTTCTTATATCCTTTTAACTTGCCGATCACGTAAACCGGTCTTGTCTTACCTGTTTTATGCCACCTTGTTTCACTTCCATCTGAATCTGTGTGCACTTTTCTCCTTTTTCTTGTTCCTGTTGTGTATGCTTTTGATGGCCTATGAAAGAAATGCCTGATCAAGCCATCTTTGCTTACACCTACAACAAAATTAAATATGCAGCGGCGGGTTATTGTAAGTGGCATAGTAACCTTGTTATCAAGTTGCTGTAGTTCAGTTTTTATCGTTTTGATTCATATAAAAAAGTAAAATAATAATGAATGGAAAATCGATTACGAAGAATTGACCTGGCAACTTCTCTGGATGAGTGCAACAGATTCCATTCTCTCCTTCAAGAGTAGGGATGAACTCATCGATCAAAGGGTGAAGCATTTGAATATCAGACCTTACTTTCGCTTCCAAATGTTCGAGAATCTCTTGATCAGTAGGATCAAACTTCACTCCAGCAGGTAATCCAGGTAACTCATGAATTCCGGCACCCTAATATATTCATATCATTTGTTCATGAATCATTAAGCTATAATATCATAAACAGTTTAACATCACCAAAGAAAAACATAGTATGATAATATTCATTCATTCATTCATAAACGAACGAGTTATCATAAATATGAAGAATTACCTGATCTTGGCATTTGATATGATGACCACAAGTAGGACAAGTTCTAATTATGCTATCTTTGCGTCTCTCCATAAGAACACTATGATTATTGTCTTCAGGGTAACTACACTGAGTCATTTCCTTTGTTATTCTCTTCTCTACCTCTCTTATTCCATTTCTGTGTACAACAGAAATGAAACAGAAACCAAAACAGATAGACCAAGAGAGAGAGATCTAGAGAGAGATAGGTTGAGTTAAGAGATGGATATTTAAAGTAGTAATATAAATAATAATAAGATGAAGAAAAGAAGAAAAAACTTGTCTCTTCTAAAGGGTTGTTCCCCTCATGCCATTTCTTGTTGAGAGGTGGAAAGGAATTAAATTCTATGTTACTTTTTTAAGTAATTATATTGAAATTATAACTTATAATATTGTAGTTAGTCTTTCATAATTCCTCTTTCTAATGGAGTGAATGAGAGAGTGTGACACCTAAACATTCTAAATATAGAGACTGATATTAAAAATTAGAGACATAGAGTTAGTTGCACTGTGAGAGATAGAGATAGAGAGAGAAGAATAAAAAAATATAAAAGATTACTTGGATCTCAAGTAATGTAGTTGCTTTGTATATTTGTATGAAAACTTGTTGAGGAATAAATGTAGATTTTTTTGTCCTTTCTCAATGTGAGTAAAGTGTAGTTTTAATTAAGTTCAAAAATATAGAATAAAACAAGTTTTAAGTTGAAAAGAAATAATTAAGAAGATGGATGTATAGAATAGTTGAGTGGGATTTGAGCAACCTAATGGAGAAGGAGAGAGAGAGAGAGAACTTAGGTCTAATGTCAATCTGGAGTGTAGATAAAGTTAAAAAATATTCATACCAGAAAACTATAAGGAGAAATTTGAATTGAAGAAAAGATTTTCAACCAACCATAACAATTTCATTCCTTCACGTGGACTTCTCATGCATAGCAAGAAACCTCTCTCTCACAGAATGTAACATCACTGATAGTTGCATTGCAGCATACTATCTACTTCTATTTGGCAGAAGCAAACACCACTATCTGTGATGATATGTATTAGACTATAATGGATATATCGATATTTTAAAAATCGAAACACAGTTCAATCCGTCGAGTAGTTTAGTGGTTAAAATTTTTTCTTTTAAAAATAAATGAAAATGAATATAGCAGATTTAAATATACGTAGCTTGCAGTCTGATGTCTCTGCACCGCAAGATTGGTTACATATTTAGTGAAGGACTGACAAAATAACATATTGAAAACAGTCTTCAGTATTTTGTGCTAAGATTCAAGTTCTATACTATTAGACAACATGGTCAAGATGAGACTTTGTAGCATTATGAATTTAGGCTAAATTAAAGTGAAAGTACTGTCCTGTCCCCACATTTATTTATGAGCTGACGGTTATTTGCATTGACCCGTTACTACATTTCTGTCCTAAATATTTTTGTTTTATTTTGTTCATTTATGACTTCTAGCTAAGGTTTGGTATGTACGGACAATATTAAATTTACATAATCTACATTGTTCATTTAATATGTTCAGAAAGACAATTATAAATTTAATTCCCCGGAAAAAAATCACCTAGTAATCAATAAATAGAAGGGTTTTGTGCATTTTAGAGAAAATAAAATATAAACATATAGACATAAATGAAAATTAGAGTGGTGGCCAATGAAAGAACAACAGTGATGTTGGTGGTGTCAAAAATTTCTTTTGGCTTCTTCTCTTTGTCGTGTTTTTCTGTCTATTTTGAATAGTTTATTTATTTATGGTTATGATGTAGATTAATTTACTTATGCTTATTATGTAATTCATGATCACTTTATTATCAAGTGTTTTACGTAATTTAATTTTGTTATCAAGTTCCAAAATAATTCTCAAACAAATCTCTAACTTATCACCTAAGTGAAATTTGTTGAGAATAATATATTCAAGTGTGAGTTGAAGTTTCACATTGGTTATAAATATGGAGAGAGTTGAACATTTATAAGTGGGAGAATCCATACACTTATTATCTTAAAGTTTTGAATGAATATATGGTGTTTCTCACACTTGTGTTGCTTTTGACCCAATGTTCAATGCTCCCTAGTGTAAAACTCCCCAACAAATGATATCATGAGCCTTTGATTCGAGTAAATGGACCGGCTTACATATATTGAAATACTCAGGAAGTGGTGTCCCGTTGAAATTGAAATGTCCGATATCTAAATATCCAGAAAAGAGTTTGAGAATAATATAAGTGTGAGTGTGAGTTGGAGTTTCATTAATAACTAGACGATTTTTGTTACATTTACTAAATTTCTATCAAGTATTTTGAAAGATGTTAAGCGGTTAGATTTATGCGATTTTAGATCAATAATTTTATGAGATTTGTTAAATTAGTTCGATTTTACTTTTTTAGGAGGGAAAAATAATGGGTACATGCAAACCATTTAAAAAACATTGGTCAGTACCTCTATTCATAGATTTTAAAATATGTTCCCATTCGATGGACAAGTTATAATTCGTCCGACAAATTAAAATTTTTAGTTTTTTGCGCTAATTTATTATTTAAAGATTCAGGTTAACTTGATCCTCAAGTTAATGCCCAAATTATAAAAACCCAAAAATATCTAATCTAATCTTTCTAAATTAAATCTAATATTTCTAAAATAATGAATTACATATTTAACACATCACCTAATTCATTGTGTCTAAACTATCTACATTCATCATAGATCTTAACTTCTTGAACACTTCGACTTGCACTCCCTTTGTCATGATGTCTGCAATCTGATTCTCAGTTCTGCAATGTTTCAAGTTCATCTTCCCTTCTGCTACCTGCTCTCGAAGATAATGAAACCTCATTTCGATGTGCTTGCTTCAATCGTGTGCTATTGGATTCTTTGCCAAGTTGATAGTTGACGTGTTTTCGATCTTCATGGTAATTGCTCCATGACTTTTCGGTGTAATCTCTTCGACCAGGTTCACCATCCAAGTTGCTTGACATGCACAAATAGAAGAAGTTATACATTTTTCTTCGCATGACGGCAATGTCACTATTGGCTCCTTTCTCAAACTCCAAGCAACTGGTGCACCACCTAACATAAAGACATAACCAGCTGTGGATTTTCTATCCTCAACATCACTACACCAACTAGAGTCGGCGTATTCCACTAACTTACATTTTTTTCCTTCATCAGTTGTAGGAAATAAAATGTCATAGTCGAGAGTCCCTTTCAGATACCTCAGTATCCTCTTCGTTACTGCTAGGTGTGATACCTTTGCCTTCTGTATGAATCTACTTACCATACCCACACTATATGCCTAAGTCAGGCCTTGTATGACAAAGGTATCAAAGTGACCTAATAAGTCTTTTGTAATGGGTTGGGTCGAAATCATCTTCATCTAAATGCTTCAACAGTTGTAATTTGGTCTCAGTTGGAGTCGAAATTGGATTGCAATCTTGAATCTCAAATCTTGAAATTGGGAAATCACTAGAAGTGTGTATGAAGATTGGCCAAGAAAAAGTTTGCTCCTTACTACTATCTTAAGTGTGAAGTATGTCATTCTTAAGATAATTGGAGTCTTCAACTAGGCTCCCACTAATCATAGATCAAGTATCACCCCTTCTTTTGCTAGATTGGTATATCAAATAGGAACTAGAGTAGACTTCAATTTTGGTGAGTATGATTTTGAAAAAATATTAAAGTAAACTGAGTCTTACACTATGAGGTTACTCATATATTTTACATCCCTTATTTTTGGTATTCTGATCAATCAAAATCTTCCTAAAGTTAAACATTTTGATTTGACTACAGAGGGAAATCTACCAGAGGTTCCTCCCATGTTTGGTACAATTAGAGATCATGTTTTGTTGGAGTTAATGCAGGTTTCCAAGAGCTTGCAGGATGTGATTCTTACCTCCATTACAAGAAAGAACAAGGTGGATTACTTAATCAAAACGATGAGTCTAAAAGTGGCTAAGACGTCTACTTCCCATTCAGGAGGACAATATGGAGGGAATGATGCAGGCAATAATTGGGAGAAGGATGACAATGAATTTATCGTTGAATTTGGTGGAAGTGAATAAGATTTTGAATCTCTCTCATCTGGTGAATTAGAGGATTGAAGTTTTTTTAGTGATTTTTTTTTTCTGTTTTCTAATGTTGGTGTTATGTGTCCTTATGTGGGTTATTCTCCTATAATGTTAATTTCCCTTTGAGTAGGATAATGGATCCTATTACCCCTTAATTGGGTTGGTTCCATTTTTTTTTTGGTTTTTTGTTGTGTGTTCTCTATGGATGGTCCCATTTTGTACACTTCCTGAGCTATTTTCTCAATGGATGGTGACTAGTTATTTTGATACCCCTTGTCTGTTTTGATGTAAAATGGGGGAGAACAGTTTATGAATTATGGATGAGGGCAGTATATTAATGATGTGATTTAGCTTTATTAGCTTTATGCAAGACAAGTTATGCAAATGCAAGAAATTTCCTAGAGACTAAAAAATAATTAGTTAGTATGCATCTACATGTTATGTTTATTTTCACTGCTCTCTTATAATATTTATGTCATATCATGAATTTTGTCCTTAGCATTATGTTGTCCATGAAGGTGAGAAAATTACTTAGAAGAGGGGGGGGGGGGGGGGTTGAATAAGTATGACAAATAATCAAAGATTCAAACACAGTTATTTTTATCCTAGTTCGTTGAACTCAACTACTCCAGTCCACCCTCTCAAGAGTGATTTGCCTTTCTTAGTCAAGGACTTAATCCACTATTTAATCAAACAGATTACAATAGTAACACCTAAGAACAACTGTTCTTAGTCTTCTCAAGAGCTACTGATCCCAACTGGATCCTCTTAAGGAAACCTTTTACAATCAATGTAACACTAATACAAGAGTAAGAATGCTTCTAAAAAGCTATTATCACAACTGTGATATTTCTCTTAAGTTTAAGAAAAAAGTTACAACAAATAAAAATTAGATCTTTGAGAGAATTGCTTTTGATAAGATATTTTTGCAAGTAGTTTGTTACTGAAGAAGATGGAGTGGACTTCTTTATATAGGCACATAGATCCATGAAGTCTTCTCAACGTTGAAGACTGTGCTGAAAAGCCTGGAGCCTTTTGTCTTTACATTGGAGGTTGTGCTGAAAAAGCCTGATGCTTTTGTCTTCACTTTGCAGAAACTTTCCTTAGAATGGAATGCACAGATAAAACCTTTTTGTCTGTGTTCTTGTGTCTAGCACAAAAGAGGAAAGAGATGTTGAGATATGCCAACGTATATATTCAAATCTTCTTCACTAAATAAGTTCAGCTATCAACATTAGAGTCTGGATCTTCAGAATCTCCAGAGTAGAGATCTTCTGGATCTTCAGAGTCTTGGGATGTTCTTCAGATTGTGCTGAATTAGAGTATGTGCAGCTTGTGTGCTTGAGCGTGTAATTCTATCAGAGCAGAGTCTTCTATATCAGATTCTCAATACTTATGCAGCGCAGTATCTTCAGAGTCTTCTGATGACTAAGCTTCTGATCTCTCAGAGTCTTCTATTCTTTAGAGGCTTCTGCTTCAGAATCTTCAGTAGACAGTACTCAGATTCTTCTGGGAGCAGCGTTCAGATCTTCATTTAAGATGCTCTTGAACCTTTGAAGCCTTTCATAATATCATTGTTCAGATCCAAATTTGCTCTTTTAAGAATATTTTCTTTAGTACCTGTAGCAAACAGTCTAGAACAAATTTAGAGTATATAATTCTTGAATACAAAAATTCATAAGTGTTATCATCAAAACATAGAGATATAACTAAGAAACAATTTGTGTTCTTACAATCTCCCCCTTTTTGATGATGACAAAACATGAGAAATTTTATTCAATAAAAAGTATGAATTATAACTCCCCCTGAGATTAACAATCTCCCCCTGAAATAAATACTCTAATAGAAGAAAACACTTCCCTTTTTGATTAAGTATATTTCAGATTCAGAGCCTGATGCAAGAGGTTTGACTTTCAGAGTCAAATGTTGATACCAGATAATTAAGACTTTCTTCAGTCAGAGCGCCTGGTTATCATCTTGCTTGAATTATCTTTCAGAGTAAAGGTATCAGAGTAAGCTATCAGAGTTGATTGAATACTCAGATTTGCTTTGAAGATCAGGTTCTGGTTGGAAAAGTCTCAGGGTAGCTTCAATGAATTATGTCAGATATATCAATATAATCTGAAAGACTTAAATTCAAAGTAAGTTAATAAAATGTATGAATTTCAGTTTTAGTAATTGCTTATAGTTTGAACAATCAGATTCTCTTTTTCTCTCCCCCTTTTTGTCATAATCAAAAAGATTTTTAAAGACATAAAGATGCAGAAGAAAAAAAAATATAGAAGCAAAAATATCAACATGCAATTAAACATACCAAAGTTCACAATCAAACAGGCAGATGCCAAAACGCATAACACAACAATAAGAAAACAACAAAAGCAAGAACATGTGCAAAAACGACAAATAAAACTAAGTCTGGCGTGAGGCAATAAGGGTCAGAAGCTCTGTCATTTTGGCAGTTGACTCTTCTTGCTTAGACATCCAGGTCTTGATCTCATCAGTTGTCTTCTCTTGCTTGATCATCCAATCTTTTATTTCCTTAACATCATTCACAAGCTCTGTGACCACAGATGAAGAAGGAGCAGCAGGGTTCTCTTCAGATTGGTTCTCTTCAGAAGCTTGTTCAACCATTTCAGATTTAGGAACCTCTGGAGGAGCAGCTTCCAAAAGTAACACAGGAGGAGGAGGAGGCATGTTCATCAGAGTTACCTTGATTAATTCTGTAAACTTAGTCTTAGCAAGCTTAGAGCATTTAGCTCTAACTTTTAAGGCAGCTTTGTTGAACATCCAGATGATACGCTTCCAAGCAGCATTTGAAACAGTTGGATCCAAACTTGACATGCACACATCCTTAACACGAGTATATTCAGAATTTATCTCCTTTTTTGAAAATTTCAAACATAGCATTAACACATGATCCTAGATCTGACTGTTCAGACTGTTCAGAGGGATTAGGATTAGGAGTGTTAACAGGAGTAGGTTCAGATGGTGTAGGTTGAGGTGATGTTGGTTGAGATGTTTGGATGTCAGATTGAGGGAGTTCAGATGGTTGAGGAATGGTTTGTGTTTCAGGTGGATTGGTTTTAGATGGTTGAGGGATGGTTTGGGTTTCAGATGTTTGAGTTTCAGATGGTTGAATTTCAAATGGTTGAATTTGAGGTGGAGAGTTTGGTGGAGTATGAAACATGGAAATGTTAAGATGTTCCTTCCTAGCACTTTCAGAACGTGCTTGTTTGAGTGACTCTGGTTCAAAATCAGATGATTCACAATCAGAAGATTCATCTGAGTGAACAGATGTTGAAGAAATTATGATTGATTGATTGAGGGGTTCTATATCCAAAATATTGCCAGAAAGATTTGGATCTTCTGATGGAATTGGTTGTTCAGAGTGTTCAGTTTGAACAGTCTCTGGTTGGTTTGGTTCTGAGATGATTATTTCTGGTTGGAGAATCTCTAATTGGGAATTATCTGGTTGTGACATTGCTGGTTGTGGAATTTCTGTTTGAGGAATTTCCGGTTGAATTGTTTCTGTTTGTGGAATTTCAGGTTGAATTGATTGAGTTTGTGGAATTTCTGTTTGAAGTGTTTGAGGAGGTTCAGATAAAATATGAGGTTGGGGTTCAGAGGGAATTGGTATAGAAAATGGTTGCGAATGTACTGGTTCAGATGAGGGTGGTTCAGATGAAAGATTTGCAGATTGTTTGGGTTTTAAAGTTCTTTGTCTAAGGTTAGGAGAGAGTTGTGGTGATGAAAGGGGTGAATGAACAGCAGGTGTAGGATCAAATGTTAATACCTGATGAATAGTGTATCTAATTTCTTCCAGAGTGGCATCTCTAGAACTGATTCTGGCTTTCTTTGCTCCTTTCTTCTTCTTCCTTGGAACTTCAGATACTTTCCTTTTCTTCTGAACCGATCCTTCTTCAACTTTCCTCTTACTACGCCTTTCCTTCATCAGATTGGGCATTTCTTCTCCTTGTTTCTGAACAAGATTAGCAGGTAGAGGAATTCCTTCCTTTAGACACTCTGCAATGTAAGTCCAGACAAATTCCTTTGGTTCATCTGCACTGAACATTGGAAAGTCTTCTAAGGGTATCCTTCTGCCATGGACCTCCTCAGAGTTTATCTTCCTTATTTTTCCATTCAGTTCTGAAATGATTTTCATCCTTTTCAGATTGAGTCCATTTATCTCAGATCCAATGATGTATGACAGATCTTCTGTTATCTTTGCATCTGTCAGATGCTTTACCAGCTTGTTTTCAACAAGGATGTCTGAAATCAGTCTTCCCAGAGGTATCCAAGTTCTAACTTTCCCAGCTTTAGCTCTGACCTCTTCTCTAGTCTCTTTGACATGAGTCAGAAGATGACTGAAGATCAGATAGGGAAGATCCATCTTAACATTCTGGCTGATGCAGTACATGAAATACAGATGTTCTGAACTCACATAGCCTGGTGAGTTGGATGACTTTCTGTGAAAAATTGTACTCATAAATATCTTTGCCCAGATCCTATAAATAGGTTTCAGATCTTTAACCTTACTTGTTGGTGTCCCAGCTACAGTGATTTCTTCATATACCTTAGCCATATCAATACGTGAAGAAGCAAGGTTTGAAACTCCATCAAATTTTGTATAACTGAACAGTTGCCTGATCAGTTTCTCAGTAATCACTATCTCCTTCCCAAGGACAGATGAGTGAATAAACTTAGGACCAGCGCTAGCGTGAATCCAGAATTCCTTTACAAGAGTTGGGTACACAGGACCCATCAATCTCTCAAATTATTTCTCCCAGCCTTGAGCTTTAATGGCAGGTGTTAGGTCAAACCCATTTTCCTTTAATGATTCAAGATCAACGAAGCTCTCATACAGAACCTCAAGATCTGCTACTGGAGTAAATAGGGTGCGTTCTGGTTTCTTGTACATTATAGTTTTGTTGGAGATTTCAGCAGCATTTGATGTAGAAGCCATTGATGAAGAAGAAGATCTTGATTTGGGTTTAGGGTTTTGGTAGAGTTTGAAGAGTAAGCAGAAACGCATGAGTGTAGTGAGTGTGAAAAGTGTGAAAATAGTGTGATAGGTGGTATTTATAGAGAACAAAAAAAATCAAGCATTGGGCACATTAAAAGACACATACGCACGTTTGTACAGCATTTAATGAAAGTAATCATTTCACATTAAAATTATGACAACTGGGGGGGAAACCAAGAAAAGTGATATTTTCAAAGCAATACCTCAAACGTCAATTCAGTTGAGCACTCCATCATTTCAGATACTGAGTGACACGTGTTTGCTTTGTATGTGCATCTGATGTCTCTCAAGAAATGAAACCTTTCCAACTTTCAGATCTTCTGAGTTAGTTAGTTCAGAGTTTCACACAAATAAATAAATTAAAGATAAATGAACAATTAGTCAGGTGAAATACTTCAGATCATTAAACATTTTGCATCTAAGAAGTTGCCTCTGATAAATATTACTCTGGACAAAAATCCATACAAATATTTTTCAGAATGAACTTAAATCTATCTTCAGCAAGGGTTTTTATGAAAATATCAGCCCATTGATGATCTGTATCAACAAAGGCTAGATTGATTACACCCTTCTGAACATAGTCTCTGATGAAGTGATGTTTAATTTCTATATGTTTAGCCTTAGAATGCAAGATTGGATTTTTTGACAAACATATAGCAGAAGTATTATCACAGAAGATAGAAAGATTACTCTCATAGATATGATAATCTTCTAACTGACTTTTCATCCAGAGCATCTGCGTACAACATCCAGCAGCAACAATGTATTCTGCCTCTGTAGTTGATAGTGCAATAGTGGGTTGCTTCTTGCTGTACCATGAGATCAGATGACTTCCAAGAAACTGACAGCTTCCAGAAGTGCTTTTACGTTCAACTCTGTCTCCAGCATAATCAGCATCACAGAATCCAACTAATGAAAATTCATCAGATCTTCTGTAACACAGACCCATGTTAGTAGTACCTTTCAGATACCTTAGAATCCTCTTAACAGCTGTTAAGTGTGATTCTCTAGGATCTGATTGGAATCTTGCACATAAGCAGACACTAAACAGAATATTTGGTCTAGAAGCAGTCAAGTATAGAAGAGATCCTATCATACCTCTGTAGAGTTTCTGATCTACCTTCTTACTTACCTCTTCCTTACCTAGACTACTTGTAGGGTGCATTGGAGTCTTTGCCATTTTACTATCAACCATGTTAAACTTCTTCAGAAGCTCTTTAACATATTTGGTTTGATGTATGTAGGTGCACTCTGGAGTCTGGTTGACTTGGATTCCCAAAAAGAATTTCAATTCTCCCATCATGCTCATTTCAAACTCTTCCTGCATACATTTAGCAAACTCCTTTCCAAGCATAATATTTGTTGATCCAAAAATAATATCATCTACATAAATTTGACAAATCAACAAATCTTTCTTAACAGTTTTACAGAATAAAGTTGTATCCACTTTTCCTCTGATAAAGTTTTTCTTCAGAAGGAAATTGCTCAACCTCTCATACCAAGCTCTGGGAGCTTGTTTTAATCCATAAAGATATTTTTTAGTTTAAAAACATGATCTGGAAAGTTTTCACTTTCAAAACCAGGAGGTTGATGGACATATACTTCCTCTTCTATAATACCATTAAGAAAGGAACTTTTAACATCCATCTGATACAGAGTGATGTTATTCTGTGCAGCAAATGAAATAAGAAGACGTATAGATTCTAACCTTGCCACTGGAGCATATATCTCAGTGTAATCAATACCTTCTTGTTGACTGTATCCTTGAGCAACCAGCCTTGCCTTATTCCTTTCAACTTCTCCCTTTTCATTCAACTTATTCCTGAAGACCCATTTTGTTCCAATAACATTGAACCCTTTAGGTCTAGGAACCAGATCCCAAACTTCATTTCTGGTGAGTTGATTTAGCTCTTCTTGCATGGCAATAATCCATTCATTATCTTTCAGAGCCTCATCCACAGATGTTGGTTCAATTATTGACACTAAGCCAAACAATGAAGATTTAGATGTTCTGAGATAGGATATTGTCCTGATTGGATCATCTTTCTTTCCAATAATCACGTCTTCTGGATGAGATGCCTTGATTCTGGAAGAAGATCCTCTGACATTTGATCTTTCAGAAATGTGTAAGTTGTCCAATTGAGAAGATATGGGAATAGCATCTGGAGTTGCTTCAGATTCCTTTTCTTTAGCCTTTTCTGCCTCTGATCCTTCAGAGTCTGTGAGAATCACTTTTCTATCTGCATAATTCTCAAACTGCTTTGGCTTTTCAGAGCCAAGCTTATCATCAAATCTTACATGAATAGATTCTTCCACAATCTGTGTTTCAGTATTGAATACTCTGTAGCCTTTAGAGCGTTCAGAATAACCAAGCATGAAACACTTTTGTGCTTTGGAATCAAACTTGTTAAGATTTTCTTTAGTGTTAAGTATATAACAAGTACATCCAAAAGGATGAAAATATGAAATGTTAGGCTTTCTGTTCTTCCACAGTTCATATGGAGTCTTTTTCAGAAGAGGTCTTACAGACACTCTATTCTGAATGTAACAAGCTGTGTTGATTGCTTCTGCCCAAAAGTGTTTTGCCAGATTTGTCTCATTGATCATGGTTCTGGCCATTTCTTGCAGAGTCCTGTTTTTCCTCTCTACAACCCCATTTTGTTGTGGAGTTCTAGGACAGGAAAAATCATGAGCAATGCCATTTTCAGAAAAATATTTTTCAAAATATTTATTTTCAAATTCACCCCCATGATCACTTCTGACTTTTATAATTTTGAAATCTTTTTCAATCTGGACTTGCTTGCAGAAGTCAAAGAACACAGAATGTGACTCATCCTTGTGTTTTAAGAACTTTACCCATGTCCATCTATTATAGTCATCAACAATGACTAATCCATACTTCTTGCCTCTGATGGATGCAATTTTCACTGGTCCAAACTGATCAATATGAAGTAGTTCTAGTGGTTTGGAAGTAGAAACAACATTTTTTGATTTAAAAGATGTTTTTGAAAACTCCCCCTTTTGGCATGCTTCACAAAGAGCATCTGAAGTGAACTTCAGATTAGGGAGTCCTCTGACAAGATTAAGTTTATTAATTTGAGATATACGTCTCATATTAATATGGCCCAATCTTCTGTGCCAGACCCATTGCTCTTCATTAACAGATAAAAGGCATTTAACATTTTGAACTTTAAGTTCTGAAAGATTTATTTTATAAATGTTGTTTTTCCTCTTACCACTAAATAGGATAGAGCCATCCTTTTGACATATAGCTTTACAACATTTTTGATTAAAGGTAATATCATAACCATTGTCACTTAATTGACTTATGGACAATAAGTTATGTTTTAGGCCTTCAATAAGTAAAACATTAGTTATAGAGGGAAGTTTACCATTTCCAATAGTGCCAGATCCAATGATCTTGCCTTTCTGGTCCCCTCCAAACTTCACGTCACCTCCAGATCTAAGTTCCAGGCTTTGGAACATAGACCTTTCTCCTGTCATGTGTCGTGAGCATCCAGAGTCCAGGTACCATGACTGGCGTCCGGATCTTGCTGCTAAGAACATCTGCAACAGGGATTATTTTGTTCTTAGGTACCCAGATCTTCTTGGGTCCTTTAGAGTTAGTTGGTTTGTAGGTTTGTCTAAACTTCTGTTTTTCAACATAATGTTTATTCTGACTTGCCTTGGGTTTAAACACATAAGTATTCTTCTCAGAGCTTGTGTGTTTAATGTCATTTAAGTGACCAAACTTAAATTGAGAGTACAGAGGTGTCTTCTTGATGAAGAGTTTGTCAACAGATTTTGGATTACTTCCAGAGGAAGATTCATATCCAATACCTCTTCTGTTATTCCCACTAACACCATAGATCATAGAAGCCATCTTGCTTCTGTCTATGCTCTTAGTAAGGAATCTCTGAAAGCTAGAGTCATATTTTTCTAAAATGTTTTCACATGACTTAGTCTCAGATTCAGATTCTTGTTGAGTTGTTTCAAAGTCACTTTTGATTTTCAGATTAATTTCTTTTTGCTCAACAAGTTCTGTCTTCAGAAGATCAATCTCAGATTCAAGACTGCTTTTCAGCTTCTTGTATTTGAGTTTGATATTGTTATAACTTTTCAGAACTTCTGATAAAACTTTTATCAGTTCTTCTTTAGTAAGTTTAGCCATTACCTCTTCAGCGTCATCGTCAGATTCAGAATCTGATTCATATCCTGAGGTTCCTTCCTCCTGATCTTCTGTGCTGGCCATCAGTGCAACATTGGCACATTCTTCTTCTGATTCAGAAGATGATTCAGATTCATCTGAGTCATCCCATGTTGCCATCAGAACCTTCTTCTTTTTGTCAACCTTCTTCTTGGGTTTTTCTCTTTGAAGTTTGGGGCAATCATTCTTGTAATGCCCAGGTTCTTTGCACTCATAGCATACAACTTCTTTCTTGCCAGATCTTCTGTGTCCAGAAGATTCCTTTCTCTGATCAGATTTTCTGAAGTTGTTGAACTTCTTTCCCTTGTGCTTCCAGAGTCTGTTGATCCTTCTGGACAACATGGATAATTCATCTTCTTCTTCAGAAGATGATCCTTCAAAGCTTTCTTCAATAACCTGCAAAGCTTTAGCAAATTTATTAGATTTTAAAGCAATAGATTTACCTTTCTCTTTCTTTTGAGGCTCATCTTCCTCAAGCTCAATTTCATGGCTCCTTAGTGAGCTGATGAGTTCTTCTAAAGATATTTTGTTCAGATCTTTATCCATCTTCAAGGCAGTCACCATTGGTCTCCATCTGGTAGGTAGACTTCTGATGATTTTCTTTACATGATCTGATGTGGAGTATCCCTTGTTCAGAACTTTTAGACCAGCTGTAAGGATCTGAAATCTAGAAAACATAGTTTCTATATTTTCAGATTCTTCCATTTTGAACGCCTCATACTTCTGTATAAGCGCCAGAGCCTTGGTCTCCTTCACTTGAGAATTTCCTTCATGAGTCATTTTAAGTGACTCAAACATTCCATGAGTTGTTTCTCTGTTAGTAATCTTTTCATACTCAGTATGAGAGATTGCATTAAGCAATATTGTCCTAGCCTTATGGTGATTTTTGAAATCCTTCTTCTGGGCTTCTGTCATTGATTTTCTATCAATTTTCTTGCCATCCTCATTTGTAGGATGTTCATAACCATCAATGACCAAGTCCCACAAATCAGCATCATACCCAAGGAAGAAACTTTCTATCCTGTCCTTCCAGTAATCAAATTTCTCTCCATCAAACATGGGAGGCTTTGTGCTGATTCTATCCCCTTCATATTTGTTACAACTGGCTGTATTGGATGTAGAAACATCACCCATAATGACAAATTAATATATATCAAAATAACTTTTCTCACTGGATCTTTACTGACACGGTTAAGTGATAGCACGCACAGAACCGGAGCTCTGATGCCAACTGAAGGTGAGAAAATTACTTAGAAGGGGTGGGGTTGAATAAGTATGACAAATAATCAAAGATTCAAACACAGTTATTTTTATCCTGGTTCGTTGAACTCAACTACTCCAGTTCACCCTCTCAAGAGTGATTTTCCTTTCTTAGTCAAGGACTTAATCCACTATTTAATCAAACAGATTACAATAGTAACACCTAAGAACAACTGTTCTTAGTCTTCTCAAGAGCTACTGATCCCAACTGGATCCTCTTAAGGAAACCTTTTACAATCAATGTAACACTAATACAAGAGTAAGAATGCTTCTAAAAAGCTATTATCACAACTGTGATATTTCTCTTAAGTTTAAGAACAAAGTTACAACAAATAAAAATTAGATCTTTGAGAGAATTGCTTTTGATAAGATATTTTTGCAAGTAGTTTGTTACTGAAGAAGATGGAGTGGACTTCTTTATATAGGCACATAGATCCATGAAGTCTTCTCAACGTTGAAGACTGTGCTGAAAAGCCTGGAGCCTTTTGTCTTTACATTGGAGGCTGTGCTGAAAAAGCCTGTTGCCTTTTGTCTTCACTTTGCATAAACTTTCCTTAGAATGGAATGCACAGATAAAACCTTTTTGTATGTGTTCTTGTGTCTAGCACAAAAGAGGAAAGAGCTGTTGAGATATGCCAACGTATATATTCAAATCTTCTTCACTAAATAAGTTCAGCTATCAACATTAGAGTCTGGATCTTCAGAATCTCCAGAGTAGAGATCTTCTGGATCTTCAGAGTCTTGGGATGTTCTTCTGATTGTGCTGAATCAGAGTATGTGCAGCTTGTGTGCTTGAGCGTGTAATTCTGTCAGAGCAGAGTCTTCTATATCAGATTCTCAATACTTATGCAGCGCAGTATCTTCAGAGTCTTCTGATGACTAAGCTTCTGATCTCTCAGAGTCTTCTATTCTTTAGAGGCTTCTGCTTCAGAATCTTCAGTAGACAGTACTCAGATTCTTCTGGGAGCAGCGTTCAGATCTTCATTTAAGATGCTCTTGAACCTTTGAAGCCTTTCATAATATCATTGTTCAAATCCAAATTTGCTCTTTTAAGAATATTTTCTTTAGTACCTGTAGCAAACAGTCTAGAACAAATTTAGAGTATATAATTCTTGAATACAAAAATTCATAAGTGTTATCATCAAAACATAGAGATATAACTAAGAAACAATCTGTGTTCTTACAGTCCATATTGCATGTTGTATTTACCTAAAAATTGACCAAAATGGGAGATTGTTGTTAGATCTTATTGGCGTTATTTTAATAGGAAACAAGTGAAGTAAGATATCATGATACTATGTGAGACATTTTGTCTCTATGAGCTTAAACTAGAAGGTAACATGTGGAGCGAGATGTTCCACAGATTGTGAGACGTTATGTCTTATTCAGAAGTCAGTCTACGTTGAGTAAATATCATGCTTGTTGAAATTTTGTTTTCATTCTTGTTCAATCGTATTTAATTGATTTATTCACTTTATGAATAAGGAACATTTTCTCAAAAGAGTAATTTACAAAAATTAAAGAGAACAAATTTGATTTTTGAAGATGTAATCAAATTAAAGATTGTAAATCATGTTAATGAAGAATAATTTCTTGCGCCTTTGGATTTGCTTCAGTGCACGTAATGATACAAACCCTAATGGGCCTTACAACTGAATTATGTTACTATTTTATGAGGAGTTCTCCATGTAAAGACTCGGAACTTGAGAGAAACAAGCAAGGCATGTTTTAGTTGTGTTGAATCTTTTTCTTTTTTTTTCTTTTTTGTTATTAAACTCTATTCTCTAGTCACATTCCAATATATAGGAATATAGTTTATTTTGAGTTGTAATTGGTTTCATCATTCATAAAATATTGTAACTGTTCAAACACTTGAAAGAGTGCTAGAGAGAAAGTGATATGAGTCTCTTTCAGGAGGAGTCCTGAATAGGAATTCACAGGTAGTACTAAGAAAAGAGGATTTGAACTAGAAGAGTTCAATCAAGATCAACTTATACATTTTCTATTAAGAGTGGATTTTCTTTCTTGAGTTAACGTCTTCTAGACGTAAGCGACTTTGCACCGAAGTTGGTTAACAATTCCTTATGTCCTTTTACTTATATTAGTTTTTTTTTACTTGTTAGTGCATTAATCTTGTTATACACGTTGTCCCAGACTTTATGTCTAACATATTTCCATTATACAAATAGAGTTTAATGTTCATACTTTTGATAATTGTAATCTTAGATGTTACTTTTGTATATAAAAATCCTTTTTTTTTATTGTTGTTGTCACCTTTATAGTTTTTACTTAAGCTAATGTGTTTTCTTTCATTCCTTTGATTTTGAGGATTTTTATATTACTACGAGTTTCCTATAACTGAGTTGTGAG